>CM052809.1:42932792-42990465 GCA_028533885.1 Nasua narica | reverse complement strand
TCTTTTTTTCTAGTCTATGTTACTTTTAGGCTCTCTCTTTGCTTAGAGGACCCCTTTCAATATTTCCTTTACGGCTGGTTTGGTATTTGCAAATTCCTTTAGTTTTTGTTTGTCCTGGAAGCTTTTTATTTCTCCATCTATTTTCAGTGACAGCCTAGCTGGGTATAGTATTCTTGGTTGCATATTTTTCTCGTTTAGTGCTCTGAATATATCATGCCAGTCCTTTCTGGCCTGCCAGGTCTCTGTGGATAGGTCTGCTGCCAATCTAACATTCCTGCCTCTGTATGTTACAGATTTCTTGTCCTGAGCTGCTTTCTGGATTTTCTCTTTGTCACTAAGACTCGTAAGTTTTACTAGTAGATGATGGGGTGTAGACCCTTTTTTATTGATTTTGAGAGGAGTTCTCTGTGCCTCCTGGATTTTGATGCTTGTTCCCTTCAGCAGATTAGGGAAATTCTCTACAATAATTTGTTCCATTATACCTTCCACCCCTTTCTCTCTTTCTTCTTCTTCTGGGATCCCAATTATTCTAATATTGTTGTGTCTTATGGTATCACTTATCTCTGGAATTCTTCCCTCGTGGTCCAATAGTTGTTTGTCTCTCTTTTTTTCAGCTTCTTTATTCTCTGTCATTTGATTTTCTATATCACTAATTCTTTCTTCTGTCTCATTTATTCTAGGATTAAGAGCCTCCATTTTTGTTTGAACCTCATTAATAGCTTTTTTGATTTCAACTTGGTTAGATTTTAGTTCTTTTATTTCTCCAGAAAGGGATTTTATTTCCCCAGAAAGGGGTTCTTTAATATCTTTCATGCTTTTTTCAAGCCCAGCTAGCACCTTGATAACTGTCATTTTGAACTCTATTTCTGATATATTTCTGATGTCTGTATTAACTAGGTCTCTAGCCTTCGGTACTGTCTCTTGTTCTTTTTTTTTTGTGGTGAGTTTTTCCGCCTTGTCATTTTATCGAACTAATAGATGAGTGAGAGAGAAAAGTACTCTGGAGTTCCATAGTTTTCACTGATTGATGAACTTGGGCTTGGCTGGATATTCTCACTGATCTTCTGGGGGGGAGGGGCCTTTTGCCTTGATTCTCAAATGTCTTTGCCCGAGGCAGAATTGCCCCACCCTTGCCAGGGGATGGGCCAAGCAATTCGCTCAGGTTTGCTCTTGGAAGTCTTTGTTCCCTGAGCGCTTTCCGTACCGCCCTGGAGGCCGGGAATGCAAATGGCGACTCCCTGACTCCAGCCGGAGGAGCTGAGCACTGGGGTCCCCGCTCCTCAGCACCCTCGAAGGAAAGCAGTCAATCACTCCCATCTCCCGGGTCCCCGCCCAAGCTCCAAGCTCAGCTGTTTGTGGAAGAGTGCCTTAATCTCTGGCACAGCCCCGTCTGGAGTCTCCAAACCCAGCAGATTCCTGCTGCACAATCCCGGTCCACTCCTCCCCAAGGAGGAAGGAAGGCGTCTCTCCGGAATGCCTCATGTGGTTCCTGCTCAAAGAGCCGCGGCCACAGTCTAGGGTAAGCCCCAGCTGAAAGTGCAATGCGCGGCTCTTTCTCTGCTCCCGGCTTCTCCGCCCCGATACCTTGGAGCTCTGCCACACTCAGACACCCCGGGTCCCTTTGTGACCTCAAGAGTCCTGAAACCATACTGTTTCCATGAGGGCTAAACCTCCCGCTTCGCCTCTGGAGCGATGTCCCTCAGCGGAGCAGAGTCTAAAATTTCCGAATTTGTGCTCTGCGGCTCTGCAGCTGCAGGAAGCCAGCCCCTCCCCCCCGTGGTCTCTCTTCCCATCGCTTTGAATTCATTTTTCCAAACGTCCTACCTTTCGGAAAGTGGTCGATTTTCAGCTCCTAGTATTGCTCTTCTTCCTCTCTTTTCTCTCCTGTTGAGTATGCTGGCTTTTAGAATGGTTTGATAACTATCCAGATGAACTTCTGGGATCTGACTCTATCTCAACCTCCTACTTCTCTGCCATCTTGCTCCTCCTCCCCAAAGTGGCTTCTTGAGAAAATCTTAAATCTGCCTGCAGAACTTGTGCCTTAAAATCTAGGTGAAAGTATCATTATGGCTCTATATAATATTAGAAAATCCAAGAATATGGATATTTCCTTCATTTAGAAATGTGGATTATCTGTGCTTCTGCATCTTACCAAAGACTCCAACCTTAAATTGTTTATGTACCAAAAGATAGAAAATCTAGCTGACATAGTGATTTGTTAGGGATAAAGTCTAAGGGAGCTGCTAGTTATCTACTCTTCTTGATATATGAAAGTGTGTTCTTAAAAGTGTGATATATTACCATATCTGAATAATGTTAGTCTAGTTCATTGTATACATTCAATAAATGTCAGGTGATTTGAAAATAACCTTAGCTCCTCCCAGAATAGCCTTCATTTAGTTAGCCTTTATTCTGCATCTATAAAATTATTATCAAAGTTATCATCTGTTACACAAATGAAGTTTCCTATAATAATTTTTTTAAAAGATTTTATTTATTTATTTGAGAGAGAGAGAGAGCGAGAGAGAGCATGAGAGGGGAGAAAGTCAGAGGGAGAAGCAGACTCCCCGCGGAGCTGGGAGCCCGATGTGGGACTCGATCCCGGGACTCCGGGATCATGACCTGAGCCGAAGGCAGTCACTTAACCAACTGAGCCACCCAGGCGCCCTATAATAATTTTTTGAAAAACTTTTCATGATGAGGAATTTCTGTTAGAAAAAAATATATATATTTCAAGAGATTCATATAATTTCCTTTATCAGCAACAAAAATGATAGCATCCTTTATAACCGTTTTGTTTTGACTATTTGGATGCTTATAAATTTAGTCTTTATTAAACTAATATTTGCCTTTCTAGACCTCCTAATAGGACTAGCTTATTTGCTTCTTTTTTTATTTGACCACTTGCAAATTTATGAAAAATATTCCATCTCACTGGCAATAAAGGGAATGCAGACATAAATCAAAAAAATTTTTGCCCATCAAATTATCAAAATTTCACCATTATTGAGTCATATTTTCAATATATATTAAATGGTACTACAAAGTGATCATTAGTAGATCTATATATGCTGATATAGAATTATTGGCAGGATATATAGCTACAAAACCAAACCAAAGACCTAGGTATAGAATCTGTACAGCGTGGTCAGCTGTGTACTGGTGAAACAGCTCTCTATCAGAAAACAAAAGCTCTGATTCATAGCATTTTTAGATTTCCATGGTATAAAGACTCCTGCAATGGCTTATTTCAAGCTACCAACATGAAGTCACTGAGCATGGAGTTGGGAATAGATGTATATTTTTGGTTCTCATGAACCACTAAGAGATAACTCCAGCACACTGCTGAATAGCATAGCACGTATATTAGGAATTCAAAAAAGTAAATGTAAAAAATCCTCATAATCTTAAGTGAAAAGACAAGTGTTTTATGTATTATATATTGCACACAGGTAATAATTATATATAATTATGTATATAAACAGACTTACTGATAAACACACTTGTGTGTGATCCCACTTTTATTTTAAAAATTCATGTAATTGTATGTGTACAGGGAGTAGTTGGAGGGAGAGGGAAGGGGGAGGGAGAAGGCACTAGATTCATCAGGTAATTTAGAAAAGAAATAAAACTGGTGGGGTGCCTGGGTGGCTTTGTGAGTTAAAGTCTCTGCCTTCGGCTAGGATCATGATCTCAGGGTTCTGGGATCCAGCCCTGCATCAGGCTTTCTGCTCAGTGGGGAGCCTGCTTCCCCCTCTCTCTGCCTGCCCCTCTGCCTACTTGTGATCTCTCTCTCTCTGTCAAATAAATTTATAAGTTCTATAAGTTCTCTCTCTCTCTCTCTCTGTGTCAAATAAATAAAAAAATCTTTAAAAAAGCAATAAAACTGGTTTGTTATTAGGTAGGCATATAGCTAACCTGCTAGAGGCCACATAGTTAGGATGAAGTCTTACACAATTTAGATAGCAAAGAGGAGGAAAGAAGAGTAATTTCTCTAATCATCTAGAAATGGTCTCTGTACATCTCATGAGAGTCCTAAGCTACGTGTTTACATATCTAGAGGTTATTTGGCCTGCAACCATGCATATATTTCACTGTTGTAAACACGGGGGTAAAGACAGGGTGCAACCCCTAGAGATATCTATCTGTATCCCAAAGATTAGAGTAAGGATCTAGATTTACTGTGTTTTGAAGGAAATACTCTACTAATGGGGAGGAGACTATAGTCACTTTGCCTTTTATTATAAGTGAAGAAAATAATTTTTATGTGACCTTATACAGGTTGAAATGAGGACTAAAAGGGATATTTATAGTGATTATTTGGTGAATTGGTTTTATTTTTTAATTATTACCTGTTTTTTCTAAATATTCCTAATGAACATGTATATCTTATAATTGGGAAAATGTTATTAAAAAACAGATATTGGGGACTTGGTTTTACAGTAAGATCATGTTACTATATTTTAATCTTTTGATATTTTTAGTTTCATTTTAAAATTTAAATTCCAGTTAGTTAACATGCAGTATAATATTAGCTTCAGGTGTAGAATTTAGTGATTCATCACTTATATACAACACCCAGTGCTCATCACAAGTACCCTCACCTATCACCCATTTAACCCGTTCTCTCACCCTCCTCCCTCCAGCAACCCTCAGTGTGTTCTCTGTAGTTAAGAGTCTGTTTTATGTTTTGCCTCTTTCTTCCCCCCAACATGTTCATTTGTTTTGTTTCTTAAATTCCACATATGGTATTTGTCTTTCTCTGACTGAGTTATTTGACTTAGCATAATACTCTCTAGCTCCATACACATTATTGCAAATGGCAAGATTCCATTCTTTTTTATAGATGAGTAATATATTCCTCTGTGTGTGTGTGTGTGTGTGTGTGTGAGTGAGTGCCACATCTTCTTTATCCATTCATCAGTCGATGGACATCTGGACTCTCTCCATAACTTGGGTGTTGTTGATCATGCTGTTATAAACATCAGGGTGCATATACCTATTTCAATCTGTATCTTTTTATCCTTTGGGTAAATACCTACTAGTGCAATCCTGGATCATAGGGTAGTTTTATTTTTGACTTTTTGAGAAAACTCCATACTATTTTCCAGAGTGGTGGCACCAGTTTGCATTGCCACCAACATTGTAAGAGGATTCCCCTTTCTCTGCATATTTACCAACATATGTTGTTTCCTGTGTTGTTAATTTTAGCCATTTTAATCAGATGTGAGATGATAGCTCACTGTACTTTTGTAGTTCACTGATGATGAGTGATGTCGAGCATCTTTTCATGTATCTGTTAGCCATCTGGATGTCTTCTTTGGAAAAGTTTCTATTCATTACTTCTGGCCATTTCTTAACTAGATTATTTGTTTTTTGGGTGTTGAGTTTGATAAGTTCTTCATAGATTTTGGATACTAACCCTTTATCAGATATGTCATTTGCAAATATCTTCTCCCATTTTGAATGTTGGCTTTTAGTTTTGTTGATTGTTTTCTTTGCTTTTTATTTTATTCTTTTGAGATCACTTTTTAAAATCTCTGGTTGTTTTATTGTTAATCATTGTATGCACAAGTTCATCACGGTGTACTTCTTTTTTGTTCTGGAGAATAAATAAAGCAGGAAAATAACCTTGTTTTCAAAGAGCTTATAATATATTTAGAGAGATAAGCTTAACTTATATGGAATAGCAGTAAATGATAGAAGCAAATGGTATATAACCAAGGACTACAGTGTATAGTATGGGGCTGTAATAGTCAAGAGGAAACAGAAATCAGGGTATTCTTAATTTTAAGAAAGGTTATTTGGAAGAGGTAGTTTGGGATTAGCTCTGAGGTTTGGTTTTTAAGTAAGTGAAAATCCCTTCAGATGACTGTAACGTCATAAGCCTGGTAAGAGGTGAGAATGAACCTGGAGTTTTTAAAGGGGATTCACATACTGGGGAGAAGGGAATAAAACTAAATATAGAATGGGCTGTTTAAATGGGGAGATCTTGGAAGTAGGGAGAATAATTCAGAAACAGTTGGAGCAAATCAGATCTGAGGGACTAAATTGAATTAGTGCCATCCTGAAAGAAAGATGATGTTGATTCTGAATATAAGGAAAAGGTAAAGAAGAATGAGTTAAAGGTTATCGTGGAGGGCTGGGATTATAATGATATCGCAGAAAAATTTGTAGGAGAAATTGATGCATTTTATATTTTAATACAATAGTCCTATATCTAATTGGAAATGTCCGTTTGTCCAATGCTGTATGGGTTGGATTGAATCCCCCAAAGAAGTCCTAATCCCCAGCACCTCAGAGTGTGACCATATTTGGAAATGGTGGAATTACAAATGTAGCTAAGATGAGGTCATACTCATCTTAGGAGGAGTAGCATAGGACCTTAATCCAATATGACTGGTGTCATTATAAGAAGAGGAGAAGACAGTGAGTCAGGGACACACAGAGAGAAGGTGTCCATGTGATGATGGAGTCTGATATTGGAGTGATGCATGTACAAAACGAAGGACTCCCAAAGATTGTTAGCAGGTAACAGAGGTGAGAAAAGGCAGGGAAGGGTTCCCCTCCACAGGTTCATAGGAAGCATGGACCTTCCAACATCTTAACTTCAAAGTTCTACCCTTCAAAATGGGAGGCAATAAATTTCTGTGTTAAGCCACCAAGTTTGTGGCACTTTGTTATTGCAGCCACAGGAAGCTAAAACAGATGCTGATTCCATTCTTTGATTTTTCTTTTTTTTTTTAAGATTTTATTAATTTATTTTTGAGAAAGAGAGAGCATGAACAAGCAAGGAAGAAGGGCAGAGGGAGAGAGAGAAGCAGGCTTGCCACTGAGCAGGGAGCCCAATGTGAGACTTGATCCCAGGACCCTGGGATCATGACCTGAGCCGAAGGCAGATGCTTTACCAACTGAGCCACCCAGGTGCCCTGATTTTTCTTTTTAACCAGTCTCTTCCCTCAACTTTCTTCTTTGGAAAAATTTACAAATACGAAATGTAAATCAATATATGCAGTTAAAGGTGGAGAGAGTAGTTCATTAAATTTTTTCATATCTGTGTATTTACGAGTGTTTTTTATTCTCTATCATCATCATTCTGAAAAGGTATTTTCATATAGGCCAAATAAGTTCATTAGATTGTGCAGTGTTAGTTCATTGGAGTGTGTGCTCTGCATACACTTTTGGGAATAGTTAAAGATAGTAATATATCTTTTCAGCTTATCTGGCAATCTAAAATTCCATTGCCTACCTTTTCAAGAATATCAGATGTCAGAATGAAGTGGCGACTCAGCCGTATGGATTAGGAAGAATACTGGGATCACAAAGTAAGCAAAGCAACCGTGGGACTCACAGCATATGCTCAAATGCCTTGAGGACCTGCTATAATAAAAGGAAATTTTAAAAAAGGAGGGGGGAGTAGTAAATGTCCCTGTCACTTTCTCCATAGAAATGCTGTATAAGGACTTGTATTAATGCTTTTGTTTCCAATGACAAATTCAGTATTTTAATTATTGGAATGATATCAAGGTTGTATCTCATTTTGGATGCTGTTCCCTTTCTCCTTAATCTGATTTTCCGGCTTGGTCTCCGATATATTCAAATATGTAAGTTTTTTGTGGGGGAATACCTCCTCTTTTTTTTATTTTTATTTTATTTATTTATTTTTTCCTTGTAAGTTTTGGACCACCAAATTAGACCACCAAATATTTTATGTAATTTGGAAAGTAAAACTATCTTAAGCTCATCTGAACATATGATTTTTGGTACTTGTACTGCCCAAGCCACAACTTTTCATTCTTTTTAAGTGAAATATAGACTTTGAGGCTCATTGACCTTTGAATACAAGTTCCTTTTCCCAGGAGAGTATGCACTGTCCATTTGGTTCCCATGAAAAACTCTCCCTTGAACATATTGGTGAAGAGCAGTCCTCATTTCCCTAAAAAGTTAGTTCTTTTATCAATTTTGAAATTTGAGTGACTCTACACTTCTGCTGGTTCAGATGATTTCTAGAATTGCTATCTTGTGGCAGAATTAATCACAGCAAAAGAAATGTGCCAGTGTGGACATCTGTAGGCAGAAAAGGAGCCAGAGAACTCATATTTGTGTAGTGTGTTAATAATATACTTAATTTATAGTATTTAATATCCTTACTGATTTGACTAAAATGCCCAAAGATTTTAATATTCACTGTTAATAAGATGTCATAAGGCTATTTATGTGGGTGCTTAAAATTTCTTGATGTATTAATTGTTTTATATAAAATCTCAGTTGGCTATAATCCCAGTTCGCATTTGCCTTAATCAGATTCTAGTGTTTATTTTTTTTAATGAAACAAAAAGGTGATTAATGGCTTATCTGGTTAAGAACATAAGGAAGATTTTGCTTAGAAAAAAAAAAGTTTTTCTTTCTGAATTTCTGTACTTCATAGATTGAACCATATGAAATTATCATTTGTGTGGGTTAAAGAGACAATTTTCTATGGCTCACCTTATTACTTAGTTTAGATTAATAGATTCTCTATGTAAGACTATAACATATGAGTGATAAAATAACAGTTTATCCCATTTATACATCTTTTGGCATAATTAGAATGGGTTTTCATATTTGAAAGGTAGTTTTTTTCTTTTCAAAGATTTTATTTTTAACTAATCTCTATACCCATATGGGTCTGGAACTCAGAAACTCTAGATTCACATGTTCCACCAACTGAGCCAGCTAGGTTCCCTGAAAGGTAGCATATTTTTAAAAAATTTCTTGAGTTAATTAATTAATTATATATTTTTTAAAGATTTAACTTATTTGTGAGAGAGAGTGAGAGAATGAGCACAAATGAGGGAGGGGCAGAGGGAAAGGGAGAAGCAAACCCCCGCCAAGCACAGAGCCCAACAATGTGGGGCTCCATCCTAGGACCCCAGGATCATGACCTGAGCAGAAGGCAATGCTTAACTGACTGAGCCAACCAGGTGCCCCTGATTTTTTTTAATTTTTAAGTAGGCTCAGCATGGAGCCCAAAATGGGGCTCAGTCTCATAACCATGAAAACTTGACCTGAGCTGAAACCAAGAGTGGGATGCTTAACTGACTGCCCACCCAGGTGTCCCAAGGTAACTTATTTTTAAATCCAGTGCTTAATTTATCTTATAGTTTAAGGTCAATTAAGATTGTGAAATGATTGTACCATAGCTGATGGCAGTAGTATTCTGTATGTATAAAAGTCACCTTGGGATGCCTGGCTAGCGCAGTTTGAGGAACATGCAACTGTCGATCTCAGGGTCATGAGATCAAGCCCCACATTGGGTGTAGAGATTACGTAAATAAATAAACTTGAAAAAAAAGTCACTTCTTACTCCTTAAGCAGATATTTGTTTAGTTATGAGAAACAAAAAAAGATAGAAAATCAAAGTTTTATTAGCCTCATTATGAAATTAGACTATTAAAATAAATTAACATTCTGGAAATATGATATTAAATTAAATTAACTTTATTTGAACAGATACAAACTCCTTTCTAAAGGGGAACTCTGTTTTTTCCCATAAGAACTTGTGCAGTTTGGGGCACTTGGGTGGTTCAGTCAGTTAAGTGTCTGCCTTTGGCTCAGATCATGATCCAGGGGTCTTGGGATTGAGCTTTTCCCTCTCGTTCTGCCCCTGCCCCTGCTTGTGCTTTTTCCCAAGCATGCTCTCTCTCAAGTAAATAAATAAAATAAAAAATTACATAACTCTGCTAAACTCTGTTATTTAAAAAAAAAGAACTTCTACAGTTTATCACTGATAAGTGGGTGGTTTTTCAAATAGTTAAGACTACATCAGACTTGAATTTTTATATTAAAACATTGACTTTTCCTAGTATTTATAACATAGATTTTTGTTTTGTCTGCAACACAGGACACCTGCACAAATGATATTTCTTAGCAGTGCCTCTCCTGGAGTTTTAGAAAGGGTTATCTGAAAGGTTGTTAAACATTCATCCTTCTAGGATAGCCTTTCTCTTATATCTAATTAGATTAGGGTCCCTGGAGACCAGTGAACCTGGCTCTACCAACTTCACTGCAGTGTGGGGCATTTGGCACATGGGAGGAAAAAAGGGGTGCTTGGAAGGGGCACCTAGCTCCCTCCCCTAAAGGCACAGGGTGGCTAAGAGGGTAGTGGAGTCTTGGCAAATGGCTTTCTTGCTGACCACTTGCAAAGTGAGTAGAGCCCAAGGGTCTGGAAAAGGGATAGATCCCCCACCCCTGTATCCTTGGGGTCCCTGCTGCCTTTCCTGGCCGGGTTGAGGTGTAGGCACCAATGCCACTCTCTCCTTACCTCCTTTTCACTGCCTTCTCAGGGTTCAGATTCAGGATTTGTTCCTAGTGTCGAAGACTTTGCTAAGAAACTTACAGGGGCTCGTGCTTATCTACAAATCTTGATAGAATATTTAAAGCTTTTTGATGACAAACTTCAAAACTGAAAATATGAACAGAGAAAGAAAATTGAAACTCTCAGAGAAATAACAAATCGCATGGTAGCATCAATTAAACGTTGCATCGTGTTGCAGCAGATTACTAAAAGTACTGTTAATTTTGTAGATGCAATATATCAATCTATCCCCTTGGAACCTGTGATCAATACAATGCTTACCCTGAACCTGGTCAGAGCCATGGCTGTCTTCCCTACCAGTTGGACTTGTATTAGCTACCTTGGGACATCATCAGACTATAACACCAAATATTACACGCAATGGGCACTTACCATCTAGTAGCAGTTTGACTTATCCAAGCCATGTCAACTTGTCTCCAAAGTAATACAGCTTTCAAAGACCCAGTTTATAGCTGTGTGTTTCCTTTCGTTTTACTTCTAGCTCAGTTTCCTTTCCTCCCTCCAATCCCTTCTTTCTTCCTTTCATATGTTATTATACTAGGAGTTAGTAAAAATGATTCAGTCCCTGACCTGTCTTAACACAGTCTAATTCACGGTGATGTACTGAGACATGCAAAGAAAACGTTATTCCGAGTCCTAATGTAAAAACTTGATGATAAATTCTGTACATGATTTGTTAGAAGAAGTTTGTTTCTCTTAGCACACAGACATGTTTACTACTACTAAATAATACGTATAATGGAAAACTAAATAACTTCTTTGCTGGTTTAGGTCATTATTTTCCTTATGCGACAAGAAGTTTGGAGGTAGCCAATCCAACGGCAGGTGTAGTATCTTCTATATTTCTGCTCTGCTCTGCTTTACATGATGCTCTCATTCTCTTTCTTGTTACTTCATACTCAGAATGGCTGCTACATTTCCACGTTTACTTTCCAGACAGGAAGAAGAATAAAAAGCCTCATTTTTGTTGGGCTTTCTTCTGCTCCCTACAAAAGAGGGAAGTGTGCATGAGGGACTTTTTCCTGTGTCTCATTGTCTAGAATTGTATTTCATGCCTCAGAGTATTTTAGTTTTCTAATCATTATAGTAGAGAAAAGCAAGTGTAAAAGGCATTGAAATGGGTATTGAGTGACACTGAAAAAGCAAATGATAAATCATTCAAGACTAATAAATTCTAGGCCAATTGCCTTGACCTTTGCATTCCAGAACCAGTTGTGTTTTGAATAACATCAGAATCCAAAAGAAATCCAGGAGAAGGTATTTGTAAATGACATTTCTGATAAAGGGTTAGTATCCAAAATCTACAAAGAACTTATCAAACTCAACTCTCAAAAAACAAATAACCCAATTAAGAAATGGGTAAGAGACATAAATGGACACGTTTCCAAAAAAGACATCTAGATGGCCAACAGACACATGAAAAGATGCTCAACATCACTCATCATCAAGGAAATAAAAATCAAAGTTACAATGAGACACCATCTCATACCTGTCAAATTGGCTAAAATTAACAACACAAGAAGCAACAGGTGTTGGTGAGGATGTAGAGAAAGGGAACTCTTTTGCACTGTTGGTCGGAATGCAACCTGGGGCAACCACTCTGTAAAATAGTGTGGAGTTTCCCCAAAATAGAACTATCCTATGATCCATCTATTTCACTAGTAAGTACTTACCCAAACGATACAAAAATACAGATTTGAAGGGATATATGCACCCAGATGTTTATAGCAGCATTATCAACAATAGCCAAATTATGGAGAGGGCCCAAATGTCCATCGACTGATGAATGGATAAAGAAGATGTGTTATGTATATACAATGGAATATTACTCAGCCATCAAAAAAATGAAATCTTGCCATCGGCAATAACGTGGGTGGGGTTAGAGTGTATTATGCTAAGTGAAATGAGTCAGCCAGAGAAAGACAAATAATATGATCTCATTCATATGTGAAATTTTAGAAAGGAAACAAATGAACATATGGGAATGGGGAAAGGAAAAGGAGAGAGGGAAACAAGCCATAGGAGACTCTAAATGATAGAGAACAAACTGAGGATTGATGGAGCAAGGTGGGTAGGTATGGGCTAGATGGGTGATGGGTATTAAGGAGGGCACTTGTAATGAGCATTGGGTGTTGTATGGAAGTGACGAATCTCTGAATTCTACTCCAAAAACAATCAATATTGCAGTGTATGTTAACTACCTAAAATATAAAATTTAAAAAAAAGAAAAATAGTTTATGTAAGAAAATGAAAGTAGAGATTGAACAGAAAAACAGAAGAAATCCAATTATTGGTGAAATGATAGGGTAAATAAGCAAAAGGAATTTCTCTTTTTTAAACATAGACAAACTGATTTCTGATAACCATATTTTCTATACAAAATATGAAGTTAGAAGAAGGAGGCAAAACAGACATACTAGGACCAACTCTAAAAAGTTAAGACTCTAAGACTTCATTAACTCTTTCCTTTCTGGGCACCAGGGCAGCTTAGTCAGTTGAGCATCCAACTTTTGCTTTCCACTGAGAACATGATCTCAAGGTCATGAGATTAAGCCTTATGTCAGGCTCTGTGCTCAGAGAGAAGTCTGCTTCAGACTCTCTCTCCCTCTCTCTTTGCCCCTCCCACTTGTGTGCACACGCACACTTTCTCTGCCACCGAGATAAAGAAATCTTTTAAAAAAATCTCCTTTTAAAATAGCCCTCTAAACATTCTGAATTTCATCACCTTAATGAAGGTAGGTTTTTATCCTTTGGTTGTTTTAAAAAATTTTTTTTAAATATTCATTCATTCATTGACTCATTGAGAAAGTGAGAAAGAGAGAGATCGTGCAAGCTGCGGGACCAGCAGAGGAAGAGAAAGGATCTCCAGCAGACTCTGCCTTAGCTAAAATCCCTCCTTAGGGCTTGATCTCACCACCCATGAGAACATGACCTAAGCAGAAACCAAGAGTGCATGCTCAACCAACTGAGTCATCCAGGTGCCCAGAAATAGAAATCCTGAATTGAGAAAGAGAATTTTGTGCAGTAGCATATGATATAGTATTGATCTTAAATAGAATTTTGTGTGCCTGGTTATATATTGAGTCTTGCTTGATTAATATATGTAATCTTGTTTGATTTATCTACAATAGTTGCACGTTGGTAGGTTGGTGCTCCAGGAAGCAGAATTAATATGAGGAATGTTTGCTAGCTAGTGAGAACTTGTGGAATTTATACGTATGGTGGGAGGGAACGAATCAGGATTGGGCCAAAGGAGAAATAGGGCTTTGATGCCGTCTGAACAAAGGCCTCACCCAATGCATGGGGAGGCTATTCGAGCTATTCCAGTTTATGGTGAGGAGGCTAGATCTTTGTACTCCTTCATTCACCAGTCATTTGATGACAGCTGTCCGCAGGAGGGGGTGTGATCTTGGGCAAATTGATCTGCAGAACAGAGTAATTCCCAGAGAGGACTGACAGCAGTTGGGGAATAAAGTTTTCAGACCTTCAGTTCACTGTCGTGACTGTGAGAAAAATCAGATTTAACTTATAAATTTCCGTACAGTTTTTAGAAATAGTACCTACAATAAGTGTAATATCTGCTGATAATTGTTCTCATTTATTAAGGATCTGGAGTTGGGCTGTTAAGGGTGACTTATTCCAATTCAGGATAAAGTGTTATTACTCTCTATCACTATACAACATTATTATAGTATTATTATTTTTATTCCTATGATTTATTTATTTTATAACTGGATGTTTGCACCTCTTAATTTCCTTCACCTATTTCACTCATCCTCCCAATCCCTTTTCTTCTGGCAATTACCAGTTTGTTCTATTTCTGATCCCATTTCTCTGCTTTTGTTATTGTTCATTTGTTTTTTAGATTCCACATGTAAGTGACTCATATGATATTTATTTTTCTGTGTCTAATTTATTTCAGTTAATATAATACCCTGTAGGTCCATCCATGTTGTTAAAAATGACAAGGTCCTATTCTCTTTTATGACTAATATTCCATGTATATACCATATCTTCTTTAGCCATTTATATATTGATGGCTCCCATATCATGGCTATTGTAAATAATGCTGCAAAAAACATAGGGGTGTATATACCTTTTTGAATTAGTGGGGTTTTTTGAGTAAGTAAATACCAATAGTGGAATTACTAGATCATATGGCATTTTCTTGAGGAAACTCAATACTGTTTTCCACAATCATTGCACCAATTTACATTCCTATCAGAGGTTCATGAGGATTACCTTTTTTCTACATCCTTACCAACACTTGTTATTTGTCTTTTTGATACTAGCCATTCTGGTTGGTGTGAGCTGGTATCTCACTGTGGTTTTGATTTGCATTTCCCTGTGATTAGTGGTGTTAAGCATCTTTTACAGATCTGTTGACCATCTGTATGTCCTCTTTGGAAAAAGGCCTATTCAGGTCCTCTGTCCATATTTAAATCAGATTACTTGTTGTTTGGGTATTGAATTGTATAAGTTCTTTAAATATTTTGGATATTAACCTCTTATCAGATAGTTCCTTTGCAACTATCTGTATCCATTCAGTAGGTTGCTTTTTTGATTTGTCAATGGTCAATGATTTCCTTTGCTGAGCAAAAGCTTTTCAGTTGGATGTAGTTCTAATAGTTTATTTTTGATTTTGTTTCCCTTGCCTGAGGAGACATATCCATAAATACGTTGCTAAGGATGATGACCAAGAGATTACAGTCTATGTTTTCTTTTGCGAGTTTTATGGTCTCTGGTTTCATATTTAACTCTTGAATCTCTTTTGAGTTTATTTATGTGTTTTGTGTAAGACAGTGGTCCAGTTTCATTCTTTTAAACATAGCTGTCCAGTTCTCCCAACTGCATTTGTTGAAGAGACTTTTCCCTATTGCATAGTTTTGCCTCCTTTGTCGTAGGTTAATTGACCCTATAAACATGACTTTATTTTGGGGTGCTCTCTCCTGTTTTCATTGATCTTTGTGTCTATTTTTATGCCAGTTCCAAACTGTTTTGATTACTTTAGCTTAGTTGTATATCTTAAAATCTGGGACTGTGATGCCTCTAGCTTTGTTCTTCTTTTAGAAGATTGCTTTAGGTATTCAAGGTCTTTTGTGGTTCCATACAAACTAGTATTATTTATTCTGGTTCCATGAAAAATACTATTGGTGTTTTAATAGGAATTGCATTGAATCTGTAGATGGCTGTGGGTAGTATGGACATTTTAGTGATATTATTTCTATCTTTGAACATGATGTATTGATGTATCTTTCCATTTGTTTTTGTTTCTTCAGTTTCTTTCATCATTGTCTTATAGTTTTCAGAGTACAGGCCTTTCACCTCCTTGGTTGAATTTATTCCTAGGTATTTTGTTTTATTTTATTTTTTTGGTGCAGTTGTAAATGGGATTATTTTCTTAATTTCTCTTTCTGCTACTTTGTTATGTAGCATTAGAAGCATTCTCCATTCCCTTGACCCGGCTCATATATTAATTGGCCTCTAATTATTTAATTAATTAATTATTTTAAGTAATCTCTACACCCAGTGTGGGACTGGAACTCACAATCCCGAGATCAAGAGTTATATGTTGCTCTGACTGAGCCAGCCAGGTGCCCCATTAATTGTCCTATATTAAAAGAGTCTCCCCTCAGTCCTACTTCTTTCTCTTGGAATGGAAGCTTAGAAGGAGAGAATCTGTCTTGGTTGTTTTTCATGCCTTTTGGATAAACTTCTATAATTTATTTTATTTCATTTTCCCCCCTCAAAGTTATCAGAAAGAACAATATTCATAGAATAGAGCAGCTGTACGACTGGACATGGTAGGGGATCAGAGGGTAGGAGGTATCCTCTGGAACTTGTATTGACTGCAAGAACAACAGTCAGATGTGTTGAATTTAGACTTTACTGATTTAATACTTATAATAATCTGCATTTTAAATCTATGACCAATTTGTGAGAATATGGGATCATTAAGAGAATAGATTTAGGAGCATGGATTTTGGTGAAAGTAGACTATAATGGACATACTGGTTATATAAGAGTCTCACATATCTTGTAGAGCAGAGAGTCTCACATATCTTTTTTTTTTTTAAAGATTTTATTTATTTGACAGAGAGAGAGAGATCACAAGTAGGCGAGAGGCAGGCAGAGAGAGAGGGGGAAGCAGGCTCCCCGCTGAGCAGAGAGCCCGATGTGGGGCTCGATCCCAGGACCTTGAGATCATGACCCGAGCCAAAGGCAGAGGCTTAACCCACTGAGGCACTCAGGTGCCCCTCTCACATATCTTATATAGCAGAGTTGTAGATTTTGTAGTGTAAATCCACAAGGCCCAAAGTGCTTATCAACCAGTCAATGGTTGACAATGCATTTTATTCAGCTGACTGAGGTGTTGCGACTAACTTCTTGGTTCATATACTCTTAGTCTGGATCATTGGTAGATTTGGTAGAATTTTTATATTAAGTGTTTTCTTCTCTCTTTCACTTTTTTTCTTCCTTTTTGACTATTTTAAGACATAATCAGAGTGAAAAGATAGAAATGGTACTTATATAGGCCTGCCAAACTTTTTAGCATTACTATTAGTAAGTTAATTGATTCTTAGAATAATAATTCTCACTTCTACCTTTATGTAACCCTAAATGTTTTGCATTCCTCTGTCTCTTATGAGATTGCATTTACCAGGTTAGCTGTGTTTTTTGCAGGTTAGTTTTAGAAGCAAGTTTATCTGAGATCTGATCAAATGATTGGGTTTAAACCTGAAAGAAATTGATTTTTGTTTTTTAAGTTTTGTTGATCACTCCGTGCCTTGGCATCAAAAGTGATGCTTTGGGTTTTATTTAATGACCATAAAATTCAAAAAGAGATCCAGAAGTGTATCTGCTAACAATTGTTTATATAGGAATGCTCATTCCCTGAAACTATAAGGGTATTGTATGAAATCTTTAAACTGTTAGAGTCTGTAACTAAGTGAAACAATTAGCAGGCAAAGACACTGTTGTGTATTATAGTTTAATAACCTTTATTTTACCTTGTAGAAAAATTATATCACATGCTTCTCTAATTCATATATGAGCTAATTTTTTAAAACAGTTTTTAAAATTTATTTGAGAGAGAGTGAGAGAGCCAGCACAAGCCATGGGGGAGGGGCAGTGGGAGAGTGAAAAGCAGACCACTTGTTGAGTCGGGAGCCTGATGTAGGGCTCCATCCCAGGACTTCAGTATCATGACCGGAGCCAAAGCCAGATGCTTAACCAACTGAGGCACCCAAGTGCCCCTGAGCTAATTTTATATTTAAAAAAAAAACCATCTGTAAAAAGACACCCTAAATATGGTCCTTTAAACAAATGAGCCCTTAGAAAGAAATTCTGTTCCAAATAATTTAACATTGCTGTGTTCAGTTAATATTGAGAAGACTTTTCCATTAAAAATTTACCTATTTGCAAAATAATGTTTACATATTGGGTTTCAGCTTATAGAACACTTTGGCATATTTTCTGGTAATTATTATAGTAGTTCTATGAAATGGTTAAGACAGTTATATTATTGTTCCTAACTTATAGACAAGTGATCTGAGGCATATAGGTAACAAATGGTAGATCTCCTCACTCCTGTGACTGGTCTTTCTATGACATTATAGTATTTACTGTGGATGATCAGTTTTTTTATTTCAGTAGAAGTTAAGCAGAATTTTTCTCTATCTCTGCCCTGAACCAGCAAAATCCCTTTTTGAAAGGCAGGAATAGGTGTTATAAGTTAGATATAAGAGTGCAGATCTTTATCAGGCTGGCAAGAACTATAAATTGGTAAGATGATCTCATCTGGGCAGCATATCTACTATAAGTAGACTATATCATTAAAGAAGTCCAGTTTTCATAAGCAGGAAATTAACGAGGAAGCAAGAAAGCTTTACTGATGATGGCAATACCAGGACTAAATTTCAAAACTCTGGGGAGCAGACCCTCATTGTATTCTCTATGAATGTTATCCTCTGGAGTTGTGCAATATGGTGGTACTTTATGATATATTAAGAATACTAAAAGAGAGCAGTTATTCAGTGAAGAATCTCTGAAGACTGAGGCCTTTTATTCTGGCTAACTGTGATAATCAGTAAGTCATTTTCCCAGACAGAATCTTTTGGTTTTAAAAGGCTGAGGTCAACTCTCACAGCTGTAGTTTCTCCAGGGAAAAATTGTCCTTATACTTAGCCAAAAGCCTTTCACATCAATATTTGAAGAGAGAGAAAGAACCACGTCCTGCACTCAAATGGAGTATATCAATGCCCCTTAATAAACACAGAAAGGTTGGCTTCTTACATGGTGAACTATGTTTGGCAAGGTGACAGGCGTTCAGAACACCAGACTCCTTATCATATCTTTATGTGATTTTTGCACTTCAGTTTTTCTAAATTCAAAATAGACTGTAAAGGTAGCTCGTAGTTGGTTCTGAAAATTTCCAGTTATGGCTTAGATCAAGTTGAAATATCCTGGGATGATTTTTAAATGATTCATAGGTTCAAGCTTTTCACAATGTTAACATTTCTATTTGACACAGAAAATCATTCTTTTTGAAGTTGATGATTTATTTTGATTTGAAATTACAAATCCCAAAGATAATTTTCTTACCATGAACATTGTATTGTTTGGCAGGTGGCTTTCCCTAAAGATTACTTAAAACTCTCTTATCCCTAATTGAATATGTTACAGCATAGAAGTCTACTAAGACATGCTTCCAAAAGTTATTTGCATTTGTGGATTATGTTTAACCCCTTCTTAGATTTGATGAAAGGAGTCAATAATAAAATAAGCTCAAATGCATTTTCAAGATGTTGAAACACTCATTGCCAAAAAGAATAAGAAGTATTGGTCTGAAATGAAATAAGAATAAACTTTGCATTTTTATACCTGAAAGTGTCATTTTGGGGGGAAAAGATGAGGATTTTGAAAATTCATATTAGTGCTAAAATTTTCTTTTACTTTGCACATGCTAACTTTAAAATTTACCAGAATAGCATTATTTGCAGTATAGGCATAAGGGATATGTAACTTTCCAAGCATGAAAGAGTGTGTTATGATGAGCACTGAGTAATGTGTAGAACTATTGAATCACTATCTTATACACCTGAAACTAACATAACACTGTATACTATACTGGAATTAAAATATAAGAATTGAAAAAATTGAAAAAAAAAGAATTTGGAGCTCTTACTACAACCTGTTTGCCATAGATTAAACCATTTTTGTATTTTATATTGACATAAATATAGAAAAATAGGCATACCAGCAGTTGAAGCAGTGTATATTTATATTAATAATATATTACAGTATTTTCTATTTTTTTCTCCAAAAAGATGGAGAATTAGATATTTTCATTTACATGAGAATTAGAATATTTTTATCTATTGTTTAGCATATATTTGCAGAACTAGACTATAATTAGTACTTAACATGAAAATTATTTTGAATATAATTTAACATATGATGAATCAGAAATTCTGGCAGGCTCCTGCACTGACTTGGGAACATCTTTATAAAATACTGTGGAAAGACGCTGGTTGTTTTAATTTTATCTTTTGAGTTTTGGGCAAACTGGGGTTTATTATGTATTCCTTCTACATTCTTCGACGCCAAATTTACAGAAAAGAATTATTTTTATTCAGTTATATTTAAAATATTCCTTTAAAAAAAACACTTCTCTTCTGAAATAGGATAGCTTTATTTGGTTTTAAGGTCACATTCATAAGTGACTTCTCGCCTGGAGTGAAAATTGTAGACTGAGTTCTCTTCGTGCCTCCCCCCACTGAAGGCAAAAATCTCTTCTGAAGTCAGTAAAAGGTTACAAAGAGAGAAGAGAAATTGTGATTGGAAGAATTGAGCCTAGTAATTCCTGCTGTTAGGGCAACTGTCATCTGAAACAGAGGGAGTACTCTTCAAGCTCTATTTTTCATCATTGAATTAATATAATAAGTATTTATAGAATATGATTTTGAGCTGTGTTTACTTTTCTAGATTTATAATTTGTTTTTTAAGGAAACAGTCTCAGAATAGTACTTAGCCTTGGATAATTTTTTTTTTTGGATGACAGATAATATTTATTGATAGAATTCTCTCTGGGTTAAAAAAACAACGAAATTAAGTTATTTTATCAATTTTGATTGGTTAATTTATTAAGTTCTTAAGTACTTTTCTGTTCATTTGGAATATTTCATCTGGCTTTACTGGCAATGCTGTGAAATTAGGAACCAGTGTGGGAAAATTATGGCACAGTGTGATGACTTGCCAAAGAGATTATAATTAGTTACTGGTGGCAGCAGAACTAGAACTCAGACGTCCTGACAGGCTAGCTTCATGTTCTCCTCAGCTAACCACATTCTCCTGTAGATCACTATGCAACCTAAGTTTTAACGCTAGAAAAATGAACTCTTCCAAAAACCTACCAGAATGCTTCCTTCAGGTACACTAGCATTCCTTTGTACAAAGCAGTTTTTTGGTTGAGTGATAAATACAAAATTACGATGGTAAAAATAATTTTTACTCAAAAAGATAGGGAATGGAAATAAGGTGATGCATTGGGTTAAGGCACCAATTTCTAGCCCAACTGACTTAGATCTTTATCCTGGCATGAATTTGGTGGCACCTCCTAGTCCTTCATGGACTTTTTTTCCACATCAGACAAAACCACTGAATGGTTTTGTGCAGTCTGGCAGGATTTTTAGTTGCAGTGGTGTAGAAACGGAAACAATTTGGGAGTTGTAGGTTGAAACTGAGGTGCCTGGTTCTATGAAGTGGTATTGGTATTGAACTTTGAGTACCAAATTTATGTATATATTTAAAACAATTTTTTTTAAGGTGGATGGTAGTAGCTATTTGAGTAGCTTTGGAATACTGAGACATTCAGCATAATTGTACATCTTATAAAGGAATTTTGGAGTGGAATGTGTTGTAAATTCACTGCAAATTTAGAATCCAAACAAAACTCATTTCATGTTTGTATAAACTATTTTAAGACATTTTGTTCTTACTAAATTTTTTTTCTCTAGCCTGTAGTCTTTGTTTTTAAAACCAACTTCCCCTCTTTCATTAAGAAATTTATATTCATGGGCCAACTGAATCACTTCTAGATTGTCACAAAAGAGTTGATACCACTCTATTTGGTTGAATACATTATAATCTTTATCTGCAAATCATCACTGAGGATCAACAGAATTCACTAAGTTCTTAGAAGAGCTCACATGGTAGAGGAGATGATGACATGTAACAAAAGCTCACTTTAAAGGGGCATTAGATCAGCAAAAGTAAGCAATTAAAAATCATAAAATACCTTAAAAAAGACATATATCATTAAGGGTTTATTTTTAGCAAGTTATATATACGAAATAAGTAAATTTGGAATTGTTTCAATGTCATGCCCTCTTCCTGCTCTGAACTCTAATAATGTTCCCTATCTTTCTTAGGTCTCTGGGTTAAAGGACTAGATCACAGTGCTTTGTAATGGTAAACTCTCTCTATGTGATTAAAATAAGGAAAATGCTTCTGAATTACAAATACAATATTGCCTTAAAATCTACAATTTCATTAATTTTTTTACAAAGTCGTCTTGCCTAATTTCTGTTCAAGTAATTGTGACACATGGAGTAGTTTTATACATAATTTTGAATGCAGTAAATTTTAATTATGCCTTTATTATTTAACATTCTCTTTTAAATGTTAACGCACCCCTTAGCAAACTATATGCCAAATATAATTAGTGAATTATAATCTATAGTAGAGTCTATTTCACTAATAATCTTAGTACTCCTGAAGAGTATGTGATATCTTCATTTAAAATATAAAGCTAGGGGCATCTGGGTGGCTTAGTCCCTTAAGCGTCTGCCTTCGGCTCAGATCATGACCTCAACATCTTGGGATGGAGCTCTACAAGCCCCATGTTGGGCTCCCTGCTAAACAGGGGGTCTGCTTCTCCATCTCCCACTGCTTATACATGCTCTCCCTCTCTGCCTCTCTCTCTCTCTCTCTCAAATGAATAAATAAAATCTTTAAAAAAATAAAATAGAGGTGCCTGGGTGGCTCAGTTGGGTAAGTGTCTGCCTTCAGCTCAGGTCAGGATCTCAGGGTCCTGGGATTGAGCCGATGTCTGACTCCCTGCCCAGCATGGGAATCTGCTTCTCATTCTCCCTCCGCTCCCCCCTCTTGTTCTCTTTGTCTCAAATAAGTCGGTAAAATCTTTAAACAAAAATAAATTAATAAAATATAAAGCTAAATTGGAACACCTGGCTGGCTCAGCCAGTAGAGCATGTGACTCTTGATCTCCGGTTTCTGAGTTCAAGGCCCATGTTGGGTGTAGAGCTTACTTTAAAAAGTATAAAGCTAAATAAAAGTGAGTTGAGACATGGAAGGAAAGCAGATATAGAAAGTCTGAACACCTTCAATGTTCATTCTCTAAAGCACACAATTTTAACATACCCTAAAACTTCAGGGAGGAGCTGCATTAATATTTGGTTAGAACTTAAAATCCCTACTAAATTCCAACTTCCCAGCAAGATAGAAGTTGAGCAAGTGATAAATGTTATTATGGTGTCAATGGCTTGAATTATTTTGAAGAGGGGGTCCTTGGAAGTGATAAAAATGCATATAAATAAAAGATATTAAATGCTAAACAAGAAAGGTGCAAAATATTGTCCCTAGGACAAGAACTGAAGAGCATGGGTCTTTAGGGCTAGCTAGCTGCTCTTTGGGTCTGGGAGGTGGGGTTCTATTGTTTAGTTGTTTCTTTCATATTGCATGCCCCCCATTCTTATGGAATATGCTTTTGACATAGATAAACAAAGGGGAAAGAATAGCAGTCCTCATTTGACATCATTGTAGAGAGATTTAATGACACGTCACAACCCAGAACAGAATGTAGTCCTCTGATTTGCTGAGATCAGTGCTCTTTTGAGGATAGCTAGTTAGCAAGAGGTCAACAAAAATGTTTTACTTTCGATGTAGAATATTTGCAACTGAGGGGGGAAGGGAAAATATTTTCAACAGAATATTTTTCTTTTTTTTTTTTTTAAAGATTTTTTAAAATTATTTTTTAGAGAGAGAGAGACTGAGAATGAGAGGGGAGAAGGTCAGAGGGAGAAGCAGACTTCCCGCAGAGCCGGGAGTCCGATATGGGACTCGATCCCGGGACTCCGGGATCATGACCTGAGCCAAAGAGCCACCCAGGCGCCCCTCAACAGAATATTTTATTATTTTATTAACATATGATGTATTATTTGCCCCAGGGGTACAGGTCTGTGAATCATCAGGCTTACACATTTCATAGCACTCACCATAGCACATACCCTCCCCAATGTCCATCACCCAGCCACCCTATCCCTCTCCCTCACCCCACAGCAACCCTCAGTTTGTTTCATGAAATTAAGAGTCTCTTATGGTTTGTGTCCCTCCTGATCCCATCTTGTTTTTTTTTTCTCTCCCTACCCCCATGACCTCCTGTCCTGCCTTTCAAATTCCTCATATCAGAGAGATATAGTATTCTTGGCTGCATATTTTTCTCATTTAGTGCTCTGAATATATCATGCCAGTCCTCTCTGGCCTGCCAGGTCTCTGTGGATAGGTCGGCTGCCAAACTAAAATTTCTGCCTCTGTATGTTACAGACTTCTTGTCCCGAGCTGCTTTCAGGATTTTCTCTTTGTCACTGGGACTTGTAGGTTTTACTATTAGATGATGGGGTGTGGACCTATTTTATTGATTTTGAGGGGGATTCTCTGTGCCTCCTGGATTTTGATGCTTGGTCCCTTTGCCAAATTAGGGAAATTCTCTTCTATAATTTGCTCCAATATACCTTCTGCCCCCCTCTCTCTTTCTTCTTCTCCTGGGATCCCAATTATTCTAATACTGTTTCATGTTATAGTATCACTTATCTCTCGAATTCTCCCCTCATGATCCAGTAGTTGTTTGTTTCTCTTTTGCTCAGCATCTTTATTCTCCATCATTTGGTCTTCTATACCACTAATTCTCTCTTCTGCCTCATTATCCTAGCAGTAAGAGCCTCCGTTTTTTATTGCACCTTAGTAATAGCTGTTTTTTTATTTCAGCTTGGTTAGATTTTAGTTCTTTTATTTCTCCAGAAAGGGATTTTATTTCTTCAGAGAGTGATTCTCTAGTATCTTCCATGCTTTTTTCAAGCCCAGATAGCACCTTGATAATCGTCATTCTTAACTCTAGTTCTGACATATTACTAATATCCATATTCATTAGGGCCCTAGCCATCGATACTGTCTCTTCTTCTTTTTTCTGTGGTTAGTTTTTCCGCCTTGTCATTTTATCCAGATAAGAATAGATGAATCAGAGAACAAAATACTAAAAGGATAGCGATGAACCCAGAATATACAATAACCAAATCACAAGAGACCAAAACCAGGGGGAGAAGAAAGGGGGAAAAAAGAAAAAGAAAAAGATATATACATAGATATGTATATATGTTTATATAGTTAGAATGACAAATAGAACAGAGCCACACACTTGATTTTGGGTGTATTTTGGTCTGTTGGAAGAAACTACCTCCCAAAATTTTAAAGAAAGAAAAACTTATATATATATATATATATATACACAAAATTAAGGGTAAACATGATGAAGGGATAGAATATGACTATAAAGATGAAAATTAAAAAAGATTCTAAAAAAGGAATTGATAAGAAATTGGTTGAAAATAGAATAAAAAAAAAAAAGAGGGAAGAATCTGATCAGACTAGAGACTAGAACAAAGCCATGCACTAGATTTAGGGTATATTTTGATCCATTAGAAGAAACTGTATCCCAAAATTTTAAAGAAAGAAAAACCTATATGTCTACAAAAAATAAGGTTAGATACAGTGAAGGGATAAAATATGATTATAACAATGAAAATCTAAAAAGATTTCTAAAAATGTATTGATAAGATAAAATAGTTAAAAACGTTAAATAGGAAAGAGGACACATTTAAAAAGATAAAATAAGAAAAAAATAAAGTAAAAAAATTTAACTTTGAAAGACTAAAGGATCATGGGGGAAAAGCCATGAATTCTATGTTTTGCTTTCCCCTAACTCTGGAGTTCCTCGGTCCTCATTGATCAGTGAACTTGGTCTTGGCTGGATGCTCCTACTGATCTTCTGGGGAGGAGCCTGTTGCAGTGATTCTCAAATGTCTTTACCCGAGGCAGAATTGTACCACCTTTGCCAGGGGCCAGGCTAAGCAATCTGCTCGGTTTTGCTCTTGGTAGCTTTTGTTCCCTGAAAGCTTTCCGTACAGCTTCGGAGAATGGAAATGAAAATGGTAGCTTCCCAACCTCTGGCCCCATAGGAGCTGATATGGGCCCCACTCTTCAATGGAGCTGATATGGGCCCCACTCCTCAGGGCCCCACTCCTCAGTGAGCCCTTGGAGAAAAGCACTCAATCCCTCCTGTCTCCCTGGTCTCCGGCTGCACTCTGAGCTCACCTGGCCTGTAACTGAGCATTTCTATCTCTGGTTCATGGCCCTGTTTGGAGTCTCCAAACCCAGCAGATTCCTGCAGCATGCTCCTGCACTGCTCCTCTCAGAAGAGGAAGGAGGAGCTCTCCCCGGATCTGCCTCTTGTGGGATCCCTGCTTGAAGAAAAGTGGCCCAACTGGGCCGCAGATCACATTTAAGGTAACCCTGAGCTGAGAGCCTATGGCTCAGCTCAGGCTCTGTAACTGGCTTTCCTGCTCCAATACCTAGGAACTCTGACACACTCAGGCTCCCCCAGTCTTTCTGTGACCCTGAGGGTCCTGAGACCACACTCTCCCCACGAGGGTTCCTCTTCCTGCTTAGCCACGGGAGTGACGTCCCTCAGTGGAGGAGACTTCTAAAAGTTCAGATTTTGTGGGCCGCTGCTCTCTAACTTGCCAGGAGCCAGCCCCTCCTCCCACGGTCTATCTTCCCATGTGTTGCCTTGGATTCATTTCTCTGCATGTCCTACCTTCCAGAAAGTGGTCGATTTTCTGTTCCTCGATTTGCTGCTCTTCTTCTCTTCCACCTCCTGTTGAGTTTGTAGGTGTTAAGAATGGTTTGATAATGGGGCACCTGGGTGGGTCAGTGGGTTAAGCCTCTGCCTTTGGTTCAGGTCATGATCTCAGGGTCCTGGGATCGAGCCCCACATCTGGCTCTCTGCTCAGCAGGGAGCCTGCTTCCCCCTCTCTCTCTGCCTGCCTCTCTGCCTACTTTTGATCTCTCTTCTCTCTGTCAAATAAATAAATAAATCTTAAAAAAAAAAAGAATGGTTTGATAACTATATAGCTCAGCTCCTGGGTCCTGATGATATTTAGGTCTCCCACTCCTCTGCCATCTTGCTCCTCTATGCACCAACAGAGCATATTTCAGTGGATTATTGTTAGCAATGTTTGTGTCTTGTTCTCCACTTGTGTGTTCTCCTTGTGACTCCTTGTATTTTTCTGGTGGTGAAGCTTGCAAAATATCATTTTAGTGAGTTGGATATATGAAATAAATTGACAAAACTTTGACATAATTTTTAAAGTGTATGTGCTGCTGAAGCAAGCATGCAATCATATGAGATTTTACTCATTTAAGTTTAAGCTAAAAATATGTCTATTAAAGGTAGGAGCCATAGTACTAAGAAAAAACTCCTCCTAACATTAATGGTTTCTTAGCCGTACTTTATTATGAAGATGTGCATGTTTATGTTTGAGCTAGGAGCTAAGAATGGACACATGAAATTAGGAGATGAAGGAAGCACTTTGTAAAATAAACAGAATTAAAATATAGAATCCAAGTTTATTGCAGCAATTTATTTCTAGACATAATTTCTGAAATAATCTCATATTTGACATGTGTATTATTAGTTTTATTATGCATGTTCCTAGTCCTGTTATAATACTGAAAGAAACTCCAAAAATTTTAATTAAAATGAAACATCATGTAAATGAAATTAAAACAGCATCTTTGCCATGTTTTAGAGAAAGTGTTTAAATTCCCTTATTTACTCTCTCTTTGTTTTACTATTTCTCATGGTCAGGGTAAACATAATTCTATTTGTGCAAGATGGCTTTGTGTCTTATCTCTTAAGCGGTCACAATTTTAAAATCTAAGTAGCTAAGTGTCATGAAAGGTTAAGGCGGATTTAGGGAAGTATGTGATTTGAGTAGGAAAGGCAATTTTACTTTAGCCAATTTTTTTTTCCCTGGTTCAATAATGCCAAATGTGGATGTCACAGTTCAAATTCCCTTTTGCCATAATGATTCCTTGGTGAGAGTAGAATCAAGTCCTAGGTACCCTAGGAACTGGGTAAGTTGATAATGGAAGTTGAAACCATAGATGAAAACAAATTTTTTAACTGTTTTGTTATTTGGAGGGTCATTCTGAATTTGATAGTCTTGTTCTTTGTGTCTAAAAAAATCTCTACCTTGGATTACTGCCTTGTCTTTGTACAGTTTAGGCATATCACTATCATCATGTTTTTAAACTAATCATGTAGTCATTCATTTTCATAATATATTCATATTGATTTTTATGTCATTATGATAATTTTTTGACAGAACACCCCCACATCACATTATACACACTGCTGTATTATGAGAAAGCCACAAGAAGGGCCATCAGGACTTTTGCTCAAAATTTTTTTTAGTTTTGGAAATAATTCAAGTGGCAAGGAACAAGATGACTAAATTAGGAGATATACTGGATTTGGCCAACAAACAGCAAGAACACTCTGGGGATTTCTAATTTGATTTATAACTAGTGCTCGGGAAACAAAAAAAATAGTGGTTTTTTTGGAGGAAAGTTTGAGATTCTGTAAATTGGCTGATAGAAAAAATTTACCAGCCAAATAGGCCTTCATACTTGCCACAAAATCTTTCCTGACTCTTCATTTATCTTAACTACATTAGGGCTAGTGAGTTTTTAGATTGGCATCCTCCAAGGAAACCTTGTTGAAGATTCAGAATAAATTGCAAGGTAGTTCCCAGTTTGCTCCTACCTATAATATAATACTACAAATATCGTCTTTCAGTGTGTATTTTGTGAATTTAATTAACTGAAAATCTACAAGAAGTAGGATATTATTAATTTATAATATTTAGTAAAAGAGTTATTGTCATTTCTAAATTATTCAGTTTACTGATATAAAATTTGGATGAAGTTATAATAAAGAGATGAAAGATAAAGAAGTTACTAGTATTATCAAACATAATTGCAAAAGACCAGTTTTCATTAACTACTGAATGAGACTAACCTAATCAATTAGTTTATACTTATTTATTCCTATTAACAAAAGCAACAATAATTAAAATATCAGTAACATTTATTAAGCACTTATCATGCTAATATGTGCAATATATATACAATACCCAAGTTTATCCACAAAGCAACTAGGAGCTCTAGTTATTATTATTTTTTCCATTTTACAGATGAGAAAACAAGTTATACAAGTAGATGTATATATAAAAATATGAAGCAATATATAGTTAATAATTTACGTGCAGGTGAAGCTCAAAAAGAGTGATTGACAGGAGAGTCATCAGAAAATACTTCCTGGATAAGGTGAATCTTGGATATGTCTTATGTGTATAGAAAATGGTAGAATAGATAAGGGGAAAGAAAATTAGAACATGTATGGAAGAAGCCATGAACATTGCATTTGAGACCAGTCCAAAAAGAGCAATGAGTTTGTATACCTTAGTCATAAGTGGCATACAGTTTCTTCATGTCTCACAAATAGAGGTAAAATGTTTTCATCAAAGTTTAGAATCCTTAAATAGTTCCTAGTATATTGCACATGCTCAAAAGAATTTTGGTAGAGTGTCTAACATACATGAGAAATCTTAAACAATGTATAAGTGCATTAGTTGGATAAAATGAAATATTTGGTGGCTTAATTTTTTCCATTAGGGTTTTCATAAAGAGAAGCAAATTAATATTATTTAGATACTACTTTTAGAATTTAATAATATATAAGAAGGAAAGATTTACGTGCTCTTCTATAGAGAAGTTTGGGTTTGGGGCACACATTTGTGCTATAGTATCAATATTCATTAAAATTCACAGTACTCAAATTTGTTATAGGGATAGTAATTTCCTTCCATTTTCCAAATTAAGAGAAAGTTTCTGTGTTTTATTCATTGCTATATTCACAGAACCTAGTACAGTGCCTAACACAGGGGAGGTTCTCATTAATTATCTGTTGAATAAATGAATGAATATACAAATATGAAGAATTTGTAACATTACAGTTTTTAATCTGAAGATATTTAACCATTTTCCAATGGTGAATCATCGGAAATCATTGTGATTGTCATTGGACTATCACAGTCATTTTTATTTAGGAATTACAGAATAGTGAGAGTTCATATTTACCCATTGCTCCATAGTGATTAGTACTGGAGACAAGAATCTTCAAATTTTCTGCCTTTCCAAAGTAAAAGTTTTCAGTGTGTCATTTTTAACAAATGATAAGGGCACTGGATTATTTTTCAAAATGGGCAAGTTAAAATCTCACCCTATGTCACTGTTTACTAGCCATATAGTCTTTGGTAAATTATCTGACTCGTATAAATCTGTTTACTCAATCATGATTGAAAATAATACCTTTTTTACTTTCTACACTGTGCAGGTTGTTGTGAAGTGTAAAGAGAAAATTCCTGTGGGAACTATTAACAGTTTGCAGAAATAACATATATTTTGAATCATTTCTTTACTACTAACAGTGTTTTAGGCTAACCCATACCTTGTGGGTAACAGCATAATGTTAAACTTGCTATTACTATGGAACTGATTATGAAATGCAGGGATATACTAGTATGGTAAGTTTTAGTCATATGAAGATATAGGGAACAGTGGTATGGTTGAAGTAAGCCTTGCTTATTTGGGGGAAGAATGTAGGTTGGTGTGTGCCGTTAGTTCATAGTGAGTGAGAAGGAATGTAGTACTGAGAGGCAAGGACTGATTCATTTAGAGCCAGATAGGCAATGAGGAGTAGTTTGGATTTTTTATGAGTACAATGTCATCATTATGCTTATTTGAAATACAACGTTCTTCAGTTGAGGATGACAGTGTTACTCTACTTTTTAACTAGAAGAAGAATCAAGATAAGAGATCTTAAGTTTCATATATACAGGAGTGGATTATGAGAGAATGGCAATTATATATATGCCTGGAGGTTTCTTGCACATATTTTACCTAAAAAACCCTGCATTAATGGCTCCTTATGATTGTTGAATACTCTGTCATATTAAAATTTGTTTTTGTTTTTGTTTTTTTTTGTGGTCTAGACATTCGGAATTTCTTTTGGCCATGGGTTGTGTTTTAATCAATCTTGAGTAGAAAAGGACTTTTTTTTAATTAAGTTTTTAAATTCCAGTATAGTTAACATACAGTGTTATAGTAGTTTCAGATGTATTGTATAGTGATTCAACAATTCTATATGTTACTCAGTGCTCGTCATTATGTATATAAAAGAGGATATTTTTGTTAATTTTTCTAACACAAAAATATTGTATTATTATGGTAATAAGCCACAGTCTCTTTACTCCCCCCTTCCCAGATGTTATTTCTGGGAGTTAGTGCTCTGTCTCCAAATAATACGCTTTTACCACAACTTTTTTGATTTGTCAACTTTAGACATTCTCTTTTATTTGTTTCTCTTATGGATAATAATTTTTCTTTTTTTTTTTTTTTTTAGGATTTTATTTGTCAGAGAGAGCGCATGAGCGGGGGGCTCGGCAGGCAGAGGGAAAAGCAGGCTTCCTGCTGAGCAAGGAGCCCAGGGTGGGACCCTGTCCCAGGACACTGGGATCATGACCTGAGCTGAAGGCAGATGCTTAACTGACTGAGCCACCCAGGCGTACCAATTTTACTGATTTAAACCACTGACTGGACACCCATCTTCCTAATACATTAAGTCATTTTTAGTTCTTCTTTTGCTTACCATTTTAATTTTAAACAGTAAATTGACCTTTGTTTTTTGTTTTATCACTTATAAATGTCTTTTGTTGTATACTTTGTAGGGGACAGTGTTAGTGCTCACTAGCTATTTATACAAGTTTGGAACAGTTCTGTTCGGATGGAGCATAGAACACCAAGATTACTTTTCTTCTTCATATCAATTAAGTAGTGATCCTCATCTTCTATTTCTTGAGTGCATTTTCTCTATGTAATTCATGTCTGTGTGATAGCAATAGATGACTTGGTGGATTTTATCTGGCTATCTATGCTTCCATGTTAGTAAGTTTTTTAAATACCTAGCTCCTATGCAGTAGAAACCCATGTCAGCTTAATTTTTTTTCTGTTATTTTATCTGGCATAGCTCCATATGCAATAAGGTCATTACAAAAGTGCCTTTTAAAAAATATTTATCAGTAAATGTATTCAAATAACTCCTCTACAGTTAGTGACAGAATAGAAGGTCTCGCATGGCAAGGTAACCGAAATAGTTATAATATGTTTTGTTCCTCCAAGCTTGTCATTGTTTTCTGTAAAAGAAACTCATCAATAGATTGGGAAATTTAAAATTTTAAAGTCTCAGGGTGCCTGGGTGGCACAGTCAGTTAAGCATCTGACTTTGGCTCAGGGTCCTGGAATCAAGTCTGCATCAGGCTCCATGTTTAGCAGTGAGTCTGCTTGTCGCTTTCCCTTTGTCCCTCCCCCTGCTCATGCTCTCTCTCTCTCTCTCAAATAAATAAATAAATAAAATCTTTAAAAAAATTTTAAAGTCTCTGAGACTTTATGAAGTTATGGAAGCATTTTGGTTTTTCACACCTTCTATCCTCTAGTCCCTGAGGGAGTTAGTGTTGGGCTGGGACCTGAAGGTGAGGGAACAAATGTAACAAGGTCTACACAAGCATAGTTTTGTCAGAGGATGATGAATTCTGGTACTCGTTTTTTGAACACTTAAACCCCTCTTGTAGACAGGTAATGATTAGATATTGTAATATTCTTAATAAATTATTGGCAATTGAAATTAGAAATGGGCTAAGAGGCATCAATACCTTATATCATTGTAGATAATAGTGTTAGACTACACTTAGCAAATTAGAATATTGAATAGAAACTAGGATAATGAAATGTAGCTGGGGACAAATATAAAGCATTATGGTTGGAGAGGAAAAATAGCATAAAATCCAGAGGATGAATAACAGTGGTTAAGTAAAGCTGGAAACCCCCTTGGTAGTAAAGGAATAACAAGATTAGTGTGAGTTAACAATATAGTGTTGTGATGAAAGCAAACACAATACAAGGTCAAATAAATAAGAATTAAGAATGTAGGAAACTTGAGGTTATTATTCTATAGTACTTGCCACTGGTAGGCCCTTATGAGAGAATTGTTTCTAGTTCTGGGCTCTACCACTAAGGAAGGACGTGGAGAACTTGGAGAAAGTTCAGAGGAGGACCACAAAGATGATTAAAGGGTTGAAAGAGAAACCTAAAAGAAAAATTTTTAAGTAGCAGGGATTATTATTATTCCAGAGAAGAGAAGATTTAGAGGTATTTAACTTATGCATAAAGGATGGAGACCAGATGTTCTCAATCTTCACTGAAGGTCAAACAAAAAGAAATCAATTTAACCTACAGAATGAAGGATTTGGATTAAATATGAACTGAATTTTACATTTAGAAAGAGAATAAGTGACTATGAGACGTGTGAAATTTTTTGTTACACTGTAGATCCTTACTGATGACATCAAACTGCTCACAGGGCATTGGAAATATTTATTGTTCTAATAGCTCATTAAGTAAACCTGAATTTTTTTCATTCTTTTTTTTTTTTTTCCTGACTGAGCAAAATCAACACTTCATCAAGAAATTCTGACTTTATGGTCAACCCTTATGGCAAATGTGTCTAGTTGACTTGACAAAGGTTATATAATTTGAGTTATACTCAGTTCTGTTAATAAGACAGTGTAGTTTGGCATTTCATTAAATTAGAAGGATAGTCAATATGACCTTTTTCCCTATTTTCTTGTTACTACACCATACATTAGAAGGTAGAGGATAGTTCTTTCTTATTAACTGGTTTGATGGTAAAAATCAATAAAAAAAGTGATCATATTGAAGTTTTAAATAGATTTTTATTATACACACACACACACACAGAAGATAAAGTACTGTGGTGGTGTTTTTTCTAGGAGTAACCCTTTCATTTGCATTTTAAAAATGCAGTCAAGCTTTCCAAATCAATGTTGTTAAATAGTTTGCATGACCATAAATAAAAATTATTTATCCCTGCAAATTGACAACAAACCTACTGCCTAACACAACTAAACTATTGGTTGCTTGTGTTTGGATTAAAAAACACATATACTCATAATAGAAACATTTTTCTTCTTATTGAGCAATGTTTTGCATGTGTATTATGCATTTCCTTTTTTGCTTTAAATAGCTTCTTTGGTTTTGAGGTTTTTGAGGAAGAAGACAAAATAAGCTGTATACTTTATTTTGAGGCAAAGAGCTGTTGTGGTCTACCATGTTCTGTAAAACTAAAAAGATGTTGTAGTAAAAAATTTAGAAAGAAAAAAATTTTAGATGTAGTTAAGGGTGTAACATTATTTGTATGAACTGGCCTTGCCTTTTAAATATTAAAGGCTCAGTTGGTTGAGCGACTGCCTTCGGCTCGGGTCATGATCCTTGGGTTCCGGGATCGAGTCCCGCATCGGGCTCCCGGCTCCACGGGAAGCCTGCTTCTTCCTCTGACCTTCACTTTCTCTGTCTCTCAAATGAATGAATAAAATCTTAAAAAAAAAAAAAATTAAACATTATAAAATGGAATGATAATTTTTCATTGTTTATAAAGCATTTCCATTATATGTTGATGTCAAATATAATTTTTTTCTCAATACTAGAGGAATTTGTATTTTTGTGTTGATATCAAATATAATTTTTTTCAATACTAGAAGAAGTTGTGTTTTTATAAGGAGGTAGTTTATTTCTAAACAAAGAGCACTCTGTTAACTTTATTTTTTAGAAAACCAACTATTTTTATTCAAAAATTTTATTCATTTTGTTCTAGGTGCTGTAATAGTTGTAAATATTTTAATATAAAAATATATGCTGTGTTTCTTTATGCAGCTCCCAAGAAATACCCACATTGGGTGTGGAGCCTACTTAAAAAAAATAAAAATAAAGTGGTGTTATGGACTGAATGTTTGTGTTCCCCTAAAAGTCATATGTTTAATTCCTTAACCCTCAATATGATGTTATTAGGAGGTGGGCCTTTAGGAGGTAATTAGCTTTAGATGAGATCATTAGAGTGGAGCCCACATAGTGAGATTAGAGTGCTTATAAAAAGAGGATAAGAGCAGAGACCTCTCTTTCTCCATCAGGTAAGGATTTGGCAAGAGGGTAGCTGTCTGAAAGTTAGGAAGAGGATTCTCACCAGGCATCACATCTGCCAGCATCTTCATCTTGGACTTCCCAGCATCCAGAACTATGAGAAATAAACACTTATGGTCTAAGCCTCTAGTCAGTGCTGTTTTAACAGCATTGTTTTAACAGCCCAAGCTAACTAATTTAGTAATTGGTACTGAGAATGGGATACTGGTATGCTGCTGTAACAGATACCTAAAAATGTGGAAGCTTTAGAGTTAGGTAATGAGTAAAGGCTGAAAGAATTTTGGGGTGCATGGTAAAAGAAGCCAAAATTGCCATGAAGGGACTTTTAAAGGCAATTCTAGTGAGATTTCTGGAAGAAGTGAAGAGAGTTATAAAGGAAGCTTCCATCTTTTTTGATAATATACAAATAAGTATGAGCAGACTGTTGGTAGAAATACGTGATAAAGGCCATTTTGGTGATGTCTGGGTCCGAAATGAGGCATATGCTACTGGATAATGGAAAAAGGTGATCCTTGTTATCAAGTACCAAAGAACTTAGCTGAATTATGTTCATGTTCTAGTGTTGTGTGAAAGGTGGAACTTCTGGGTGATGACATAGGCTATTTAGCTGAGGAAGTTTCTAAGCAGAGTATTCAAAGAGTAGGTTTGTTCTTCCTACATGTTTATAGTAAAATGCAAAAAGAAAAGTAAAGTAAAGAAGAACTTGCTAAGCAAAAAGGAACTGGAACCTAAAGATTTGGAAAATTTTCAGCTTGTGCATAGTGCAAAAATTGAGTAAGTATGTTGAGAAGAAAACACTAAGGTATGGCTTACTGACCACTTGATAAGGACGCTAGTGTGGCTGGGAACTAGAGTAATCATCCATCTCAACAGAGCTAGCAATAGAGATGAGATTATACCAGCAGAGACACTGACAGCTGGGACTAAAGGAAACAGAAAATAGGAGGGAACAAAGGAAAACTGGGAACATGTATTATTTTATCCTTCAAGAAAAGGGCAGAAGGACCCTAAAGACATTTCAGAGATCGTCTGGCTGGTACTCGTACCACAGGCCCTGAATGCATAGCCTGAGTGGCAAGATTGCCTCCGTCTTGGTTTCAAAAGTCAGGAACATTTCCCTGCAGAGCTGCATAGGAAGGCCCTCATGTAAAGCAGAGTAGGTGGTACTATCACGGAGAGACTTGTGAGCAGCACTCTGCTAAGCTGAAGGGGTGGGCCGTGGATGTGAAACTATGGATGCTGCTGCCAACCCCATTGGGTCCAGAGAGCAGATGTCAAGGCTTAATTATTCTCAAGCCTTAAGTCTGATGGTATTTGCTATGGTAGGTTTTGGAACTCTACTTGGAATCTTACTTGGGACCCATTACTTCTTTCTTTCTTCTGATTTCTTCCTTTTGGAATGGGAACGTCCCTATGACTATGCCACCATTAGCTTTTCTGATTTCACAGATTCATAGCTAAAAAGGAGTTTTGCCTCAGAATGAAGTGTACCTAGTCTCTCACCCATATCTGATTTAGATGATAGATGAAACTCTGGACTTTAGAGTTAATGTTGGAATGAGTTAAGACTTTGGGTCTGTTGAGATGAATGTATTTTTTTATGTGAGAAAGCTATGAATTTGTGGGATGTGGTAGGGATGAAATGTTATGAACGAAATGTTTTCCTTCCTGCTAAATTTCAGTGTTAATGTCTTAATCCACAGTGTGTTGGTATTTGGAGTGGGGCCTTTCAGAGGTAATTGGGTTGTGAGGAAGTTATGAGGCTGGGCCCCTCATGATGGAATTAGTGCCCTTATTAGAAGAGTAAGAGACACGAGAGCTTTTTCTGTCTTCATAAGCATGCACCAATGAACGGCCTTATGAGCACCAAGGAGAGAGTTTACTGTCTACAAGCTAGGAAACGGGGTCTCACCAGACACCAAAACTGCTGGCACCTTGATCTTGGACTTCCCAGCCTTCAGAACTGTGAGAAATAAATGTCTATCATTTAAACCATATAGTCCATGGTATTCTGTAATAGCAGCCCAAACTAAGACAAGTAGTCTTAAAATTTTTTCATTTATCATAAAGAGTGTTATACATTCTTGCATATATTGAGTTAAAATCATGTTTTCTCTTCATTATTTTATTACAGTTGTCTTTGTAACTGCAGTCAGTTTTATAATGTTAGTCCATCAGTGCGTGTAAAAAAAGCAGGGTGGTGCTGTCATTATCACTTGGCCTTTGCCACTATATCTAAGAGCTATAGATATATTCACTATATCTAATGAAACAGCACGATACATTAAGACATTTTATTTGGAAATAAGTCCACGACTTGGTGTTAAACAAATGAGTATCAGAGTTTAGATTTTGATTCATTCCATTTTCAAACCTAAATCATTGAAAGGAATGCTTCTTTGCAATGAGTGTTTCTCTTACATAAGAATGGAATGTAGTTTTTGGAGAGGGTTTTAAGAACCCATCCAGGTATTTCATCACTATAAGGTAGTGCTATATTTTGCAGACCTGAAAATGGAACTTAACAATATGTTTTGGTCAATTTCTTCTGAGAGCCATGCCTGGTCAAAAGTTACTAGGAAATTGAAGAGTTGAAAGTATCCAGCAGAAGAGTGTACCAGTGTTACAGTAACAGATATTTAGCCAACCCTCTCTGGTGTTGATCTTGCTCAATCAGTCCTTCCTTATGAACATAGGGTAGGGGAATGACGATGTATGCATTCAATTACTCATCCAAAAGCAGAACCTTGCTTTCCTTCCGGTACCTGGCTTTATGTAAACCCCCTAAAATCATGTTTCTTAGTTCTTTTTCATCTGACCTGAGGCCTTTATTATTCTTTCATGGGAGGAAACAAGTGTCCATTGATATTTTTCTATCTGAATTCAGAATCTGGAGAACATTTTCTAATTATATTTTGTATTTTCTGTCCCTGTTTAGAACTCCACTGTAATTCTTAGACTCACCAGTTAAGTTTAGGAACTCCTGCTGTATCTTTGTTAGTCAAGATTTAGTAAAGACTGATTTGTTTACAGGGTGCTAAGAGCTGAGGGTAGGCAATTAGGAACTCCTTTTCTTTTCCTCAGCCCCTCATTTCTTCACTTCGTATGTCAGCAAGATATCTTAAAAAGCATATCAGTTGCATCTTTGTGATAAAACAAATTCCTTGCATTATTTTTCTTTGTAGTTTTTCCTGAGTTGACTCAAGTTTGGAGGAAAATAAGGCAAAACCATAGCATGTCAGAGAAGAGTTGATAGGATACAAAATTAATGTGATACAAGATAAAAAAATGAGAAATTCAGGAGAAAGAAAGGGGTCCAGGGAAAAGTTTGTGAGAATTACCATAACATGATGTTGAAAATGATGTTTAAAGGTAATATTTGAGAAGAATGAGATAAGCTGGTTCATACTTGGCCTAATTTGAAAAATCATAGTTTATAGTATAGCTTGGATTAGATAACTTTCCAAGATTCTTTTCATCTGTAGTAATGGGAGACTGACAGCAGAGTAGGTTGTAGGAAAGGAAAGAATCAGAAATTTATACATGAAAAAGAAGGAAAAAGAGTAATGAGAGAATGGTTGGAATAAGAAATAACACACACACACACACACATACACAAAATAAATTTAAAAAGGGGGACGCCTGGGTGGCTCAGTCATTGGGCATCTGCCTTCAGCTCAGGTCATGATCCCGGAGTCCTGGGATTGAGCCCCACATCAGGCTCCCTGCTTGGTGGGAAGCCTGCTTCTCCCTCTCCCACTCCCCCTGCTTGTATTCCCTCTCTCACTGTGTCTCTCTCTGTCAAATAAATGGAATCTTTAAAAAAAAAAGAAAAGAAAAAGAAATTTAAAAAGGTAATATGTAGAAGAATAGTAAGTATGAAAATATGTATGTACTTTCAAGAATAGTAAATATGAAAGTAACCAAATTAATGCAATTTTCAACTTTCTTTTTAATATCTCAAATGATTAACTTGAACTTACGCTAAACATTTTGTTATGCACAGGTAACACAATGTAGAGCAGACACATACATACATACATACATACATCAAGGTATGGAAAAGACTTATATTAATCAATTCTACATAGAAATAAAAATTCGATATAGTTAAGAAATTTTACCTTGAGTGGAAACTTAGTTCTTTTATTTTATTATATTCTAAGATTTTATTTATTTATTTTTCTGAGAGAGCACATGTGAGTGAGCTGGGATGGTGGGGGAGGAGCAGAAGGGGAAGGAGAGGGAGAATCAGACTCTGCTGAGCAAGGAGCCTGACACAGGGCTTGATCTCATCACCCATGAGATCATGACCTGAGCTAAAATCGAACTCTTAATGATTGAGCCACCCAGATGTACCTCAGAAACTTAGAGATCTTTTAGATTTATCATTCCTGATTTTGATATAAATACAACTTAATTCTATATTATATAATTCATGGCTGAACAACTTAATTCAATATTATATAATTCGTGGCTGAAACCGTGTACTATTTTTAATCCATGGCTGAAGTCCTCCTTCTGCTCATAATTATAATAATAACCTAAAGAAGAGAAATCTTTTAAAAGTATGTATCATGGTAGATATAGCAACATATAAATTACTTTTCTTATTACTATATCACCTCTTCCCTTCATCAGTCATGGGTTTTTATTGTTTCAAACTTGACTTAAGTTAATATGGTCAGGCAAACTCTTTGAGTGAGTGTTGTTATCAGTTATTAACGAAGGAAAGTTTTAGATCAAATGCCACTAAGCATACAAATACTTATTAAACAAACAAGGAGTTACAAAATAGTTCATACTTCTGTTTTATAAGCTTGATTACATTCCAGCTGTTATTTAGGATGCTTTGGTAGCACTTTGCATGAAAAATGCAATCATATATAAAATACAAAAATGCACTCATAAATAAAATATGAAATATAAAAATGTACTTATATATAAAATATAAACATATTTTAGGGACAGAATTCTACTACCCTTATATTTGTCATCTAGCACCATGATCCTTCAAAGCAATGAGTGCACACAACACAAATTTCAGATGCTTTATATAAATATACAACTTAAAAAGTTTGCTGCATTCCTATATGTGCTCATGAAGACCAGGGGAGTGTTTCTGAAATATTTTGACCAGTCTACAGATTTGAAACATCACTCATCTTTTTTCTTCATTGGAAAATGTCTTTTTCAACATTTAAATAATATTCATGAAGCTTATTTTCAGTTATCTCTTGCATTGCTTCTTAGAGACAGGCAAAGCTGAAACACCTTCTGATTAAATTTGGTTATACAGAATTGTATATAATAGAGTAAAAATCATTATTTTTAAAAAATTTATTTATTCCTTAGAGAGGTGGCAGGGGCAGAGGGAGAAGGAAAGGGAGAGAGAATCTCAGGCAGACTCCCTGCCAAGTGTGGAGCCTCATGTGGGCTCAATTACAGGACACTGCAGTCATGCATGACCCAAGCTGAAATCCGGAGTTGAATGCTTAACTGACTGAGCTACCCAGGCACCCCAACAGAGAAAAATCACTATAATCTCCCCACTCTCCCATCTTTTCTTTAGATACCCACTGTCATCTTCCCAGATTTTTATCTGTATACAAAATCAATCTGTATATGCACTTATATAAATATTTAAAAAAAAATACTTTCCAAGTATGTAAACTATGTTTTACTTCTTTTTTCCTATAGAAAAAAAATCTGATTTGGTATTCAAGGAACTTAATAATCTATCCCCCCAAGAGGAACTCTCTAAACTCATTTCTCAATGTTTTATCCTCTACATTCAATGTTTCAGCGTCTCTGGACTTCTCATAGTTCCCTGCATATTCCATACTCTTTCCAGATTCTGTTCCTTTGATTATTCCGTTCTCTGCCTCGAATGCCTTTACTTTTCTATTTCATCTGGCTAAATATTTAAAATCTGTTTCAGTTGTTAGGTCCTATTGCGAATCTGTTTTTTAGTTTTCTATTATGGATTTCCTCCTTCTTCTGTATTTTCATAGTAATTTGTATATAACTTGACTATGGCAAAAAACATCATCATGATGGCTATCAAGTATTGGTTCAATTGGGTGGAAGTTTAACTTTTTTTTACAATAATTTTATTTAATCATCTTTCCACATCATACTGTAACTTATCTGCTTACGTGTCTTTTTGCAAATAGACCATAATTAACTTATCCAACTCTAGATTCTGGTATATGGCACTATACCTGGACATGTAATAGATACTTAGCAAACCCATGTATGAAAGAATGAAAGTAAAAATGTTGCTTTTCAATACTTGGTTTTAAAGGAAATACACAAATCATAATCACTCTTGGTGAATATAGACTAGAGAAGGATACCATGTGAATTGAATGCAAAAGCCACAAGCAAGTGGCATGTCTTTCTCCTATATAGTATCTTACAGAGAATTCTGGAGATGTGTTAGAGGATTGGGAAAAGCTGAAGAAAAAAGTAAATAGAATGATCTTAGTCTTTAGCTTGCATTATTTGTTTATGACTTCAGCTTCAGCTTTTATATAGGTATTTATTTTGAGCAGTCATGACAGAATGAAATAATGTGCATGAATGAACATAAAAGGTGTATGTAAAATGAGCAATGAGCAGAGATGAGAAAGGATAGCTATGAGGGGGAAATATAAATTGTATTTATCTGTGATCTTCAAAATTTTTGCCTAATTTATCTCCTAAAATAAGTTGACATACAACTTTGCATATTTTAAAGTTGCTATCAAAAATATTTTTAATAAGGGCGCCTGGGTGGCTCAGTTGGTTGGGCGACTCATGGGCTCAGGTCATGATCCCGGAGTTCCGGGATCGAGTCCCATGTCGGACTCCCGGCTCTGCGGGAAGTCTGCTTCTCCCTCTGACCTTCTCCCCTCTCATTCTCAGTCTCTCTCTCTCTAATAAATAAATTAAAAAAATATATTTTTAATAAGTTTAAGTAGCTACAGAAATTAAGTAGCTCTTAAAAGTATACATTGTATGTGTGTTTTAAATACATTTTCTCAAAACTTTGGAGTTCTCTATTTCATTGAATCATGAAAAATATTCACCATATAATCCAGTAGCTAAATCAGCTCTTATTGCCAAACTACTTCACCACGTCAGACTTGTCAATCAATAACAAAACTGACTTTTTTTAGATCAAATAAACATGTTAATACATACAACCATCTCATAAATACATACAACCAATACATAAAAACCATCTCACTTCTGAATTCTAATTGTGAGATAGCTATATAGATTGATTTGTAAGCAGTCAGAAAGACTGGCAGAAAGATAGTCTTGCCAGGATAAAATAAGCATCACCCCCTTTCATTTTTCTTGCTTTGTTCAAAAGGATTGACCCCAGGTTTAAAGCATTCTTGAATTATTTCTTTGCATACCTTTTGGAAACTTCTACACCCAGGAGGCAATGTACCATAACAATGTTTGGGATGAGTGAGAAGTAAGCTTTCTTTTTTGTAAAGTAGAAAGAAGACAATTGTGAAAAGCAAAAGAGGAAACGGAAGCTGATGGCTTGCAAGTGCTTGCATTCTCAGGCAGATCAGTTTTAGGATAAGGCATATAAGGAAATTGAGGATTTGGATATCGATTCCATTTAGACATTTATTATATCTGCATTACTCATGAAAAGTCTGTTCACATTTTCCTGAGATGGGTTATATCTTCTTAACATCAGAGGCATTATACAGTATGATCACAAGATAAATTGATTTTGTGACATCCAGAATATATTTTCTGGTGCTTTGGTAAATATACCATGTACCCTGTCTATCTCTTACATTCAAGAATGTACCAGGTACTACAATTCTGTGGTTTACCAATTACAAGCCAAGAGGGAGATGAGTATGTGAATGATCAGAAGAGAAAGCTATGCAAGAGGAGAAATCCCTTTCCCCAAATGCAAAGTGTAAAAGATGAAGAGTTTGAAACTCTAAAAATAGGCAAAGGGTATCCCCAGGGATTTTAATGAGTTTAACAGTTCAGTGGTATGCTGGATGTGATGCTTGTTTTTTGAAAATACATTCTGATCTGGTGAACAAGAATGGGATTAATTATTAATCCCTTCCCCAAGTAGTGTGGACTAACCATTATTTATATATAAAGAACTTTTACAACTTGGATTTTCCTGTAGCATGTGAAATACTATATTTTACCTGAAAAGGTTTTCACTTCTAGCATAAAACATAGGCAAATAAGAATGGTCAGTCTTTTAAAATTTATTTTTATTCTCACTTTAGAAATGGAATATTTTTGGTTTTAAAGATTAGTTTACAAGAATATTATAAAAAATGCTTAAAATAGGTGTTCACATCAATATTGACTTAGCATTCTAGATGGAATATATTTTAAAATATGCAACATTACTTATGGACTTCATCTTTTGTATTGAGTTGCAATGCAATATAGCATTAGGGTAAGTTCAGCCAACATTAGGAAATCTTCTCTTGAGCTATTTGTTTAGCTCTTTGCAAATGTAGGAAAACTATGTGATACCAATTTTATTCCCGTTGCTGTATTGTGCTAATTTTTTAAAACAAGAACCTGTGTTAAAGTTGAAGGTATGCCAGATAGTGCTTATAGCTCAGAAGTATAAAACACAATCTGTGGTATAATAAAAAAAAATATTCTAGCAAGTTCAAAGAGATTGAGAATAAAAAGCCACCCATTTGCTTTTTTGTAGAAGCAGTAGCAATCTGTAGACAAGCTATTCTTGCTTCAAAACAGTATGGTAGATGGTTTTATGGAACTTGCAATTACAGAAATCCACTTTAACCTTTCTTTCTTACTGGCAGGTGTCCCATTGGCTTGCAGCCAGAGGCTGTGAGTGTAGTGCAGCAAGTGTGTCCCCCAGAGTGCTGAAAATGCCCACACTCCAGCTGGCTGCTCGTAATTGCACTGATTGTGGTCTGACAACCCAGAGCTCTAAGAAAGAAATGTGATGAATATATGAAAATATTTTACAAATTTGATCAGATTACAAATTTCATCTCTCTTTTTTCTCCTCTATAGGTATGATATCTGCACTTATAAAAATAAGCCCTGTGGAACACTGGGTAAGTTTTTACAAAGGGAGGATAGTTCAGATTGTCTTTTTGGTCCAGTGGTTTTAGTTTTTATCATTAATTTGGTCATATTCCTTTCTGGCACATCTGAAATCACTCCTATAAATTGTTAAACCTGACCCATTGAGTATGTCACTTACTAGTAAACAAGTAGAATGATGACTAAAAACAACTTAAAAGATGATTCTAAAATCTTCAAAAAATCATGATGAATCAAAAGTTACCAGTCTATAATGTATTTTCCAAAAATACCAAGGAATTTGAGAGCAAATGAAAGCATGCAGCATCTTCAAATATCAGGCTAGGAAAGGAAAGGGGGAATATTGGGGGGATACTTAAAAGGATGACATTGTGTTCTTAATGTACTTTGGTGCAATTTTGTGGAGCAAATATAAATTAAATTACGATATTAGAAATTTTCAGTACCTGAGTAACAATAAAAAAAGTTTTTTTGTAAAATATTATAGCCGGCAGTAGAGAGGACAGGATTATCTTTCTTGTGCTTCCCAAATATTTGTTTTTTAAAAAGCATTTGTGCAGTATTCTAGAATTTAAAATGTCACATTTTGTTGCAGAGCATAACTTCATTCTGGTTAAAAGTTAACTGCAAATACAAATGGGAGGAAATGATAACTTTCAAGTAGACTAAATTGTTAGGCAACTAGAGTTATTTTAAGAATGGGAGCTTTTTTGCCCCTATGATAGTTTTTTTTTGTGTCATAGAGACTTATTACAGACTCAAAAGTTAAGTACCTGGAGGTGAATTTTCTGGTTTCTGACAAGTCTCGATTTTCTTGTCTGTAAAGACACAATTTTGAAATCTATTCCTATGCCCCTCATAATAATTTTGGGAAGATCAAATTCAAGTACAAGTGGGAGAAAAGGTATTACCCAATTTCCTGGGGGAATTAAAAAAAGTCCTCTCTTTAGAGATTAAAATTTCTCTTGATTTTTATCTGCCTTTCCAGTCTTCCTCTTCTTCTATCCCATTTCATTCAGGATTTAAGGCTAAAGAAGAAATCCCTATTAGCCAACGATCAGTATTTAGGGTAGAGAAGTTTGCTGGTTAAAAAGCATAATGTAGAAAGAGCTCTCTTTGCTGAGAGATCTCACATCAAAAAGATTTAGGTATTTAGGTTAACAAAAGGAACATAATCCATTGGAAAGGACCCTAAAGTGGAAACTGGAAACTAACAACTGGCTCTGAGAGTTTCTTTCAGTGCTTTACCTTTTCCTCTTTATTTACGTCTTTGTTCCTCAATTCCTTATCTATGAAGTAGGAGCAATATCTCCCCTTATGTGATAGGGTTATTATAAAAAATCACTTAAAAGAAAAAAAAATACAAAGTTGTTTAATAAAGAAGTACTGTAAAAATGCACTAGTACTATTATTTGTTGTGGAAATTATACTGTTTAACTTAACTTCTCTGTTATTGTCCAGTATCTGTAAGCATTTACTAAGTGCTTGATCAACTTTAAATACAATAGACACTAAGCTTCAAAGGAGGTATAAGCTAGAGTTTGTATTTCCCAGTGTATATATATATTCTGAGGAAATACATATGTATGTATCTATACACATTCTATTCTGCTTTTTGAAGGTAAGTTGTTTGTACTGAGTTGTGTTCTTCATTAGGACATTAGTAATAACACTGCCTGTACTTATGTTATTTTTACCAAAGTAGATTCAAGATATGCTTCTACCCTACATCTCTTTCTTTCCCAAATATGTTTTCCAATTTCTATAGCTTATTAATTTCCAAAATCAATACATTAATACATTGGTACATGTCAATGCATTTTCAAGCTCAGTACAAATTATTTTTCAAATTACAAATTACATTATAGATGACCTTTTATACTACCTCATGGTGAAAATTGAATGATTGCGTATAGATACAGGTGTTGACCTTCATATGTGAAAAAATATATTATCAGTACAGAACTGGTCAGGTTTTTTCTTTTTGGGTGGTCATTCTGGCAACTTTCATGTTAATTTTCATGCTAATACTTGCATATTCTCTTGCTTAGTACTTTGGATAACCAATTGTAACATGGCTAAGTAGATTTAAGGGTGCAAACTGTAGCCATCAAACTGAGGAAATCTAAATGACCCAAATAGTAATCAAACCCCTATTAACACAATCACACGTAAGAACTTTGACAGCCTCAATTTTATAGGAATACAGAAAGTTGTAGGGGTTGTGAAAATAGATTAGCATCTTAATTATTTCATTTCAGTTAAGATTTAGCTCTGTATTTTTAACTAATGTTCTTCCTGAAGTTGTTCTTTTAGTAGAACAACTAAGTTAATTTTATATTAGATAGAGATGTAAATCTGTGCTTGCAAATACACCTTGGGGAGTCATTGAGAATTCTGTATTAAAAATATTACCATATGGCATATAACAACAAACAAAAATTTAACCCATGGAATAATATATTTGGGACATATAAGATATGTTAATTTAATAATAATTACTCTCAGTAATTCTTTTTTAACCAAATTTCATAAAGCTCAACATAGAAACAGTATTCAAACACTGTGGCTTTGTTCTTCCCATATCATGGATGATATTGAACTCAATAGCTTAGCCAGATAATCTACTAAAAACTTTTTTGGTATTCTTTCTATCCCAACTTTCTCCCAGTGGAATTTAGAACTAATATTTATTAAATATTTTTGATTAACAAAAATTTAAGTCACATTGCCCCAACTAGTCCCTCTTTTTACTTCCTCTTCTTCAGGTCCCAAGACTTCTAAGTAGATGGAAAGGTACAACAAGGATAACACTAGTATTTACAATAACAGAAATCAACCCCTTCCCTAGCTCCTGCTCCTTCCACATAAAACAGTAGGAAAAGCAAACAATCTATTAGCAAATCTAGCACTGACCTCAACTCTGTTCCAGTGTGGCTATTATGTTCATATTTTACATCAGAGGCTACAGAAGAACAATTTCTAGAGCTTTCTTGTCAGTAAAAATATTAATTGAATAGCTTTTACTGTTCCAAGTTAGTATAACTGGGAAATTATACCTAGCATGGAACATTGCTTATTGCAGTCAATAAATTCATTGAATTAGATTCAAATCACTTTTTGTGGTTAGATAATTAATATTTGAGTAATGATAGTAGACTAGTAACATATAAAATGTTTTTCCTACTTTTCCTTCAATTTCTTTTAAATAACTTTCATTCCTATATGTGTTAAGTATAATTTGGCATCTGTTTCCTTATAACACATGACATTTTTCACACAAAAATTCTTTTTTCTAAGTACTGTTTTAAAGTTATGTACTAATTCACGGGGCGTGATATTCATTTGGAAGTAAATATGAAAGCTTTTACAAGCTAAAATTCCCAAGGGAGGAATACCTTGAAAACATAACATTTAACTAGAATCAATGAATTAACACTGTAGTTTTTGCTTTATTAGTAAATCTAATGTGTCGAAGGGGGATGGGAGATGGGATAATCACTTAATGTGCGAATGTCTTTCTTTCCATTAAAATACCTAAAGAAATTGTTGCATCACTATCAGGGCTTATTTCAGAAGATTAAAAAAATGCAAAACCTCCTATTTTTAACAGTTCTCATTTTTCTCTTTTGAATCATTCATTTTTGCTTTTGTAAAAAATGTCATTAAAAAACATTTGGGATTCCCTTTTTTTGGTAACTAAAAAGTTGCTTGTATATTTTTATGAACCCACTAAACTTAAACAGATCTCTTTAGAAAAATAATGTGGATATATTTTGCTTTCTACAGCCTGAAGAATGTTAAAATAGAAATGCTTTCTTGAATTCCCTCTTCTGGCTCAAGTTACTAGGTGGTCCCAAGTTACCAGAAGTAAAATTTATAAATCTAACCCCTAGTCTAGACATTTTCCAGCACTGACTGCAGTTCAAAAAATATTAATGTCTAGCCGGCAAAGTGAAACTCCCCCCAGTGATTTTGCAAATGACTAGAAAGTTAACCTTTTGCCAACTGCTCCTTCTGTGCATGGAGGTTATTAAAAAGAATCCAGGCATTTATAAGTATGGGCTTTTTAAGACTGAAACACCTTGGCTTGACCCTTTGTGTCTCCTTCTGTTTATTCAGGCTTGGCCTCTGTGGCTGGAATGTGTGAGCCTGAAAGGAGCTGCAGCATTAATGAAGACATTGGCCTGGGTTCAGCTTTTACCATTGCACATGAGATTGGTCACAAGTGAGTGAGTTTAAGAAAATCAAAATAAATTTTAGAACTCCACTCTTTTGAGTAACTCATAACTACTGTGTGGAGCGCCTGTGCCCAAACATACTTTACTGCCTTTTTGTCTGATTTCAGTAGAGAATGTTATCATTTGGGGTATTGGGATAAATCATCTTAAGAACTGGAGACTTGTTAAATAATCTTTCTGATTCAATGACCCATATTTTTAGAGTGGTGAATGAACCACACTTAAGTTTTGTTATATATATTTGAAATAATTTACTGTTAGCATGGTCTGCTTATCACCCAGTTCCTCTAAGTTAAATTGTTTGAATGATCTTTCTTTTCCTCAAGTGACAGTACCTATATATTTTAAAATCACCATTGATACCACTACCATAAAATCTACTTTGAGTTTTCACTCTTCATACAGCTGTGAACATAGCTTTTCCAGACAGAAAGTTTGTACAATCAGTGCTGTATGATTTGTGTTTTCAGGTGTAATATGTCATAGAAATTAAAAACAAAACAAAACAAAAAACAGTCAAAACTGATATTACCACGAGTAGTGATATATCATTCTCATCACTTTTTAGGAGGATCTGGAGTTCTTAATATTTGTTTTAAATAAATCTGTGCCAAAAACTGTCCTATGGCTATCCCCCTATAAGCACACAAATAGCAATAAAATCCTTCTTTTTTTCAAGCAAAAGGCAGTAGTAAATGTAAATCCTGCTTATATGGAAAGAGAGAAATTTGAAAACTTTAAAAGGATAGTCAAACATTTTTAACTAAAACAAGCAGCATATTTGCAGGAACTTCTGACATTTGTATGATTTAAGTTTTACAGTTTGCTTTTTGATAGAGAAATGGGTGGGGAAAAAAGAACAAATAAAAGTGAATGTTTAGTATTCACTTGCCTCAGAGATCATTCCCGAGATAAAACCTGTAGTTCAGCTTGTTTGTTTGTTTGTTTTCAAAGTGGAGAGTGAAATTGAGTCAGTCTGTTGCATTATTTTGAAAATTGTGACTTAAATTTTACCAAGTTAGTGTTCATTTATGTATAAAGGCAAATAACCAGCAAGTTTAAACCTAACTTAAACCTAACTTCAGACGTGAGGGAAGTCAGTATTACACTTTTAATGAAGGCCCCAAAATATTGGTATTCTGGTTTTCATTGTGGTAAACAGCAAGCGAACAAAAAAGGAAGGCCCTCCTAACCAGTCAGTTTATCTTCAATGCACTTAAAAGTCCGGCTCATTAATGCCTGTCAGAATCTTATGCAACCAGACTGAATTTAATAGGTTCTGCTAGATTCAATTAAATTGAAAGGTTAGGACAAGTAACATACAGCAGATGAATAATGTGTGTATGAAAGCACTGTTACCTCATGCAGTCACAAGTTAGTCAATGTCAGCATATGCATTATAAGTCTCCTTCTTGTATGTTCTTAAATAGCTGAGGTAAAGGTTTATCTCTCTCTGTTATCTTTTATTGTAATGAAGATTCTAACTGACCAACTCTTAGCCTTCCTAGATTTTTGTTATTGCTGTTGGCCTCTTGGGTAATTCCTTTTAATTCTTCCTAAAATGAATGGCTTGTGCCTTATACAGGGGATTATGAAAGAGAAGGAGAACATGAATTAACCTTTTAGGATTTATATGCTTGAAGTAACTTTATTCCACACTTAATTCTTGTTTGATAATGCGACTGGTAAAAATAAGGAGGGGGGAATCTACAAAATGCTTTGTATTGAGAGCCAGAAGAAATGCTTCCATTCAAAAATGTTATTTGACAAACGAAAAATCAGCTATCCTACTATGTTCATTTGATTAATATGTCCATATCTTCCATTCCCCTTTCCCCAGACAACTGGGGCAGGATATGTTTGACATATCTTTTTCAATATTATCAAATTATTAGTTGCTCAGTTAGGGAAAATCTCTTTTATAAATGAAAATTCCTTTACTTGTTTTTAGGATCTTAGGTTTTAGCTTTAAGAAACTTAGCAAGTCCACTGTGGCACAACTCATGGCATCCCTAAAATCCTGTATTCCTTGTTCTTCTTGAGACAAAGCAGCAGCCATGGTAAATATGTCAAGTACAGTTTTCAGTTTAAGTTTATTGAAGTTTTATAACTTGTATCATTTAGTAGGATGGATGTTAAGTGATGTGATGATATCTGCAGATTTATCACAATGAATATTGTGATATTTGACTATGAGTTACTGAGAAGTGCTCCTACTGAATCACGAGACGGTTGGAAGATTTTCTAGTATTCTTTACAGTGTGTAGAATACAGTTTTGCACCCACTGTATACTTGTATAGGGATGGATATACCATCTATTTTGAACAACAATGAGATAACTTTTTTCTTTTTTCTTTTGCTAGGCCTTAGTGACCACTTTTTTTTTATGGTAACCTGTATGGGGATCAAATTAGCGACATTTATTTCTCTCTGTGCAATAAATTAATTTTTTTTTGTAAAATGAAACATTGAGGGTTTATGCTGTATTTAAATAACATGTCTAGCTTTAATGTAGCTATCAGCCAAAGGCAATTAATGAAACCTTACAGAAAAGAATGCTCATTGAAAGATTTTTTTTTTTTTTGGATTTTATTTATTCATTTGACACAGAGAGAGATCACAAGTAGGCAGAGAGGCAGGCAGAGAGAGAGAGGGGGAAGCAGGCTTCCTCCTGAGCAGAGAGCCTGATGTGGGGCTTGATTCCAGGACCCTGAGATCATAACCTGAGCCGAAGGCAGAGGCTTTAACCCACTGAGTCATCCAGGTACCCATGAAAGATTTTTTTTAATTAATTGTGTAGTTGCTATAGGTTTTATCAGTGGAAAAAAGTATGATGCTGAAAAATTCATCTTGACTTCTGTATACTGAAAGAACTCATGTTTCCATACTGTACAAAAATAAAAAATCTTTTTTCTTAAAGATTTTATTTATTTATTTGACAGAGAGAGAGAGAGACAGAGAGGGAACATAAGCAGGGTGTGTGGGAGAGCAGGAAGCAGGCTTCCCACTGAGCAGGGAGACTGATGCAGGGCCCTATCCCAGGACCCTGGGATCATGACCAGAGCCTAAGGCTTAACAACTGAGCCACCCAGGCACCCCCCAAATAATCTTATAAAGAGATCCTAAAAATATTCATAATTTTTAGAGATGCATATTGAAGTATGCAGGACTGAAATGACAGAATGTTTGATACTTGCTTTTAAAAAAAAAGTGAAAAAAAAAGAAAGATAAAGCAAGAATAGCAACATTTTGAATTTTATTATCTTGATAGTGTATGGATGGGAGTTCATTATGCTACTCTCTCTACTATTGTATATGTCTGATATTTCTTCACAAAAAACAATAGGTCCTAAGACCATAAATCTTTTAGTTGACTCAGCTCATTTAATATTTAATCATGATTTAGTGAACTGTAACTGATTTTGACAGAATTTATGGAAATGTTAAATATTTTAGTGAAAGCTGCACATATGTATTGATCTTGCTTTTGGAAATCAGTATCAATGTTTGGTCTTACCAATAGGGATACAAAAGATTGGTTTGGAGATCTTTTTTTTTTTTTAAAGCAGATATATAACAAGCTTCAGGATAAAATTGTAAATTAGTTACTTGTATTAGGAAGCTCTTATTACTATTTTCTTTAATCCAAACTTCCTTTCTCTTGCTACAAATACTAAGGTGTCTCTAAATGCTTGATAAGGGCTGTACTTTCATAATAGAAGACTAATAATTAATACACTGAGGAAATTTTAGGATTTGGAACTAGTATTTGAGACTGTATTTGGGACTTTAATGCTTTTGTCTATGTTTGGAATCAAAATAACGTTAGTCTTATAAAAATGAGTTAAGAAGTGTTCTGTGTGTTCTGGAAGAGTTTGTGTTCCTTGAGTGTGTTTTAAAACATCATTTAAGTATAATTTACGTACATTAAAGATACTTATATTTTGTGTGAAGTTCAATGAATTATGGCAAATGTATATAACCATTTAACCACCACCACAATTAAGATATCAACATTTTCATTACCTGAAAAAGTCCCCTTGTTCCCTTTTACAGTCAATCTCCAATCTCCTCCCCTTTTCCCGGGCCCAGACAGCCACATTTCTACTTTCTGTCACTATAGATTAGACTTGTCTTTTCTATAGTTCCGATTAAGTCAACATATAGAGGGTACTCTTTGTATCTAGTTTCTTTCCCTCAGCACAATGATTTTGAGATTCATCCATATTGTGTGTAGAAGTTCTTTTGGTTTCTTTTCTGAATAGTATTCCTTATCAATAGCAATAGCAGATACCACTTTTCTTTTTCTAGTTTGGGGCTATTATGATGAATAGGACTGCTATGAACATCCATGCACAAGTATTTGTTTGGACATATACTTTCATTTCTCTTGGGTGGTACAGGTAGTATGGTATGTATTAGGTTCACTTTACCATGAACTGTTTCTCAAAGTGGCTATATACCGTTTTGCATTCCCACTAGTGATCTATGAGAGTTCCGATTACTTCAAGATCTTTGCCAACATTTGTTTGTGTCTTTTTTATTTTAGCTATTATTATACATTTTAGTGGCATATCATTGTAATTTTAATTAATCATCTATTTTCTGATAATGATGGTAGTGATGATGAGCATCTTTTCCTATGTTTATTTGTCATGCATCATCTTTGAATGTCTATTCAAAATCTTTTTCACAATTTTTTTTTCAAACTGAAATGTCTCTTCTTATTGAGTTGCAAGAGATTTCAGTATATCGTGGGTACGAAAAGTCTTTGTCATATATACATAATGTGAATATTTTCTCCAAGTCTGTTGTTTGCCTTTCATTTTTTAATGATTTTTCGGAAAAAAAATTTTTTTTTTAATTTCGATGAAGTGTAATTTAAAATTTTTCTTGTATGGTTTGTGTGTTTTTGTGTCCTAAAATGTCTTTACCTACTTTAAAATTGTGAAAATTTTCTTCTATATTTTTGTCTTAAAGTTTATACATTTGACTTTTATATTTTAACAATATTAAACATTTTAACAATATTAACTCTTCCTATATTAAGATCTATGACCTTCCTATATTAATATCTACATTAAGATCTATGATCTATTCTGAGTTAATTTTTTGCATAGTAGGAAGTAAAGGTAGAGGTTCTTTTTCTGTCACAAGTATCTAGTCATTTTAGTACGATTTGTTAAAAATCGTTAAATGTTAAAAATTTGTAATTTTCTTATTACTGTCTTTTTTTTCATTTTTATTTTTTCAGAGAGAGCTAAAAAGCATGAGTGAGGTTGGGGAGAGGGCAGAGGCAGATGGAGGGAGAGAATCTAAATCAGGCTCCATGCTTAGTCTAGCCCCCATGTGGGCCTCTATCTCACGACCCTGAGATCATGACGTGATCAAAATCATATACTCAGTCAAAATCATATACAGTTGAGTCATATACTCAACTGGCTGAGCCATTCAAGTGCCCCTAATGTATTTCTTGAGATTGGGCATCAGAATATAGTCATATAAATTGAATTAGGAACTGTTCTATTTTCTGGAAGAGTTTGTATACATAAGGTTGATGGTATTTCTTCCTTAAATGTTTGATAGGATTCACCAATGAAGCCATCTGAGCCTGGAATTTTTTTTATGGGAAGATTGTTGATTAATAATTTAGTTTATAAATTAAATATAGGATAGCTTATTATCTAAATCTTTTGAGTTTTTTGTTAATTTTGTCTTTCAAAGTATTTAGACTATTTCAACTAAATTGTCAAATTTGTTATAATATTCTCTTGTTGTCTTTTTTAATGTCTGTCATATAAATAATGATATTCCTCCATTCATTCTTGATACTCGTAATTTGTGTTTTCTCCTTTTTTCTTTTTTCCAGCTTTATTGAGATATAATTGACATATAATATTGTATAATTTTAAGGTATACAATGTGATGATTTGATACTCGTTTATATTGCAAAATCATTACTGTGATAAGGTTGGTTAACACATCCATCACATCATAATTACCTTTTTTTGTGTGTGTGGTGAGAGCATTCAAGACCCACTCTCTTAGCAACGTTCAATTATACAATACAGTATTGTTAACTATAGTCACAATACTCTACATTAGACCTTCAGAACTTATTGTATAACTGGAAGTTTGTACACCTTGAATATATCCCCATTTCCATCACAACCTAGTCCCTGAAAACCACCCAGTTTACTCACGGTTTCTAGGAGTTCAGCCTTTTTGGATTACACATAAGTGAAGTCACACAGTATTTGTCTTTGATCTTACTTATTTCACTTCATGCCCTCAACGTTCATCCTCACTGAAACAAATGACAGGATTTTCATCTTTTTATGACTGAATAGTATTCGTGTGTGTGTGTGTGTGCATTCATATATCACATTTTCTTTATCCCTTTATCCGTTGATGGACTCCTAAGTTGTTTTTAATTGTGACTACTATGAATAATTCTCCAATGAACATGTGGGTGCAAATATCTATTTGAGACGGTCATGTCATTTCCTATGGCTGAATATGGAGAAGTGGGATTTCTGGATCATATGGTAGTTCTACTGTCACTTTTTTGAGGAATCTCCATACTATTTTCCATGGTGACTGTCCCAATTTACATTCCCATCAACAAGGGTTCCTTTTCTCCACATTCTTGTTGGCATTTGTAATCTATTGTCTTCTTATATTAGCTGTTCTGACAGGTGTGACATGATATCTCACTGTTGTTTTGATTTGCAATTCCTAGATGACAGGTGATGCTGAGGACCCTTTTCACCTATATTTTCTTCCAGGAATTTTATGGTTTCTGGTCTTACACTTAAACCTTTTTTTTTTTTTTTAAAGATTTTATTTGTCAGAGGGAGAGAAAGAGAGAGCGCACAAGCAGGCAGAGTGGCAGGCAGAGGCAGGGGAGAAGCCCGCTCCCCGCTGAGCAAGGAGCCCGATGTGGGACTCGATCTCAGGACCCTGGGATCATGACCTGAGCCGAAGGCAGCTGCTCAACCAACTGACCCAACCAACCAGGCATCCCTTACACTTAAATCTTTAATTCATTTTGAGTTAGTTCTTATATATTATGTAATATAGGGGTCCAATTTCATTTTATTTGCAGGCCAGTTTTCCCATCACCATTTATTGAAGAGACTATCTTTTTCCCATTGAGTATTATTGGCACCCCTTTAAAATGTTAGTTGACTGTGTGTGTGTGTGTGTGTTTCTGGGTTTCCTATTCTGTTCCATTGCCTCCAGTTTTGTGATACCACTGGCTTTGTTGTTTTCAAGATTGCTTGGCAATCTTTAGATCTTTTGTCATTTCACATAAATTTTAGGATTTCTGTGAAAAATGTCATTGGAATTTTGATAAGATTTGTATTGAATCTATAGATGCTTTTGGGGAGTTTGAACATTTTAACAATATTAACTCTTCCTATCCATTAACAACAGATAGCTTCAAATTTATTTCTGTCTTCAATTTCTTTTATCAATTTCTTATTGTCTTCATTATAGAGGTCTTTTACCTCTTTGATTAAATGTTTTCCTCTTTAAAAAAATTTAACTAGGGGCGCCCAGGTGGTTCAGTCACTTAAGTGTCTGCCTTCGGCTCAGGTCATGATCCCGGGGTCATGGGACTGAGCCCCACATCAGGTTCCCTGCTCAGTGGGGAGCCTGCTTCTCCTTCTCCCTCTGTCACTCTCCCTGCTTTTGCTCTTTTACTCTCTCAAATAAATCAGTGCTCCTGATTAAGTTTATTTCTAATGATTTTATAGTTTTTGATACTCTGTATGGTATAGTTTTCTTTTTCAGATTGTTCATTGTTCTAGTATATACAAACAACTGATTTTTGTATGTTGACTTTTGTAGTTTGCACTTTACTGAATTTATCAGTTCTAACCATTTTTGGTAGAGTCTTTTGAATTTTCTCTATATAAGATCATGTCATCTCTGAACAGAGATAATTTTCCTTCTTCCTTTCTGATTGGATGCCTTTCATTTCTTTTTGTTGCCTGCTTGGTCTGGCTAGGATTTACTATGTTGAATGGGAGAGTGGGAGTATAGAGGATACTCTTGATTAGATATTCTTCCTAATCTTAGAGAAAAAGCTTAAAAGTTCATTGTTGATTATAATATACTTATGGGCTGGTCATATATGGCTTTTATGATGTCAAGGTTTGTTACTGCTATATACCCAGATTGTTGAGAGTTTTTAAAATGAAGGGACATTGAATTTTGTTAAATCCTTTTTCTTTATCTTCTGAGATCCTCCTATGATTTTTATTTTTCATTCTATTAATGTGATTTATCACACCAATTTATATGTGTTGAGCCATCCTTGCATCTCAGGGATGAATCTTACTTGATCATGGTGTGTGATCGTCTTTGTATTGTTAAACTCGTTTTTCTGTTACTTTGTTGGAAATTGATGTATCTATATCAGGAACATCGGCCTATAGTTTTCTTCTGTTGAATGTATTCTGGCTTTGTCATCAGGAAAATGCTGGTTCCTTGTAAAAGACTTTGGGGGGAATTTGTTTCTTTTCAGTTTTTTGGAAGAGTTTAAGAAGGGTTGGCATTAATTCTTTAAATGTGAATTCACCAGTGAATTTATCTGTCCCTGGGTTTTTCTTTTTTGGGAGGTTTTTGGTTACTGATATGTCTTCTAACTTGTTATTTGTCCATTCAGAATTTCTATTTCGTCTTGATTCAGTCTTAGTGGGTTATGTTTTTGGGACTTTTTCCTTTTCTTCTATTTTATTTAATTTGTTGATATATCATTGTTTGTAATTGTCCCTTATGATTTTTGTATTTTAATGTCTTTTCTTTCATTTCTGACTATATTTATTTAAATTTTTTTCTAGTTACTGTAGTTTAAGTTTTGTCACTTTGACTTATCTTCGCAAAAAATCACCTCTTGATTTCATTGATCTTTTCTATTGATTTTCTAGTCTCTCACTCACTTATTTCTTTTCTGATCTTCATCATTTTTTCCTACAAAATTTGGCCTTATTTTGTTCCTTTTCTTTTCTAGTTCTTTGAGGCACAAAATTAGATTATTTGAGATCTTTCTTTTTTTATAATATCAGCATTTATCACTATACTCTTCCCTCTTAGAATTGCTTTTGCTAGTATTGTAAGTTTGATATGTTGTTTTTCCACTTAATTTGTCTCAAAGTAGTTTTTTTAAGTAGTTTTTATTACACTTTTGACTCCTTACTTGACCTGTTTTTTAGCAGTGTGTTTTTGTGAATTTCCATGTTTTTGTGAATTTTCCTGTTTTTTTCCGTTCATTCTTAGTATCATACTATGTATGATAAGAGTCTTAAAATGATTTCAGTATTAAAAAAATTTTTAGGGCATACAATTATTATTATAAATATAATCCATACTCATTTTAGCAAATGTTTATCATTGTGCCAAGTGTAGAAGTCAAAAGTATCAACACCCACCAATCCCATCATAACTGAAATTCAAATTTTTCTATTCCATCCATTGGAGTTTTTTTTTTTTTTTTGGTTCATGGACAATATGCATATATATTATATATGCATTATTATTTTTTATTAAATTTTTTATTTTAATTCCAGTATAGTTAACATACAGTGTTATATTAATTTCAGGTGTACAATATAGTGATTCAGCAATTTTATACATTACTCAGTGATCATCATGATAGGTATACTCTTTATTTTTTTTATTTTT
>CM052809.1:42628211-42932292 GCA_028533885.1 Nasua narica | reverse complement strand
TTTTTTTTTTTTTTATGGTTTTGTTTTATTTATTTATTTTAGAGAGAGGTAGAGGGAGTGAGTATGAGCCAGGGAAGGGCCAGAGGGAGAGAGAGAAGCAGAGAATTAGAAGCAGACTCCACATTGAGCAGAACCCAATGCAGGGCTCAATCCACAATCCATACGATCACGACCTGAGCCAAAATCATGAGCAGACACTCTACCAACTGAGCTACTGAGGCACCCCTGTTTGCTCTCCCCATATTTGGGAAGTTCTCAGTGATTATGTCTATAAGTAAGCTTTCTGCCCTTTTCTCTCAATTATCTCTTTTTGGGAGTCCAATAATGTATAGATAGTTTCTTTTAATAGTATTCTGTTATTCACATAGGCTTTTTCACTCTTTTTCATTTTTTTTCCTTCTCTGATGAGATTTCAGTGGACTTTTCTTTGAATTCACTGGTTCTTTCTTCTGTTTTGTTGAGTCTGCTATTGAAGTCTTCAGTCATTGTGTTCTCTAGCTCCAGGATTTCTGTGTTTTTTGTTTGTTTTTAAATGATCTCTGTTGTTGAACTTCTTATTTTGTTCATGAATTAGTTTTCTAATTCTAATTTCATTTAGTTATTTGTGTTTTCCTACAGTTCACTGAATTTCTTTAAAAAATACTCTGAGTTTTTTGTCATACAGTTCATAGATCTCTATTTCTTTAGGGTTAGTTATTAGAGCTTATTAGTGTCCTTACATTGTAGAAATTTACTTGATTCCTTGTGATCTTTGTATCTTCGCATAGGTATGGGCGAGTTGAGAAAGCCATTTCCTTTTCCATTCTTTCACACATAGCCATGTTGTGGGGCTACTGATGTACTTTTTGCTGGGGCTGGCTGTCATATGTGCTGCATGGCTGCCTGGCATCACTGTCCAGCCTTCCTTGTCAAGTGGTGCTGGACGCTGTGCTCAGCAGTAGTCAGATCCAGTGACTTGCTTACTTGTGTAGATGGGTCTCTAGAATGTGTCCATGGCCCCCTAACAGAACTATTGATCAAGTTGCCTGACCAAAAGAGGTCACTGGCTCAGATGTGCACTTGCCTTAAGCCACTGGTTGGGATCTCTACTAAGGGACCATCTCTATCTAGCAGGAATGTGAAGTGCTAATTGCTGTACGCTTGTGTTTTTTCTTTCTATCCTTAGCTGGTTCCTCTAGTGATCCCTATGACACAACTAAGTGGCCCTCCTGGTAAGTGATCTGGAATGCTGGGGGTGCTGATGGCCACGTTGGGTTCTCCTTTTTTCCATTAGAGAAACTGTAGGCTCAGGGAGACTCTCTTGGTGCAGTGCTACATCGGTCTGAGAGAAGGATGATGTAGTCAAAGTAAAACTGTTCTTCTTACCGCTCTAATGTAGTTTTTTGTATTTTTTATTTTTTTGTTGTTTAAGAGGGTGCATCTGCCTCACCTCTGAGTTCTGAGATCCTCACAGAAGTGTCTTACCTATGGATATTTGCTAGTTGCTTTTTCTGTAAAGGGAACTAAAGTCGGGAATTATTTATTCTGCCCTCTTGCCAATGTCATCCTTTCTTCTTGATCAATATAGCTTTAGGTTTTTAAATTCTATTGTTTTCTTTAAAAAAACATTTTAACGTCATTGATTTTCTCTATTACATGCTCATTTAAAAATTCTATTGTTCTGCTCTTTATTAACATTTTTTTTTTTTTGCTTTCTTATGCTTACTTTGGGTTTAATTTCCTCTTTTTTTCATCCTTTTAAAGTAGAAGCTTAGTTCATTTATTTTACATCTCCATCTTTCATAAGACCTAAAGTTATAAATTTCTTTATGGGCTCTTTTTTAGCAGAATATGACATTTCATTGTTGTTATTTTCATTTTCATTTAGTTAACACTGTATTTTTTGTGTGATTTCTTCTTGGATTGTGGTCAAATAATATATTACATTATTTTGATCCTTCTAATAGATATTTGCTTTATGGTCCATTATATTATCTATCTTGATGAATATGTCTTCCATCCTTGAAAGAAAGTGTTATTTGTTGTTGTTGGGTGGAATGTTCTAGCATTTTCAATTAGATCCATTTGTTTGATAGTGTTGATTAAGTCTCCTATATTCTTACAGCTTTTCTTTATAGCTGATCTATCCATTTTTAATAGAGAAGTTTGAAATCTTAACCAATGTATAGATTTGTTCATTTCTCCTTTCGTTACTCAGTTTTACTTCATAGATTTTGAAATTTTGTAATTACATGCATTCACAATTAGAACATATTTTCTTAATTGATTTTTTACAATTATAAAATATCTTTTTATCCTTGTTAATATTACTTTTCTGAAATCTAATTTGTGTCATGAATATAGTGATTAAGCTTTCTCTTATTGTTTGCATGGTCTATCTTTTTGTTGGATTCTTTTACTATGAGTTTATCTGAGTTTTTATATTTAAAGAGGATTTCTTTTGAATAACTTGTAGTTGGGTTTTGCTTTTTTAATCCAGTTTGACTATTTCTACTTTTTAATTGTATCTTTTTGTTCATTTATATTAATGTAATTAGTGGGGTTTGGTTATTAATCTAGCACTTGTTGTCTAGTTTTTCCTATCTGTTTTTGTTTCTATTTTCTCTTAATTACTTTAAAATATGTCATTTTATCTTCACTATTGGCTTATTAACTATACCTCCTTTATCTATCTACCTATCTATCTGTTGTGGTTGCCTTATGGTTTACAATGTGGATCTTTAATTTATCAGTTTATATTCAAATAAAATTGTTGCACTTCATTTGTCACATAAGATATAGTTCATTTTCCTGCTTCCATTCTTTGGTTATTGTCACATATTTTGTTTCTTCATATGTTATAAAGCCTACAAGTCCTTATTATTTTTGCTTTTGACAGTTATTTTTTTTAGAAAAATTAAAAAGTGAGAAACAGCATATTTTATGCTCACATATCTTTACCATTTCTGGTTCTTTTTTCATCTTTTCATGTAAATCTTATTTTCATCTATTATATTCCTTCTCCCTGAAAACCTTCCATTTGTATTTCTTATAATGTAGTTTTCCTGGCAACTTATTCTCTGAACTTTGATTTGTCTGAAAAATTTTTATTTTACCTTCACTTTTAAAGGATATTTTCATTGGATTAAAATTCTCCATTGGCAATTTTTTGAGCAAAGGCATCTGAAATATAAAGGAACATGATGCATCATGATGACTACATGGAGTTTAATGATGGTGGATGGTGAAATGCCCAAACAAGAAGTTGTGAGATGAAACTGGTGAGGTAAATAAGAAATAGATGATACAGGGCCTTATATATGTAATGAAGAGCTTGTGTGTTATCTCTTAGGACAGTGGGGAGTCACTGAGTAATTTTTAATAGAGATGGTATGGTCAGATTTTCATTTTAGATTAGGTCACTATAGATACTGCATGAAATCTGACTTTCACAGAGGAGGACATGCTGCTGCAGTTGTCTAAATTAATACTACTAATATTATTTAGAGGGTCATTGTCATGGTCCAGAAGTGTGTTAAGTACAGTGAATGCACATAATAATAAATATTTCCCCCATTATAGAGATGAATTAAATGAGACAAAAAGATTAAATGGTTAGCTTTGGGTTGAAGGCAAACCCTCTGGCTCTAGGATGGCTTCTAAACATTCCTGATGTACAGGTTAGAGATAATGAGGATTGGAAATAGGATGATGGCATTTGGATAGCTTAGAGATATATTAAAGAGAAAATTAGCAGGGTTCAATGCTTGATTGAATAGGAGTGATGAGGGAGGAAAAATTAGGGATTACTCTCGTTTTTCAGCCCTAGTGAGTGAGACACATCAGTACCACCTGCTGAAATAAACATAGAACCAATTTAATTGAAGGAGTAATGAATTATTTTTATATTAGGTTAAGCCTGTAGGATGTTCAGGTGGAAACGTACAGAGGGCAGTTGGATGTTCAAGTCTAAAATTAATGAGATAGGTGTGGTCTAAATATATAAATTTGGATTTCATCCGTAAAGGTAAGGTCCTAGAGAACTGGCATAAAGTGAAAAGAGCAGAAGGATCAGAGCTGCATAAATAATACCTAGTAATCATTTAAAGTTTAAGCTTTTGTAGTGCTATTTAAATTACTTTATGTCCCAAGTAGTGTTTTTTATAACCTGTTTGTTATTATATAATAATTATCACTAAGGAATTGGGCACATAATAAAGCTAATTGAATCAAGATGTATTTAGATAAGATACTTGAACTTTTGTACTCTAAATCTTGAAAGATACAATTTTAGGACAAATAAATTATATTTAGCCTTTTTCACAGTAGTTAAGCTTATGAAATTATTATGTTAAGAAGCTTCCAGGATGAAATACAAATATATTTAAGGCAATTAGGAATTCTCTACCTCTTTTAATACCTTTCTCCTTTTTTTTTTTGTTTTCAACACCTGTCTCCTTGAGAGTAAGGACCATTACTTACTAATTTTTGTGTCTCCAGTGTCTACTATATACTCGGTCTTTATCTGTGAAAGAACAGTTCTTTAAATACTAAACCCAAAAGGAATGGAAACCTCACAATTTATCTCTGCATACTTAGTCTTTTGAATTAATATCATACTTAACTTTTTTGTGTATGTACATGTTTACATTTCCTTGACATCTTTATTCACTGAAATATAGTTGATACAATGTTACTTTACTTTCAGGGGCACAACATAGTGATTTGACAAGTCTGTACATTATGCTATGCTCACCACAAGGGTAGCTGCTATCTGTCACTATACAATCCCATTACTATACGTCGATTATATTTCCTATACTGTACTTTTTTTTTTAAGATTGTATTTATTTATTTGACAGAGAGAGGGAACACACGTAGGGGAGTAGCAAGCAGAGGGAGAGGGAGAAGGAGAAGCAGGTTCTTTACTGAGCAGGAAGCCTGGATGTGGGGCTTGATCTCAGGACCCTGGGATTGTGACCTGAGCTGAAGGCAGATGCTTAACCAACTGAGCCACCCAGACACCCCAACCTATGCTATACCTTTGATTCTCGTGACTTATCTATTCCATTACTGAAAACCTTTATCTCCCTCCCCCTTTCACTCATTTTGTCCCCAACCCCTAACTTCCTCCGCTCTAGCAACTACCAGTTTGTTCTATGTATTTAACATCATATATAACTTTTGATGCTACTGTGAATATTGGATTCTGAACTAATACAGAAAATGTCTTAAACATGTATTACATTAATATAATAAAGCATATATAATCATTTTTAAATACTTGGGAATTGATAAACTAATTATTGAATTCTTTAATTTTTATAGCAATATTCCTTTTTTGTGTGACATCAAGCATGAGAAATATCTGTAATTCAAACATTAAGTCTAATAAATTTAGAAGTGCCTCATTTAATTTTAAAATCAAATTTTGAAAACAATGCTTGAGTGTATGTCTAGGTTTGTATGGAATAGACTAGTAGGTTATGTAATGTCTGAACACTCTATAATTACTTTTTAACTTAGTACTTTCTAATACTTGAGTAGACTGTTTCAATTTTTGTTTGATATTTGTGTTGTTTTAAAATGTAATAATTCTTGTACTTACTCTATAAGTATGTAATACTTATTTATGTGTTTAGTTTTAAATATAATAATACGCATTCTCTTTAATTTTGTGGTTTGGAATGGAACCTGCCATATATCTGAGGTATGCCTATATATGAAAAACAGCTTACTGGGATTTTGAGTGAGATTTAATGAATCTAGAAATTAAGTTGGGAAGAATTGACATCTTCAATATTTAGTATCAATATTAAGGCATCGACAATGTTGAGTCTTTTATTCCATGAACACAGAATATCTCTCCATATATTTGGATCTTTGCTTTCTTTTATCAAATCTTGTGGTTTCCTGTATATGGATCCTGTACATATTTTCTTAGATATATAGCTAGGATTTATTTATTTGTTTGTTTGTTTATTTATTTATTTATTTGGTACCATTGTAAATGATAATTGTATTTAAAGCTTCCAATTACAATTGTTTGCTAGGGATACCTTGGTGGCTCAGTTGGTTAGCTGTCCAACTATTAATTTCAGCTCAGATCATGATCTCATGGTCGTGAGATTGAGCCCCATATCATGCTCCAGGCTCGGCCTGAAGTCTATTTGAGATTCTCTCTTCCACTCTCCCCTTGCTCTTCCCCCCACTTACTTGCTCGCTCTCTCTCAAAATAAATAAAATCTTTTTTTTTAAATTTTTTTAAAGATTTTATTTATTTATTTGACAGAGAGGAGAGAGATCACAAGTAGACAGAGAGGCAGGCAGAGAGAGAGGGGGAAGCAGGCTCCCCGCTGAGCAGAGAGCCCGATGCGGGGCTCGATCCCAGGACCCTGAGATCATGACCTGAGCTGAAGGCAGAGGCTCTAACCCACTGAGCCACCCAGGTGCCCCTCAAAATAAATAAAATCTTTGAGAAAGAGAGGTTTATAATTGTTTTTTGATAGTATATTGAGAATCAGTTGACTTTTGTACACTCAATCTCACATTCTCTGACTTTGCTATACTTTCATATTCATTCCAGGCGGTTTTTTGTCTATTTGGAATTTTGGACAGAAACAATCTTATCTGTGAACAAAGACAATTTTATATCTTTCTCTCCAATCTCTGTATCTTTTCATTCATTCATTAATGTATTTATTTGCTTTTGTCTTACTACACTAGCTAAGATTTTTAATATGGTGTTGAATAGAAATGGTGAGAGGACAAAGTTTCCTTAAAAGTCTTGGGAGTGAAAGTGTCCAGTTTCTCATCATTAAGTGTGGTAACTAGAGGGATATTTTGTAGATATTATTTATCAAGTTGAGGAAGTGGCCTTTTGTTTTTTGCTTGTATATATAGTTTTTACCATGAATGGGAGTTGGAGTTTGTCAAATGATTTTTCTGTGTCAATTCATTCGATTATATGATTTCTTTCTTTACCCTGTAGTTATGATGAAGTGAGTACACTAGTTGTTTTTTAAATATTAAATCAGCTTTGCATACCTGAAGTAAATCCCATGTGGTTGTAGTAGATAGTTCTTTTTATACATTGTTGGATTTGATTTGCTAATATTTGTTGATGACTGTTGAATGACAGGTATTAGTCTTTATTTTCCTTTTATGCTGGCCTCCCAGAACAAGCAAGGAACAATATGTTCCCTTTGCTTCTATTTTCTGGAAAATAGTGTGGAAATTACTTTAATTTCTTCCTTAAATGTTTGTTGGAATTTGCCAGTGAAAAATGTCTGACCTGCTGTTTTCTATTTTGGAAGGTTTTAAATTTTTGATTTAATTTCTTTATACAGAGGACTTTTCAGATTATAAATTTCTCTTTGTGTGAGTTTTTGTAGTTTGTGTCTTTCTGGGAATTGGTCCATTTCAGTTATCAAATTTGTCAACATGGAGTTTCATAGTAGTTCTTTATTATTGTTTTTTTATGTCCAAAGATCAGTAATGATGAACCATCTTTCTGATATTGGTAATCTGTGTCTTCTCCCTGTTTTAGTTGATTAGCTTGGTTAGAGATATATAAATTTTATTGATCTTTTTAAAGAATCAACTTTGGTTTTTCTTTGTTTTCCTATTTTAAATGCTTTAGACTTAAATTGTCATTCTTTTGTTTTCTAGTGTAAAAGCTTAGATGATTGATTTTAGATCTTTCTCCTTCTAATATATGCATTCAGTGCTATAAATTTCCCTGTAAGCACTGCTTTTGCTTCATCCCACAAATGTTGATAAGTTGTATTTTCATTTTCATTTAGTTCAAAGTGTTTTTAAATTTCTCTTGAGACTTTCTTGACACATGTCATTTATAAATGTGTTGTTTAATCTCCAAATATTTTGAAATTTTCCTACTTTCTTGGTTATAATTTCTAGTTAAATTCTCTTTTGGTGTAAGAGTGTATTTATATGATTTTTATTCTTTTAAGTTAGTTAAGGTGTGTTTTATGGCCTAGAATATGGTCTTTCTTGGTGATTATTCCATGCAAGGCTGAGAAAATGTATATTATGCAGTTGTTGGATGGAGTAGTCTATAAATGTCATTTTCATCGAGTTGATTGACCGTACACTTAGGGTCAAATATATCCTCACTATTTTTTTCCCCTGCTTGGCATATCAATTACTGAAAAAGGGTTGTAGAATTCTCCAATTATAAAAGTAAATTTTGCATTTCCCCATGCATTTCTATCAGTTATTGGCTCAAATATTCCAGCACATTGTTGTTAACATATACACTAAAGATTTTTGTCTTGGAGAATTGACCCCTTTATTTTTAAGAAATGCCATTCTTGATTGCTGAGAATTTTTTTCTTAAGTGTTCCTAATGTCTGAAATTAATAGAACTACCCCAACTTTCTTTTAATTCATGTTATCATGGCATGTGTTTTTCCATGCAGCCCTTACTTTTAACTTAACAGGATCTTTATAGTTATAATTGATTTCTTTTTTGAACATACAATTCAGTCTTGTATTTTTATTCACTCTGACAATTTCTTTTAGTTGATGTGTTTAGACTATTCATATTTAAAATGATTATTGATGTAGTTGAATTAATATTTACTGTTTATAACAGTTTTCCACTTTTACATTCTTTTCCCTCTTTTTCTACTTTGCTAGTTTTAGTTCAATATTTATATGATTTTATTCTATTTCTTCTCATAGCTTATCAATTATAGTTATTTTAAAAGATGTTAGTGTTTGCCCTTGAGTTTAATATAAATTTTATAGAAAATGTATTTAATAATATGTACATATGTATATGTATATAATATATTAATAAGTTGTTATGTATGTTATAACTAGTTGAAGTCCACCTTCAAATAATAGTATCCTGCCTCATACCTTTAACAGCAGACTTTTAGGGGTGCCCAGCTGGCTGAATCAGTAGAGCATGGGAGTCTTGATCCTTGCGGCCATGAGTTCAAGCTCCACATCAGGGATAGAGTTTACTTAAAACAAAAACAACAGCATACTTTTAATTCCTTATTTCTGCCTCTTATAACATTGCTGTTCTTCATTTCATTTAGTCACTTAATATAATCACCAATATTTTTCCCATTACTATATTATCCTTTGAATTATTAAGAAATATAGATTTTGTATTTGTTTTATTTATTCCTTTCCAATGCCCTTCTTTTTTTTTTTTTAATGTAGATCCAAGTTTCTAACTGATATAATTTTCTTTTTCCTGAAGAACGTCTTTTTGTTTCTTGTAGTACAGGTCTGATGATAATATATTTCCTCAGCTTTGGTTTGTTTGAAAAAGTATTATTTCTTTTTCACTTTTTAAAAAAGATTATTTATTTATTTATTTGAGAGAGAAAGTGTGTGAATGAAGGGAACAGTTAGGGGGAGAGAGAGAATCTCAACCAGATGCCCCTGAGCATGGAACCCAATGTGGGGCTCTACCCTGACACCAAGTCATGACCTGAGCTGAAACCAGGAGTCCGATGCTCAACCGACTGAGCCACCCAGGCGCCCCTTCTTTTTCACTTTTGAAGAATAACTTCACTTGATAAAAAATTTACATAGTTTCTGATAAGAAATTGTTGCTATTTCTACTCTTGTTCCTCTAGAGGTAAGGTAGATTCCCTGCCCTCTTCCCCAACTTCTTTTAAGATTGTTTTGTGTCTTTTATCATTGTAGTTTGAATATGATATGCATATATGTAGATTTTTTTATACTATCCTGTTTGGTATTTAAACTTTCTAGGTCTTTGGTTTGGTATTTGTCATTAATATTGGAAAATACCTGGGTGTTATTCTAATTCTTGGTTTGCTATATTTATTCTACTTTTGATATTCAAATTACATGTATACCTTCAGATATTGTCCCAAAGTTTCTGGATGTTCTGTGTGTGTGTGTGTGTGTGTATGTGTGTTTTCTTTTAATTCTTTTTTCTTTCAGCCTATTAGTTTAGGAAGCTTATTTTGACCTATCCTCAAGCTCATTAATTCTTTCTTTGTTGACTAGTCTAAGGATGAAACCATCAGAGGCATTTGACATTTCTATTACAGTGTTTTTTTATTTCTGGCATTTTGTTTTCATTCTTACACAGAATTTTCATCTTTCAGCCAGGACCTATCTGCTCTTCCATATTGTCTGCCTTTCCATTAGAGCCCCTAACATATTAATTATAATTACTTTAAATTCCCTTACTTAAATTGTAATTCCCTTACTTTAAATTCATTACAAAATTTGTGTCTTTTCTGAACCTAGTTTTGATCCTTGTTTTGTCCCTTTTAACTGTACTTCAGCATGCCTTCCCATTTTTTATTTAAAGCCAGACATCATGTATTGTGTAATAGGAACTGAGGTAAATAATCCTTTAATGTAAAGTAATGAGCATTCTGTCAATAATTGTTAGTGAGTGAATTAATGCTGTGTTATTGTATTGTAAGGTCTAACTCTAAAATGCAACTTACAGTTCTTTGGAGGTTTTATACCACTTGGAAGAAGCAAATGAAATTATATTTTTCTGGCATAAAAACATATTTAATCAATGAAGGGTACCTGGGTGGCTCAGTCAGTTAAGCATCTGTCTTTGACTCAAGTCATGATCCCAGGGTCCTGGGATCAAGCTTCCTGCTCAGTGGGAAGCCTGCTTCTCCTCCTCCCTGCTCTCATACTCTTGCTCACTCTCTCTCTCTCTCTCAAATAAATAAATAAATAAAATCTTAAAAAGAGAAAAGAAACCTGTTTAGTCAATGAAACATAACTGAAACATTTTACTGTTAGTTGAGGAAGCTTCAGAATTGTATAGTGCCATTGTTATTTACCCAAACTATTGGGTAATACTATTCATGATAATGTTGTTTTCTTATTTCTCATTTATATTAGATTGTGTGAATCCATTATAAAATTGTATATTGTTCAAATCAGAACATATTGCTACTATTATTTAAATGGTTCTCCATTATTATGTTTTCATAAGAATTACTTTTGGTCAGGACCATTAAGAAGCCAAAATTATATTACCTGTCTGTTCACACACACACATACATGCACATACACACACACACACACACACTCACATATACCATATATATTTTCACATATAGGCAGTCACATATTTAGAGGTGTTCTCATAGTAGCTAAAACAATGATAATAACGTAAAGACTTTATAAAAACTTTAGAAAAGTTACCCTAAAAAAGTCAAACAAATTATTTCAATAATTAAGCCTTTGCCATGATATACATTAATGACAAAAAGTAGGTAAAATCAGTCACATGGTTACTATATTAAGTATCTTGAGTCACAGAACAAAGTAAGTATATTTGTATGTGTTATAGAAATAATAAATCTACTAAAGTAGAATTTAGTCACCATTAACTTTAGGAACTTTGATAAGGCATTACCTTCATTTTTCTAGAAAAACAAAGGAATGGATTTGTAGGCAGACTCCCAACATTGTAGTTTTTTGGTATGGATTTCAGATGCCATAAACCAATTCAGTTACATTTTGCCCATAGTATAAGGAAGATTATAATAGCAAATATTTCTTTGTTCCAGCTACCTTCCCTATTTTTGCCATGATTATTATACATATGCACATAAATATACACACATATATACCACACCCAAGATCTTGCTATATATTTAACAACTTATTTCCTCTGGTCCCTGGCACGTTTGTAATTAGATGAAAGAAAAAAAGTGTTAAGTAGTGGTAGAAAAGATGTAAATGTAGTGCAGTGATTTCATTGCCTTTGGAAACCTAACTTCCAACTTGGAAGTGTTTATACTAAATGTGAACATTGCTATATACATGTGTATGTAGAGTCTAGGTCTTAGATTCTGCTAGGCACCTCCATCATTAAATATTATTCTAAATAAGTTCAGAATTTGAGTTCACTTAGTTTAGTAAATTGTATATGAAGTCCAAAAGTAGAATTGAGTTTCAAACTTTGTTTTAGAAAACTCACAAGCAAATTGTAATGACTATCCTGTTGGGTAACTATTAAATCTAAAAATGTTTGCCAGATGTGGGTACAAAAGTCCGAGTATACCCCTTAAATTTCATCGTTGCTTTATTGTGACAAGTGATTCATAGTCAAGATCAGCTGTGAATAAGAACAGGTCAAAGAGATCTAAAATGGAAATTACTTCTGAAGAAAGATGTGTTTTGAGATTTTATAATTGTCACTAGTTAGGTCCTAATTACCTCATCACTTTATAAAGAGAAATTTAATCATATTTTAAAATGTCCGGAAACTATTTTTTAAATCTGTAATTGTGTATGTGTTATCTATTTATTTTTTCCTTTAATGGCAGATTTTAAAAGTACATGCTCTATGTACTGGTGATTGTTTAAAAAAATGCAAGACAGAGTTTAAATTGCCACAATTATCTAACAAAAACAGGTGCTATATTGGCAACGTGGTAAAATAAAGGTTACTTAGATACCAGAATTGAATTAAGGCTTTTAAGATTTTCCTTAGCCAGGGCGCCTGGGTGGCTCAGTTGGTTGAGCTACTGCCTTCGGCTCGGGTCATGATCCTGGAGTCCCCGGATCGAGTCCCATATCGGACTCCCAGCTCTGTGGGAAGTCTGCTTCTCCCTCTGACCTTCTCCCCTCTCATTCTCAGTCTCTCTCTCTCTCTCTAATAAATAAATAAAATCTTAAAAAAAAAAAAAGATTTTCCTTAGCCATACAGATCTTCTGTTTGGTTTAAAACGTGTGTTATGATTTTAAAAGTAAGTCCAGACTAAATGTGTATTAATTTATTCTTGTTGTCTATGCTTACTTTTTCTATTGTTACAAATCTTCCAAAGAACCAATAAGGATTGTGTACCAAAATCAAGAGTAAGCTACTGTTTTGTGGTTCAAGCTATATTACTGTCACAATGTTTAGTGATATAATATATGGTGAAATGATGTACAATGTAATCACAAATAAGCTACCTCTTGTATATCCTAAAAAATAAGAAGACATAAATTCTCTTCTTATATATCACCATGAAAATATATGAATATTTGCCATATATAAGGAAATACTGTTTTGTTAAATATAGCTTTAAAGGAGAAACTCATTTGCATAGAAAACTATTTAATTTACTGTAGAAAAATATTTGAGAAAATGTGTGTCTAGAGATTGATGCATATGGCAGACTCTCTGAGTTACAGATGCTTTATTTAATGAATAACTTTTATTGCACAGTCTCTAGTCTCTGTATAGCAACTGCCTTGTCTCTGACTGGTGATGTCAGAGACTAAGCTCTTACCTTTTCTTCTTTTATTGCTTATTGTTTGATGTTATATATTTTTATTACATTATTCACCATCAAGGGAAGTATATCCAAATGATACTTCTCAAATTCTGTTTTTCATGTATACATTTGATCAATGGGTAGTCTCTCACTCATGCACAATTTGATTCCAAAGACTTACTGAGTACCCAATATATTTGCCTAACATAGACTGTATTGTGCATACAGTGATGATGAAAGCGAAGGTCCTACCCTAATGGAACACAGCCTTTTTATTTACTATTTTTTCTTTTCTTACTCTTGATCAGTTTTCCAACTCCTGATCAGTTACTTCAAGAACATCTGTTTTTTTAAAGATTATATTTATTTATTTGAGAGAGAGAGGAGAGAGCATGACTGGGGATGGGGGTTGGAGCAAGGGGAGAGGGAGAAGCAGACTCCCCGCTGAACAGGAAGCCAACTGTGGGGCTTGATCCAGGACCACAAGATCATGACCTGCGCCAAAGGTAGACGCTTAACCAACTGAGCCAACCAGGTGCACCAAGAACATCTTCTAATTTACTCTCCTTCATGAGCCAAAATAAAAATAAAACCACTAGGCTGGGGTTATATAGGCCCTGTTTCAGTGTATATCTTTATAAAACTAAAAATGCACAATTTTTAGATTTAGACATAATAGATTCATAACCATTTACCTGTAGACCTTTTTGGTAGTACTTACAAGTCCCTTTTAGAACCTCTTCACTTATCTTTTTCTTTAGCAAATATGCTTCTCTTTCAGTATTATCAATTCTGTAGAAAAATTCAGGATATATCCCATTTTCTTTAATTGTCAATTCAATTAGTGTTGTTATATACTATTTTGCATTTCAGATACAGGTTTCGTCTGTAAAATAGATGAAATAAGCTTATGTGAGATTATTATGTGAGGTAAGAATGTAATTTGGAAAAAAAAGAGTGTAATTTGGTGTAACCACTTTGAAAAGGTGTTTAGCATTATCTAGTAAAGTTGAAATTTTACCTAAGTCATGACCCAACAATTTATTTTCCACATATATTCTAAACCAGTGATTCTCAAATTGTGGTCGATCGATCCCTGGGATTTCTGAAGCACTTTTGGACCAAAATTATTTTCTTAACACTAAGACCTAATGTGCCTTTTATTCCCCTCCCCCCCATGAAACTGTGTTTATATTTACACTGATTGTGCAAAAATCAGTATGGGTATAAGTGCTGGCACCCCAGCATAAGTCAAGGCAACCATACTGTTAGTCATTGTTACTGCCATGTCAGTTTTACTTAAGAATGTCCTTGGTGTAGACATAAAAATTATAGATTTTATTAAGGCATGACCCTTACATATATATCTTTTATAAAGTATTCTGTGTCACAAAATGGGAAGTATGTAAAGCACTTTTTGCTCCATATCTTAGTCTGATGGTTGTCACAAAGAAAAGAACTTGTGCCATTGTTTGAGATGAACTAGCTGCTTTTTTTTCCTGGAACACAATTTTTATTTGAAAGAAGAAATGAGAAACTATGGGTAGTTGGCAGAAGTTCACTTTAAAAATAAACAAATGAGCTTATTATTCAAGGAAAACAACTTATACTGTTTATTACCAATAATAAAATTTGAACTTTTGCAAAAATCAGAATTTAGGAAAAGTCACATTTGTCATTAAAACTTGACAGCCTCCTAATATTTAAATACTTTTCTTTTTCCTTTTTTTTTTTTTTTTTGGACTTTTCTGATGAGATTGAGTGATACTAATAAAACTAGATTTAAAAAGATCATTGATATGGTTTCAGAATAAGTATTTCAACTAACCTTTTAAAAATTATTTGTCAAGTTTCAATATAGTATCCAAAAAAACCTACATTTATCTGAAAGGGCTGTGAAAATACTCTTCTTTTCCTACCTACATATTGGTGTGAGGTCAGATTTTCATCATCTACTTCAACCAAAACAAAATACCACAACAGACTGAATGAGAAAGCAGATATGAGAACCCAGCTATTTTCGAGTAACCCAGACACCAAAGAGATTAGCAAAAATGTAATTAAACAACGCTACTCTTTTCACTGAAATTCTTCTGTTTAGTAAGATATTTTTAAGTAAAATAGTTATTTATGTTCTCATTTTTAATTTTGAAGATGATAAATATCACTCCATTTAGCATCATAAACAAAAGATTTTTGGAGTCTCTAATATCTTTAAGAATGTAAAAGGTCCTTAGACCAAAGGTTTAAAAACTATTTTGAAGATACTCTTACATACATGACCAGGGGATGTATTTAAGAATGCTCATAGCAGCATTGTCTATAATAGCCCCATAATAGGAACCATCCTAAATTCATCATTACGGAATAGACAATTAAGTAGTACTTTTACGATGGAAACCTGTAAATGAAAATGAACAATGTACAGTTAGACAGCTCAGCAGAGATGACATTCTCTAAAGACATTGTTGAATGGGGGTGCCTGGGTGGCTCAGTGGGTTAATGCCTCTGCCTTCGGCTCAGGTCATGATCTCAGGGTCCTGCGATTGAGCCCCACATAGGGCTTTCTGCTCAGTGAGGAGCCTGCTTCCCCTTCTCTCTCTGCCTGCCTCTGCCTACTTGTGATCTCTCTCCTCTGTCAAATAAATAAATAAAATCTTTTTTAAAAAAAGACATTGTTGAATGAAAGAAGCAAGTTATAAAAGGATATCTACAATGTGATTTCAGTTCTATATATTTCAAAACCAGCCAAAATTAACATATGTCATTTAGAGGTGTTATAGGTCATGATTATCACAAAAGTCAGGATAATGGTTCTCTCCTAGGGGAGGAAGAAGGATACGATTATGAAGGTTAACACAAGAGGCAAATTTTTATTCTAAAATGTTCTACTTCTTAAATTACTAAGGATAATGTGGATGTTTCTTTATAATTATTTTTTAAAATGTTAATACATTTGATTCTCTCCTAAGTATGCATGATATATCATATAATATGTATGCGTGGCTGAAATTAAACTCACAGAACAAAACAACAAATAAGTACCATTAGAAAGTATGACAAGAGAGTTAATTGGACTCATTACAAATTCCATTTGTGTTGGATGCATTGCCTGCTATGAAACTCAAATAGTGTCAATAAGTCATTAAATTTTTATGTTATTTTTAAATGAAGCTGAAGTTTATCTTGTAGCAGTTTTTGTAAGAATGATTCATGAGACTTCTATTCCTTGAGTTTTTATTCAAAATGATTTTTATACTCAATTTGGCTGAGTTCAAGATTCTTGGTAGTCATTACTCTGTGGTGAGGTGGTGTTAAATGTCACCATAGTGAAATCTGAGGGTAATCTGATTTTTTTACCATTATAGGTAATTTGTTCTTTTTCCCCAATTGCCGAAAATATATCTTAATTTTGAAGTCCAATAAGCTAACTAAGCTGTGGCTCTGTGTGAACTCATTCCATGTCAGTTTTTCCTAAGACATTAAATTCTTTAAATTGAATCACTTTTGATTAGATTTTAGCCATTTTTTTCCTCAAATTTTTCTTGAATTTTTTATAATTGCTTTTATTTCTGTTTTAATATTTTGGCTCTTTTCTTGGGGGGGGGACAACAATGATATATATATGGGATTTCTTCATTTTGACCATTTTAAACTCTGTCAGTTTTCATTTTGTCACTCCTGTGAGAAATGCTTTTAGCAGTTGCCTGATTTTATTTCTTGCTACTTCAGCATGGCCTTTTTCCTGTGATAGTTTTATTTCCACACCCCCACTTATTTCCTCAGATTGTTCATCTTTTCATCCTTTCTTCCATATCTTCCCTGACTGCTTGTATCTCTGTATTAAATTCTTGTTTTTACGAAATGATGACTTCATTAAGTTTGTTTGAATTAATGTGTCTAGTTTTTATCCTCCCCTAACCAACATTTTTTTCTGCTAAGTGTCCTTCTTCTGTGTTTTTCTGTTCTGATTATTTATTTAATATGTTAGTAGATATACTTCTTGTTCCTTTTGACTCACATCTTTGAACAAGTTAGATTTTTCTGGATGAACTATTTGTAAAAGGTTTATGATGGATAGGGGCCAGAGCTATTTTCTCATCAGGAATGTATTAGAGATGTAGAGTAGTATATGAGATTCAAGTTGTTTAACACTGTATTCCTTTATAAAACTATTAGCAAGATAAAATCTTTTTCACCTTTCCTTACTGACAGATTTGCTTCCTACAAATATGATTTGTGTGACTCCAATACAAATAAGCCCAGACCCTTCTTCTTCTGACAACTAGAACAAGGGTGTATATCCCAACAGTTTGTACCCTTCCTCCAGTTGTTCACAAGGAAGTATTGTTGATTTTACCCCCTAGATGGTTGCACATAACTTTGGAGAAATACGCCTTGCTTCTTTGTGCTGAGATCTTTAATTATTGTTATCCTCTCTCTGTGTATTGCTGCATTCATCTTTGATTTTTCTGAATTCAGTCATCCTTCCACATTCATTTTAATATGGGTTTTCTACATTTTGGAGGTTTTCTACATTTCATTAAAAGCAGAATTTTTGTTTCTTTTTCTTATTTTCCCTACTGCTTTTAGGTGGTATCTTAGAGAAAAAGGGAGAAAACTTTACATAACAGTGTAATAATAAGAGGTGTCCTTTAAACTTTTGAGATAGGAACAGAAATAATAAGACATGAGAAAGATTTCTGGTCTTTTTCTTGTATCCATTGGGAGATTTAGATGAAATCTTTAAAATTCAATTTACCTCCTAGGAAGAAAACAAAGCAAAAATCCTACTTAGTTTTAATAGAGATTGTTGAGAATTTGGGCTTCAGCTTTTTAAGAAAAAAATTTTTAAGAGTCTATTTATTTATTTGATAGAGAGAGTACAAGCAGAGGGAGCAGGAGAGAGAGAAGCAGGCTTCCCACTGAGCAGGGACCCCAATGTGGGGCTCCATCCCAGGACCCTGGGATCCTGACCCGAGCCGAAGGCGGATTCCCAACTAACTGAACCGCCCAGGCACCTCAGTTTTTAAAAAATTAATACTAATTTGAAGTAATTTGCTTTCAGAATTACATACCTTTTAATAATTGAGTATGTTTTCCTCATCAACTACAATCTTCTCTCTCATTGGATTTGAGATTTAATTTTACCCTACTTATAAGCTAGTAAGTTGGCCTACAGCTGTCAAATGGATGCTAGCCAAAGACATGAAATTCCTGGGTCAGAGACAAAGGATTTTATTACTTACAGCACAGTAAACAGCATAAGCATCAGCATATTTATTTGGTTTCTTTTGGCCCCCAATCCCCTGTAGGATTGCCCCTACAGGGGCAACACAATATGGCCTAGATGAATGCTTCATACACAGTGGGTTTGCATCATAACTGAGAAACATTGAGCTTGGCAAATCTACCACTTTTAGGGCAAGTAGTAAGTAAACCTGTTTTTTGTCCAGAGGAGATGTTGCCTTATTTCTCAAAGTTATCCTGTGAAATGGCCTGGTTAAAGCATAAGGTTTGCAGACTTGGAATACCAAGCAATACGTGGAGAATCACAAGAGGCCCAAGGCAGACTGTTTCCCAATCTGTCAGTCTCTCTGTGTCTCTGCTTCTATCTCTCTCTAAATCTCTGTTCTTAAAACCTTCCTCAAAAGAAAATCTTTACCTTTATGTAATCTGAACTGTTTTATTGAACACATAAAACCAACCACGGAGGTGTTGTCTTGCTACCATTGTTCACTCATGGGGCCGGCCCCATATTCACCAAACTCTCTTGTTCTTGCTCTCGTTCTTTTTATAAATTATCATTTGTGAAACTCAAGAGCAGAGAGTTAAGTTTATTTTACATTTATTGATCTATTTCTATCTATCTATCTATCTATCTATCGATCATTTATCAATGTATCCTTAGTTCTTAGTGCAACATCATTATCAGTCCCACCAAGGACCCTTCTTACTTGATATATGTAAATAATATATTTGTTTCTATAATCCCATTTCCCACTCCACTTTCTTTTTTTCCATATACTCTAATAAATTTGATATGTATACTTGAATCCATATGTATCCTTGTAAAATATCACAGATTGTTTATATATGTATTTATGTATTTATTTTTTAATACATACAAATGTACGAATTAAATTTATGTATTTATTTTTTAATAAGTACAAATTTTCAGTTTGAAATAATTCCAAGCTTACAGAAAAATTGATGTAGTAGAGGGGTGCCTGGGTGGCTCAGTGGGTTGAGCCTCTTTCTTCTGCTCAGGTCATGATCTCAGGGTCCTGGAATCAAGCCTCGCGTTGGGCTCTCTGCTCCGTAGGGGGCCTGCTTCCCCCTCTCTCTCTGCCTGCCTCTCTGCCTACTTGTGATCTTTCCCTCTCTGTCAAATAAATAAATAAAATCTTAAAAAAAAGAAAAAGAAAAAGAAAAATTGATGTGGTAGAAAGATTTACCCATGTGCCCTTTACTCAGATTCAAATATCGTTAATATCTTGCAACATTTGCTTTACATCTCTCTTTCTATATATGTATATGTATTTTTTCTCAACTATTTGAGAGTAAGTTGTAGACATGTGCCTTATCCCTAAATATTTCAGTATCTATGAAAAGATAATGTCTTCTATAGCACAATATAATTATTAAGCTAGAAAATTCAACATTGATATACTATTATCGAATATGTAGTCTGTATTCAAATTTCATCAATTGTCCCAGCAGTGTTTTTTATAACTCCCCCCAATCTAGTTTCTATTGCATTTAGTTATTTTTCTTTAGTCTTTAATCTTGAGCAATTCCTTGCCTTTCTTTGTTATCTGTGTATGTAATTTTTGATTATATACTGTTATGATATAATTCTATAGATCTTTTTCTTTCTTAATTTTTTCAATTTTTTAAGATCCACCCATATTTATATATAGACATCTATCTTGTTTGCTGCTTCTGATTTCTGCTTAGTATCCCATAATATGCATCTGCCAACATTTACTTATGCATTTCCCAGTGACAGACACCTAGATTACCTTTAACAACTTGCTATCATAAATAACTCTCATGAATGTCTTCACCCATGTTCCCTTTGGGAATATCCCTGGGCTACATATCCGAGAATTGAATTATTGGGTCATAAAATATCTGCCTATTTAATTTGATGAAGACCTGCTGAATTGCTCTCCAGAACAGCTGCCCTGACCACAGTACAACCATTGTCCACTAAGGTCCCAGTTTCTCTATACCACTGTCAATACTTAGTTCTAGGTAACATTCTAGTATTTGCCAGTATGGTGGTATGATTCTGCCTTTTGTTTGTCTATTCATTTGTTTTTTTAGATTCCACATATAAGTGAAATCATACGGTTTTTGTCTTTATTAGTCTCACTTCACTTAGCATAATATCCTCTAGGTCCATCCATGTTGTCACAAATGACACACTCTCAACCTTTTAAGTGCAAAGGATAGAATTTCTAGAGCACTATAAATATTAGCAGGTAAAAAAATAGAATTTTATATGCCTCTTTTAAATATATCAATTTAATCTAAAAGCTCTAGCAACTTGGTAACTTTCATTATGCATTTAAAAAATCTGTGAACAGGTGTGTTTTATAGTCAAACTTTACATCATTTTTTTCTCTTTCAACTCAGTATATCTGCTCTTTTTTCCCAACCAGAATACTATCCTGTTGTATATTTCAATATTTCTTAATATAGTTTCAAAATATATTTTTATACTTAAAAGTATTTTAATTATATCTTTACCACAAAAATGTATGTAAATTATAATTAATTTACAAAATTTCCTGTGATAATAAAGGAAAAAATTTCTCTGGATTATATATTCATTACATTACAACCATTGTTAGCCTATTATTGATCAGAGAAGCATGCATCTTACAAATGTTAATAAATAATAAAATCTAAAAGTAAAATTTTATAGAAAATGTGCCTTTAATTAGTTATATTTTTTCAGTTGCTGTATTTGTCTCTCTTGCTAGGAAGTGGCAGAATTTCAGCATCAGTTCGACTCTGAATTTGTTTTTATAGATTTGAATGCTCAGACAATTTGTTCACATAAATAGATGAAAAGAGTTTACTGTAGCAATATCACTCAGTTCTTTGAACTCCTTTTGAATTATTTGTCAGAACATAACCAATGGTGATCCAGCATCAAAAAAAAATTTTTAACAATCCATCAACTGTTAATTTGATTATATCCTCTTGTAAATTTGATAAAAACAAGAAACTATATGTTATTCAATCATTAAAAATCACTCTCTCAACACTGATACAAAATGGTTCTGATTGTCCCTTCTTGACACCCACATTTTTGGACCCCAAGGCAATGAACTATTGTAAAATTATAGATGGGTAAAGGATAAGTTTTTCTTTTATAAGATAGAAGAAATAAGATATAAAAAGGAGTAGCTTGGCTTTTTTTTTTTTTTTTTTTAGAAAAGAATACATAAGGAAGTTGAAGATCTTGAAAATCATTTTCTTAAAGCCATCTGTGTCTGCCTATACCTATCTTCAAAAGATTCAGAATTATGTATACGGCTGCTGCTAAAAAGAAATAATTTTTTTAAAGCTATCATCATTTGACAAGAATCATAGTAGTAGTCACATAATAACAGCAACCTTTGAGAGAAGTATAGAATATTGTTTGTTGAATTATAAATTTACATTATGAAGCTTTTTATGTAACTCTGCAGCTGATTGTTTTGACAGAATTATATCTAATTCTGTAAACTGTAAACTCCACCATCATGTTCCTAGAAGATTATTCAAAGAGCCTGATTCCAGTGTGTTGATGTCAAACAAAAAGACTAAATATGGGTGTATTTAGTTTTTGGTTAGTTTGGTGGGCTACTTGGTGTTTAAATTTAGGGCTCTGGATATACACCCTTCTGAATTTCTCTTCCTTAGCTTATGCTTGGTCCTCCATGGGAATTACTAGTTTCTACTCCTTGGCCCACATATGATATGTCTTTACTATGGCTCTTTTATATTGTATTTATGAAGATCAATTCATTCCGCTTCCTAAACGTCTCAAATCTAATCCCACCTCTCTATCCGGTGCCCTATTCAGACCTACATCATTTCTCAGTTGGTAATAATCTTCCATCTGCTTTCCCTGCCTGCATTCTCTTCCCACTCCAATGTCTCCACCAGAGACTTACTATGATGATCTATCTAAAATACAGATCAATTCCATATTCTCTTACCCTGAAACCTTAAGTTGCTCTTGCTCAGAAATCTTTAGTGTCTCTGCACTGCTGAAATTATTAATATTTACTTTCATTTATTGTAATTCTCCGTTCTCACCTACCTTTCCAATTTTTCTCCAGCAACTGTCCTCATCTATTTTATACTCTTGTCACACAAATTACTTATTTCATTGAATGCATATCATGGTATATTTATTAGGATGTCACAATGGACATGTAACTTTATTTTTTCACTAATAGTGAAAGCTTTTAGCTATCTGTGGAAAAAGACTAAAATTTATTCATATTCATATACTTTATAGAAAAAATTTATGATTTATCATTGAGGTATGTTTTTATATTACATTGATAATAGCATTAAGCATAGCTATAAGACACGGGGGGGAAATGGGAAAGACGGGCTTTGACTATTGAAGGGAAACTGAGGTAAAAAAACTCTATAATCATAATCCTTAAGTATATCAAGATTTTTCAAAAGGTGTTTTGAAAACACACATACACATACAAACATAAATTTCATGTCTTGAATTCTCCTTTATCTATATTAATAAGAAAAATGATTTTTGCACTTCAACTTTAACTTAGAACTCAATGAATTATAACTATCTTTTTATAATTCTCTTTTAGATTTAGCATAGTGAAGTAGCATGAACTCTAGGATGTTAAAAGGCAGGTTCTACTAACACTTACTAACTGTATGATCTTTATTTAATAGATCATTTATCTTTGTTAAATCTCAGTTTTTCATACCTATAAAGTGAGAATCAATATATATTCCTTTTCTGTTCAAGAAAAGATTGTATCATGTAAGTTAACATTTTTGGAAGTATATGATCAGTTAAAGAGACTTAAAAATAAATTGTATCATAGAATTATTCTGTAGTCTCCTCAACTTGAATCCTGTATTTCCTAAGAGGATATTGATAGAATATATATGTTGATAAGGCTAACAATGATCAAATAAGGAAATAAAGGATATATTGGGGGCTCATTTGTTTTGTTTTTTATTTCTTTCTTTTATGTTTCTTATGTTTCTTCCTTGTTAAAACAGTTTTGGTATGAACCATGATGGAATTGGAAATTCTTGTGGGACAAAAGGTCATGAAGCAGCAAAACTTATGGCAGCTCACATTACTGCAAATACCAATCCTTTTTCCTGGTCTGCCTGCAGTCGAGACTATATCACCAGCTTTCTAGAGTAAGTAATCTCTGGAGAGTGATGATGAATTGCTCCAGAAGTAAGCCATTGGTAGAAGGCTAATATGTAGTGCTTCAAACTGCATAATGAGTAACTTTTATAGGGTGATATTTCAGGCTGTTCCTAAAATACTTTAATATATCGTTGTGGCAAATTTTTTCCTTCATGCTCAAATAGAACTTGGTAGATTAGAGAAACTGGAGCAAGGCAGTAAGTGGGGTTGATGATGTGAGTGTCAGAAATGTTCAATAAATGGGAAACAATGTTAGAAAGAATTTAGATATACACAGTTTAATAGAGCGCAGGCCGAACTTTAATTCAGTGATTACATATTTCATTTTGTTGTTGAATAAATTGAGTTTTTTTAGGAATGCTAAAGTACCTAATAGTAAGAAACAGCAACAACAAAAAACCAAACACCCAGCAAATGAAAATGAGAAAATGAAAATTTGTCTTTGAAAATTTATTATATGACTCATCTTTTCTTCAGTTTGAGAACTTCTTTGCTGATCTTTTAATGTGAAATCTAAAAGTCTGATTACTTAAATGCGAAATAAATAAATTAGCTGAGGTATAACTATGTTTATGAAAGCAGATATTCTTTTACATCTCACCTGCATAGGACTTTAGGATTGGACTTTCGAAATTCATAGACTTAGGTCTCACTTTCTAACTGTGTGACCACGGGCATATTACTTAACCTTTCATAATCTTCAGTGACCTCACTTGTTCAATGAGTTAGGTAATAATACATACATCTTCAGGTTGTATATATATAATTATGTACAATGTTATGTGAATGAAACACAGTAGACAAACATTAAGTGGTAAATATTATTTTAAATAATATAGAGGCTTTAAGCCTTATTGCTCTATCATTACTTTCAACTGTTTTGTGCCATTGTTTTCTTGGGGAGGAGAGATTAAATACTCTGTGAAAAAGTGAATCATAGAAAAAGCACACATGAACTACAGAAATTCTTTTTAAAAACTGTCTTTGTTCAAAACAAAACAAAACTGTCTTTGTTCAAAGTTCACATTTATATGACTAGAGCCTAAAACTTTAAAAATTCAGGTAGGTTATGTAAAGTAATATTATTTATTAAAGTTTTGGTTTATATCTGCTAATAGCTGAAACTTCTGAAAACTTAAAATTATGTATTTTTTTAAACCCCAAACAAGAGATTTTAAATTACCTAGCACAATGGTTTCATCAATCAGAGATCAAAAGATAAATGTTTAAAATGGCCTTTTTTAATTAATTAATGTAATAATGAAATAGAAGGAATTGGAAGTTCATATCAGAGGGTAGTTCCTCAGAATAATTATGCCATAATATAAAATTTTTTTTTAATGTTAGTAATAGGTAATTATACCACTGTACATGCCTAGTGCCAAAACTGGGTTGAAGGCTATAAAGATAGACCACAGAAAATTTGTTTGACATCTTTTGGTGGTTTTTAACACAAAGCACTAGCATTATCATTTTCCAAGATGTTTTTAATGAGATCAGATTACCTAAATTTTAAACATTGTTGAAGATCTGCTTTCCCCAGAAATCAAGGTAGATCTGGAATTTCTCCTTTGACTTGGCTCATGTTTTTATAATGGAATCTCGGTGTCTATCACCAGAAAGACAAACTGTATAATATGCTCAGTATTCCTGTGCATTTTTTAAATCTTCTCTTCTAATGTTTTTTTTTTTTCCCCAAGTACCAATTTTCTTTCTTCCCTATCCTGTTTATTTTGCATAGCCTATTTCCTAGGACCATCTTTGTATACCTAATAGAAGGACCAGTTTTGAGGTCTTCCCAGACCCTGCCTTGATGAAACTATATTAAGGCTGTTAAAATACTTGGAAAAGGAATCCCTAAATTACTAGTAAAATACTGTTAAGAAATCACCACAGATTTGGTGAGAGATATAAAATTATTACTGGTTGCAGTAAAGTGTTCCATTGAATTAATTAAAATAATTAATCCCCAAAGCATTATTTAAACCTTATTGCCTCTTTGCATTTTCTATGTAAGCATGATTAGTGTTGACAGGGCTCTAAAGGTCTTACTTATCCTGTATTTTATAAAAGTATTTCTGTTGTGCATCCTCATGGGAATGCTCACACAGTTAAAAACATTAGTAAAAGATAGATATGAAAGACAATGGGCAGAGATTTGGGGAAAGTTGGCTTTCTTCCCCTTTTTAATAATAAACTAAGCAACTCTGATTATAATCTGACCAAGCAATAAGTTTTTTTTAAAACACAGGGCCCTTTAAAAAGGTCAGTTCACTGGAGCACAAAGACATAATAGTAACTTTCTTGAATTTCTTTGTTCCTTTTTATTAATGCAGTTGGCTTAATTGCTTTAACAGCTATGTGTGATATTTTTAAAAATCCAGTGATATTTTGATCAGGGATTGAGGTTACATTTATGTTTTATAGTTGGCTCAAAAAGACTCATAACATTTTATTTTAGTTTCTCTTCTCAAGAAAAAGAAATCTTGAAAGATGAATTGTTTAGAAACTGCAGCCCAGCCAACCAAATGCATACTTTTCTTTACTTAGTGACTGTATAGGCCCAAGATGATGGTGGATTCTAACAATGAGCTTTCTATGATTTATAGATTCACTATTCACTACGTTCAACTGAAAACAATTCCATGGCCTTTAAATGCCAATAGAGTAAAGTCTCTTGTGTCTTTCTGAAACACTAGGTGCTATTGATCAATCAGGAGATGGTGTTTACCAACTCCCAATATTTCTTTACAGATTTCTTAAACTCGGTGATTCAATAAGTGGTTCATGAATCGCCCAGAAGCCGTCCTGATTAAATAATAAAGAACCCATTTCCGTTAAAATGGACGTGTTATGCCAGCTTCTGATGTTTTCGACGACGGCTTTGCAGGTAGTGTCCCTTCCTATCTGCCTGCGGGACTTATTTACTTATTTATTTAGAAAATAGAGAAAGATGAACCTGGTATTATGGCTCACACTCATTGATGACTATGGGCTAATTTACCAGGCAGTGGAAGGCAGCCAGAAGTACTTTAGGCCAGTTTTTCATACATTTTCCACCACTTAGTGGTAGTACAGAGTAATTTCATATAGTTTTCAAAAATTCCGGAGCCTCTGTGAATCAACTCTTGCTCTATTTAAATTAAAGTCTGTTAAATTGTTTGAACTGTCAGAGATCCATAGCAAAATTTCCTACAGCTCCAAATTAAATACAGACTAGCCATTTTCACAGAAAGGATGGAAGCTGAATAAAAAGAAAGGCAGTATTGTGGTAGAAGGTGAACTAGAAAGAAAGAGCTACCAGGAAAGTGATATAAGATGAACAGGAGGACTAAGACATTCACATTTTCTCCTAGCAATTACCTTTGAAGGTTAGTATCAATAATCTTTAAGTGAAAATCAGTTTTATAGGTGGGACCCTCTTTTTATATGGAGCCTAAGAAATGGCAAAACCAGTTTCTCCTCCTTCCATTTATCAGGCATGTTTTGGGGACTTCACCCTAACCCATAAAAACCTTTGATAAGTCATAATGACATATGGAGAAGAGGGCATAACCAAGTAAATCATTAGCGGTACATTGTTTGTTTGTTGGAAGCCTCAAATTCAGTTCTGTTCGAGCACCCCAGTCATACAGAGGACAAGAGAAAAAGGTCTGACTTAGAGTTACTCATTTTAGGAGGGAGTTATTATTTGTTTTGTGAAGACTGATACAGCGGTTTGCAATAACATAGTAGGTAAGACTTGCCATGGATAATACAGTATAACTCATTGTTGTTTAATTTAGGTGTAGGAGCACAGTTTTGTGGTAAAAAATAGGAGTTGGCATTAAATGTTAGCTTTTTGTTATTGTTAAAAGACTTAAGATATAGGGTTATATAGGGTATAGGGTTATATAGAAAGATTTATCTTTCAGATTGGGTTATATAGAAAGGTATAGGGTTATATAGAAAGATTTATCTTTCAGATTGACCCACTGTGTTGTGGGCTGAAGGTCTATACTTTATAGTATAATTGTTTAAGTAAAAATAAATCTAAAATTGCAATTAGGAGAATGTGCTCATATGTTCTGGAAACAGAGCCAGGAATGCATAATCTGTAATTTTACCTGAAGATTCAACTCTGGCTCATGATCACGTTTCAAGGCTTATTTTCAAACTATGTAAATAAGACTTCTCTAAATTAGAGGTAGAATACGTGAAATATGATTTCACTATCATGCTGCAAAGATTCTGGAAATGTAAATATACTTGGATTTACTAAGAATTTCAGTCTAGGAAAAAACATGTTCTCAAGCTAATACACATTTTTTTCTGTGTTGTCTTAAATGCATAAACAAAAGTAGACTCTATTATCATCTTTATTGCTGTAGATATTAATAAAGATTGGGCTTTTAGTAGTGAAATGTATGCTGCTAGGGAAGTAGAATTCTACTTTTTATGTATATGATTTTGCTCAAGACAATATTGCTGCTTAATAACAATAAGTCATAATAGTATCTCATAGATGGAAACTAACAGTGCTCTTCATTTAATTTATTAACATGTTTGGTTTCTGTTTTCTGAGTGGAAAAATTTACATATGACCAAAGCACAGGCCATCTATGCTTAAAAGTGACATTTGATGAGAAAACCCAAGGAGATTTATATATAACACCACTGCTATTACTACTTTGAAAAGAGTAGCATAAAGAACACTAGACTTTGCATCATAAAGAGTGTATGGTTATAGGAATTAGCTAGAACCCTAGATTTAATAACAATTACTCATATCTCCATTTTGTTAAATAGTCGCAATTACAAAATATAAGAAAATAACTCATCTAATGTTGTTCAGATAGGAAAAAACATTTGTGCCAGGAGACCTGTACAAAAATGTTCATTTTAGCATACTTTGCAATTTTCAAAAATTAGGAATAATGCAAATGTTTGTTAATGGAAGAATGGATAAATAGTTGTGCCATAATCAAGTGGAATATTAAAGAACGATATTAATGAACTGTCTACAGCTATACATATCAACATGAGTGTTTCTCACATTCATAATATTGAACCAAAAAATAAAGTCACAAAAGAAAACCAACACTATGACTCCTTTTTCCAAAAATAGGCAGATTAATAATTGAGAGATGAATAATTACTGAAAAAAAAGCATGGAAATACTTATATTAAAAGTCAAAATATTAGTTACTTCTTCTGGAGAAAGTGAAGGGTGTGATTAAGGTTGAGCTTTTGAGAATTTCCTAAGAGGACAAAAAAAACCACTTCTACGGTTAAATATACATCTCTCAGATCTGTGCCCTCTACCTTCTATACTTCTATCTGTGGTATTTCATAATGGTACTGGATGACTCAGAGGCATGGAAATATCCAAAATTATTATTTTCTAAGTTAATTAAAATAATTGTGATCTAGAGTTATAACTTACTTGAAAGTATCAGGAAAGTAGCAAATTTTAGTAACATTATGCAAAAAATATTTTTGTCATTTAACCTCCAGTTAAGAATTAAAATATGAAAACTCCCCCACCCTCCAAATAGTTGAATCCAGGTTTTGCTGAATATATCAAATATGGTTAGTAGAAGAAAAAATATACTGTTCATTTTCTACCCAAAATGTAGAAACAACTTAAATCGATCTTGGAGATATCCCTGCCCTTGTTTTCCCAGAGCCGATAATGGGTAAGACATTTGACCTGTAAGCATTAGTGGTTTGTACAATACTATAGCCAAACCCATTTCAAGGTGCCTTTGTTGATGCTATATCTCTAAATTTGCATTCATTTTAATAAAGATCTATGTTTTTTGTTTATTTCATACAGTGTTTAATTCTTCAAAAATATACAGAAAAGGAGAATAAGACTTGTGTAGATATTTAATTAGACCATATTAATACAAAGTAGTAAATACTTATAAAAAACTGAAACAAAAATCCACTTTTGGAATAAACTTTATCAGAAGACTTTGTCCACAGGTGACCTTCTTTGTTGTCTGGAGGCCCTTCCAAAGGTTGTCAGATTTGGTATTTTTTAAAGAACATGAACCATGATTAGAACATCATTAATACCTAGGAACAAGAACTTTAGATGAAGTAATTATTCTTTCTTTCTTCTGAATTAAGCCAAATTTCAGTTTGTTATCAGAAAATAATTTTTTCCCCAGAGTAGCTATTCTTAAACTCCTTTGGGGGGGTCCATATGGTTCTTCCTGTAGGTTTTTAGGTTAATTTTCTATATCTACAAGTAATTACATATAATAATTTTTAGTAGATTTTTGAGTTAATGCTATTTGGGTGAATATATCATCTACTTGCCTTGTTATGCTTTTGGCAAACATTTTTGCCTATGGGATCCTGTACTTAAGTACTTCTGTACTTAAATTTTTCCCATTTATTTTATTTATTTTTCCATTTATTTATAGTAGTACTTAAAAAACTTGATTTTTTTTACATATTTCAATCCTTTCATAAAGACTTTTATAATTTTGTTGTAGATGGAGATAAAAGTGATATTTTAGAAGAAAAATTATGGGATTAAACTGCTAAATTGGTTTATTTCATGAATATTACATTTTATCAAAATAGTCCGTCTTCTTTCAGTATACTTTTCACATTTGACCTATTTATCATTAATCTTAATCTAAAATTTTGAAATTACTGTTGCATTCGCCTACAGTTTGCATAGCTATGTAGATTAAAGATATTTTATATAATAAAATAAACTTGCTATTTTAAAAATTCATCTAGAAAGAGTTTCTCTTACTGAAGTGCATGTCAATTTCTAAAAGTACAGTAAAGGAAGTAAAAAGCGTCCTATCATGAAAACTGGATAGCTGGGTTAAAAAAAAAGGTGTTTTCTGTTAAATATCTTGAACAGTGACAAGTGAAATGATTATAATAGCCAATAATAAACCCATCTATAATAGTACTTTATTTATTATTCCATCTAAATATTTTTATTGATGAAAAACCAACCAAAAGGGGCAGAAAGGAAAGGGTGTAAAGAAGACAGTGTTCTGCCCTGTGAGTTTTTGAGTCTATCACCTTATGAGTCATATGGTTCAATTTTTAAAACGTATTAATTTGCTGCTGTGCAAATACACATTGTTATGTAGCAAATTAACTTTTACATTTTAAGAAATATGATAAAATAGTAAGTGAATATGAAACTCATTATTATGCATGGCTCTTTCTTACTTATCTATAAATGAAAATTTGTACTGTCCTAAATAATAGTTGAGGAACTTCTACTTGTGAAATTATTTTCCTTTGGCAAAGTGGATGGAAAAGATTTGGGAAAAAAAACACAAGTGCTGGCACAATTGACAGGAATGTTGGAAAAAATTTTTAAATGTTGGCATAAGAATTCTTTAAAAATTCTAAGTTACTCACATGTGAAATGAAAGTAAAAAAGCATCTGTCCTATTTTATGCACACTGACTAAAAAAAATGAACAATTATATTTAGCAAAGTATAAAGCTCTTTAAGCTAAGGTATTCTGTCTGGCTTTTGGCGATCTTTATGTTATTTGTTCCACTGAATTAAAATATTATGTTTGAGTGCAAGCATACTTTGTAAAGCAGAAATTGCAGAGAAGAGAACATTCTCTTTTCCAACTCTGATGACCCTAGATGAAATATGAAATTTTTGAGAGACTAAACACTTCTAATATACTTGAGAGAACTTTGGATCTTGGCCTCATCTGTCATTCTGCCCATTTATTATTGAAATATTTCAAGAACCTTTGGACATGTCTTACTGCAGCATCTATTGTTCTGCCCAAGTTAGAAGAGTGTATAGATTAGGTCTTTTAAGAATTACAACCATAGTGGTGGTGGTAGTGGTTTTTTTTTTTTTTTTCCACATTTTATGTTTTTAATTCTACTACCAGATGTGGTTATATTTTTGTGGAAAACAAACAAGAAGCTTAGAGTAATATGAAATTCCATTTTGATTCCTTTAGAAATTAGTTTAAATCAGTGTTTTAAGGCCAACATGACAGTTTCAGATTGTTGTCTGAGATACTTTTATTGTGTCTTAGTCCTGGAAAAAAACAACTGGAGCTCTTATTCACATTTCAGTAAAATTATTCTGTTTTGCTATATGACTATTTGTTGCTAAAATGTATTGCTTTTCATGCATCAGGTTATTAAATAAAGAGTTCAACGCATGGTTTCATAATTGTGATGGAAATAGTCCATAGTGTACCTAATTTCCTTTGATCCTTTATGTTGAACAGTTCAGGCCGTGGTACTTGCCTTGATAATGAGCCTCCCAAGCGTGACTTTCTTTATCCAGCTGTGGCCCCAGGTCAGGTGTATGATGCTGATGAGCAATGCCGTTTCCAATATGGAGCAACATCCCGCCAATGTAAATATGGGGTAAGAAGTCTTAATCCTTACGTTTAGTCATTTATATGTGTTCTTTCATGACACAGATATTAAGTTAGATTTTTACTGAGTGTACTTTACTTCTGATAACATTATTAATTTAAATATGGCCTTTGGTGCACTGCTTTTTTTTCTGATACCAATTTTCTAGTATCTATTTCCAACTATTTGAGTAATCTGAAACAAATTTCAAATGTCTTGTTGAGGGATATAGGTAGAATTTTAATAATTTCTAATTTTTTTCTTTTTTAAGTCCTGAGTTTATGATGCCAACTTTAGTTTGTCTTTTGAAAAGTTATGGTTTTGAAAACTGCCCCCTCTCCGCCTTTTCTGGTTCTTTAATAATTGGGTTTAAGGGAATTTTCACATTGGCTAGGAACATTTATTTTAATTTATACTTTTTAGTACTGAGTCATTTCAAGTTGCTTCATTCACTGCCCACATTCTAACACAACAACTGAGTGGGGACAAGATGACATTAACCCAAATAGGAAAACAAGGAAAATTACTGTGGAAAAAAATGTAGGTTTCATAACTGACGCTTTGTGTCTGCCTAAAAAAAAGTGGGCAGTGGATGGAGCAACTTGAAATGACTCAGTACTAGAAAGTCTAAGTTAACATCAAATAAATAATATTTTGTATATAATTAATTAAAAGTTTTATTGAGAAAGATATCAGTGTTTAGTATAGAGATATGTTCATAGTAGATACACAGTGTAAACGTGGTGTAAACATTTACTGCTGTAAACATTCAATCCAATGAAAATATGATTTTTAAATGACAAGTTGTTAGAAAAATTCAGGTTTAAAACAAAAGTTTAAAGGCTTGGTTTCTGTTTTTATGCAAATAGTGTTTAAAATCCCTATTTAAAAATAGTAATAAAAAAAGGAATTCAGTCTTAAGGTAGATAATACTGAACAATATGCATTGTGCTGTATCATTCATTCTTCTTGTATACAGTACAAAGGAAAATGATTTTTTAAAGTATCCCTTGGGTGACAAATATATTATTATTCATGGTAGGCTTAAGCAGCACATCTTGTGCAACAGATTTAAAGATTATGTGCAACAATCTAAATATTTAAAGCCTTGAATAAAACTTTGGTCTTTCTTGTCTCTCTGTACAGAGTCTTCTGTTATTATTTTTGTATGATTTTAGTTTCTTTTTTTCTTGAGTTGTTTTTTCCTATAGAAAATGTTGGTCAGATTCAATCATGGTCTTTTATATACTTGTAGTTTAGTAGATTGAAATTCAAGATCAAATGATATTACAGATTTTCTGTTATTCTTGTTTATGATCTCATTTCTTTATTAGGAAGTGAAATAGTTAATCTACATTTTTGGCTTTTTATTGGAAATTGAGTTTTAACTGCATCTATGTATTTTCATATTAGATAATTTATATTATCAGTTTTGCAAGATCTAAGGATGCATCTTTTCGTTCTTCATTAATTAATAAAAATTTTCACCTGATTATCCTATCTCCCTACCGAATATCTCATTTGTTTCAGACTAGTTGATCTGAAGTGAAGTAAGATAAATAGTAATTGCAAAATTGTGTGTTTTCAGTTTATGTTCTTTATATTTAGCTTTTTTGTTTTTTTTAAGATTTTATTTATTTATTTGACAAAGAGAGACACAGCGAGAGAGGGAACACAAACAGGGGGAGTGGGAGAGGGAGAAGCAGGTTTCCTGGTGAGCCGGGAGCCCAAGGGGGTGGAGAGCTCAATCCCAGGACCCTGAGATCATGACCTGAGCTGTAGTCAGATGCTTAACTGATTGAGGCATCCAGGTGTCCTCTTATATCTATCGTTTAGATTCTATTTCTTTATGTGCTATGTTTATAAAAGTTTTTGTAATAGATATAAAATTTGGAAAACTTGGGGAAAGGCATTAGCATCTTACAGTCCTATACAATTTCACACGTTTGATCATTAATCTTTTCACTTTGATTTGCACCAAAATGGTTTTCTTAGATTCATATGCTATATGAAAGAACTTATGCTATCTTTTTATAAAGTGCTGTACATTACCATCAAAGTTTCTTGATTCAAAACAGATTCTTTTTTGTTTTTTCCGTAATAGATTCTTTAGAGCCACTCTTACATCTTAAGCTTGTGCCTGAAAAATTGGGATTCTACAATTGATAGGACACAAAGACACATGGTGGTGGTTTATCTGGTGAATTGCTAAGGTTTTAAACGATTCTAAATACTACTTTAGAAAACAGTAGTGGCTTTGAAAGTAGGAGTCCAGTCAGGTAAACAGGTCATACTTCAGATAGTAGCTGAAGGGAAAACAAATCAGTCCTGTGAGAGTTAGCCGTCAAAGGGTAGCATCCTGAGATGAACACTGAACACAAGCACTGGAGGCTAAGAAGAGCATTATATAGCCTTTTAGGGAGGGAATATCCTGGTGTTGGAGCATCAGGAAGTGATACTCTTTGAACTAGCACGCATCTAGTGATGCCAGGGAAGATTTGAAACAACTACAAGATGGTACAGTACTGAAGCAGTGATGAGCTTTCCATCTCTTTCACTTTGATCATCATGTGGTCATTGATGGGGTTTTCAGTGATTATATCTGCAGTTATAAAAAATCTTGTTGGAATTCTTTGTGAGTAGTTTCATCGATATACATGCTAGTTATATTGGGGAACTTATATGAAAATTTTTATTTTTTACTCAACTTCAGGAAGCGTTTTCTACCGTTATCCTTGTGTATCATCTATTTATGTTTTCCAGGTATTCTTAAATTCCAATAGAAGTAGTGAGGAGATGGTAATGCTTATAAACACAAAGAACAAAACAGTATACAGAGTAATATAGTTGTGTAATATAGTAACTTATGAATGATGTATGGTTTGTGGTATTTATGTAGTGCCTTTTTCTGAGATACTTCAGACAATTTTGATAAAAAATTATAATTACCTATTATATGGTAAAACTAAAATACAGAATGTGATTTACCTACCCCAAGGTGAAAACGAAAATTTAAAAAGGTTTAATTTACTTCCATTTTCTATTAGATATAGTAAATATCTTAATAAAATAAACAGATATATTTTATTTCAGGAGATACTTATTATCAATGTTCACCAACTGATATCTGTTTCTAAATATCTTAAAACAAAACAAAACAGAAAAACCTCCATCTTATCCGTCTTTTTTGGGAGAGAGGGATCTGGAGAGTTTCCCTAAACTTATTTTCAGGGTTTTAAATTCTCAAGTGTATGAGACTCTCAGTGTAGAATTTGAGTTTTATATCTTTTTACCCTATGTAAATAGTTAGGACATCTTCAAGGCATAGTGCAAGTACAGATGAACAGCATACAAAACAAGATCCTACTAGATCATCTAAAAAATCTGTTAGCTGTATCATCAAGTTCTAAGGGTGCCTTTAATGTGTTCTGGATGAAACTGCATTGCAAATAAGACAGTATGAAGTATGTCCAAAAAAATTTTTTTTTGCCTATTTTAGAGAAAAATTGCTTCCTATAAAGTTCTGTAGAATCTGTTGTCTCACTCCTATTCCATTTCTATTTATCTCCTCTTTCGTAAGCAGAAAAGAATTATTAAAAGTGGATTAACAAAAACATTTTACAATAATAATAAGTTTAAGCTTGGGAAAGAACTCACTAATGAGCCTATGTATTGTAAGAGATATGGGTGATCTTTTGCCTGTTCTCTAAAAAGCACAGATTAAATCAAGTCTCAGTCCCAAATATAACTCTGTCTTTCTTTATCCCATTGCTATAAATCATATCCTAAACATTGTTTTCATATATACTTAATGTTTCGCTGAAGGTTAATAATATCCACTACATAATTTACTGGTAACTATCAATTGGTGATTGCTACCATGACACTTTTTAACAGAAATGGAAGAAAAAAAAAATCTAAAATTCACATGGAACCATTAAAGACTTTGAATAGCCAAAGTAATTTTGAGCAAGACCGAAGCTGTTAGCACAATACTTCCTGACTTCAAAAGCTGATTACACAGTTGCAGTAATCAAAATAGTATGATACTGGCATAAAAACAAACATATAGACCAAAGCAACATAAGAGAGACTAGAAATAAAGCTATGCATATATATTCAGTGGATCTTGGACCAAGGTGCCAACAATACACAATGGGGGAAAAGATAGTTTTTTCAATAAATAGTATTAGAAAATTGGACAGCCACAGGCAGAAGAATGGAGCTGGATCCTTATACCATACACAAAAATTAATTGAAAATGGATTAAAGTCTTAAAAATAAGACCCCAAACTATAAAACTCCTGGAAAAAAAACATAGGGAAAAAGCTTCTGCATTTTGGCAGTGATTTCTTAGATGGGACAACAGAAGTATAGGCAACAAAAGCAAAAATAGACAATTGGGATTACATCAAACTAAAAACTTCTGTACAGAAAAGGAGACAGTCAACAAAATGAAAAGGCAACTTATGGAATGGAAAAAAATAGTTGCAAATCATGTATCTGATAAAGGATTTAGGTCCAAAATATATAGGAAACTCGTAAAACTTAATAGCAAAAAACAAAAACACACCAAAAACAAACCCCCCCCCAAATAACCTGATTAAAAAATAAATGGGCAAAGAACTGAGTAGATATTTCTTAAAAGAAGACATACAAATGGCCGATAGGAATCTTACAAGGTGCGCAACATCACCAATCATCAGGAAAATGCAAATTGTAACCACGATGAGCTATTACCTCACACTTCTTAGGATGGTTACAGTATAAATAAATAAAAGCAAATACAAAAGAAAATAAACGTTGACAAGAATGTGGGGGAAAGGGAACACTTGTGCACTGGTGGTGGAAATGTAAAGTGGTGCAGTCACTATAGAAAACAGTATAGAGATTTCTCAAAAAATAAAAAAATAGAGGGGCGCCTGGGTGGCTCAGTTCGTTAAGTGGCTGCCTTCTGCTCAGGTCATGGTCCCGGAGTCCTGTGATCAAGTCCTGCATCAGGCTCTAGGCTCACTGGAGCCTGCTACTATCTTTCTCTCTGCACCTTTGTTCCTGCTCTCTCTCTCTCTCAAATCAAATCTTTTAAAAATATAAATAAAGAAATAGAAATATCATATGATCCAGTAGTCCCACTTCTGGGTGTATACCCAAAATAATTAAGATCAGCATCTTGAAGAGATATATTCATAGTAGCTGAGATGTGGAATCAGCATCTCGAAGAGATATGTATACTCTCAAATGCATTCCAACATTATTCACAATAGCTCAGACATGGAAGCAAGCTAAATGTCCATTGACAAATAAATGGATAGAGAAAATGTAAGAACTTATAATGGAATATTATCTAGGCCTACAGAGATAGAGATTCTGACATTTGTGACAACATGAAAGAAACTGCTAAGTGAAATAAGGCAAACCTTAAAGAAATACAAATACTACAAGATACCACTTATAGGCAGAATCTGAAATAGTCAAGGGGCGCCTGGGTGGCTCAGTGGGTTAAAGCCTCTGCCTTCAGCTCAGGTCATGATCTCAGGGTCCTGGGATCGAGCCCCACATGGGGCTCTCTGCTCAGCAGGGAGCCTGCTTCCTCTCTCTCTCTGTCTCTCTGCGTACTTGTGATCTCTCTCCTCTCTGTCAAATAAATAAATAAAATCTTAAAAAAAAAAAAAAGAATCTGAAATAGTCAAACTTACAGAAGCAGAGAGTAAAATGGTAGTTACCAGGGGAAAACCTGAGGAAAATTGAAAATGAGGAGGTACTTGTTGAAGGTTACAAAGTTCAATTACATAAGATGAGTAAGTCCTAGATATCTTCTGTACAGCGTAGTACCTATAGTAAACAATACCCAATTGTGTACTTAAAAATTTGTAAAGAGGGTAAAACTTACGTTGTGTTCTTATCTCTCTCTCTCACACACACACAATAATAATAATACAGAGAATGGGAGGAAGCTTATGGAGATGATAGATATGTTTAGGGCACAGTATGGTGATGATTTCATGGATGTATACTTATCTCCAAATTCATCAAGTTGTATGCATTAACTGTGTAGAGAGCTTTTTGCGTGTCAGTTATACCTTAAAGTGGTCTGTGTGAGAGAGAGAGAGAGGTGATTGCTCGTGAAAAGGTAGATTTAAGGCCCAGGATAATATAAGAAAAATTTAAAAGATACCATAGCTTTGTTTAATTTATGGGAAATTTTTATTATCTATGAAGTTTGTCACTGTTCACATGGACTTACAAATTAACACATAAATGCATAATACTGTGTTGTACATTGTTATTACTTACTTTAATGTAGAACTGAAAATGTTTTATGAATAGGTCATGTATTTTGAATCCCAGATAGAAACACATGATCTAATACATGGTTTCACTATGAAACAGAATATTTTAAATAAAATTCTGCTCACCATTAACTAGTACCTATGACCTCAAATTGACTGATAGATTTTACTCAGACACCATTTCCAGTGAGTAGCAGCCAACTCATTCTTATCAACTCAGATGGCAAAAGGTATGACAGGTATGCAAGGTATTTTTTTCTTTACCTGGCACCTGGCAGACATTCAGTAAACTTTTCCCTTTCTTCCCTGAATATCTATGTCATCCATTATACCATTCCTCTGTAGCCAATACGCTGGTAGTGCTGTAAGGGAATCTAAGTCATCTGTAATTGAGGAGCATATGAAGATATTCCAAGAGCCACATTTTGATGCATTCATAGCCTTCAGTCCCAGCTCAAATGCATTTTTTTTTCAGACAGGCCTCTGTCTGGTCATTCTATAGACAAAGACTTCTCTCCGTTTTTCTCTTTCACATTATGCTTTTTATTACCTTCAGAGCAGTCATTTCAAACCATTGTCATTCTGCTTATTTGATTACTCATTAATTACTTAAATGTGATCTTCTAGGTAAGGCTTTCCCTAACAATTTTATCTAAAATTCCGTGTGTATACACGCACATATGCATACACAAAATGACAAGATGTCATTTTCCTTCCTTTATTTTTCTCCTTAACATGTATTTTAAACATATATATATTTTGCTAATTCATCCTATTTTTGTCTGCTTTTCACACTAGAATAGGTTTTTCCTTGGTACAGAGATTTTTTTTTCTTTTTTTTAAAGATTTTATTTATTTAACAGAGACCGATCACAAGTAAGCAGAGAGGCAGGCAGAGGGAGAGAGAGAAGCACGCTCCCCACTGAGCAGAGAGCCCCATGCGGGGCTCGATCCCAGGACCCTGAGATCATGACCTGAGCCGAGAGCAGAGGCTTTAACCCACTGAACCCCCCAGGCTCCCTGAGATTTTGCTTTTTTCATTCCCTGTTTTTCCCATACCACATAGAACAGAGCCTGGCTCATGAAATGTGCTCAATGAGTATTTGTTGGAAGAATGAACTGATAACTATAATAGAACATAAGTTCCATGAGAGTAGAAATCCCACTTGCCTTGTTCGTGGCTGTTTACATAGTGAGTGGCATGATGCTTGCCTTATAGTATGAACTCAAAAAAATATTTGTTGAATAAATGAGAAGAATCATATGGTGAAGAGATAGTGAGAAGACCTTTGTGACTTTTTCATGTATTTGAAGAGCTGACAGAAGGCCAGTGTTGCTGTAGCTCTCAAAGCAAGTACCATATAAACGAGATAGAAAAAGAGGTTAGGAGCCAAATCAGTGTGCACTTAATAGGCTGTGTTAAGAATTCTAGGTTTTTATCTTAAGGGCAATGGGTAATTATTGAAGGTGTTTTAATGAATGAGACCAAGAAGGATACTGGTGTGCAGAAAATCACAGAATTTCTACATTTTATGTCTTAAGAAACCAATGTAATTCTGTAATCCGGGGAAACCATATTGGAAAATTGAGGACTTACTACAAAGTGATCTAGATCCTCCTCCCTCTCCTCTTTTCTTCCCCTCCAAATACATTCTACACAGAGTACTAATGCAGCTCTGCCACAGTTGATACCCCCTTGTAGCAATGCCCTTGCTTTTCTTTGTAGATGTAAATTTATTCTTTTCATACTGGAAGATACTGCACCATAACTCTGAGATGAAATGAATGAAAGTGTTTATGTATATAAATTCCATAATTTTGACATAAGGGTTGCAGAATCCTGGGTATTGTGGTGCAAACAGAAAATACAAAAAGAAAATATGGCATAACTTTGGGAATTTTAAGCCTTCTCATTAATTTTGAATCTTCCCAGGGGAAATGTGTTTGTGTCACACACTGTATTTTACTTACAGATCATCAGCTAAGGATTAATGAGAGAATAATCTATAAGTGGTTAAGTTAAGTATGCCATATTTGTTCCACACTTTATGTGATGACAAATTTTTAGGATCTAATATTAGAAATGGAAGATCACAATAAATATATAGGTTTATATATAAAACTGGATTTATTAATTTATAGTAACCAAGTACGGTTGATATTCAGTCAACTGTACTGAAATGTGCACATTTTCTCACCTAAGGAAATCTACCCAGTAGGCCAATTTGTCATCAAAAAGTTGTTTGGGAAGAATAAAATTAAGATATAGGATGGCATAAATTATTTTTATTAAGATGCTAATTAATAACTAATAAGAATACCTTCACGCTATATCTGCCTAAAGTATAGCTATTTGTAGGCAGAGTAATCAGCTGAAGATAAGATAGTTGAGTTGTCTAATCAGGGTATCCTCCCTCTGGAGAGTACTTAATAAAGCCTGACATATTTTGTCTCTCAGACTCAAGCTTTTAATGTTTTCATGCTTACTCCCTTTTGTTTATTATTTTATCACCACCAATTAGTTAAGATTCAAGTCATTATTGCTTTCTACATGAGAATCATTTTAATAAAAAGACTTTATTAGTCTTTTTGGGGAATTGTTGGCTACCTACCTAATATTTTTTTAAGAGATACAGATAACTTGGGAAAGGATGTTAGTGAAATATTTAGAAGTACATATAAGGGAAGTTTAAAGAAATAGAGTTTGAGTAGCCTATAAAAAAGAAGGCTAAATGTTGGCCTTAAAACTGTCTTCAAGCTTTGGAACATTTATTATATTTTGATTGCTGGTAACAAATTGTACTCCTTCCCTACCAAGAGCATAAAAAAACACAGTTGTCTTAATTTTTACAGCTGGGAGGTTGTAGATTAGGTAGTAGGAAGAATTTCAAGTTATTAAATATTGGAATGTTGCACTGAGGGAAATTGTAGAAACACTTTCCTCGCAGATTTTAAGGTGGTGTAAATATTCTACAGTGTGGTTTGATTTGGAAATAATATCCATGGAATTATTTTAGCACTGCAATATTCTTTCAGAGTCCAAACATTTATACAAGTAAGGCATATACTGAACAAAAAGTTGATTTGTTTTTATTTTTCTTAAATTTCAACCCCAAATATTAGGTTCATAGGTATTCGCATTCTTAAAGATCACTTGTTTTTACTTTGGGTTTGCTTCTTAGAGGTATTTTTCAAAACCATTTAATCATTTTTTAACCTCTTCAAATTGATAATTATTTGACTTGCATTCTTAGATTCGTTCTTTGTTACATACGTGTATGTACACACATATATTTGTGTGTATATATACTTGTATGCATATATATATAATAAAAATATATGTCTTTCTAGGATCTCTTGTATTTAAATTACCCACATAACAAGATTAAAGCTTATTTAAAGCTGAAATAAGGGTACATTATTCTCTTTCTTCAGATGCTACTAAACACCTGGAGCCAGGCCACGGGGTCACCATATGTTGGTTTTCAGTTTTCCTTTGTGTGATACCATGATAAGTAACCTTTCTAATCAGTGATGCTCCTTTCTGACCTCTTCAGGCTCTGCTCTCCCCCTTGGCTGTCAGGATCCTTTATTGCAAACAGCTGTTGAAAGATGTTACTGATAGGGTAATGAGGACAAAGAAAATGTTTCATATTCGGAACCAACCAAAGACCCAAGATGGCATAGGATTTAGGGTTTCCCAAGGGCAGAAAGTGTGTGTATATCTCTTCTATGATCCTTATATTTGTTTAAAAAAATAAAAAAAAATGTAGCATTAAAGAATCTGTTTTCTCTTTGTATACTGTTATACTTCCTTAATGATATAATAATTATGAAATGGTTTGATAATTTTATGGTGTCTCTTTCCTGCTTGTGTAAACTGCTAATTTTAATTTTCCCAGGGAAATCAAAGGGCTCTTCATCCCATTTTTAAGTATCTCTTAGAACTATAGTTATGAAAACATTAGAAAAGTTAATTCCAATTTCTTTTATTATTTTGAAAAGCTTTTGAGTGTAAAATAATCAGTTATTCTATTCTGATCAACAAAGACCTAGTTCAGTTTTTTACAAACTTGTTTTCTGAATATCAGATACATTATTTTACTTTAGATAATTACTTTAAAACTATAACCCTTATATTTATTTTTATTGTTACTTATATTTGCTATTTTTTATTGTTAATGTTTGAAAATAGTATCATTCATTTGAAAAATCAAATAGACTAGAAGTCTGGGAGTAGATATTAAAATTTTAAATTAGTAGGAATATTTTAAATGTCTTGTCTCTTGGAAGACCATGGAATATTTTTGAGGAGTATTTTGAAAGTATCTTTTAAAAATCCAAATACAAGTTATTGTTACATTCAAAAGTTCCAATAATACTATATAAGTTGATGTCTAAGCTCGGAAATGAGCGTATATGTTATGAATTAGTACATAATCGTCTTAATTTGGAGATATCTTCCTTTAAAATACAGAATAAGAGAGCCTTATGAACATTGAGTGAGATTTTATATTACATTAGAATACAAGTAAACGTTTTTTTATTGGCTAGTGGCTATTTTCAATTGTGGTACATTTAAGAGAAATAGGAAAGTAGTTTAGTTGTGTGGAGATATTTTGGGCATTAGTATCAAATAGAGATTATTCAAATCCAAGTTTACTTCGGATGGAAGTAAATCGCTAGATCTTTCTGAACCTAACGTTTCTCACGTTTTTAGTAACGATTAAGGGAGATACAAATATGAATATGCCTTGCATAGTTGTTGACTGTATACCCTGAAAAAAAAAAGTGTTAGTGTTAGTTCCTTTATTTTCTTCCCCTGCCTACAACATTGCTGCTAAGAAGCTTTGAAGTGTATGCTTTAGTATGTTCAGTAATGGGAGATTCAGTTTTATTTCATCATTGTTCAGTTTGGACTTTTGGAAGACTTTTCTATACATTGAACTCAAATCTGCTCCCCCTGGCTTTTATCCATTTATTCAACTAACTCCTAAGTTGGCGTGCATATATTGTTTCCAATCCTTTATATGACTTGCTTTCTAATGTGTAGGAAAAGAGTTTCAGTTTCAAAAACATGACAAACAGTATATACAATCATTTTTCCAGGTATATAAGTGAAAATTTCAGAGCAATAAAACGAATAAAACTTAATTAAAAAGCAGAAAATGTCAGAGCAATAAAACGAAAACTTAATTAAATATCATTTATTTAGTTACAACATATGTTTCTGTGATGAAGAGACACATGGGTAAATTAACAGACTGTGGAGTGATGCCACTATAATGCATAGGTCTTGTTTGTTCATATATGATTGTTTCCTAGTGCATTAATGATGTGAAGTTCAAGTAAGCTTTCTCACAAAGAGAAAATCTATAGTGTTATATAAAGTCTTATAGAAAAAAAACCTGCAAGTCCAAAGAAGGGTCTTTATTGGACATAGTAGATCACTTACTGGTTCCATTCCCAAAGCTTTAAATAATCTATTAAAATCATAAGGCCAAATGAAAAATATATAATTATACATCCTTTGAATATAATTATACATCCTATTTTTTAAAAATCGACTGATAAAGAAGATATACCTTGAATCCAATTGTTAAGTTTTATGAAAATGGTGTCTTTTGGAGGCAGATATCCTCAAAGACCTACATCTCTAAGGAGAAAGCATCACAAGCCACGGGGTTTAAGGCTACAAAGGTTCAACTGATTAGGGTGCTGGGATTAAATGCAGAGATTTAGGAGTGCAAAATTTTCTGGCTATGAAATTACCTAAGTTTTCAGTTGTCTGCTCCAACATTATTTTTCCCATAAATCCTGTTTTCTTCATAAGTGGTTTTACAGAATGCAGGAGTTTTCACAGGATGCATTTATTGCATTTCAGCAGAAAGCTTGTGTATATCAGAACAAAAAAAAGGAGTATGCCAGAAAGGAAGAGGAGTTTGAGTTCAAATGGCAAGCTGGTGAGCTGATGTTTTCCATGTTAGGATAGGAGATATCACCATGGGTATGAGGTAAAGGACATTTCTACTATGAAGAAATAGCTAAATGGAAATGACAAGTAAGTGTCTACCCTTTGCTTTAGATGGGGAAAATAGCCCACATAAGAAATTGAAGCTCTAGACTTGTGCCTCACTTAAGAACAGAGTATGACTTTCTATAGTCTCCATACATGGTGCTGACCAAATAGATCCACATGAAACAAGAAACAAAAAACAAGTGAAACCTTGGGATGTATGATAGAAACAAATGCACAAAGCTACACTTCTGCGATTCAGGAAGCACAGGATGCTCCACAAAAAAAAAAAACCAAAACAACAAGATTCCCTTAAGCTTGAAGAGAAAGTAACAAACAATGCGAGGAAACAATGCATCATGACATGAACAAGGAGAAAGATTAGCACCCCAATTGAAAAATATACAGTAAATATAAAAAGAATTTAAGAGACACAGTGGTTAGAATGACAATTTCCAATATAGGTTGAATAGAATTTCTGGAAGAATGAGGAACTGATACACCTATATATATACCCATGCAAATATATCGTCCATGTTCTAGGATCCAACAGTTTAATGATCCACACATTTCTGAATGTATGAAAATGTTCTCTGGGTGCTTGGGTGGCTCAGTTGGTTAAGTGTTTGACTCTTGGTTTGGGCTCCGGTCATGATCTCGGGGTAATCGGATTGGGCCCCTCGTGGGGTTCTGCGCTCAGCATGGAATCTGCTTGAGATTCTCTCCTTCCCCTTTTTCCTCCCCCTCTGCACTTCCCCACCCACTCATGTGCACACTGTCTCTCTCTCTCTCTCTCTAAATTAAATAAATAAAATCTTTTTTTAAAAAAAAAATTCTCAAGTTCTTTCAGGAACTATGCCTCTTGCTATCTTAGTATAAAATAAAATTTTCTTAGTTTTCATCTTTCAAGTGAATATTTTTTTATCTTGGGAAATCTTAATTGAAATGTCATGATCTTTATTATCCAAGTTGACATTCTAGATAAGAGATCTATTTGAAAACTCTTCGGAGCCTTTTCCAAGACTAGTTTAACATCTTGGGAGTATTTCCTATACATAGATTTATAGTCTCATGCTTTAAACTGTAATTTGTGGCAAGTCAATGCCCTAGCAAAATTCCAATCCCCAGGAGTCCACTAGGTAATAAAGTCCTGTTAGCAGTGGGAAACTACCTTTCAAAATGTGTTATTGTCTATAGGATAATAAGGCCCTATCAGGGCTGTACTGTGAATCTTGAGATTAGTTTTGGAAAAAATATCTTGAGCCCTTGCCATTTTGGGTAGCGATTTTCAAGGCACTTTTGGCAAAAAGAGTTTCTGTAAGTTTAACTCATAGTATGTTTTCCTAATAGAGGCTATGAACATTGTCCCTTTCAATGACAGAATTTTCATTTCACACTTCTATCTAAACTTTAGGCTTCTTTTACATCTGTTTAAAGTAAGATTTAGACCTAATAAAAATCATAAAAGATCAGGAGTATAGTCCAGGATTATGGATAATTTTTTGTAATCTCTTAATACATTTTTTAAGTAATGTTTCTCTGTTTTAGTGAACACATTTTTCTTTGAATATGGATATTTTTGATGTATGGGATAGTATTTTAAGACCCTAAAATGTTAGTCCTACTGTTTTTTATTATTAAACTGAAATAATATATTTAGGAACATATATTAAGAAACCATCTCCTATAGGAAAGGAACACTAAAATAATATAAATAACCTCATAAAATAGAAACTGAAACTTTGAAGAAAGTAGAATTTGCAGTGCACTGAGTTGTAAGAACAGGAAAATTATCTTTATATTATGATCTATGATACATGTTGTTTATTTTTTGTAATGTTGTAACTCTCTTCTAGCTCAGCAGTTCTCCAAATAGAGTTTAAAGTAGATAAATAAAGTAAAGTAGTTATAGAGTAGATTTATTCAGAAGCATTTTTAAAGTCTAATAGAGGGGCACCTGGGTAGCTCAGTCAGTTAAGCATCTGCCTTCGGCTCAGGTCATGATCCCAGGGTCCTTAGATCAAGCCCCGCATGGGGCTCCCTGCTCAGTAGGGACTGTGCTTCTCCCTCGCTCTCTGACCACCACCCACTCATGTGTGATCTCTCTGTCTCTCTCAAATACATAAATAAAAAATCTTAAAAAAAAAAAAAAGCCTAATAGAAATCATATGTCTCCTTTTGTGCCTGGTGGGAGGGAGCATCCTAAAGAGGGGCCCAAAGAGATCTCCTCAGTGTTATACCCTGTTGGGCTTTACCATGGTGAACCAGTGAATTAAATATGTTACCATTTCATTTCTGAATTGTGTTTATTTGACATAAGTTTTTAAAGAGCAGTTGGGGAATAATAGCAATAAAAGTGAATGTTATACATAATTTTATCTTTGCTCTCCAGATTAGTATAATTTTATTTCAAATATATGTATTTTAAACTAAATTGTTCTAGTTTAATTTAAAAACTTGTAATATCAGTAATGATGCTAGTCAGTGATCATATATTTAAAAAACTGAAAATTTTGAGTATTTTCTTCAAAGAAATCATAGTAAAGAAGACAAGTCAGCTTCAAACAACATCTGAAATATATCAGTTATGAAAATGACACATAAATAGCAGCATTTGTTCAAAACCACATTTCCCTTTCATGCAGGTGGGCTACACTGATTATCTGCAAATAACATTGTTAAACTGTTCTTTATGAATTTTAGAAATTACTCCCTGCCCTTGCTCCTGGTCTCTTTTTTCTTTTTAAAATGGTCTTTGAATATTACGGTAGGTTTAGAAAGTCATTTACCTGGTAACACTTTATTAGTAATTGGTAAGTTTGTACAATTGTATATTCTTGAAAGTAATAAACATATATCCTTTCTACATATTCATCCATTCTCCCTACTCTTCAATAATAATGAAATTTCTTTTTTTTTTTAAGAATTCCTTTTTAAAGATTTTATCTTTAAGCAATCTCTAACCCATTGTGGGCATCGAACTTACAACCCTGAGATCAAGTGTTGCATATTCTGACTGAGCCAGCCAGATGCACCAGTGCATTAGTGAAATTTCTGTACATTGTTTTTTAAAGATCTTAATAAAAAAACTATTATTTATCCACTAAATTAAGAATTATAAAGAAAAATAAATGATTCTACAAAATGGGTAACAGTATCTTGTATAAGAATCTCTTCCAAAATCTTCATCTTTTATGCTTCAACAGCAGAAAAACACCTGGGATGTCTTTTTAAAAGTAATGCTGAGTGCACGTATGTGTATTTTATGGAATAAGTGGACATGATTTTGGTCTCTACTTCTGATCAACTTGCTCTTTGCCTTCTTTCCTAGGAAGTGTGTAGAGAGCTCTGGTGTCTCAGCAAAAGCAACCGCTGTGTCACCAACAGTATTCCGGCAGCTGAAGGAACACTCTGTCAAACTGGGAATATTGAAAAGGGGGTAAGCTCAAATGATTTATTATCTATTTGACAAGTAGACTAATCTGATCCATTTCTGGTGTTGGTATTCAACCCCTAGGAAATCATGCATACTAATTTAAAATGCACTTGAGAAAATAGTAGATACCAAAAAAAAAAATAATAGTAGATACCTTGCCTGATGAGTTAATTGGTACATAAATATATCTGCACATCTGCAATGGTTAGGAAATCACAGTGATTATTTATTTTCTAGCTCAGTTACACCTTTCTGCACATATATGTATATATTTGTATAGAAAATCTAATAATAATCTTGAGGTCATAGAATAAGTCTGTTTAGTCATATAAGTCGAGATTTCTTTCTGATAAATAATTCCCACAAATATATTTTATAACTAGAGTCAAACTAGAGTTGATTTAAAATTACAATATAAGAGAAAGGGCTAGTTGTAGAGAAATAATTAAGCAATTTACAGAGCATAGAAATTGTAACTAAATAATTTTAATTTGATCAGTCTAGTTTTCAAAAAATATCATTATTAAAAATTGTTCAAACAAATAAGAATAGTTTATGCTATTTCTGGAATTCTTTAGGAATTCCTATATATGTGAATTCTAGAATTTATTGCTACATACTGAATTTACAATAATAACTACTACTGTCTTCTGTTCTCAGTTCTGAATTTGTCCATGTTAGTTGGGATATTTTCAACGAAGATTACACAGAATTTCAGGTTGCAATCTGATGTTTAAATAAAAGAATGAAAGCTTTTGGGCAGCTGTCACAGTTTTATTAATCCTTGCTGACGGCTTCATTCAGGGCCCGTGACCTAGTGCCATGTTGATGGCTTTTCCATGCTGAGTTTGGAAATGTTGGTAAATTGTGCTAAATGTATGAATTGATAGGGTCATTTTTAAAGGATTAAGGATCTTTTTTTGAGACTTTGTAAGTAGCCAATAAAAATACAGAGACCTTCACACACTACCTAAAATTCTTTCTTTTTTTTCCACTGAAGTAATAGAAAATATTAAGAACTGCATTCTTGAAACAACAGTCTAGGTTTATTTTGGAGTCAGCAGTTCTTGTCAATGACAAGTAGCAATTTACATCAATCTGTACTTAGAAGAAATACATAATAGTAAGGGGGAGAAAGTTACAGTGAGAATCTCTTTCTTTATTGGCCCTTGATTGATTATTTTGCTTGTGATCTAGTCCATGGGCCACAAATTCTTTTTGCCAAGGATAATACTATCACTAAGCCTGATGGCTCTTTTTATTTTACTTTATTTTTAAATCCCAAGCACAGAGTTAATTCTTTTAAATATCTCGCAATCCTCCTACTAGCATTCTATAAATTTATATAATCACTTCAAGTAAGAAAACCACGAGTACTGGCTATCTGAGAACACATAGCTCAGCCCCACTAATCATTTATATGGTAGATGCATATTTAATATCTTATCATTTGTGCTTAATATTAGGACACTCAAATGTTATATCTTATAGCTATTTGCATATATGTGATAGAGGTGATTTTTTTTGGAAATTACTGACAATTTTGAGGGATACCAAGAAAATACTCTCAATAATATTAAAGCTAACAGTATTGAATTTAAATTTAGATAAACAAATAAAGATATAATACTTTTAAGCATATACACAAATAAGCATAGACAGGAGAAAGTGAATAAAATGGGACAAAAATATATTTGACTTCTTATGATTCACATTCTTTTTTTAGAGGTTATTTAAGTAATCTCTACACCCAATATGTGGCTCAAACTCATGATGCTGAGATCAGGAATGGTATGCTCTTCTGACCGAGCCAGCCAGGCACCCCAAAAGGTTCACATTTTTTTTTAAGATTTTATTTATTTACTTGACAAAGAGATAGAGATCACAAGTAAGCAAAGAGGCAAGCAGAGGGAGAGAGGGGAAGCAGGCTCCCCGCTGAGCGGAGAACCTGATGCGGGACTCGATCCCAGGACCCTTAGATCATGACCTGAGCTGAAGGCAGAGGCTCAAGCCACTGAGCCACCCAGGCACCCCAAGATTCACATTTTTAATTTTGGTTAACGGTTGTCAACTTTTTGATCCCTAACTCCTTTCTTCAAATGAAGTTTACGGAATTCTGACATATACATTTGAAAAAATGGAAATACTCTTATTGAAAGAACTCCTTGCTTACCTCCCTACCCATCCTTGGAAACTTGTCAGCTTCTGACATGCCTCAACAGAACATCTTGGGCTCCATGAAACACTATTTAAGAACTTTGTAAGTATAACAAAGTTTGTGTACAAAGAGATTATTCATATTCACAACATCATAGTTTCATATAGTCAATATGTTGGATTTCACCATCTGAAATTAATCTGCAGGGCTCCAGGCTAGGCATAAAGCCTACTTAAAATAAATAAATAAATAAATATTAAAAATAAATAAGATTAATCTACAAAGCAAATGTTAGCCATTCTTTCAGAGACATGGAAGATCAATAGTTCATGAAAGTGATTAACAAATCTTAAATGAATGAATGAAAATAACAAATACATATGCAAACTTTTAGAAAGGAAAAGGGCAGAGTGCTGGGAGAAGACCCTCAAATTATCTCTTATCATTAACAGTGAATTTATGAAAAGGCTTTCAAAGTACCAGATCAACCTACATGTTTAAGAGAAAAAAATACAAAGACCTAGAAATGGGAGCTGAGCCATTCTTTAGTTTTTATTTTTTACTAACTGCACTTGCCATGTTATTTATTTGCAAATTTTTATTGTTGATTTCAGTTATTTTTTTCCCTTAAAAAGGAAACATGTTTACTTTTGCCAAATACAGATTTTTCTCTTAATAAGGCTATATCTTTTTGGAAATTAAACCAGAACTAAAAAATAACAACAACAACAACAACCACAAAAAAAAAATTAAACCAGAACTCGGAATTTTTACTCCAACTGTAACAGCCATGCAAAGAGCTAGTGACACAACTAAAGTAGAAATTGCAGTTGCTCTAGTCAACTTTATGTGGCCTTAAAATATAGTTGATATTACTAGTAACCATGATGATGATGATGATGATGATGAAAAATTTTAAAGTACTTATGCTGTGCCAGGCACATTTTTGTTCTGTTTAATATTGGCAAAAATCCTATGAGGGGAGTACTGTTTTAATTCCATTTTACAGATGGGGAGAGTAAGACTTGAAAGCCTAAGATCACATAGCAATTTAAAAGCCCAGCTGAGACTCCAGCCCAGGTCTTTCTGATTTTGAAGTTGAAACTTTGCCCCTGTACATTGCCTCTGATTTTACCTTACCCTCAAATAGGAAATTTTGCAGAGAAAAAAGCAAATTTTTCTTGTCACAGGAATAAAATGAGTCACTGAGCCTGAGATTGGTGGTAACAAGGTGTATTTTACTCTTTAATACTAAGTGGATTTTTCACTTATCTACCTGTAACAATTTGTTATCTCAGGAATTATAATGAGAAAGCAGAACATGTGGGCAGAACATTGAGGTAAGAACATAGGATTGTGTTATGGCTGGCAAAATAATGAATCTCCACTTCAAAACTAGAGAGATCTGGGACGCCTGGGGCGCTCAGTATTTTAAATGCTTTCAATTGGCTCCTTGCTCAGCAGGAGTCTGCTTCACCCTCTGCCTGCCTCTTCTCCTGCTTGTGCTCTCTCTCTCTCTTTCTCTCTCTGACAAATAAATAGATAAATAAAATCTTAAATAAAAAGAGAGAAAGCGAGAGAGATCTATTTCAACATTTTGTGGAGATCCTGTAAAGATGGAATAAGATGTTATGTCAGTGAACCTTTTTGTGGGCTGCTTTAGTGGAAAGTGCCAGTGTATATTACTAGAGCATCATCGTTCATTTCATTATTATTTTCCAACCTCAGATGATGGTGGGCAGAAAATTCTTCATCAGACTGTCTTAACTGGCACTAATGAGCATCAGAAAGTATAAGCATGAGTGTGTGTGTCTCAGAAACATGAATGAAATACCTATGGCTGACCTCTGATCTACTGTCTTCAGAAGGAACAAGAAAAAACCTACATCCTGTCTAGCCAGCAGGATAAAACCAAAGCTGCTCATAGTTTTTTGAATAAATACTTAAAAAAAAAAGTCAGAGGAGGGGAGAAATATTGCTCAAGTGATAGCATAGACATATCCAGAGGACTGGATCCACAATGATCTCGTCAAACTCTGGCTGCAAAAGATATGGGATCCCTGCCCGGGGGCGCAGTTCCACAAATGTTCCATGTAAGTATGGGAACGGTTCCATGCACATTTAGCAGATGGAGTAAGAAATATGGCCAAAAAATTAAAAACTGATCTTTGCGTGAGTCCTGGGGGGTCTGACATCGCTATTAAAGCCATTGGATGTTTGCCTGAATAAGCCATTCAAATATTGAATAAGAACCATATGGTCTGAATGGATGTGCTCAGGGACAGTAGCATTAACCAAAGGAGGAAATTTGATGAGCCCAGACGGTGCACTGGTACTGTGCGTCCATGGGTCATACTCCTACAAATCAATAAAGATAGTTCTCAGCCAAAAGAACTTTCCTTAGTCATGGCATCAACAATTGCTCTTTGGACAGGAATCGGAGGGATGCCATACATGATAAAATAATAAAGATTTAGACTGTGAAAACTCTGATAGTAGTGTTGGCATTGTTACTGAACAGGATATTAAGGAAAATCAAAACTCAGTCTTTGCAAGCTCTCATGGTGACCAAAAAAGTTTCCAGTACTTGGTTTCTTGCCAAAAGACTGATTTAATGATTCTATAAGACCAATTAGTGATATAGCCCAGTATTTAGGCCTACACATACATAACATTGATTCCTGATATCTTTGCATGGGAAACATAGGACTGGATTAAAATAGGATTATTATATACCCTTTTTAAAGCACTAGATACGTAATAGGACATTTGCAGCCCTAGATCTTAATTCACTTGAGAGTAGAATATATGTTTTGACTGGGTCCCAAACTATAAACACAGGAAGTGAAAAAAGAATATTCCTTTCAATTGCTCTAGAAATTTAAATAGTATGGGATGACAAGTTCTGATTTAGAATTTGGGCTGAAATAAGCTTTTGTATTCCTGCACCTGCACAGTGGAAAGATAAGGCTTTTTTAATAGTGCTGTGCTCCAACTCTCAGCTTTTCTGATGTGGGAAGAATGTTCCATATTCAATCACCAATATCACTTCTTTCAGAATCTTAGGATTTCCTTAGGGATGTTTCATTCCAGATGCTGGCTGGACCCAAAGTGCTGGCTATGGTACAAGATGTACAATAATCATATCCTAAAATGATTCTCATTAAAATATATACATTATATATATTTTAAAATACTGTGTATACTCATCTTGAAGTTTTGCTGTGGAATTCTGACAAATTCTCATTTACATTGTTTGATTTGTAATATATCTTGTTTGAACGTAATTCCCTGATGTAGATCATGAAATTGAGTGGTCCAATATCAAAAGATGTTGTTTATTAATGGGTAAGTGTTTTTTTAAGAAAACTTTTAAAGCTTCACTGGAATGTATCATCTTTCTAGATCATTTTAATAACATTTATTTTATTTAGAAGGAATACGAAAAGCAAGAATGAGCAATATAAGGTTTTATTTTTGAAATGTTATAGTTTTACTTTTATCACCTTTCTGAATCTGGCTTAACATACCTGAATTAACAAAAAGAAGGACAAATTTGCCCAATTTATCTAGAAAATTTAGGCTGAAGTAACAAAACTGATATTTAGAATAGTCCAAAATTACTAGTTTGGATATAACCTTTGAGAATAAAGATTTAAAACTGATCTTCATCTGAATATTTAACTTAAATAGTTTAAGAAATGAGGTAAATTTCTATGCCTGTAAAATAGAGCTTTTACAAGTTTAGCAACTACGAGTGGAAAAGAATAATAAGAAAAGTAGAAAATACAACACTTGAAATTCTCAGCTTTATGCACTTATAGGTTTTATATACTTTGAGTTGCTTTATTTGGTATAATCTAATTATATTACTTATGACTTACATTAAAGTCTTGGTGTATATTGATTAATGTAATAATCTAGAATATTAGCTCAACTTGTTCCACATGAAGTTCCCTAGAGGTTTCTTAAAGTATTTATTATTAAGCTAAATAAGTTTCTTCTCTAAAATCAATGTACTACGTTAAGATATTTACCAGTGCTGGAGCAGAGAAATAGCAAGATTTCCAAAGAAATTCTTTACTGTAAGTATAAGACAGGGAGAAACGAAATAGAACTCAAAAGAAATTTTGCCAGAGATCAATATCAACCAAATCCTTTGGTAGATTTATAATTTCTTTGAAGGCATGTCTGCATAGAACTAATTTCCGAAGTTGTCCTAATTCAAACCACATTGGATTTGAAAACTAAAGTTAGTCCCTATCTTATAGGTAGGGAATCTGAAGAAACAAATTACATGCTTTGGCCCAGGGATATTGCTAGAATAACAACTCAGGTTTGTAACACAGACTATACACAGACTGGATTAACTTGTTAACTAATTAATAAGTTGTTAACTGGTTATTAAGCTAAACACTAGTCTTTTGTCAACTGCTAAATGACTGATAATTACATTACTTTTTGAATTTTTTATTTTTTAGCCATTAATATTTGTAATTTAACTTGCTGATAAAATTGTCTATTATAACTCCATGGAACAGGTATAATTCAGTAGCATGAATTTATGCAATAAAGGTTTCTAGTAAGTGACTTATGAAATATTGCTTTGTAGATGTTAATTTATGATGAGAACTGAGGAGCATCCAACAAACTAAATATTGTGTTTGTCTTTTAAGAGTAAATTTTAAAAGGAAAACAAAAGAATTTATGTGACTTCTCTCCCTCCCCTGCGTTTTGTAAGCATTTAGGAAATATATATATAACAATACTATAAAATACTTTGGAACCTACCTCTTTCAGTATTCTTATGGCCTTCACCGTTTCTCTGTCCCCTGAAAAATGCAAAAAATAAAGTTTTTTTATCTATAAATTATAAGAATACGCAAAGAGGTCTGAAATAACTTGTCGCTGTACACTTGTACTGAAGAGTTTTTATCTCTAGAGTTATTTTGTATTTTATGAAGTTAAGATAGTCCAGTATACCTTAATACTCTAATATACATGTAATTTATAATCTTACACCTATGTTGTTTTTTTCCCCAGTGATTTCTGTGTATCTTGGACAAATAATCCTTTTTCTGTCCAAAGTGACTCTAGGAAAGTCAGCCTCCTTAAGGTTCCTGTTTACTCTTATGAAAAAATGAAGTGTTTAGACCACATGAATTCCAAAGTCCCTCTGAGCGTTAGATGCAACTCTGTGATTATATAAAATAAATATAAAATCAAATTTTAATGTTATTTGACATCAATAATGCTAAATTTCCAACTTGAGAAATAGGTAAATCTTAAGATTTGTAATTTTTTAAAGTGTTAGTTGCCATTAATTGAAACCACAAGGAACAAAATCAGTAATTGCTGGACAGTAATACATTGCTCAGTTACTCCCATAGGAAAATAGGTGCAGGCATAAATATTACTTGGCCCAAATTGTGACTTTTGTATAGGTGAAGGCCTAACACAATTGGGATATCATTATACAAATGGTTGGTTATCAAAATAAATTAAGTAAGCTATAGCCTGGCAGCTGAAATATTCTCTCTCCCTCAAGTGTACATTGTTATTAGTAGCCCTACTCTCAGGGTTGATACTATATTGTCAGTTCAGCCAGCTACCTCTGGTTCACCATTTTGGACAGATGTTTTCTTTCTTCATCGTGATTTTTATAAAACTAATTATCTTCATAATATCCTACTTTCATATTTATTAGACTTGGGGTCAGAATGCTTTGCCTTATAGCCAATCAAATTTTGACTTTGTCTTGCCTAAATTTTGAAGGACAAGTGATAATTAGTTAGCCAGTACTTCTCTGTCTAGACACTGTCCTAGACAGTCAGCATTTCTAATAGAACATTCTGTGCTGGTGGAAGTGTTCTATATCTGCTCTGTCCACCATAGTAGGCATAACCACGTGTGGCTTTGGAGCCCTAGAAATGTGGCTGGTGGGTCTGAGGAACTGAATTTAAATTTTAATTAAATTTAAGTAGCATAGTTATTGCTATGTAATGCTATCTATTAAATATTTATGTATAAAAAAACAGGCTCATAGAGGACAATTTGGTGGTTGCCAGTGGTGGGAGAAATGGGTTGAGTGATTTTGGTCTTGTCTTTTTAGTTTAAATAATTTTTTATAATAAAGGATTTTAAAAATTCTGTCAACAAATTTAAAAAATGCCAAGGCTCATCAGCTATAGGAAGAGATAAATGTGCATCATTCACTGTGGAGAGAGACAAATCTTCCTAAGGGTGCTTATTGATTTCTTTCCGCATTCTGGAATATTGGTGTGGCCTTCCAAGAATTCAGTATCATCATCATCATCATCCAGGACTGTCGGGAACCTAGCTTTCCCTAGAGCTTTGTCAGGTTATGAGTGCTGTCCATACCACATTTAGATCTCTGTAGTTGCATAAGCCTCATTCCTACATGTGAGCATTCCATTTTAACAATGATACTAGCTAGTTTAGTTGAAGACCTAATATGAGACAACCAATGTTCTAATCACTTTATGTGCCCTACTAGAGGGATGATATTATAATTCCCATTTCACAGATAAGAAAATGGAAATCCTGAGAAATTAAGGAATTTTCCCAATGGTTACTAATATTTACAGAACTCTTACCATGTATCAGATACTTTTTACTCTCTATATACCATGTTCTACACATTATCTTTTTTTTAATCTCACATGGTATAAGCTCTATTATTATTTACATTTTTATTTATGAAGCTGCTCAGGTGCAGATAGGTCAAGTTACTTATTCAGTATCTCAGTTCTTATTCACGTCTCAGTTCTCAACTATCATAGTATCCTGCCTCTCAGGATATATTTTGCTAGAATAACTTGGTTTTTTGTGAGCTTAGATTTGTTGCTGAATTTTCCCCTTCAAAGCATAGATGAATTGCCTAAAATGAGTATGGTGCTGTGTTCATAATTTTTAAAGTAAGTAAATAGCCATATGTATATCTCCTGGTTTTACATACTAATGAGAAGAGACAAATACTAGAGAAGTAATTTGAAAAATAAACAGTAATTTAAAATAATGGTAAATGCTAAGAGGGAACTAAAACAGGAGGATGTAATCTCTATCACATTGTGGAGTTGGAGGTGGGTGGGTGAGAAGGAGTGAAGAGGTACTTCTCTTCAGAAAAAGGGTAGTCAAGGAAAGACCTCTCTGATGAAAGGACACTTGATTGAGACCGAATGATAAGACAGCAACATAAATAATTGGGAGAAAAATATTCCCAGGACCAGCAAATGCAAATACCCAAAAGAGGGAACATACTTAGTGCATTGAGGAAAAGGAATAAGTCCAGTGGTCGAGACCAATCTGCTAGAGAGAGTAAGACTGGAGAAGGAGGCAGGGGTCACATCACAAAGGCCACTCCTGACCAGAGTTAAGGGAAATAGGAAAGTAATGTAGATGTTAATTTATGATGAGTGCAGTCATTAAGAAAGGAGTGACATGATGTGATAATATGTTTTTTAAAGAGCTCTCTGAATGCTTTCTAGAGAATGGGCTGATTATGGGTAAAAAAAAAAAAAAAAAAAGTAGAAGCATAGAGACCAGGTAAGAAGCTATTCATTTGCCTATTTTGTCTGAGGTGCTAACCATGCAAATGGTGAAAAGTGAAAGAATTCCGGCTATGCAGAAGTAGTGTAATAAACTCATTACTTTCTTCACATTGTGTATCAGAATATTCTATGTTTTAATATAAAGCTGAATTTTTATGTAACAATCTGACATTGCTATCAGTTATTCAACTCTAATAATGTTTCTTACTATTATTTATATAAACAAAGGACTTTCACAGCATCAGTATGGTTTGTCAAAATTTGATAATTCAGAAAAATGCACTGATAAAAGTCTAGAAATGCTTGTTTTTGTTTTTGTTTAAAAAAAAAGGCTTTCGTTTTTACCATATTCTGCAAATAAGATTTATCATTTTAGAGTTATGAGCTGATTATGTGATGTCTGCATCTCGATAAATTGTTCCTGGCTCTCTACTTACATGCAGTATGTGTGGTTGGTTTACTGCAGAGTAAAGCTGAAAGAATTCCAGTACACATGTTCATGCAGAGATTATACACATGGCTAGTCAGTGTATGTAAGAGTTTTTTGTACCCTGTCCCTAGTATCTTGGCGTTACTTTTATTATGTCTGCAGGGCTCGTGCAGATGAAATGCCACAACACATTCTTTTACTATTGTAGCCTCAACCAGCCTTTTTTTTTTTTTTTTTTTTTAAGTAAAAGCAATTGCCATCATAAAAATTCCTTACTGGGGAACTTTCCATATTGCGTTATCATTCCATGAACCTAATAATAGTGGAATATAAAGAAAAAAATTTAATGCTAAAATATCTAAAAAGGACTTCTGAGTTCTCTTTAATGAGAAACACTAGGATTCTGGAAGAAGAGAAATAAGAAAAAAAGAAGTAAAGTCAAGTTTTCTAGACTCCTGGTACATGTTAGAGATTTATAAATCATTGTCTACCTAAAGATAATTTGCAAATCACATGGATCTTCGCCATTGTCTAAACACAGTTAAAGAACTCTCAGTCTGTTATCTATTGGAGAATGCTAATGCCTATAATTGGTCATTGCCGGACCCTGATGTATTTCTAACCTGATAGCTCTATCTGCCTAAAAGCTAATTCTGTGTTTTCTGTGAAATCTTGCAGTGGTGTTATCAGGGAGATTGTGTTCCTTTTGGCACTTGGCCCCAGAGCATAGATGGGGGCTGGGGTCCCTGGTCACTATGGGGAGAGTGCAGCAGGACCTGCGGGGGAGGCGTCTCCTCATCCCTAAGACACTGTGACAGTCCAGCGTAAGTAGCTAAAGTAAGCCGGAGCCAACAAAAAGACACAGTTGGAAATGATTCAAAGCTGTGGTTTCACATGTTATCTGTAAAAACGTTTCACTAGTGAGCCAAGTGTTTGTCTTCTGAACAAGCAATAGGCACAGGAGTGTGGAAGAGCCTTGTTAGACAGACTCTTTTTTTTTCTTCCCCCTTACTGTGCAACTAAAAATAAAAGAAAAAGAAAAAAGAATAGCATTGTGTATCTATCCCAGGTATAGCCAGACTTTTAATCTAGTAATAATCAGATAGACTTCCCTCTCCAAAAACTACTGAATTATGGATGAATCCAGGTCTGCTCTTAGCTACATTACCATTATTCCCAGGAAACCTAAGGTCTTTTCACATGTCACATAAAATTATTACTGCTACATTAGTATTTAAAGGACCAATGAGAGCACTTCAAGGGTTGAAATGCCTTGATTCGCATCACAAATCACAATGAAAAGAATACTGCCCATGTGTTAAAATAGTTTCCATTCGCATGCCCCTATTAATCATCTTCCGGAGCTGCCACCACTTTTCTCCCCATGACCATTTTGTGCAGGTCGGACTGTTCCTCTCCCACCACTTTTTCTCCGGTCAGAGTCCCCCTGGCGAAAGGCCAGCTCCATCAGTATTCTTTGGTAGCTGTATTGCCTCTCCCTTCCACCAGTGCCCATTACAGGTGGACCAGTCCCCTAGTTAGACTTTCCTATCCGCCTGGAGACTAAACTACTCCTTAGCTGCTGCATATCAAGTGCTCCCCTTTTTCTCTAAAGCTCAGGTTGCAAGCCTCCTTTCTTAACTAATGTTTGGTGCAGCAAGGCTTTATAATATCCCTTCTGCTTTTTTTCCGTTCCTGGGGTAGAAAATAGTTTTTATTTTTTATTTTTCTCCTTTTAACTCAGGATCCCTCTCTTTGGTTCCCCTCTCTAAATATCTCTTTTCTTCTCTTTTACTCTTTTTAGCTTGAAATTGTTTCCCTTTACATTCATTCTGTTTCCATTCTCCAGCTTTCTTTCCATTATTATCTTTCTGCTAAACAAGGCTAGCTCACTATCACCCACTCATAAACTAGTCATGCTACCATCATCCCCACGCCCTTGTTTTTGTCTGACCAAACCTTTTCTCCCAAGCTGATTTAAACTGGGCCATTCCTTTTCCTTTTTAGAATCAGTATCCACTGGCATTCAAAATATATTCAAAATGTAACTTTAACTATTCCATTGACTACCAGTGAGCTGAAATTATACTTGATCTTTTTCAAACACGTACAGAGTAATTACCTAAGTTCAACTGCAGGCTACTGTAAATTAGTAACCAAAACTATAAACTTCTATGATAATAAATAATATACCCGGATCCTTAAGAGAATGACTTGGACTTCTTCTAAAAGAAGAAGTTGGCTTTTTCCATTAAAAAAAAGCATGCCCAGATAATAGCATATGGCTTTCCCTGATGTTAAATACTTTAAAAATTAATTTAAATGAATCAAATACTAGACATCTTTTTCATTGAGTGTACTATACAGTATTTATATAATGCAAACCCATCTGATTTTTAGATGTAATTTTTCAAACTTCATGTAATAAGATTGAAATTCATTTCTGCATTATTTACTTTGAAGTGAAACTGTTTCTAGAGAGTTACTTAGTATGCTCTTATTTCCAGTCTGGAAAAAATACTAAGCTTACTATTTCCTACTAGGTGAACAGATAGCATCAGATTATATGTTTTTTTGAGTATGATTTAACTGGTTTTTCATTATAAGTAAGTGATTTTTAAACCCCATTGTGTTGAACTGAGCACCTGTTTACTATGATAATTGAAAATAAATTTATTTAATTGCATTTTTAAGAATATAAATCATGACAATTAAGAGTCTTGTAAAGTTATTTATAGCAAACTGCCTTAGTTTTTATGTTCAACAACCATAATCATTATTTTTAACAATCACCAGCATGATTGTTATTTTAATAACTAGTAAAATGTCACATTTTGTATTTTCTTAAAATAAATGCTAATATGTTTTCATCAAGCAATATATATACTCTTTACGTAGACAGATATATTCACATGTTAAACAAAATGTGTTTTCAGACCTTCAGGAGGTGGAAAATATTGCCTTGGGGAAAGGAAACGGTATCGCTCCTGTAACACAGATGTAAGTAAAACCAAACTTTGCTATGAAAAATTAGCTTACATTTCCCCTAGAGCAGGGAAATTTTTAAAACTGTAAGCTATTTGGTCATAAATCCATGTGTATGAAGGTCACATGAATTTTTTAAATTGTTAATAGTGGATGGAACGGGCCTCACATCCAGAAATTCAATCAACAGGGGAAAAGGGGAAGCTCCAGCACCAGGAGCAAATACAGTCTCCCCCAATAGGCACCAAGAGAGAATTATAGGTCCTCCAAAATACTTGGTCCCCCAACACTCACACCTTTACCACCACTGTCTTTCCTGAGTTCATCAGAATTAATCTTATTTTGCCTCTAAAATAAGATTATTTTATGTTTGCCACTGTAAGAAGCCCAAGATTCCCACATCATTCCTCATCTCTTGCTGTCCAATCCCATAAAGTTCTGCATATCACATCTTCAGTTTTGTATCTCTGCCCAGCTACTGAAACTTTTCTTCTGTGCCCTTAGGAATTCATGATTCATTGGTGGCAAAGCCCTTATATTTTGATGTCTCTGAATTTTCTTTCTCTTCACTTTGTTGTTCTAATGGAAACTGGCTGTCCTCTAATGATACTTAAAATTTTAGCCCTTTAAAGGTATTTTCTCCCTTAGCTCTTGAATGAGTGGAAGTGGATTGACTTTTTAAAATATCTCATTACCTCTTTCAGATCATTCGTCCTTCCTCCTACTTAAATACCACACCTTTTAATTTCATGTCCTCAGGGTGTTACACTGTATTCCTCACCGTCATGCTCTGCAAAGCTATTCCTATCTTAATTCGTGGTTATTTCATAAATATGTAGATATTTTTCCAATATCTTCTCTTTTGGATTTTTCCATAAACATACATATTGTTATTTCTCCTATCTTAAAAAAACAAAACACCTGCCAGTTCTTTTCCCATTTTTTTCTTCCCTTTGAAACAAAATTCCTCAAAAGAGTTATATACTTCCATATCCACTACTTCTTCAAATTTTTTCCTAAAATGGTTCCTGTCAGATTTTTGCCACCATCATTCTGCTAAAAAATGCTCTTGTCAAGTCAAAGATGACTTCCATGTTGCTAAATCTAATAGTCGATTCTGAGTGTTCATCTTACTTGGTAGTCTGTAGGCTTCCATAACCTACAACTTTTTGGTTGTCCTTTTTTACTGCTGCTTGGTTTTTTCCCATTCTCCTTTGCTGGTTCCTATTCCTTTTCTCTTACTTCTTAGGGTGTCCAAGACCTAGTCCCTGCCCTTTTTTTGTGCAACACCAGTATTCATTTCCTTGGTGATCTCATCCAGTTTCATTGCCTTCAATAGCTTTCATCTGTCATTTGACGCCCAAATTTATATTTTTGGCCCAGACTTCTCTCATGGATTCCAGACTCATATCTTACCATTAGGTCCTTAGAAAGGCCTGCAAAGATGATACAATCTAGCCCTCCATTACTTTTCTGAACTAATCTCTTACTATTTCTTCCTCAGTAACCCTGCTCCAGTGACATGGGCATCCCTCCTTGTACATACCGGGCATGCTCCCACCTTAGGGCTTTAGCATTGCCCGTTTCCTTTACCTTATATACTCTTCTCCCAAAATATCTACGTGACTTACTCTCTTACCTAACCTTTATTCATCTGTCACTTTCTCAGTGAGTCCTAGCCTGAGTACCATATTTAAAGTTGCAACTTTCCCTATTCCCTACAACACTGAGACTCCTAATCTTTCTTACTCTGCTCTGTTTCTCCCCATACATGCTTCTAATATACTCTGTAGCTTATTGATCATATTTACTTCTATGTAACATTTGCATCCTGAAGTAATAATATGTAGCTTCGATTCCAATGATCATTTCAAGATATCAGCATTACTTATTCATTCACTCAACAAACCACTGAATGCCTACTATATATCAGACTGTTCTAGAATGAGAAAGACAATCTGCTCTCAAGGATCTGATAATTTCCTGGGAAATCAGTTAAATGCAGATAATCGCCACTCAGAGTGATAAATGTATAATATGATAGAATAAGTATGGAATTGTATAAAAGCACATAGAATGGGCACATAGCCTAATTAAGGATTTAGGGATTTCTTCCCATAGGAAGGTAAAGATTTGAAGGGCAAATAGGAGCTGACCAGAAAAGAAGAAAACAACAATAAGAGCATTCTAGGTAGAAGGAAAATTAAATGCAAGGCTTGTAGGTTAAACAGCATGATCTTTACTTGGAGGCAGTAAGGCACCATTCAAAACCTTAGCCTCAGATTTATACTTTATGTGAGAATGGATTGGAGAAAGTGGGACTACAACAGAACAATAAACGGTTCAGAAAGAATTTAAGGGTACTAGTGGAAATGACTGAAGTGTTGAGCCATGCAGTCTGCACTGGCAGTGCTTCTAAAGAGGGCTAAGAGGAGAAAATTAAGGACCTAAATTCAAAAATTCATAAAAATTGAAGAACCAGTGTAGTAAGAGAAACCAGGGTGAGAGAGATAGAAGGTGTTTGGATCAGAGAATGGAATGCACTTGAATTTCATATGTGACAAGTGAGACTTTGCTCAATGATGACAAATCTGCAGTGTGGCCAAGGGAATGCATGCCTAGCTTTGGGCAGAGATGAAGGAGTTCAAGGATTTTCAAGGTTGGGGAATTTGGGAAGTCTTCTATGTTGAGGTCAGTCCAGATGATGTTAAAGCCTGGACTTTCAACCAGGTATCAGATCTTTTAATAAATAAGAGAAAATGACCATGATGGGATTAGTTGGAATGATGAAGCCAGGTAGTGATTTGGATGAATAGCATGAATTTCAGAAGAATAGAGATTTTACACAAGGGTAGAATAAATGAGTATCTACTGTATATCAGACTGTGTTAAGTAGGAGTGACAAAGCCGAACCCATGTCTCAATTCACATCTGTTACATAGTTGTAGGGGCAGGCATATGTTTCGACCTTAATAAGATAGGTACTATAATGTGAATAATGTATGATAAATAAAAGAAAAAAAAAGTACTAGGCATATCAGACTTGTTGCTTTTTACCCATGAACTTTGTTTTAGATGCTCAAATTGTAGAACTTGCTATTGGTGGATTTATATTTCTATTACCAGCTTTGTCTTCTGTTTCAGCTTTCAGCAAATGATATAATTAACATAACTATATCATGGAAATACAAATTCTTTTTTTTTTTTTTTTTTTTCACAAATCTAGACTCTACTAGTTGAGAATATGAGACCATTCAATTACCACACTGAAATTTAGTTTCATGCTAAGTTAATAAAACTGTCTGAGCATACGTTTATAAGGTGGGGATTTTAAAGTATAATCTAATATATGAAAATTTAAACTTTCACAACACATAATATAGTTGCACTGTCCAAGAGAACTTTCTTCATTGATAGAAATGTTTCCATATCTGCATTGTCCAAGCTGGTAGCCCCTAGCCAGATTAGCTATTAAGCACTTGAAAATAGCTAGTGTTGGGGTGCCTGGGTGGATCAGTCAGTTAAGTGTCTGACTCTTGGTCTCACCTCAGGTCTCAATCTCAGGGTCATAAATTCAAACCCCTCAGTGGGCTCCATGCTGAGTGTGGAGCTACTTAATAATAATACATTAGGAAAAAATATGACTAGTGTAAATGAAAACTTTAAAATTTTAAGTTTAATTAATTTAAATTTTATAGCAACATGTTGCTCATGGCAACCATGTTAGACAGGACCAAGCTGCATAGTCTACCTATTCAGTAGAAAAATAATTTTTATAAAGAAGACTGTAAATATTATATATAAAATTCTCAAAACAAATCAATCTTAGATCATTTTGGAAACAAATGTAGAATATTGCCATTTTTGGTAATGATAGGGTGAATTATTCTGACAGAACTCTTTTTAAAAATTATTGAATAAGAATGTTTTAACACATCGCTTTAAAATCTGCAAATAACTGACAAGATAGTGAGGGAAATTTCTGAAGACTAAGTTCTTTGAGAAAGGGGACTTCAAAAATGTTAGTGGAGCGGGATGCCTGGGTGGCTCAGTTGGTTAAGCAGCTGCCTTTGGCTCAGGTCATGATCCCAGCATCTTGGGATCGAGTCCCGCATCGGGCTCCTTGCTCTGCGGGAAGCCTGCTCCTCTCTCTGCCTCTACCTGCCTCTCTGCCTGCTTGTGTTCTTTCTCTGTTAAATAAGTAAATAAAATCTTTAAAAAAAAAAAAAAAATGTTAGTGGAGCATCAGAGCACCTGAAGTATCTTTGTCCTGACAATATTCTAAGGAAGAGACAAGATAAACGACTACTGTGTCTCTTTCCTACCTATAACAAAAGCATTTACCAAAGCGTCTCCCTTGTTCCCTCAGCAGACTTCATCCATATTTTATTGGCCCGGAGGCCACAGATCCATTTTAAACCAGCAATGGGCAAAAAGAATGGGATTACCATAATTGGTTTAGACTAATCCAAATTTGCCCCCAAAATGAGGTTAAGTTCATCTTTCCTGAGAGGTGGATCCCTGGGCAAAAAGTAGAATTCTGTTAGCAATAAAATGGAGAGTGACAGATCCTGGGTACACCACACATGTCTGCTCAGAGCTTTTTCACTTTCCATCTTTACTAGTAGAAGTAGCAACAACAGAAGTAGTAGCAGTAGTAGCTGCTGCTAACATTTACCGAGCTTTCACCATGTACCAGACTGATTAATTTCACTCTATTTTCTTCCCATTCTAAGAGTTCTTCTCCTTCTCCTGGGCAGTGAATTGGCTTGCTGAGATATTTTAAATTTTTATTCTTTCAACAAGAATCTAGAAAAAATATGCTAATTTAAAGTTTTGGTATAATTTGTTCTATTACAACTTTATCTCTGCAACACAAATTAGCTCATAAGTGATTGAGTCATTTTGTGCCATATTTTTTGCCACTAAGTGACACAGTGGATAAAGTCAAACTATATCGAAACAGCTGAATGGTAGAGGAAAATTGTAGTACATATGATGACCCTTCATCCCACGTTCTCTTTTTTGCCAGTTTGGCCTCATGCTCTGTCATAGAACTCCTTATCATGTGTTTCTACCTGTTCTTTGTACAATGACCCCTTATATCTATCAGCATCCTCAACCCTTGCTTATTAATTTATTTCACTTTTTGCGGGGGGTGGGGAGAGACAAAGTCCTATGTTTATTCCAGTATACCTTGTTAGGAATTTACCATGTATTTTTTAAACTGTGGTAGTATTTTATCAGAATTGTTACTGTTTTTGTTAATGTCCTGTCTTTGATTTATCTGCCTCTAACACTTTTTCATATGTCTGTTATTTTTACTGTGAAATTTTGCAGAAAGAGGTTTTTCAAGAATGTATGTGTCATATTAGAGTAGAAACTCCTGTATTCTAAAAATCTATTCTAAATATTCTACTATATAGATTCTACTATAAGACAGAATTTAATGATAAATCATGAAGAATGAATTGATTGTAGTTAAGTCTTCTGCAAGCAAGTAAACTTCAGTATGTTCCAGTAAGCATAGATTGGGTGTTACTGTGGAAGCATTATAGGGCTATTGTATTTGTATTTTTTAAATTAACCTTGAGACTTTTTTCTAAATGTACAATGGTTTGAATGTTCTTTTTTTACCCTGTATTGCCTGGGTGTCTGTTATGTATGAGCTACCCTAATTTAAGAGATTCAAGAGTATACTTATCTTTATTAAGATGAGTCTCCAACCTTACTGCATTTTTAACATCATATAATACTATGTACATCATATTTAGTGACACCATAAATAATATCTAGGAGAAATTTTTACACTTAGTTAAAATCAATTTGACAGTCAAAAACTAGGAAACAATTCATAAGCATTTTTGATTTGTCATTTGTGATCCAAGAGCTTTTCTTGAGACTTACATAGGGAATAAAGGATAATTTCAAATAATCCCGGAAAAATTTTCAAATCATTGCTCAGAATGAGATCATATTAGGCAGTCAAATGGCAGGAGCACCTGTTTATGAATCTTTGAGGTTTGCTCCATGCTATTTAATTTATGCTCAGAATGCATATTATAATAAAAAAATAAAAAATCTATGGAGTGCCCATGTGGCTAACTTGGTTGAGTGCCCAACTCTTGAATTTGGCCCAGGTCATAATCTCAGGGTTTTGGGATTGAGCCCCATGTGGAACCTACTTAAAATTCTCTCCCTCTGTCTCTCCACTTTCAGCCTCCTACCCCCAATACCCACTCGTGTGAGCTCTTGCACACAGGCACACGTGCACTCACTCTCTCTGAAAAAAAAAAGAAAGAAAAAAAAGGAAATAAAATAAAAGAAAATCTAGGAGATGTTAGTCTGATTCACATATGTTTGATGAAGCCTACTTAAATTCCTTTTAAGATCTTACAACCCATTCCTCATCAATTTCTCATGTAGTATAGCAGTCTTGACCTCATTTCTGTGATTGGCCAGCTAGTACTATAGATTACCACTTAGTTCTCACGTTATTACATATCATAATTATTTATCATTATTAGTTAGTACTCTCTGATTAGAGTTGAATTAGCTTCATTAAAATCAGAAGTAAAAAATAGAATAAATTAGAAAAAATAAAGGAAAAGGTAAATAATATTTATTTGGGATCGATACCTTAAATATGTACCATAAGTTCCTTCTACATATTAAAATGGACCACACATTTTACTCTGAGTTTCTTAGAAGCCTGAGTAAACAAGCAAACACTATCAATTCTAAGTTTCATAATGTCTAATGGCAACGACAAAAGGAGATATATCACAAAGGAACACTTTGCTATTTTGAAGTTTTGATACTCCTACAGGGATCTCCAGACTGGTGAATCAGGTTGAAACATGCAAGGCTGACAGTACTCTTTTTGCTTAAGTTAGAGGAAAGTTAAAACTAAGAAACTTTGTAGGCCAAGTAGTCTTAAAAAGTGTCTAGCACTTTGGTATTCAGCCCGGGGGTTGGGGTCACTGTGCGCCCTTCCACCTTACTCAGATTTCCATTGTTCAAATTGGTTGTATAAAGCAACCTCTACAACTAGGGTAAAACTTATGGTGAAATATCTAAGCTTCACTCAAGCTGGGATGGAAAGTTATATTTGTCTTGAATCTTAAACATCACATTTCCTCCTTTATCTTGTACATCAAAACTATTAAAAAAAATTATGGACTCAGAGGGTTTCTAGGTCATCTGTGGTCTATTCAAAAATTTAGGCATAGATTGTGTAGTATTTTCTCAGGTATTTCTCCTAGGTATTTTCTCAGTCAGCTTTTCTAGATGGGCATGCTATTCTGCATTTTACTTCTTCTTCAAGACCTTGCTTATGCACATTAAGAGGTGATACTCCTTTGGTTGTGGAGAAATATAGCCTATATTTCAAGGTAGAATTGTAGTGGAAAAAGTACGGATTTGGGATTCAGACTGACTTAAGTTTGAATGCTGACTGTAACCCTGGTTGCTTTTGGTCTTGGCCAAATAACTAATCTCACTAAACCGTAGGGAACTGCTATATAGAGTATAATTATATCCCACTTGCAGGGCAGTTTGAGAATTAAAAGAAGTAACACATGTAGAACATCCAGTGCTACTTCCTAATACTTAATCTGTACTCAGTAGGGTGTAGCTAATATTATAGACATTTTTGTATTGGAGCAGATCACAAAGTACTTTCATACATAACCTCATTATATCTTTAAATCACTTTTATAAAGAGGAAGAACAAGCATTTTTTTAAGTATTTTAAAATGAGGTGCTAAAGCTGAGCAATATAGACTAGTACCTTGGAAGGGATCGAGTCAGGCACAAGATTTTTGAGTACTGATTTAGTGCTCTTGTCATAGAGCGCTTGGGAGGTGGGTGTGGCAAGGTAAGCTTCTCTGAAAGAGTTTGGTCACCTTTGGCATTGTCTTACTTCCAGTCTAACCTTACCCTGCAGCAGAACCAGATAGCTGAGAACATTCTGAAACTACAGACCTTGCCCCCAGGGAGAGGTGTGGGGTAAGTGATAACAAGGTACAGAGTTGATCCATTAATAGTGTTATAACCGCGTCCCAGGTTATAATTAGAAAAGAGATTATGTGTCAAACACTGGATTTTTTATAAATATTTTATATAATATTTATTATATTATTATATACGGCAAAAAAGTAACAAGAACAAGTGTCATTAATCTTCTTTAGGTTAATATGAATTTTATGGTGTGCATCATGTTTTGAAAAATAAGGACTAGCTTTTAAGCACAGAATAGAGCTTGCTTGCTTATTTTGTTCTTAAAAAGGATGTTTTAAAAATTACAAAGTGAATGTTTGTTCCCTAACATTTTCATAGACTTAGGGGAAAGGTTTATGCTATGGACAGATAGCATTTTAGTTAAATTCAGGCTATACAGAAATAGATCTAAGTTTGAAAACTTGCATAGAAGACTATGGTATCAAATATGACCACTAGATTCTAGTTTGTCTAGACAATGTAGGTTTAGCAGGCTTTTGTTTCTTTTTCCTTAAAAGTAAATACTCAGTGAAACTACAAAAAAATCAGAAACCATTTTGGAGAGAAAAGATAAGAAGGTGAATCAAAGCTGGTTGAGACGATTCACTACGTTTAACTTTTATGAGATAATCATGCAATACCTGATAACTAGGCAATCAGGAATTTTATTTGGAGCTTCTAAGAGAAGGTGTGGAAGCAAGGAGTTTGTTAGCCCTTGTGTTATTGCATGACTTAGAAAATGATGCCTGTTTGGGTGAACAAATAAAAATGTCCTTTCTTCACAGTCCCATGTCAAGTACATGACTTACTAAACAGATCAGGGGCTGGAATTTAAATTCCACTTATGCTTCTGAAACTAATAAGGTATAGCCAGCTAAGAATATATTGCCATCCTGTAGAGGAAGAGGAAAATTAAATTTGGGGAGTGTTGAAGTGTGGTCTAGCATAATGGTGAAGAAGCAAAAGTGCATTTGGTGTGGAAGCAAGAAAGGAAGAAGCAGCAGAAGGTGAAAAGAGCAACAGAGAGAAGTAGGAGAATAAAATGCCAATTTTGCTCATTTTGCAATTTTACATGAGACCGTAGGAATCCTTGTATCCTGCCTTCCTGCCTATCTCCTTTATGAAGAAGAGAGGAATAGGAAAGGGGGAAAAGAATTTTCATGTTCAGCTTTCTTCTCACGCTTTATTACGCATAAGACATAACACAGTATTTATGGAATTGTCCTCATTTGCAAGACATTTTGGGATGTATTTCTCTTGAAGTGGCATTTTGGGTGTATTTTGCAAATGAAAGAGAGAAGACACAAAGGCTTCTGTGACTTGCCAATGTCACCCCATTCTTTGGGACAAAACCAGGATTAGAAACCCAGTAATAGAAATGCCACTACAAAGTTTGTCAGCGGAAGCTGAGATTTCTTTCTATAGCAACGTTTATGCCCCCAATGAATTATCTTTTTTTTTTAGGTTTATGTACCAATAAAAAGTATTAAGTTTAATCAAAAGGAGATGCTTTTAAACAATCAGTATAAGTGGAAGCATAGATAGTTTGTAGAATGTGCTAAGGTACATATCTCTGTAAAAAAATGTGCTGATAAAGACGCTAGTATTAATTTTTTTTATTTCTTTGAAAATACTAAGATTAAAAATGCTGAGACCTGCAGCTTTGCCCTCTGGATTTATGTGGGATCCTGCTGGTTGCTTTTTAGATGGAGAGGATGCTTGATTAGTGTTAACACCAGGAGGCTGAAAACCTGTCGGGCTTTACATAAAAAATTGGTTGCTTATGCCCACTGTTTTTGCATGGTGTCAGCATTTATTACCTTTAAGCAATTTAAAAAGCATTACTCCTTAAACTCTCTACTATTCCTAAATATATATATACATGTATATACATATATGTATATATATATATGTGCATATATATATGTAATTTTTAATGTAATTTTTCCTTAAGAAGTTACTCTTTTCTTTGATCACTCTTATTCTTTGGAACAAGAATATACAGCTCCTACTGAGTTATTTCTAATCACAAATTCAGAGCATTCACTGAAGGAAACATTGAAATCAGGAAAATAGAACAACCGGTGTATTTTAACAGAACTAGCTGATGATATTCTAGAACAGAACTAGCCGATATATTCTAGAAACAGAAAGGCATGGGATCAAGTCTACTACAGTTTCCTGAAGCCCTTCCATCCTCTATCCTATTCTGTGAATCTCCTGAATACACTCTTGTTTCAGGGCCTTTGTATTTACTGTTTACGCTTCTCACTGATGTATAAGTCACCCCCTCCATTTCTTTTAACACTCTGCTCAAGGGCTACCTTATTAGAGAGAATTTCTCTGATCATACTATTTTAAAACAACTTCCTTTCCGCCTCACTGTCAATCCCCTTATTTTTCTTTGTTCTCACCTCCGACTAGAATGAGCTCCTGAAAGCAGGGACCTAATCTGTTTTATTGCTTTATCTCCAGAGTTTATATCATATGTGACACATTTGCTGAGTAGAAAGACATTTAAAGCCAGTTCTTGATGGCTGGTTTTAAGAGGACTAATGATAAGGTTATGATGTGCCCGTATGAAAGCCATTAAGGTCTAGATACTTTACGTCTAGGGATCAGATTGTTCAGTGTAGATTCAGAAGAAAGGAGCAAGACCCCTGCGTTATAGGAAGATAGATTTAGGCTAAAAGTAAGAAGGAACCTGATAGTAATTGCAGCTGCCTGAAAAGTATTTGATTTTTCTATAGATGCTTATACAGATTGCATGATCACTTTGGGGATAATTGTAGAGGAAATAGAAGCATCTTATGCAAATTAGGTTATATTCTAACATTTCTTAGAAGTATATGATTCTGTATTGACTCAAAAATTAATCACTGAGTTTGATCATTCTTCAAAGTGCTGCTGGACATATATGTATCTATTATGTTAACATCCTAAATCAAGGGGTTGACAGATTGTATCTCCTGGGCCAAAGCTGGCCCTGTCACCTCTTTTTGTGAATAAAATTTTATTAGAACACAGACCTAACCTTTCATTTGCATATTGCCTATGGCTTCTTTCACACTCTAATGCCCATGGTTGAGGAGTTGCAACAAAGAACTTATGGCATACAAAGTCGAAAATATTACTATGTGATCCTTTACAAAAAAAGTTGGCCAACCTCTGCCCTTAATCAATAAATTGCAAAAAATAATACACAGAAATAAATAAATCTCTATTCAGTCTCCCTAATGCCTCATCAACATCATCATCATTGTTACTATTTTTGATTGTTGTATCAGTAAATTTCCAACCACAATAACATAAACCTTTCTGAATATTTAAATAGAGGAAATTTAATGGAAAAAATGGTTACACAGATGATGGAAGAAGCTGGCAAGCCCATAGATCAGCATCAGTAGGAAGGAAGATTACACCACTCCTTCCAGAGAGACCAAAGAAGAGGGTAGTTTTATCAGTTTCTAGAGGCTGGAATTATAGGATAGAATCATAGGATAGGGCCAGAGAGGGGAGAGATGGGGTAAATGTGGTGCTATTACCTGAAGTTGGAGTCACAAATAGATTCTACTTCTACCTATGATGCTGCCTGAAGCGGAGAGAAAGAAAGAGAAAAGCTCTGGCTTCTCCCATAAGTGCCTTCATTGCCTGAATCATTGTCAGAAGTCAGCAGACTCAGAAGCCTGGGAAATGGAGCTTGCGGAGTTCCTTCCCCAGAGATACAGAGCAGAACAGGAGAAGGTGAGGAATGAATCCAAGAATGCCTAGACCCAAGACCAGAACAGCTGCTAATAGTTATTCACTTCAGCCCTATGCCAGGTACCGAGCTAAACAGTTCACATGAATCCTCACCTAGGAGGTAAATACAAGTATAATCCCTAGCTTATAGATGAGGCTTAGAAAATTAAATACATTGCTAAACGCCATGAATTAAATAAAAGACCAAGTTAGAATTGAATCCAGGCTTGTCACACTCCAAAATTTTGCTTTGGAGCAAACAAGCCCAGTTATAAAACAAGCCCTCTTGGTTTATAAATGAGGAAAAAGTAGTTTGGAGAAGAAAAGAAACTTGCAGCTGAAATGACAGGAACTCAAGTTATTCCTATTACGTTTTCATACATCCTAACAGACTTAAAACTTTATGCTGTTACTGTAGCATTCACAGTTCAAAGGAAGCTCCCATTCTGATGAAGGAGTGTCCTTACACCCTGAAACTCTCACTGAGCAAACATCTATAGCCAGTGTACTCAGTAAAAAGGATTATTAATTACAACTACCTCAGAGTGTTGAAGAAGATTAAATAGATAATACATCTATAGGCTTCTGAATATTGTAACACAGAATGGGTACTTGCTGAATGCTTACTAAATGCTAAGTAGCTGTTGTCATTGTTAATATTTTTATTATGCCGACCCTGAGTAGTTATCACAGGAAAGAATATAGATTAGAAATATTATGAAATGTTATCCAAGTGTTTTATTAAACTATAATATCCTCCTGTCAGACTTTTTACTTTGCCTGTATTTAGGAGAGTCATTATAAGATAGTCAAGAATGGATTTTTTGTTTGTTTGTTTTTAAGTGAATAGTCCTCATGATGCCTTAGTTTGTTAACCCAGGGTTTTTTTTTTTTTTTTTTATGTACCAGTGGTTTTCTATGAAATGTCATCTTCTCTTATTACTTCATAAGTTTCTTTCATCTATGATGGCCTTTTTCCAGCTATTCCCAACATATGACCTTCTCCTTCCTGTACCCATGGCTTTACTTGGCTTCCTTCTTGATAGTTTTAACCCCCTAGAAATATTCTTTCTCAGCTAGCTTAATTCCTTAATGCTTTATAATATTATAAAATATAATTACTTATAATACTTGTTTTGTAATCATACTATACTCAAGATTTTTCTTCTCCACAAATATTTCCCTAATCAGTCATGTGACACATGGATCTTTTACCGTATGGAGCACCTATAGGCCACCTGTGCCGTGCTGTGGTATATTCACTGCCTGAGACAGCCCTGCAGTTCTCCCATTTATGTCCCATTTCCCCAACTAGACTGAAAGCCATGGTTGGATGAATGTTTTAGTGGTTGGTGCTTTACAAATACTTAAGTATTAATGGAAAACTTGTAGTTGGAGTTCAAAGTAACAGTATTTTTTAAAAAATTTGATGATGTTTGCATAAAAACTTGTCTTGCTACATGGCAAAGCCACCGACAACTTTCATCCTTGAATGGGAGTGCCTGAAAAATGGCTAGAATGGCTTTTCTTTGATGCAAAGATAAACACACTGTGAAATAAAATTCCCTGGAAGTGTGTCTGTCCAGCATGATGCACTAGGTACCCTATGGTAAATAGTCCTTTTTCATTTTTTTAAAAGACAAGAAGGGTGATTTGACAAGCAGAATCGTTAGGTTTGATACTGCAGCCTCGAATTTTAATGTGCAGAAATTATTTTAAAATACAGGACTCACAATGGAACGTAGACTTATTGGCACTGTTTTCAGAATTTGAGGCTTTGTTTTTCGTGGGGTTTTTAAAAATATTTTATTTATTTATTTGAGAGAGAGAGAATGAGAGCAAGGGAGCATGAGAGGGAGAAGGTCGGAGGGAGAAGCAGACCCCCTGCTGGGCAGGGAGCCCGATGCAGGACTCGATCCCAGGACTCCAGGATCATGACCTGAGCCGAAGGCAGTTGCTTAACCAACTGAGCCACCCAGGCGCCCAGCTTTGAGGCTTTGGACTTGATATGGTAGAGATTTGAACCACAATATATAGGAAGTAATGATGACCATGTGACTATTTGTACATTGTGATCTGTTATTTTTGTGCATGCTTCAAAGGACCATTTACAATATACTGACCTCAGAAAACTGTATAAAGTAGATGTAGAGATCCACGGGAGGGCAGTAAAAAGTCCTTGATTGATCTCTGAGAGTTTAATCTACTCATCATTTATTCACAATTAAGAATTTTATCTACTGACCTGTTTTGTTCTTCCATATGTGAGCAGGGTATTTTTTCCATCAGTGTATCAAAAGCGTGATTGTTCTAGGTGCTACAACTACAGAAGTCTAAAGTCAAATTAGGTCATATTGCTCAAACACTGTGAAATGTTATACTTCTAATTCTTTGTGAACCTAAAGATTGAATTTAGGATGGCCTGTGGTATTTGGAATCTAGACCTAGCTGCATTGGCAAGGTTTTCCTTTTTTAAAAAATTCAGGTAGAAGAAACATTCCAAACTTTTAAAAACAAATAACCTTCTCTTCACCCTCTCAACATCCTTCTCTCCTCCCCACCGAATACATGCAGATGTTTTGAACCAATTTAGTATTTTATTTTCTGTGATGTTCATAGATTAAATGTAAATCTTAGTCAGTCCAAATTCCTTGAATTTGAAGGTGTTTAGACTTGAGGACTAGCATTTGCCCAGTTCATTCCACATCTTAAAATATGGTTTTTGTCAAGGCTAGACAGTAAACAGCTATAGTAGTAGGGATCCAAACCACAATTAATAGTGCTGAATGTTGTGTTACAAACCTGCCTCTTGATTCCTTAAAATAAGGATCTGGGAGTAGCTGGGCAACTGGACCTTAAATAATGTTACCAGGAGAGATTTTGTGTTTTAGTCTCTTTATCTAGCTTTTATATGTGTTTATAATCCTGATGGATTGATTGCAAAGTGGACTATGACATGTGTCTGAATATAAAGTTATAAGGAAACTGTCTGACACTTAATTTCATATAAATTACTTCAGTTATTTATTCTGTGGCTAAAATACAATTCAGACACATCAGTCTGAATACTGCTGTAGAATGAGTAAATATAAAGTAAATGCTAGAGTTATAACTACAGCATCAGGCAGTGAACTAATGTAACGAGTCAGGCAGTTTTAATTTTAGGGACATTGTCCCTTAGTTTTGGTATTTTTCAACAATCATACCATTTATGATTTTATTTTATTTTAGCCATGTCCTTTGGGGGCCCGAGATTTTCGAGAGAAACAGTGTGCAGACTTTGACAATATGCCTTTCCGTGGAAAGTATTATAACTGGAAACCCTATACTGGAGGTAATGTATAACCAGCAGAGCATTTATCATGCTTGAGAGCTTTGCAAATATGAAAGAATATATAAATACATACAAACACACACATACATTCATACACATACTAGTAAAAATTAGTGTTTGCAAATCAAAGCAGGGTAGCTTATGGTACTATAAAGTTTCCCCGTAATAAAGTTTATGTTAGTAAAAATGATCAGAAATCATTTATTAAAACCTAATTTCATTTAACAAGGTACAAAAGTCCTAAAAAGGATATAAATCCAAATAATGCTTTTGAGTTCATGAGACTTCCTTGGGGTATATGAACATTGTGTTATAATCCTTTATAGTCACTAAATATTTGGATTTATCACCCAAAAAACAACTTATAACAATATAATTCAACTCAAAAGTGGTCAGGAAAACCTGTATTCTTTCTTGGCCAAAGGCCCAGGATCTTCCCTTAGATTATTGTTATTCTTTCTTAGTGTTGGGAATCATTTTTACCCTTTAATATGGGCTTGTTTCAAACACTAAATGTTCACTAAACACCAGTTATCTTGCACTCCCAAAATACAAATTAAATTTCGTTAAAATTTTCTCTGGGAGAAATTGAATGCATATTTAAAAAACTTTTATTGTTTGTTTTTTATTCTAATATCTTACCTTGAAAATTTTCCAACAGAGCAATATTAAAAGAATTTTACACTGATGATATTCTACCATTCACATTATAATATACTTTGTTCATGTCTAGTCATCTCTCTATCCATTAATCCATTAATTTTTTGATGCGTGTCAAAGTAAATTGTAGTCATTGCTATATTTCCTCTAAATACTTCAACAAGTATGACTGGAACCACAGTTCAATACTTATTTATTGTTTTTGAGACTAGATTATGTACAATGCAATGCACAATCTTAACTGTACTTTCCCCGAGTTTTGACAAATGTGTACACCTGCAAAGCCCTATTAACCTACAGAACATTACCATACCTCCAAAATTCTCAATAGTCCTCATAGTCCTTCCCAGTCCATACCTGCCTCTACTTATTTCTTCCAAGAGGCAACCACTGTTCTGATATTTTTTTACTTACCGTATATTAGTTTTGCTGGTGCCAGAACTTCGTATAAGTGAAATCATGTCGTATTTACTGTTTTGGGCCTAATGTTTTTGAGATCCATCCACATTATTGCATGTATGAATAGCTCATTCCTTTTTATTGCTGAGCATCATTCCATTGTAATAACCAGTTTGTTTTCCCATCCTGCTATTGATGCCTGGCCACCTGAGTTGTTTCTAGTTTTCAACTGTTCTGAATAAGCTGCTGTGAACATTTTTGTAGGAGTCTTTTTGTGAGCATATGTTTTCATTTCTCTTGGGTAAATACTTAGGAGTGGAATTGCTGGGCAATAGGGTAGGTGTGAGTTTAGTTTTGAAAGAAATTGCCAGATGTTTTTCCAAAATGATGTACCATATTACACTCCCACAAACAACATATGAAAGTTATATTTGTTCCACATCCTTGCCAACATTTGGTATTTTTGGTCTTCTGTTGGTAGGTGTATAATAATGTCTCAGTGCAGTTTTAATTTGTGTTTTCTGATCATTGATTATGTCGAGTACATTTCTATGTGCTTATTGACCATTTGTAAATATTCTTTTGTAAAGCGTCTGTTCAAATCCTTTGCTTATTTTTAATTGACTATTTATCTCTCTATTCTCGAGTGGTAGTCATTTATCAGATAAATTTTATGAATATTTTTTCACATCTTTGACTTTCCTTTTACTTTTATAATGGTGTTTTGGATGAGTACAAGATTTTAATTTTGATGAATGCTTTTTTTTTCCCTTTTATTTCCTTTTATGATTATTGTGTTCAGTGTCCTGTCTTAGAAACCTTTGCCTTTCTCAACTCAAGAGGGTATTTTCTTATGTTTTCTTCTAAAAGCTGTATGGTTTTGGTCTTTGTATTTGGATCTACTGTCTAAAAATAATTTGGGGTTATGCTGTATATTTGTAGTTCAGATTTTATTTTCTTTCACTTATCTGTCAACGATAAAAATGCACAATGAAATGTGTACAATGTGCAATGAAATGAAATGGTAGCAATACTATGCTAATACCACTTTGACTGAATTATTGTTAAGTGCATAGTCTTGGACATAGGTAGTGTAAGTTCTTCCAACTTTGATCTATTTTTCAAGAGTTCTTTGGATATTCTAAGTGCTTTGCATTTCTATGTAAATTTTAGAATTACTATTAATTACTGCAGAAAAATATGCTGGGCTTATGATTGCTATCATGTTGAATCTATAGATAATTGAAGGGGAACTCATAAATTAACAATATTATTTTAACATTGAACATTGAATTCAATAGTGAATTTATGAACATCATTTTTTTATGTTTTCTTTAATTTCTCCCAGCTATGTTTTGTAGTTTTAGGTGTTAGGTCTTGTACTTCTTTTGTTAAATCTACTCCTGATTAATTTTTTTTTTGCAATTATTGTAAATAAAAGTTTAAACTATGTCATTTTCAGTTGCTTGCTCTAATATCCAAAAATACATAGATTTTTATGTATTAAATTTATATTCTGTGACCTTCCTAAATTTCCTTAGGTGTTCTCTTAGAACAACTACTAGTCCTAATAGTTGTTTTGTAGATTGCTTAGGATTTTCTTGGTAAACAGTCATGTTATCTGGAAGGAGAGACTGTATCAATCATTGTGCCTTTTAATTTATGTTCTTGCCTTAATACATGGGATGGGCTCTTCAGTACAATTTGTACGTGTATGAGTATAGGTATTTTTCTTTATTCTGTTAATATGGTGAATTGCTTGATAGATTTTATGTCAGACCAGCCTTTTATTCCTAGGATAAACCCATGCGGCAATGATTTTTTTTATCTTTTTATATGTTATTGGATTTAATTTCTAATATTTTATTAAGGATGTTTGCATCTATTTTTTTAAGGAATTCTGATTTGCAATTTTTTTCCTTCCCTGTCTTTGACAAGTTTGGGTATTATTAGAGTTACTCTGGCTTCCAGAAATAGAATCCCTGTTTATTTTCAAAGAGATTGTGGGATTGGTATTATTTCTTCTTTAGAATAGATTTCACTACTAAAACCACTCAGGCTTGGTATTTTCTTTGTGGAAAAAAAATATTACAAATTCAACTCTTTTAGTAGATAAAGGGCTGTTCAGATTTTTAAAAAAAATCTTATATCTTCAAGAAACTATGGAATACTCCCATATCCCATTTCTTGATAGAAAATTGATCATAACATTCTCTTACTATCCTGTTTAATATCTATAGGCTCTGTAGTGATGTATGCTCTTTCATTTCAGATATTGATAATATGTATTTTCTCTCTTTTTCTTGATCAGTCTTGCTTGAGGTTTATTAATTTTATTAATCTTTTCAAAGAATCAACTTTTGGCTTTAGTACTTTTCTCTATTATTTTTTTCTCTTATTAATTTTTGCTCTTATATTTGTTATTTTTAATTTTGGGGTTTATTTTGCTTTTCTGCATTACCAAACTTGATTTTTAAAAAAATTTCCCTTAGTTCAAAATCTTTTTTTATTTACATTGTGATTTCTCCTTTGACCCATGGGTTATTTAGAGCTATGGTTTTTTTTTCCAAATATTTGATATTTTCTGGATTTTTTGGTTATTGATTTATAATTTCTACTATGATCAGATAATACTCTGTATGATTTAAATTTTTTAAATTAACTGAGATTTGTTTTATAGTACTATTTATCGTTCATGCTGGTAATGTTCTATCTATATTTGAAAAGGATGTGTTTTCTGCAATTGTTGGCTACAGTGTCCCATACATATCCATCACATTAAGTTGGCTGATAGTGTTGTTTAAATCTTTTATATTCATTCTAATTTTTTTCTGCTATAGTTCTTCTAACAGTTACTGAGAGAACTGTGTTAAAAACTCCAACTGTTATATGGCTTTGCTTTTTTTTTTTTTGTAAGTTTTTCTTCATGTTTTTCAAATTGCTTTTATTAGGTACATACACAGGATTGTTTTGTCTTACTATAGGAGGAAAAGAAGTGTCTGAAATAATTTACAGATTTAATAATTAGCATCTAGGTAATTATAAGCTTAGTGAATTAACCCGAAATTCATAAAAAGCTTTCACTTCATGAAAGCTTTCACTTTTCACTGAAGGTAACTGGTAATGATGTGACCTTCTGTTTAGAGAATCATCTTAAATCTCTTCTCAAAATAATAGCAGTATCTCTTCTGAAAACTCACTGTAGCTGAGTGGGGTGCCTAGATGGCTCAGTTGGTTCAGTGTCTGACTCCTGATCTCAGCTTGGGTGTTCGATTTCAGGGTCATGAGTTCAAGACCTGTGTTGGGCTCCACACTGGACGTGGCGCCCACTTAAAAAAAAAAAATCCTTTCTGAGGAAGCTGAACACATCTGTAATGAAAAAGAGTAAAATGTATTCTTATTATCATCACATAGTTTAACAGTCTAAGGAATACAGCTATAGCATTTTTATGTCCTACATATCAAATGCTAACTTATATAATTAAATAATGTTAAAATTGAGTAAATAAAACTCATGTTCTCTTTTTAAAAGCTGACACATAAAAAGCTACATTAAATTCCAAAACATTACAATAGAAAAATGGGAAAAGAACTATATTGGGCAGTATTGGAAAAAAATCCCAGTAAAGTTCATGGAAATTTAGAGTAAGTTTATTCATGAGAATCTTACAAAAGTAAATATGAATACCTTGATTATCATTTTAGGAAGAAATTATTCTATTTATTACTTGTTATATTTGCGCTCAGTAGAGCAAAAGGTATCATTAACTTAAGTCTAATAATAACATTTCAAATTATATAGAAGTTCTGTAACCTATACACATTGAAAATGGAAGTAAACATGAACTTAGGCCAGAGGAGGTAAACTGGCAGTTCAAGAACCAGTTTTTACTTACATAGATTTTTTTTTAAAGATTTTATTTATTTATTTGACAGAGAGAGAGTTCACAAGTAGGCAGAGAGGCAGGCAGAGAGAGGGGTGAAGCAGGCTCCCTGCTGAGCAGAGAGCCGAATACAATGGACCTGAGCTGAAGGCAGAGGCTTAACCCACTGAGCCACCTAGGCACCTGTTACATAGATGTTTTAATGTCCATAGTATTTTTGAAAATTTTGAATGAGTTACCAAAAAGAGTTTTTATTTTAAAAATCTAGGTTTCCATCTTCTCATGAAAAAACAGTATTTGACAATATTGGGCCATCTTCTTGCATTATACAACAATCAACTATAATAATGATCTCCTTTAATGGAATGTTCTTTCTAATTTACCATCATCTCTATCACTCAGTTGGCTTGTCTCTTTTATTTCACATACCTTCGATGAGATTTGTACTTTCTACTGAGACTAAACATGTCATTTTATCTTTCTGCCTTATTTTCATTGTTAGAAATGAGAAATTTTATCAGCACAATTAGAATAAAACCAAAGTGTTTTAAACTTCATCAAGTGAAGGTTGCACATAAAGTGTTTTTAAGTCATAATTTCAATCAGTAGTTATATATTTATAAGTAGCTTTCTCATGCGCTGGTTTGAATAAGATAAATTCATATATATTACTATCTTCCAATATACTATGGGATTATGATATTACTCTGCTTGTTTTTTTAAATTGCTACTATTTATGCCTATTTTTCACATCAACCTTAAGAAATACAAATTTCAGTGGCAAAATGAAAATGATGTTTCTTCTATTCAAAAAATAAAATTAGGGTTTTTTAATTATTCATGTTTAATGCTATATGTAATTATCTTTGATGTAGTAACAAGAATTATTCAAATTTAATGCTATAATTAATTTTACCTTTGATTTGCTTATCTCATAAAAACTTTATGCTAAAGCCACATTCATGGAATATGGTATGTTTAAAGTGGGTAGAAATTTAGAGGTTTATTTTTTGTTTTTTATAACTACCATATCCTTGCTTGAAGTAGAGTTTTTCTATCAGCTTCAGTTAACAAGTGACAAATGTTGTAGAAATTTCCCATTTGCTATCTGAAGTTATTGTGTCAAGCCTCAAACTTTATTTTCTTAGTTTTTTAGAAGAGTTTTTACTTCATCCATTTTTCAACATTCAGGTACCTCCACTGTGATCCCTTTTGATCTAAAAAATATTGTTAAATGTGTATTGGAAATACCTGAACATTTCAAACCTTAAAACTGTTCAATAGATCTTCTGCCAGGTTGCACAAGCAATGAAAATAAATATCAAATTTTAGCAAAAGAGGAAAGAAACCTAAACATCTGGGTATATAGTGAGTGAATGATGTCTGTATGAATTGTAAATTTACTGTGGTTAATATGGAATCACTGTTTCTTAAAAGAACCACTCCATTTATTTCTTTTCTGTGTATTTGTCCAGGTGGGGTAAAACCTTGTGCATTAAACTGCTTGGCTGAAGGTTACAACTTCTACACTGAACGTGCCCCGGCAGTGATTGATGGGACTCAGTGCAATGCGGACTCACTGGATATCTGTATCAATGGGGAATGCAAGGTTGCTCCAATTATGAATTTTACTCCTTTTTGGGGGGGGCTTTTGAGACTTCTGTCTGTTTTCTCAAATAGTCACTTCTAGTTAATACTATGCTCAGTTTTAATAAAAAGAGCTACATTTTAGAGAAATTCAATTTCCAGTTAAGTTAACAATACATATAGTTAAAGGTCGAATAGCCTATTCATATTCAAAATCATGTAAATATGATTTATTTTGGTGTTTTAGTTATGTATATAGTAATTGCTAGACCTCTGAATATATTTTGGACTTAAATTTCTGTTATTCTGTTCCGTTTATAAACAGATTACAAAGATGATAGGAAAAGAGAGGATACAAGGATTTAGCTCATATTCATATGGCTACCACATGTTTTCATTGGAAGATTGTTTAATACATTTCATAGCATAATTTTTCTTCAAAGTGTGAAACAGCTATATTCCTCCTACTCTGTCTCTTTTTGAAGCATTTTGAAGCGCAGTGGTTTTCATTATAGAGTTAGTCTTTACCTTATTAAAGCATTTACTTTAGAGAATTAGCCAGACTAGTTGAGAGTTTTAAGAGCAAATCCATGCTATTTTCCTAGACCTGTGTATAAATCTAACCATAACAAGAAAAGCCGCAAAACCACTGTTCTCATAACTTTTTTCACTGTTTGTTTTTATTTTATATTAAGGAGAAGCACAAAACTAAGTCTCAGAAACAGAAAGAAGAGATAAAAACACTATCTGTTTTGTGTCATAATTTCTTGCAAAACTTTTGTCCCTCGGGCTACTTGATTCTCAATATACCTGATGATCCTGTGCATGTGTGTTATTTCTATGACTATTAAAATTTTTTCAGGTAGCAAAGACAAAAGTACATGTTTTATTCAGAGATCACATGCCTGATACCAATGGCTAAAGGTCATTATACAAATTCAAGTACCAAAATATATACCAAAATATATAAAAATCCACACTTCTATGATTAAATGCAAAATTGAAAGGTAGGATTTCAGCTTCCAACATCATATGCTTACCTATCCTTGTTTTTGTGGCAATTTTATTCAGCTGGTAGAAATAGGTATTCATTTTGAAAGGTTTACCCAGTTTTGAATTCCACAACTAATCCTTGACAATAACAATTGGATATCCAAAAGAACCAGTGGTTTAGAAAGGTCAAACCATGATGCTCAGTCACATCTCCTGCTGTTATAACCCTGTGTAGGCCAACATGGCATTTTTCTTAATTCTTGCATTTCTTGATTGAAGGTATAAGTAAGAGTCCATTGCCAACAAATTATAATATTTAAGATTTGGAGCATGGATTCTATAAATGAAGAAGAACTCTAGGTTAGAAATACATACATTCCTGGGGAATCAGAATTTTTTTCCTTTAAACTTATATGTTGAGAAATGTTAGCTAAGAACTTACTAAACACTGAAGGAAAAAGTGGAAAGAGGAAAGTATTTCCTGTTTTGATTTCCTTTACTGGAAAAACAAATAAATGAATAAGTTCTATTTATTTGGTTAGTTACAGTTCCAAGAATTCCTCTTACGACATACTGAATATTCTTCTCTGTTTTCAGCATGTAGGTTGTGATAATATTTTGGGATCCGATGCTAGGGAAGATAGATGTCGAGTCTGTGGAGGGGATGGAAGCACATGTGATGCCATTGAAGGGTTCTTCAATGATTCGTTGCCCAGAGGAGGTGAGTGTGTAGAGAGAGCTCTTCCTCACACCTCTGATGTCCTGGGAATAGCCAAAACACTTGATTTCTTTCCCACCCCCTTTAAAAATTTTTTTTTTATTTAGGCAGACAATGTTTTTTCCCTCAAGTTGCTTTTAGTCTCTTAAGTATTAAATATAGATTCATGTAGATTCATGTAAGCTATTTTAAGGAAATATTGTTCCCTTTCTACTTGACTTCATTTGGCCATGTTTCCCTCAGATGGGAATTCCCACAGAGCATTGATGGGAGGAGCAAGTGTTGAGGAAAAAAAAATGAAACAGTATTAGATATGTTGAGGCTTTAAAGACTATCTTGAGCTATTTTAGAGAGAAAGAAAAATACTCTAGATGTGTTTATGAACTCGAAGGGGAATTTGCCCATATTTCATGATTTATAAAGTGCTAAGTCAAAGGAAGATTTGAAGAACAAGGGAACTTATTACTGAATGGCTACTAAATACTCATTTTCTGACCAAGGCTGTTCATGCTGCTTATTCCTGGCTATCTTCTATGTTCCAGGCTACATGGAAGTAGTGCAGATACCAAGAGGCTCTGTTCATATTGAAGTCAGAGAAGTTGCCATGTCGAAGAACTACATTGGTAAGTAGCATATTTTGCTAGATTTTTTTAAATTACTGAGGAAAAGCAGTACATTATCCTGAAGGAAAAGACATATTGCTTGGATAGAACACTTTCATGGTAAAATGAAGGAAGTTTCAAGTTTTATAAGACCACACACATAAGAGCTAAACAAAAAATTAGTGGTTTATAACTTATTCTTCCCTGGGTTTAAAAAATCAATTTTATTGAGGTATTTATATATGAAAAAATGCATTTATTGTAAGTGTATACATTTCAGGGACGCCTAGGTGTCTCTGTTGTTTAAGTATCTGCCTCTGGCTCAGGTCATGATCCTGGGATCTTGGAATTGAGCCCCACATCGGCTCCCTCCTCTGTGGGGGTCTGCTTCTCCCTCTCCCTCTGTGTTCTCTCTCTTTCTTCTCTATGTAAATAGATAAAATCTTAAAAAAAAAGTGTACATTTCAGAGAGTATTGACAATTATATATACATGTAAGTTATAGTATATAAATATATAAATAATATAAGTATTAATTACTATAAGTATATGAGTTATAACTTTAAATGTATATTACTATATATAAATCTATTTATATATATACCACATATTTTACACTTATATATTTATGTATATATATAAAACACCACACCCACGACACAACATTTCCATGACTTCAAAACATTCTCTCATTGGCCTTTGCAATCAAATTCCCCCAGACTCAGCCTTAGGTAAACACTGATTTCTTTTCTGACATCATCTATTTTATTTTTATTTGTTTTGGAATTTCCCATGAATGGGATCATAAAGTCTGTACTCTTATGTCTGTTTTTTTTCACTCAGAATGTTTTTGAGATTCATCTACATTTTTGAGTAATAAATTGAGTATATCTGAAGTTTATTCCTTTATATTACCAAGTAATTTTCTATTGTGCGGACATACCATAATTTGTTTATCAACTCACTTGATGGATATTTGGGTCATTTACAGTGTTTGACTCTTATGAATAAAGCTTCTTTGAACGCTTATAGACAAACATTGTGTAGAGATGTATTTTCATTTCTTATGGATAAAAACCTAGGAGCACAGTGGCTGGGCCATATGATATGTACATGTTTAACTTTATAAGAAATTACTGGGCCCCTGGGTGGCGCAGTTGGTTGAGCGACTGCCTTCGGCTCAGGTCATGATCCCGGAGTCCCGGGATCGAGTCCCACATCGGGCTCCCAGCTCCATGGTGAGTCCGCTTCTCACTCTGACCTTCTCTCTCTCACTCTCTCTCTTTCCTAATAAATAAATAAATAAAATCTTTAAAAAAAAAAAAAAGAAATTACTAAGCTGTTTTCCAAAGTGGTTGTTATCATTTATAGTCCCACAAGTACTATAGAAGTTTTGGTTGTTCCATATTCTTGTCAATACTTGATATTGTGACCTTTTAAGTTTTACCCTTATCTTTTTTGTGAAGTGTCTCAACAAATATTTTGCCTACTTCAATTATTTTTCTTTTAATCAAATTAGGAGTCCTTTGTATATTTTAGATACAAGTCTTTGTTCAAATATGTTTTATGAATATCTTTTCCAAGTCAGTGGCTTGTTTATTCCTTTTCTTAATGGGCTTTTAATTTTAATCAAACCTAATTGATTAATTTATTTATAGTTTATGCTTTTGTGTCTTGCGTTAGAAATTTTGCCTTCTCCAAGGTTGAAAATATTGTCTTCAATGTTTCTTCAAGAAATTATAGTTTTAGGGGGCACCCGGGTAGCTCAGTTGAAAAATCATCTGACTCTTGGTTGTGGCTCAGGTCATGATCTGAGGATTGTGAGATGGAGCTCTGCAAATGGCTCCACACTCAGCACAGAATCTGCTTGATATTCTCTCCCTCTCCTCCTTTCCCTTCGGCACCCCCCCCTTCTCACTTATGCTCATTCCCTCCCTCCCTCTCAAAGAAAAACTTTTTAAAAAAAAATGAATTATAATTTTAGCTTTTATATTTAGGTATATGACCCATTTTGAGTTCTTATATAAGGTATAAAGTAAGGGTTCAAATTTTTTTTTCATATAGATACTCAATTACCGTAGCACCATTTGTTGAAAAGACCATCATTTCCCTTGACATTTCTGTTAAAGGTCATTTGAACATGAATGTATGGGTCTATTTCTGTTCCCTCCCATTGATATATATGTAGGTATCTATCCTTAAATCTAAACAATGTTGTATTAATTAATAGAGTTTTCTAGTAGAATTCCAAAATAGGAAGGCATTAGGTTCTCAAATTTGTTCTTCTTTCTCAAAATAATTTTTGCATATCTAGGTCCTATACATTTCTGTATGCAGTTTAAAATAAACTTGTCAATTTCTGCAAAAAGAGATTACATGGAATATATAGCTCAATCTGGGGAGAATTGATTTCTTAAAGATATTATCCTCCAGTACATAAAAAGATTTACCTGTATATTTATTTAAGTCTTTATATTTGTTCACCAGTGTTTATTTTTTGGTGTATGGCTCTTGCACCTATTTTTTATTAAATCTACCACTAAATATTTCATACTTTTTGATGTCATTATAAATGGTATTAATATTTTAATTTCATTTTTGAAAGCTTTATTGTTATATAACAATACAATTGATTTTTTTGTATTGACCTCATGTCCTGTGATTCTTTCAATCCGTGAGAGTGGAATATCTTTTAGTTTGTGTTGTTTTCAGTTTCTTTCATCAATGTTTTCTAGTTTTTTAGAGTATAGGTCTTTTACCTCTTTAGTTAAGATTATTCATGGGTATTTTATTCTTTTTGATGTAGTTGTAACTGGGATTGTTTTCTTTTTCTTTTTTTTTTTTTAAGATTTTATTTATTTATTCATCAGAGGGAGAGAGGGGGAGAGAGGCAGACAGGCAGAGAGAGATGCAGTCTCCCTTCTGGGCAGGGAGCCTCATGTGAGACTTAATCCCAGAAGACCTGAGCTGAAGGCAGATGCTTAACCAAGTGAGCCACCCAGGCATCCCTGGGATTGTTTTCTTAATTTCTCTTTCTGCTACTTTGTTATTGCTGTATAGACACACTACCAATTTCTGGGTATTAATTCTGTATTCTGCAACTTTACTGAATTCTTTAATACTTCTGATAGTTTTTTGGTGGAGTCTGCAGGGTTTTCTATGTATAGTATCATGTCATCTGCAAACAAATACACTAACTTTTTCCTTATCGATTTGGATGCCTCTTATTTCTTTTTTCTTGTCTAATCACTGTGGCTAGGATTTTCAGTTCTGTTGAATAAAAATGGTGAGAGTGGCCATCTTTGTTTTGTTCCTGATCTTTTGGGAAAGCTCTTGGTTTTTTATCATTAAGTGTAATGTTAGCTGTTGATTTTTCAGATATAACCTTTATTATTTTGAGGTATGTTACCTCTAAACCCACTTTGTTGAGAGTTTTTATCATGAACGAATGTTGAAATTTGTTAAATGCTCTTTCTTCATTTATTGTAATGATCATATGATTTTTATCCTTATGTTTATTTTTCTTGATCATGCTAGTGAGGCATTTGTTAATTTTACTGATCTTTTCAAAGAACAAGCTTTTGGCTTAATTTATTTTTTCTGATATATCTCCATTTTTCATTACATTGATTCCCACTGTTCTTTTTATTGTTGCCCTTTTTTTTCTATTCACATTGTTTGTTAGTTTTTAGCTTCTCAAGGTAGATTATTGATTTAAAGATTTTTTTCTACTTTAAGCATTTCACACTGTAAATTTCCCACTAAGCATTGCTTTAACCTCATCCCATATATTTTGATATATTGTATATTCATTACCAGTTTAAAATATCTTCTTATTTACATTGTGACTCATGGCTTAGAAGGTATTATTTAATATCTGAATATTTGGGGATTTCCCAGATCTTTTTTATTATTGATTTCTACTTTAATTTTCTTATGAAGAGAAAACATACTTTGTATGATTTTCATTCTTTTATTTAGATTTATGGCCCAGTATATATGATCTATCTTAGTGATATTCAGTGTGCACCTGAGAAGAATATATATTCAGGTGTTACAGGGTTTAGCATTCCGTAAATATCGATTAGATTAAACCAGTCAATAATTTTGTTGAAGTCTTCTATAGTCTTACTTATTTTCTGCCTTTTTATTTAAGCAGTTACAGAATCATATTGAAATCTCCAACTAGGGTACCTAGATGGCTCAGTGGGTTGAGCCTCTGCCTTTGGTTCAGGTCATGATCTCAGGGTCCTGGGATCGAGCCCCACATTGGGCTCTCTGATCAGCGGGGAGCCTGCTTCCCCCTCTCCCTCTGCCTGCTTCTCTGTCTTCTTCTCCAACTAAAATTGTGAGTTTGCTTCCTTTATTGTAAGGTTTTGCTTCCTTTATTTTTCAACTTTATTATTAAGTATATAGACATTTAAGATTGTTATATCTTTTTGAGGTTCCTTTGTGCCTCATTTAGTTGAGCATCTGACTCTTGACTTTGGCTTGGGTCATGATCTCAGGTCATAAAATAGAACCCCATGTCAGGCTCTGCACTGGACATGGAGCCTCCTTAAGATTTTCTCTTTTTCTCTGTGCCTCCCCCTCTGCATGCTCTCTCTCTCCAAAAAAAAAAAAAAAAAAAAAATTTAATGTATCTTCCTAATATATTGAGTATTTTATTATTATAAAATATTCTTCTTTATCGTTCATAATAATCTTTGACCCAAAGTCTATTGTGTCTCATAGTAATCTAGTCACCCAGATTTCTCCCAGATTAGTTTTGCATGGCAAATCTTTTTCCACCTGTGCACTTTTCACATGTACGTGTTTCTGAATTTAAAATGTTTCTTGTAGATCACCTATGGTTGATTTTGATTTTTTATTGTGTGTAACAATCTTTATTTTTTCAATTGCCAACACCAGATGGGGGGGCAGGGTGGTTGACTAACTTTCTGTAAAGGGCCACATAGCAAATATTTTCAGCTTTACAAGACATGCAGTTTGTCTCAGTTCTTCACTTCTGCTATTGTGGTGTAAAAGCTAACATAAATAATACATTAGTGAATGAATATATTCCAGTAAAACTTTATTTACAAAACAGTAGACGTGGACCATAGTTTGACAACCCCTTGTCTGCATCATTTATATTTAATGTAATTATCAATATCATTCAATTTAAGTCTACCATTTCGCTATTTTTCTATTTGTTTTGTGTTTTTTTATCCTTTTATTTTTCTTTTTTATCCTTTAGATTAAGCAAGTGTTTTATAGTATTGCATTTGATCTGTACTAATCATTTATAAGTTACACTTTGTGTTATTTAGTGGTCGTGCTAACATTTACAAAATTCTTTTTTAATTTGTCCAAGTACACCTTCAAATAATATTACACCATTTTTGTATAATACAAGGCTCTTACAATAGTTTGTTTCCATTTTCTTTCCATCCTTTGTCCTATTTTTAAATATATTTTATTTCTCTATATGTTATAAACTGCAAAATACTTTGTTATTGTTTTAGTTTTAAAAAGCCAGTTATATTTTGTAAAAATTTTAAAATAAATAAAAGTATTTTCTGTTTACCTACTAAGATACTATATCTGCCATATATCCGTTGTATAGTTCTGACCTTCCGTCTCTTTCTATATATTTATATCTCCTAATTTCTTATCACTATATTTGTTTTCCTTTAAAATCCCAGGGATGTTATAATAGCTGTTTGAAAGTTATTTTTTGCTAATTCCACAATTTCTGTCATTTTGGAGTCTGTTTCTTTTACTTAGCCTTTTTCTTGGTTTGGGTCAGGTTTTCCTGTTTCTTTCCATTTGTGGTAATTGTTGGATGTTGTACCTTGTGAATTTTTCTTTTTTTGAGTCTGGATTTTGTTCTCTTCCTTTAAAGACTGTTAAGTAACTCATAGATGAGCTTGATTTTTTGAGACTTGTTTTTGAGCTTTGTTTGGGTAAGTGCAGAGTAGCCTTTATTCTTGAGTCTGCTCATCACCTCACTTAATGATCTCATAGGTCAGGGGATCAAGCCCTGTGTGGGGCTCTGTGCTGAGTAGGGAATATGCTTGGGGTTTCTCTTCCTCTGCTCCTACCCCTACTCTGTCTTTCACTCTTTCTAAAATAAATGAGTAAACCGTAAAAAACAAAGAAACAAACAAAAAACCATAACTCTATTTTTATGCCATAATTTTGGATTCTTTTCTACATCAGAAGACTAAAAAATAAGAATCCTAACATCAGATTTTTCCCATGGATAATGCTCTGTCCATAAAGTCACATCTTCCTCCCTTATTCATTCCTTTTTTAAATACTTTGTTTTTCTGAATTTATTATAGTACCAGCCAAAGCAAGTTAAGATCCATTCATTAAGTGGTTAAGAAAATGGAAAGTGAGAGCTAAAATTGAAGGCAAATTGAAAGCTGCTGGTGGCGGGTGGGGGGAGAGTTTTTTTTAATTTTTTGTTTTTAACATTTCATATTATACAGTCTCAGATGTCCTTATATATCCAAAGTACTTTCAATGTGTTAAGTGAGACAGAAAACTACCAGGAGAGTTGAAAATAAAAACTTAAAGGTACAAGAAAAAATTAAAGAATTAAGTAATTCTTAAAATTGGTTGACATGTTCCTATCTCAAAAGATTAATTAGATTTATTTTTGACTATTAAATGAATTTTTGTGACATAGCTGGAGTCAAGAAAGTACAAGTAACTTGCCAGGCAGATAGGGTTGTGAGTATGGAAATGGTCTATAATATTAAGGACAAGTGGTAGAGGTCCAGAGAGTCAGACACTCTATCTGCCATGACCTTTTTAATACTTTTGGGCTGCTTGTTCATCTGGCCTGATAAATTTTTGTGTGTGTGTTTTTTAAAGATTTTTTAAAAAAATTTATTTACTTTAGAGAGAGAGAGAGCATGCATGTACGCACAAGCAGCAGGGGAGAGGGAGACAGAGAGAGAGAGAAGACTCTCTGCTGAGCATGGAGCCCTATATGGGGCTTGATCTCACAACCCTGAGGTCATGACCTGAGCTGAAACCAAGTCAGATGCTTACCTGACTGGGCCACCCAGGCACCCCTGTGGTAAATGTTTCAAAGAGACTGGCATGCTAACAAAAACTTAAGCTCACATGTTTATCATGGTCAAATCATGATCATCATTATCAAAATTATCATCATCCTATTTATTTTTGGGAGTTTTTGTATAGTAGCACTAATAACACTTTTTCCCATCACATATTTATAAAACTTTTTTTTTTAAAGATTTTATTTATTTATTTGAGAGAGAGAGAGAGAGAATGAGAGAGAGGGAGAGGTCAGATGGAGAAGCAGACGCCCCACTGAGGAGGGAGCCCGATGCGAGACTCGATCCTGGGACTCCAGGATCATGACCTGAGCCGAAGGCAGTTGCTTAACAACTGAGCCACCCAGGCACCCCTAAAACTTTTTAATACACTATTTTCCTACCAAGGTTTAAAAAGTTATGCATGCATTAAACTTATTCTTTATAGTTTCTGAGGTTTTTTTGTCATGCTTAGAAAGCCTTTTTAGATCCCAATATTATTTTTTTAAGTTCTTCCACATTTTCTTTCTAGCATTTTATTATTTAACTAGGTATACATTTGAATATTTACCCATCTGGCATTTATTCTTTCTCTTGTTTTTAAATTTTGTTTTTATTGAGGTGAAATTCATATAATGTAGAATTTAATAATTTTTTAAAAGATTTCATTTATTTATTTATTTTGAGAGAGAGAGCATACAGGGGGAGAGGCCAAGGTGGGGAGAGAGAGAGGAAATCTCAAGCAGGCTCTGCACTGAGCATGGAGCCTGATATGGGACTCGATGTCAGCACTCTGAAATCGTGACCTAGGCTGAAATCAGGAGTCATATGCTCAAACGACTATGTCACCCAGGTGCCCTGGGTTTATTTCTTAACTGTTTGGCTTCATTTTTCTGTCTGCCTGCCAGTACCACAGGTTCACTTCACCTCATATTCATATAATTATCATTTTAAGTTTTAGGCAAGAAAGTCTAGTCCCTATTCTTACTTTCATCCCGGTTATTGCTTTTCTTATAATTTCCCTTGCTAGTTCCATGTGTTTATTCCTCCAGGTAAAACTTACATTTCTTTTTATTAATATCATTATAAATACTTTAAATCTTCTTGGCATTCACATGCAAAATTACCATGTTAATGTGTGCTTAAGCAAATGGCCAAGAATCCCATCTCCAAGTGGAAATGGAATGGATATTCATTGTACACTCCAATGCAGTTAAGAAGTGACATTGTGGTAAATAAAGTTTCACATTTTTAGGTTTCACTTTTTTTTTTTTTTTTTAGCTTTGAAATCTGAAGGAGATGATTACTATATTAATGGTGCCTGGACTATTGATTGGCCTCGGAAGTTTGATGTTGCTGGGACTGCTTTTCACTACAAAAGACCGACTGATGAACCAGAATCTTTGGAAGCTCTAGGTCCCACCTCAGAAAATCTCATTGTCATGGTAAATGTGTCTTTGCCACTTAACTTCTATCATTTGTTATCTGCCCTGTGAGGTACAGAGGGGTAGGCTTAATTACCTCTGTTTTACAGGTGGTGAAATTAAGATTAATAAAGGTAAAATGGTTTACCCAAGGGTATCAAATCTGTGTAAGGTTAAGGCCATATTGCTCCTTCCATGTGACTGATCTTTTCAATGCCTGCTTAAATAATATTTTTATAACCAAACAAGGCATTTAAGAGAAATGGCTCTAAATTACTCATGAAAATGGAAGGAGAAAATTCAATATAAGTGCACATGTTCTACAAGTTCATCATTAAATTTCCTGTAAGACTTACTTTCTGACATTTTCTTCTTCAAAAGAAATAATAAATACCTGCATGAAACCTCATTGTATTTTAATTATCTTCACCAGTTGTTTTCCATGGCAGGTTCTGCTTCAGGAACAGAATTTGGGAATTAGGTTTAAATTCAACGTTCCCATCACTCGGACCGGCAGTGGAGACAACGAAGTTGGCTTTACATGGAATCATCAGCCTTGGTCAGAATGTTCAGCTACTTGTGCTGGAGGTAAGACACCCACTAGGCAGCCCACCCAGAGGGCAGATGGAAAGCAAAATGTATTCTGAGCTACGCTTTGTGTTTGCTAAAGAAGCTAATTGGAAACATTTCTTGCAGGTTTGCTTCAAGCTGTAATTTAGCAAAAGAAACTTTGCTTTAATTATATTATATTCCATTTGTTTTTAACCTCATGTAATTTGTACAGATTTGTTGGTAAAATACATCTTGGCACAATGAGTGTCTCTGCTGGTGCTTCTCCCAAGACTATCTTGAAGGTGGGCTGTTTGCTTTTCATGAACACATTCTTGGTAAAGAACATCAAGAGTTTTAAATAAGAAAATGAGCAAGAATCAGACGGCACAGATGCAACTTCTTGTAATGGGGGATGCGAATGTATGTCTGTGTGCTTGCGTGTTTGTGTTTGTGTGCTTGTGTGTTTCCCACAAACCTATTCAAACTCCCTTCTCCAGCCATCACAGTTAAGGGGCTATATACTGGGATACTACGATAACTCCTGGTGTCTGGGTCTCCGGGTTAATGGTGTATGCTGACCCCATTATAGTCCCTCAGAGAGGTAGCTGCTAGGCGGTGGTTGGTGATGTGTTGGTTGTCCCATGTGCGTTTTTCATGGGTGCCTTTTCCCCACAATTTACTCTATTCCTAATCCTCCTCCCTCTAGTGGCCACCAATGCAATTCTTTACCTCTGGCTGGGAGAGCAGGACAGTTGGCTTCCTTCAAAGCCAACACCCTTGCTGCTGCATGGACTGGTGAGTAGAAGTGCTGTGCAAGCAGCATCTTCCTTCTCTCTGGAGACTGAATGCATCGCCTCCACCGTACACCTTGGTCCCAATAGGCAAGGAAACAACCCTATCCCTCAGACCTAGGCTTGCCTAGAGCACCTCACCATTCCAAAAGCAAAGATTGATTTTGAATAGTGATACTTAGAATGGGAGAAATAGAAATAAGGTGAATCATTCCATTTTACCCTATTTCCAATGCATTAACTATTTTCCCTTTCTAAACTGCTCAGAAACATATGATTGGACATGGCCTTTACCCTATCTTGTCTTGCTCTCATTGAATTTCTAAACTACTCTGATTCTTGAGGCTCAAATATTTTCATAGAAATGATTATTATATAATATATTCAGTATTTTTAGACTCATTCACAAATAAATCATTGATTAGCTACTCTAACTTTAGTAGTAAACATGATTTAAAATATCAAAAAAGCAAATTAATAATAATAGTGTCTTCTCCTATGTGAGGTGTCATGAAACATGGTTATATATGATTTGTGGCATATTTTAAAAGATCTCTAATTCCTATCCGTTTTATGTGTGAAATGGCTAGTGATTTATAATGTAAAGTTTTAAAAACTATAAGACATGACTATATATTTTAATAAAATAAAGGATATTTGAAATTGATTATTCAAGTGAATGCCACTGTATCTATATTTTAGTGGCATTTATACATATATCTTTTTTCCAATTAAATTCATTTTTATTCAAGTTATAAATTAACTCATCCCTTTCATATACCAAAAAAAAAGAAAAAAAAAGCCTTCATGACGACAGTACATACATAATTCAGGCCCTGAAGTATAAGATAGGCTAAAGTTATTAAGGAAGAGTCAAAATAAAGTTTAGAAAATCTAATGAGGAAAGTCTAAATGTTGAGGATGACTAGCGTGGAGAAGAGAAGGCCGAGGGAAAGTATATTAGTATCTTCAGGTCTGTGACAGAATGTTGAATGAGAAATTCTTCATGCCTGTACGTCTTTGTACTGAAAATTGCTATATTTGGGGATGGTTTAGATACAGTCTTGTCTGAAGCCAAGGAGGGATTAAGTGAATTCTCAATGTTCCTTCTAACCCTTTGATTCTTTTGTTCAAAAAGGAGATAGTCCGACAAAAAGGGCAGGTGTAAGGACCGTGAGAACTGAATTTAGAAGAAAAGCTGTGATTGTATTAAAGATATATGAAAAGCCTAAAGGAGTGTTATACTTTTCATAACACTCGCATTGGGAAATCATAATATAAAAATGATTTCTTGTGGTAGGGGGTAAAATAAAAAGAAAAGCAAGGATAGAGAAAATCCCCTGGAAGGAGAATATTCTCTGTGATTTGTACTTTCCCCCTCTGTTCTGGAGCCTACTGTTCATAGATATTTGAGGTGTTTCTTGAAACTTGAATTCTGCTCAGTTGTGCATGATTACAACAGCAGGCATGAGGCAGTCTTGAGGCCATTGCCTTCTTAGTGGATACTTTTTTTTTTAAAGATTTTTTTATTTTATTTATTTATTAGAGAGAGAGACTGAGAATGAGAGGAGAGAAAGTCAGAGGGAGAAGCAGACCTCCCACAGAGCCGGGAGTCCGATATGGGACTCGATCCTGGGACTCCAGGATCATGACCTGAGCCGAAGGCAGTCGCTCAACCAACTGAGCCACCCAGGCGCCTGAGGCCATTGCCTTCTTTGGAAGAGAGATGTACGATGCTTGGAAGTCGGCAGGGATGGTGTGAAGAACTGCCATTTGGCTGGCTTGGAAGTGGTTCTCAAAGTGTGGCCACTGCATCGGCAGCATCAGCATCATCTGAGAATTTATTAGAAATGCTACTTTGGGGACCCCATCTCAGATCTACTGAATAGAAACTCTGGGTGGGCTTCAACAGTCTGTTCTAAATAGCTCTCCAGGTGATCGTGATGCTTGCTCAAGTTTGAGTACAAATGATTTGGTTGAGAGAGAAACTGAAACCTGGAGACATAGCATAGAATCTATGCCCTCCTCACTGCCATCTGTGCATCTCTCTAGATTCACTCTGGAACTAGAACAATACCCAGGATATATTAGGTACTCAATAAATATTTATAGATGAGTGGATGAGCAAAAGGAATCAATTATTTTGGCAATTATTTACCTGTGCTAGTTTTTTCCAGTGTAGGAAATAAGAGTTTAGAATTGTTAATTTTCTTAGGAGGTGGGACAGTTTTTAATCGGGATAAAGTCAGTTCTTAATTGGGGTATTTCACTCTCATCTTTCCAGGGTGGTGGTAGGTGTCTTGGGGACACCAAAATTTTTTAAAATGGAAAAAGAGAAAACAAGAAAGATCTCAAAGAACTTTCTGTTGTGATCTCACAAGACTCTTCAGTGGTCTCACCTGTTACTCTCCTGCATCTATTTTATTAGTGGTGAATAACATACTTTGAGTTTGGGAGCAATGTTGATAGCTTTCTCTTATGATATCTTTTAAGATAAGAAGTTTTGAGATTGTTTTTCTGTTGCTTAGCAGACCCAATGACAAATCACATTCTGTAGGAAATATTGCTGGTGATTCAGTCTAAGTCATGGTCTTTTCTCTGAGTAAGTGATGAAACACTTCTGTAGCCTGAATAAGAACATTGAGATGCTGTGGGGTGTTGTCTTCAGGATAAATGTGATTTTTAAGATACAGTTGTGATTCTTCTTCTGAGAGACACGCAAAGCCGATGAATTAAAACTTGACTATTTTCTGAACCACTGTTAACTCCTACTAGAGTTTTGTTTCTTTATTCCTTATCCAGAGTGTTATATGCTCTGTGATTTATCTGATTCCCAAATTTATATACTACCACTGGATTCATGATTAATGTATTAATTGATAAAGCTTGGCTGGGATAAGAGAATTATATTATTTTTGAATATAAAGCTTTAAGAATTTTTTTAAAGTAATAATTAGGCCACTGTGTCTTTGCACTGCTACTTTTAAAGTTCCAGATAACAAATATTGCGTATTTTCCTTTGATATTAGTCATACATAGTCTTTACTCACTTTGGCTGGATGTGTCATCCTCAGATTTTAACATCAGAATTGCCTGAATGTCTTATTCAAATAAGATTGCTAGGTTCTGCCTCCAATTTCTGATTCAGTAGGTCTGGGATAGACCCCAAGAATCTGTACTTCTATAAAGTATCCAGGTGATGCTAGTGTTAGTGGTTCAGGAACCATACTTTGAGAAACACTGGACTAGACACTGAGGTTTTACAAAGTAAATGCCTATTAAAGCAAAGTGGCAAACCATTTAGGTAATAATCCATATTACAGTTGTGATCTACATTACAGGTGGTCTTTTTAATAATAAATGGTTCTACTGCTCAGCTATGTAATAATAAATAAAATATTATAGTTTATAAAACATTTTCTGGTACCCTGTTACATTTGATCATCATCAACAGCACCATGAACCTAGGCATTGCTATTATTATTCCTATTTGGTTCATAAAACCCCAGTGAAGTAACTTTCTGAAATCAAGACTTACAAATTGAGTGTCTAGTGATTTTTTAAATGTAGCATTCTCTCTTAATAAAGATGGTCCTTTACCTTGAACAGAGCATTTCCACCAGTTGGCAACCTCCATAGAGCAACATCATAAATCCCCACTAAAAAAAAAAACCTCCTTCACTAGTTTGAAATTTTATTCTTCAAATGCTTTACCTAAAGCCAGTGGCTCTTAACTTTGGTTTTACATTGGAATCACCTGGAGAACTTTGAAAAAATTCTGATGATTGAGCCCGCCCCCCAGAAGTTCTGATTTAATTTGTCAGGAGTATGGCCTGGGCATCACATTTTCTTTTTTCTTATTTTATTTTAATTTAATTTAATTTAATTTAATTTTATATTTTCACTGTTCCAAGATTCGTTGTTTATGCCTCACACCCAGTGCTCCATGCAATACGTGCCCTCCTTAATACCCACCTCCAGGCTCACCCATCCCCTCAACCTCCTCCCTTCCAAAACCCTGTTTGTTTCTGAGTCCACGGTCTCTCATGCTTCATCTCCGCCTCTGATTTCCCCCAATTCACTTTTCCTTTCCTTCTCCTAATGTTCTCCATGTTATTCCTTACGTTCCAGAAGTAAGTGAAGCCATATGATAATTGACTTTCTCTGCTTAATTTATTTCACTCAACATAATCTCCTCTAATCCCGTCCATGTTGATACAAAAGTTGGGTATTCATCCTTTCTGATGGAAGTGTAATATTCCATTGTATATATGAACCAAAATTAACAAGACAAGAAACAACAGAGGATGTGGAGAAAGGGGGACCCTCTTACACTGTCGGTGGGAATGCAAGTTGGTACAGCCACTTTGGAAAACTTAGTGTGGAGATTCCTTAAGAAATTTAAAATAGAGCTACCCTTTGACCCTGCAATTGCACTGCTGGGTATTTACCCCAAAGATACAGATGCAGGGAAAAGAAGGGCCAAATGTGCCCCAATGTTCATAGCAGCAGTGGCCACAGTTGCCAAACTGTGGAAAGAGCCAAGATCCTCTGCAACAGACTAATGAGCATCAGATTTTTAAAAACTCCCTAGGTGATTCTAATGTTCAGCCAAGGTTGAGAAGTCCTGCCATTGAGGCTGATGGAAAGTTTATTTAGTATTCAAATAACTTACACTCAGATGCAAATGCCACTGGTAGCATTAACTCACATTTGTTATTAATTAGCTACTAGTTAAATAATGCAAAGATTAGTGAGATTTATTTATAAGTATTTGGGGTGGGAAAGTAGAACAGGACATCAGAAGAGGGAATGAAAAATGTAGTAGAATGCCAATTAATTTTATCATTTTGTTTAATGTGGCCATCAGCCTTGGACATGCCTTTAGAAAGCCTTTTTTCAGTTTATTTATATGCTCTCTTTACCTGATGGATCATTTATAAGCATCTAATCAATGCTTTTAAAACTGAAACTCTTAAGTATTGTTTCTCGGCCTTTGGCTAAGACCTAGTAAAACTGTGCTAAGCAGGTTTTAATTCAAATACAAGTCAGAGGCGTATGGCTCCTATTTTAACTCAACATTTAGGAAAACTGATAACTTTTTTCTCTTTGTGACATTGTTCTAGAGCAAGTCATCTATTGTTTTGGGAAATTTTGTTTCATTAGGAAATGAATCTTTGCAAAATACAGCAGTATTCATGATAATTTCCTTCGCTACTATGTGGATGTGCTCTCATTTCCAACCACTTAAACCATTCTCTTTCCACCTGAGGCCTCCCATACCCCTCCTCATATTTGATGCAACCCGTAGGCTTTAAAGCAAAACTTTCCAAAGCCAATTAACTGAGAGACACTGCACTGTTGCATTCAAGTTTGTGCCTGTTCTGCCAAAAAAGAAAGTCTTAAGAATGCTTTATTTGTGATGCAAAGAAAACTCAGAAATACAGAAATATTTCACATGTATTCTTTTAAAATTTATGCTCTAAATATAGTCTTTGACCTGCAGTTGACTCTATTGACACCTCTAATTATTTTCTCTAATTTTTTTTTCCTAGAGTTTTCTTTCTTGATCTTTGTTTAGAAGTACAAAAATTGCATGGAAAAGAACTCATCTTTGTCAGGTTTCTGCTAACAGAACTTGGCATGTCATTGTTGAACATTGCCTGGCAGCTCAGGGAAAAAAAATAAGCTAAAACTATACTTATATTGAAGAGGAGAAGGAAGAAGACAGGTTTATTTTTAGAGGCAATTTTGATTTTATATCAAGATCAAAGTACAGATTTTTCATATATATTTACTATGGGGTTATTCAGGAATGTTTCTGATCAATTGTTTTTGACCACTTTAAAATTTTATCATTAGGTTTTATTTTACATTTACATAACCTAATTAATTTTTCTTATAGGTTTCATGCTTATTTAGATGCTCATTTTGTTTATTTTTCTTTTCTTCCCTGGATGTCATGTGAAGCTGTGTGTTTGTGTGTGTGTGTGTGTGTGTGTGTGTGTGTGTGTGTGTGTGAATAACATACAAACTTAAAAAATATTCTATGTGTTTCTTCTTTCTACCTAGGACAAAATTTTTTTTTAACTCACTCTTTTTTGTGATTTCACCTCATTCATCTGGATTCTTATACATAGTGGAGCTGGTTTCTATTCTTTAATATTTTTAGGATGTTTTACATAGTTTCTGACTACTATTTTGCGTTTTCCTGATGTAGGTCTATATTTTTCAAACTGCACCACGGTACCCCAGAATACTGCGGCAGACTCACGAAAGATACAGCAGAATGTTGTACATTTTCGATGGAAACACAGTGACATCGGTCATTTACCTTACCGATTATTACTAAGTTGTTTAGACCTAACTACTTAATAAGTAAAACTCTTAGATTTTTTTTTCTGCCCAGGAGGGCTGTGAAAAAATTACTGAGACATTAAGGGTGTCATGAACCAGGAAAGTTTGAGAACTCTTGATTTAAGGTAAAATGAATATCATTAAAGTAGATAAAAATTAGTCACTTCCCTTTCTTCCAGTAGATGTTGAAGTTGAACTTCATTTCATAAAAAGAAAAAAATGCATATAAGCTCCTTAATCAGGGTCCTGGTGATGTTCAGAGTTTAAAATCAGAGGCTCTTCTGTGCTTCCAATTAAGGAACTAGAGATCTTGAATACTGTGTAAACTTTTCCTTCATATTTGCATTAAGTTTTCCTTCTGATGTGTCCTGAGTATGTTTCCTTCCTCTATCTCTGTTAGTTCAGTTTAAGATTGGTGGGTGATTAAAACAAAAAAAGAAGAAGGAGGAGGAGGAGAAAGAAAAAAGAAAAAAATACCCTAAATATGTAAAAGAGAACTGATAGCAAATTTTTCTTTGCAATTTACTACCTAACAAGTTTATGTAATAATCTACACTATTCTATTTTATTTATTTATTTGTTTGTTTGTTTATTTTAAAGATTTTATTTATTTGAGAGAGAGAATGAGAGCAGGAGCAGGGAGGAAAGGGAGAGAGAGAAGGAGAAGCAGGCTCCCTGATGAGCAGGGAGCCCCGATATGGGGCTTGATCCCAGGACCCTGGGATCATGACCTGAGCTGAAGGCCGCCGCCGCTTAACTGACTGAGCCACCCAGGCACTCCTATTTTATTTTATTTTAAGTTTATTTACTTAAGTAATCTTTGCACCTAATGTGGGGCTCAAACTCACAACCCCGGATCCAGAGTCACATGCTCTACCAACTAAGCCAGCGTGGCATCCCAAGATACCTAACATTTTTTAAATCACTAATAATGGTCAATTCATAGTATTAGTGAACTAACAGAATGTGCTTCAAGCAAACAAGTGTTTTCGGAGTTGACTTTTATAGACATAATAATAATATGTAATATGTATTACAGCTTTAAAGGACGTATACACTGTAACTTTGATATAAATTCAGAGTGGAGGAGTCCCAAAATGGAGCAGAGAGAGGAAAACAAAATCCAATTGTTTTTCAAGATTCAAAGTAGACTTGATTGAAATTAAGTATGAAAGACATAAAAAGGTCAAATCTTATAAATAAGTTTCCTTCTCTTTGATTTAGGACTTAATAAAAAAAAAGAGTTACTTTCAAAGTAAAGGTAACAGATGGAAATTTTAGTTTGAATAATTAGGAGCATTTTATTCATTGCCATTTATTTTCCTTTGAAGAAACATAGTTATATAGTTAGTCTTTAAGGGAAATTCCCTGTAAAAGATCATTTCTGTTTGAAGTTACACAATGTACTATTGTTTGAAACTATGAGAGTCATTTTACATTCGATTCCTGTATATACCAACTTAGACATAAAATAGATCACTGTGATATTTTTAATAATACAAGCCCCTCATAAAAGGTGACTTGAGTTTAGAAAAATAAAGATTTATATTCATCTGTGTTTGTTGTTCCCAGATTTTCTTTTTGGTCTTTGAAATGTAAAATACTTGTAGGACTAGCCAAGTTCTGTCATTTCACTGTGACCGTATCTTTCCCCTATTCGCTTTCTCCTGTATCTCCTTCTTTTAGGTCATTTTCAAGGTTGGGATGTAAGAGTGCCCCCTATACTACATGGGTTTAGCTGTCCCAGGCATCAGAGCAGGGCACCTGTGAACATCACAGCTCTGGATAGCTTCGTCTCTGTAGCCCTCAGTGGCCCTGACTCAGTTCTCACACAGCATGCCCTGGAGAGCAGCAACTGCTCTAGGCAAACTCACACTCCCGGTTGGTTCACACTCCTGGAGGCTATGTTCGCTCATTTCTTTGTCTATAGTAATTATTTCTGTTTATCTTTTTACATAAGCCTGTGGCTTCCCTTATATAATACACTTTAAATTGTTTTTGGAATTCTCCTGTGCATATGCAATATTATTTAAGCTTTCTAACTTCTTGTAAAAAGTCTTGCATATGAAAGTTTGGTGTGGTAACCTGATTTTTTTTTTTTTTTTTTTACTGTTTACTCCTGCATATTGTGGCTGGCATTTTCTCTAATGTTAGAATGTATAGCTGAAGGCGGGAAGTCTCTGCTGACCCCAGACATTTTCCCTAGTGCTGCTTTCCTTCCTGTTTCATCTTATTTCTATTGCTTTAGAGATTACAGTCTTCCCTAACATGATCAGGGCCTGCATACATGTTTACTCACTGAAAAACTTGGGTAAGGCTGAAAGCAAAATTTAAGTGCATTCCTATTGTATTAATGATTTCTGTGTCACAGGTCTTGTTTCACTTCACAAACATTTTGTCCTAAATAGCATTTTTAACAGTCATAACATTATGTACCTTTCAAGGTATTGTGCATAAAATGCTTTTGGAAAAAAATTAAACCTTTTTAAATGGCAAACATCATCATCCCAATTTTATAGGACCTTCTGATATTAGTATTCCCGTTTTTTTTTACTTGAGGAAATTAGTAAGCTATACCCCTTTTTTATAACTCAAATCTGAAATATTTGCTCTTTGGTTATAAGAAAGAAGCTGGTGCTGTCTATAATTAGAAGAAAAGCTTTGGGGGTGCGTAGGTGGCTTAGTCAGTTAAGCCTCTGACTTCAGCTCAGGTCATGATCTCAGGGTCCTGGGATCAAGCCCCATGTTGGGCTTCTCATTCGGGGGTGGGGGGAGTCTGCTTCTCCCTCTCCCTTTGCCCCTCTCCCTGCTCACATGCTCTCTCTCTCAAATAAATAAAATCTTAAAAAAGAAAGAAAGAAGAAAGAAGAAAAGGAAGGAAAGGAAAGAAAATAAGAAAAAAAGGAAGGAAAGGAAAGAGAAGAAAGAAGTGAAGTTGCTAAATTCACTTCTTTATGTGCATAAAGAATTTATGTGCATTGAGTGCCCTTCTCTCTACTTTTAAAATGATCAAAAATAAATAAACAAACAAACAAATAAATAAATAAAATGATCAGCTGTTCTGTGAAAGGCAATATATTGCCAGATATTGTTACAAATGAGTTTATAAACTTATTTAATTTTCTGAAAAAATAAAGAAGTGGGATATGAAAACACTTATTGCTCTTTGGCACTTGTTCTCTTTGGATGCTATCTACACTGAAGATTTAAATTAATATTGCAAGCTATATGCTCTATGTATTTTGGTTATACGGAGTGTTGTCTTAGTTGCTAGCTACTTTGGATGCTGTGGTTAAGTAAATTGTTGCCTTAGCCACCAACGACTTTTGTACTATAAACTCAAACTTTTTGACTTTTTTCTCCCCTCTTCTTCTTCAGAAAACTGTTTCTTGGGTAGATATGATGTGCTATGCTGCTAGGTTAAATTACCTAGATGTTGGTTAGCCCGTCAATCCCAAGGATGCATTTATACCTCTCTTTATATCTCTCTTTTCATTATGGACTTACTCACACTTGGTTATAGACTGCTTACTTACCAATTGAATGGTCTAAGACTGGAATCCTGAGTCTTGAGAGTCGATATGGGAAGACCCAGAAAGTCTTTCTCCTGCTCCCCCATATATACCTCTTGGTTTAACAGATACCACTCTTTCAAGTGAAATTTAGGTGGTAATTTGTGTGCATTGAGTGCCCTTCTCTCTACTTTTAAAAGAGAGAAAGAAGAAAGAAAGAAAGAAAGAAAGAAAGAAAGAAAGAAAGAAAGAAAGAAAGAAAGAAAAGAGGAAGGAAAGAAGAGAAAATAAGGAAAAAAGGAAGGAAAGGAAAGGAAAGAGAAGAAAGAGAAAGAAAGAAAGAAAAAAAGAAAAGAAAAGAAAGAAAAGAAAAAAGAAAAGCCTCTGGGGCACCTGGCTGGCTCAGTTGGTAGAGCATGTGACTCTTGATCTTGGAGCCATAAATTTGAGCCCCACATTGAGTGTAGAGATTACTTGAAAATATAGTCTTTAAAAAAAATAAAAGGAAACCTTCTCTATTGGTAATAAATTCATCACAGTGTGTAGAAGTTCAAGATCTTTTTTTTTAAGAGTTTATTTATTTATTTGAGAGAGAGAGAGCATGAGAGGGGAGAAGGTCAGAGGGAGAAGCAGACTCCCCATGGAGCCGGGAGCCCCATGCAGGGACCTGAGACAAAGGCAGTCAATTAACCAAATGAGCCACCTAGGCACCCTTAAGTTCTTCTTGTACTCTCAATATCGTTTTTAGGGTTTTTTTTTTTTTTAAGATTTTATTTATTTGACAGAGAGAGACAGGAAGGGAGGGAATACAAGAAGGGGGAATGGGAGAAGGAGAAGCAGGCTTCCCACTGAGCAGGGAGTCGATAAGGATTTCCATCCCAGGACCCTGAGATCATTACCCAAGCCGAATGCAGACGCTTAACGACTGAGCCACCCAGGCGCCCCTCAATATTGTTTGTCTAAAATTTTAAATAAAATATCGAAAACAAGCTCCTCTAGATCATGGACATTTCTTTTTAGTATAATATGAGTTAATTCTTCATAGGAAACTTGCCTCTCACAAATTCCTATTTTTAGCGGTGTTCTGCCCCTTGACATGTCTACCCTATATCATGTGTATGTCTATTGATAAGAATTCAAGCACTGAAACAAGACTACAAAACTAAAGGAATCTAACAAATGTATGTTTTCCAAACTTATTATTCCATAGGAAATGGGGGCAAAGTGGACATAAAAGGGAAAGAAACTGAATAATTGAATTTGGAGAAAGAAAAGAGGAGACAACTGTCACAAAATTTTGAACCTGGAAGAAACATTAAAAATGGTTTAATTTGATTGTCTTGTTTACCCAGGAAAGTGAAACTTACCTTATGTCATTTCTCTAAACTGCCTAGAACTCACAAAAAGGTATAATAACAAGATAAAGTGAAAAGGGATAAGATAGACCTTTGGCTATGAAAAGAGTGCTTAAGGTCAATGAAGATCAGGGAAAGAAAAATCAGACAAAATAGGAAGACTGTAAAATTAAAATTATTAGACCTGAAAATGCATTATTTTATTAGATAAGGTAACTTCCATAATATAATTACATTGGTACTTGTCTTATTCCCCCCATTTTAATGTAATCTTACTGAAGTCAAGACTGTCTCACTAATTTTCCCCCTTATGATAATGAAAAACTATGCTTTAGACATAGTAGGAATTAGATGAATTAAATTAAGTTAGACACTTTCCATGGAAGACTTTCTTGTTAATGTCTAATGAGTGGTAGAAAATCCCTCCAGGAAGGCGTGCCTGTGCGGCTCAGTCAAAAAGGTGTCTGACTCTTGGTTTTGGCTTGGGTCATGATCTCCTGGTCATGAGATCGAGCCCTGCGTGAGGCTTGAGATTCTCTTTTTCCCTCTCCCTCTGGCTCCCCCTGCCACTATCTCTGTCTCTCTCTGTCTCTCTCTCTCTTTCTGTCTTACTTTCAAATAAGTAAAATCTTAAAAAAAGAAAAAAAAGATTCCCTCTTGATTTCAAATAAATTTGAATTTCAATATATGATTTCAAATAAATGCAGTATGTATATGCCCCACCGTACCTTACCATCGTTAATCATAGCTGCTGTAGAAAAATACAGTATTTTAAAGCTGCACTTTTTTTTTTGTATGTATATAATCCTGTGTTTCCTTGGAACATCTAGTTTTGCTTAGGACAGAAGGGAGACACTGGGAAAGACAGTGGAGTGAAACCTTTGAAAGATAAAAACTAGCAGGAGGCGATTCAGAAGAAGAAACCGTATGGGTGGAGTTGATTGGTACCCTGGGTGCCAGCTGTTAGATCCAAGGCAGACGGACTTTAGTCTGCCCTGCAAATGTGTGTGTCTAGCCAATACTCACACAGCACAATAGCCAGATTCCATCAGTGAGAGGCAGAGCAAAGAGACATTGTTTTTTCCTGGCACTTGTTGCTCTTTGGATGCTATGTACACTGAAGATTTAAATTAATATTGCAAGCTATATGCTCTACGTATTTTGGTTATACGGAGTGTTGTCTTAGTTGCTAGCTACTTTGGATGCTGTGGTTAAGTAAATTGTTGCCTTAGCCACCAACGACTTTTGTACTATAAACTCAAACTTTTTGACTTTTTTCTCCCCTCTTCTTCTTCAGAAAACTGTTTCTTGGGTAGATATGATGTGCTATGCTGCTAGGTTAAATTACCTAGATGTTGGTTAGCCCGTCAATCCCAAGGATGCATTTATACCTCTCTTTATATCTCTCTTTTCATTATGGACTTACTCACATTTGGTTATAGACTGCTTACTTACCAATTGAATGGTCTAAGACTGGAATCCTGAGTCTTGAGAGTCGATATGGGAAGACCCAGAAAGTCTTTCTCCTGCTCCCCCACATATACCTCTTGGTTTAACAGATACCACTCTTTCAAGTGAAATTTAGGTGGTAATTTATGTGCATTGAGTGCCCTTCTCTCTACTTTTAAAATGTTCAAAAATCAATCAATCAATCAATCAATAAATAAAATGATCAGCTGTTCTGTGAAAGGCAATATATTGCCAGATATTGTTACAAATGAGTTTATAAACTTATTTAATTTTCTGAAAAAAGAAAGAAGTGGGATATGAGAACATTGAACAGCCTATAAGTGGAATAGAGAAGGGATTGAAAAAGAGGAGAGGAAATTGAGAGGCACTGTGGTCCCTGGAGCCTTCGCTTAGGATTGGCCCTAGGAATGTGGCTTCTGAGCAGAAGACCCTGTGGTCTTCAGTTGAACCATCACCATCTTCTAGAATAAGCACAGTGGATGAAAGATTCCATCTGGACTGACTTGCAGTTCCCTGGGCTTCTTAATAACTTTCCCTGGGTATATGTTCTTTGAAAATACTAAAAGCCATTTCCTGATAGCTAGAGCAGTGATACAAGTTGGCTACTCCTTCCTATCACTGGACAAGAGAATCTTTTGTAGGAAAATAGATCATCTGTAACTTTTTTAAAAGAGATTGATTTATTGATTCATTGATTTGAGAGAGAGAGCATGAGCAGGGGGAGGGGCAGAGCAGGAGGGAGAGGGGAGGCTGACTCCGAGCTGAGCATGGAACATGTTGCAGGGATCGATCTCACGAGACTGAGATCATGACCTGAGCTGAAACCAAGAGCCGATCACTCAACCTACCGAGCCTCCCAGGCGCCCTGGTCATCTGTAACGTTTAACTATTGGCTGAAAGTTAAATATTAAATGTAAGATCTGATAAATTTAAACTTAGAGATTAAAATTAATGGTTATATTTCCATGTTAAGAACCAGGATATCTGACTCTTTGATAAGCAAATTAAAAATCTCTAAATAGGATCCACCCATATAGAGTTTTAAGTAAATATGTATTGTAATGACATTTTGGTACTTAAATTTCATGATATGAAACCATTAAATTTTTTAACCATGGAAGAGAGATTATGTTAACTAAAAAAACAGGTATATAATTTGCATGCCAGTAACTTTAGATGTTTAAGAATAAAATGCAATTAGTACAGTTTTAAATTTGACCAGTTAAAATCTGCAGAACATCTGCATATCTCCAGGGGACATGGACACTAAGTTACTAGAATTTTGTTTTTGATTAGGCATCTCTGACTGGCCATGTGCACATTTTATGTTTTTAGTTATAAACCATAAGTCTTTAGAATTGAAAACATAGTGATTTTTTGTAACTGGATGTAATTATTCCCAAGCTTTGAATCAACTTCTTAGCAATGTTTTACAGATTATTTTACAGTATTTACTTCGTTTTATAGATTACTTTAAAAGAAGCTATATACAAGAGGCTTAATAAAAAAAAAAGAGGCTTAATCATTTAAAAAGACCCTAAACTCAATCATTTTTCTTTTTGACTTAGTTTAGATTATTTCTACTTGATCTGTGTTTTCTGCTTTCTAAAGGTAAAAGCTGCATTTTCCTTAGTCCCAAAGTATGTGTTTCAAAATCCATCCTAAATTAGGTGCATTGGTTTAGAGTTATCCTATTGCTACTGATTTAAAAAGAAGAAAAAAAAAATCTGTGAATCTGCCAACTGTGGGGGTAAAAGTTGGAAGGGGACTTTTATGCTGTTGGAGGAAGATAGATCAGCATTGTCAGAAGATTTGGAATAGATTACTGGTATAGGCAGTTCTTGAGTGTGAAATACCACACTGTCTAATAGAACATTTTAGAAGAAAATTAATACAAGATGAATACAAGGAAAAATGCATCTTCATGAAGTATAGAGTAGTTTCAGCTGTTTATTCAAGGACTTTAATTTTTACTTCATAAAACTTAGTGTTCTGAAATTTTGTGAAACTGAAGTGAACCCCAAAATATCCTAATTCCTAGTTTTTAAGCAGTCTGGAAGGCATGAATTAAATTAAGTCAATTTGTAATTCTTAGCACTTAGTATCTCTTAAGCACAGTTCCTTATAGTGACTATTCTCTGTTGAATGAGTGAATGAATGAATGAATGAATGACTTGTCAACCACATTTCAGTGGCATGTTCAGTTTGTGTACTATGTAATTTTAAACTAATTACTGGATCCCACCAAAAAGCAAAATAGCCTTAAAAATAAAGATCCAGAACAAGGATATGAGGTTACGGAATTTTTTATTTTATTCCTTGTGATTTTATTTACTTTCCAAATTTTCAACAATAAATGTTATGTAGTTAAGTTTTTCGAGATATATATGTGCTTAGAATTTATCTTAGGATCAAATATAAATCTCACCTCTAATAACTAGTATTTCACCTGTGATTCAAATTGCAGAGGCCTTGCTTGTACATTAAAGGCTACTTTTAAAAACTAATGTATTATAACCAAATGACATTTCTAAGGTTAATTTAAAAGAAGTAGAATTTTATCTTAACCTGTAGAAACTGAACTGATGTTTCTGACACTGGTGCAAAGCAACATCAGTTCCATTTTGTAGTGTTGAAAATGTTTATGCTTTCCTGAAAAACAACCAAGTATTGAATTGAATGACAACTTTCTTATTGTAAATGTAATCATATTTTTTATTATTAAATATAATTATCCAAGATGGGTAAAATTGTTTAAGTCCTTTGTGTAAGTGGGTGGTTTCAGTCCCCCTCTCCAAGTATAATCATATTTGAATGACTAGAAAAAAAAAATGACCATGCAAATGTACAAAAATAATCCCCTGCTCTCCCTGGTAGGAACAACATGTTGAACTAGATGGATGAATATTCTGAGCCACTGTGGCAATTGGTAGTTGAATCCTATGACTAATGGTAGAGACTTTTATCTAGGTGGGTCACATGGACTTAGTTATCTGCCCACTGGAATGACACAATGGGGAGATATCTGATGAATATTGTGGAACATCTGTGAATGGATCACAGCGATGCCTGATGTGAATCATTCTTCCCTCAAAAATGTAAAGTTCAATAGTTAAAAAATTCCAAACTGTTGTCACATAAACTGAGATTTGGCCTATTCTAGGGATTAGGAGGGAATGAATACAACTCATAATCTAAGTTATTTTGCCAGTAAGTTGTTGTCTATGTTTAGACCCCTCAATTTAGGAAAACCTAAAAATTTATTCAAAGAGATTAGTAAAAGCCTTGGGTCACTGCAAATAGTAAAATATACCTTATTCAACTACTCTCCACCACCATGGAGGCTACAGGACTTAATAATTTTCCCAATCAGAGTCATAGATTTCCCTATCTTGCTTAGTTAAAAGTATGCATAGCATGATGTCTGAGGCACCCCACTTGTAGAATATTCATGATCCTTAAAATGACATTGGGCGGAGCATTGATATATGTCTTTTAATGTGACATTTCCTTCACTGAATGATCCTATTGCACATTGATTTCCCTAATTTGAGATTAAAGTCTTTAGAGTATTACTAAAAGCAGCTGAAAAAAACCATGCAAAACTGTGGGTTTGTGTGGGGCTAGCTAGGTGTGAAGCTGTGGTTTCCTGGATACTGCTAATGCTGTGTTTATAACTCTTTCTGGGTAATTTAACTTACCTGGTTATAGAGTTGAGTGGGGGACTAGGGGAGTAGTTTATGCCTTTATTTCCAATTTCAGGAGTAACTTCCTACCTCTGTATGATATGAAACCTATATCATTGTTTTTAGTTTTACTTTTTCTCTGATATCTTGGTATACCTAGCTTTGCTTCTTTAGATTCCTTGGCACTAAAGAAAAAATGAGATTGATTAAGGTCTACTCACTCAGGGATGTTTGCAAATAACAATGTGTTTATGTGTCTTTGTATTTTGTGAAATGTGAATAAGTTGTGGTGGATAATTATGCCAATAAATAATAAACATATATACAGAATTTTATAAATTTTGTAATGAGAATATTTTTAGCTATGGCAAACAGGTCACATAGACTAATTTTCAAGACTGAGATAATCTTCCGAGTTATTATTTCAAGGAATACATAGATAGCTGTTTGACAGTGGCGTAATCAACAGAGGGCCAACTCTGTTAAAACAAACAGACTAATGCAGTCTAAAAGAGGCCCACTCAATCTTTAAATTCTAGACTTTGTGGGTTTTTAGAAAAATAAATCTGTAAGTGGAAGAAAAAGAATGAAATGTGTGAATGTGATGTGTTCCTAACAAAAACTAAATTGATGGTATTTGTCCTACAAAATATCAGAAAGTAAATTTGTCCCTATTGTCTTATTTTTAAATAGATAACAATTATTATTTTGCATTGAAATGTATATTCATACACTTTATCTGATGACATTTTGGGAAAATGAAGTTTGGGTTTTTTTTTTTAAGGTAAGCACGAAGAAGAATACACAAATGGGAATACTAATTGTTTAAAATTACCAATAGTTTCTTTTCTGAGCTTGAAAACAGTTATGTTTCTAAATATGAGAACAATAATTTTGCCTAAAATTGCAGTATAATGACCAGGACTTCTCTCCTTTTTAGAGAAGCAGTCAAGTGCTTCTGGAACAGATCGCTGTCTGCGATCCCGTGAGGTTGATTCCCCAGAGGAAAGCTATGCATACCTAACTTATTGGAAAGTAAACTACTCTTCAATTAATGATGTCCTCCTTTTCTCAAGGTATCCAAAGACAGGAGGTGGTCTGTAAAAGATTGGATGACAACTCTATTGTGCAGAACAATTACTGTGACCCTGACAGTAAGCCACCTGAAAATCAAAGAGCCTGCAACACTGAGCCCTGCCCACCTGAGTAAGTAAGAGTAAGAAGTAAGAATTATTTTAAGCACAAAGAGAAAAACATTTATCTATTCATATTTGGAAACATATTCGTATGTTAGGAAAAGGGGATAAAGCATTTAGGAGGGTAGACATTCCTACTTATCCATAGATTTCAATTATTAACCCCCTTAAAGCAGGAACATCAGTAGATTGATCCTGGCATGGTGCTGGAAATTACCAGATTTCACCAATTCTGAGGCATATCTTTTCACATTTTAACACCTTGGAGATTGAGATTCATCTTGCCACCGATAGTGTGTTACAATAATAATCAGCATTGTTTTTATCTTTCTTAATGGTCTACAAAATAATGGTATCTTTTTTTAATTATGGTATCTTAAATTCTAAAAACACAGTAGATTGGTGTGCAGTCATATCTTTTCCAGATATTTTTGTTCTAAAGGCCTAAAGACTCTTAAAATGTTTGGGAAACATTCTATAATGGAATATCAATGCTATGATTTGTTTACCCAGTTTTAATTTCTGTCATCCTAAGTCATCCTGTCTTCTGGGTGTTGGGCACAGGCATAGAGGTGGACTTCAGACTCATTCTGTTGATTAATGTAGCAGTTACAGCTCAGTGTAAAGGGAGGCACAAGCTGACAGCCCATTCATCTTAATGATGACTTTTTTGAAAATTTAAATTTAACACTGTGGACCCGCTGTCAGTGAGTTCCAGTTTTGAATCTGTAAGAACAGAAAGGTTTCTGGGCTGAGCAGAAGGCATAACTAGGGGCCCCTGACTGACTCATTTGATAGAGCATGCAGCTCTTGATCTCAGGGTCATGAGTTCAAGCCCCATGTTGGGAATAGAGATTACTTTTAAAAAATTAAAAAGAAAAAAGGCAGTGATTACATGAGAAAAGACAATAATGCTGAAGACAAAGATACTGAGTTGATCATGATCTTTGTAGGACTTTGCCTGTTTGACAACTATAAGACAGAACATGTATAAATGGCATTTCATCCTTGTTTGAGAGATCAGGGTAACCATTATCTCCTTGGTTAACTATCCAAACTTGAAATTAATAAGGAAAAACTATGCAAATGAATTTATATATCTCAAGCTCTCTAGAACTGAAGAGGAAAGCTCTATATGCAGTAACGACAGAGGAGTGACCATAAAGGATTCAGGTCCCTATTGTGATTAAAGCAAGATATGTTCCTTATCTTTGTTTCAATACAATAATGCCTTATGAACTTTCATTTCCCAAAGTCACTGTCTGTCCAAATATTTGAATCTCAGAGGGAGATATTCGCTAGTCTTTTGAAACAGTTTAGGGCAGTGACTACCAAACAAAGGGCACAAGGAATCTAGAGTGAAAGAAGTTTTTATTCTAGGACCTTTATTTATTTTTTAAGATGTTATTTATTTACTAGAGAGAGAATGTGTGTGTGCACAAGAGAGACAGTGAGCGAGAGAGCATAAGTACAAGCCGGAGAGAAGGGCAGAGGGAGAGGGAGAAGCAGACTCCCTGCTGCTCAGGGAGCCTGAGGTGGGGCTGGATCCCAGGACCCTAGGATCATGACCTGAACTGAAGGCAGGCGCTTGCTTAACTGACTGAGGCACCCAGGTGCCCTATTCTAGGACTTCTAATCTCATGTTTCTTTTTTTCAAAATGTGATCACAGTGAAACTAATTTCTTAAAATCCAGACACAGGAAAGTATAGAAATTTTGTAATATATATTAGGAAGACATTTGATTTTTAAAAAATTTTTTCTTCTTTCTGCCAATTGTTTTTATAAATTTAACTCAAAAGAAATGGGAAAACTATATAAATTCTCAGAACTGCGTAAAAACCATGGGCAAAATTTTGTTCTTTCCCATATTTCCAATAACTTTCAACATCATTTTCATATAGTTCTACATCTCAACTCATCAAGTTAATTTCCTGACACTCAGGATTTTAAGTATTGTGTTTGGTATTTGATCAGCCACTTAAGACCTCTGAATGGTCCTGGTCATACCTGTTCTATTTTGGCTTCAACTTTTTTATTAGTTTCAAAGTTAATTTATTAACTTTTTTTTAAGTTTGGAGGTAAGAGGATGGAATTTGAAAAAGAGAAATAAAGAGAATATGAAAAAGAAAGTTTTGGCTGACTTTTCCAGAAAGAGCTAAAGATAGATATCTAAAATATTACTATTTATTAGTCCATTTTTTCTTAGTTCCTTTTAAATTTCTTTTTTATTCCTTTGAATTCAGACTATGAAAAAGAAAATCTCAATTCTTCAGAATGGTGGTTGTTCATCATAAAATTGCCAGTAGACATTGGTATTCTAGAGATAAAAATCATTGAAAGACTACTGAATTCAATAATACTTTAAATTAGTGTGGAAGAAAGAAGGAAAGGAGATTTTTTTTTAGATGATGATGTGATAATCATATTTGCTTTTTGTAATACATATTAAAGCATAAAGTTTTTAAAACACAGATAAGTAAAAATAAGAAAAAAAATACCTGTAATACTTAAAATACCACTATTAATATTTTGAAGTATTTATCTCCAGTCTTTTTTCTATGCTTACATAAGACATGTATATATAACAAAATGATATTATACTATTTCTGATGCTTTGTAGTTAGTTCTCAACATATTTTGAACATTAAATATCTTCTACAGCATTTAGTAGATATGTTATTGCTTAATTAATTTGTTTTCTACTGTTGAACAATTTTGGCTGTGTCTTAGCTTTTGATCCCATAAGATACCACAGAATTAACAATTTTTGCTAATAAAACTTTGCTCTCTATAACTATGCTCTTATGGTAAATAAATGGGAGTAAAATTCCTTATTCAAGTGGAAATATATTTTAGTCTGTAAAGCATTGTCAGATTGTTCTCCAGAGATAATGTATGAATGTATATTCCTACTAACAGTCTATTAGAATGTTATTTCCCTGAACTGCACAACACTGGATATTATTATTATTTTATTTTATTTTATCTTATTTTATTTTATTATTGGAGAGAGACTGAGTGAGCAGGGTTAGGGGGAAGGGGCAGAGAGAGAGGGAAAGAGAGAGATTTTTAAGCAGGCTCAATGCACAGTGGGAGCCTGAAGCAGGGCTTGATCTCACAATTCTGAGATCAGGACTTGAGCCAAAATCAAGAGTCGGACACTTAACTGACTGAGCCAACCAGGCATCCCTGGATGTTATTATATTAGGAACAATCTTTGATTATCTTATGGGGAAAAAAAAGCCTTGATACCTAATTGTTGTGTTATGTTGTATTTCTTGGATTGCAGATGAGACAGAACATTGAAAAACTGTGTTCAGTGGCCATTTGTATTACTTCTTTTTGTTTTTCCCTTCCATGGCCTAACCTATACCATTTTTCTACTGAAGTGTTTATCATATTGTTGCTGATTTCTATGAACTCTTAATGTATTAAGGATATTAATTCTTTTACATCTGTTTCAAATATTTTTTCCTAGTTTATCATATATTTTCCATATTATTTATGGTGTTATAATGTATTTTTATTTATGGAAGTCTTAAAATGTTACATAGAAAAACTATCAAACTTTTATTTCTTTCTTAGTTATAATGTTTAGGAAGGCCTTATCCACTTTTGAGATTGTACTTTTGAAGTTTCTTTCAAGGTTTTTTCTTCTTTTTTTTTTTAATGTAAACTTCAATCTATTTGAAATAGATTTGCCTACTTTGAGGAAAGGATCTATATTTTCAAAATCTCAGTTCCATTATTAAAATTCCAAATGGCATTTTTAAAATGAGAAATTATCTTTTTATTTTTATTATGTATATTTTTATTAACATATAATGTATTATTTGCCCCAGGGGTACAGGTCAGAAATTATCTTTTTAAATAATGAAATACTTCAAATATCTCTTAGTCATATTGGAGACTTTATAAGGAGGGTATGGAAAAATAGAGGGTAGTAAGATTTATCTTTGTGCTTTATAAAGAAAATGACAGGACTAGGAAAAATAGACGAGAGAGGCATTGGTAGAGACATATTAATTGTGTTTATTTGGAAGACCTTGAAGGGCAGAGGAAGCCTTGCTGGAAAAACACTAATGTGCTCATAGCAGCAGCTCTTCTGTGAGAAACAGTATAGTAGTCAGGAGGGTAAGGTGAATAGGGACAGGAAAAAAAAACAAGAATTCCGGAGGCATTGAGTGAAAATGATGGGATTCCTGACAAAGGCTCAAATAATTGGAAAAAGGAAAAGGGAGGGGTTGATATTAAAGACCATGACTGATAGGAAGCTAGTGCCCCACCATGAGAAAAGGAAGTAATGCTGAGTTGGAATCCAAAGAGAATGACCAAGAGTTAAGTTTTGACCATGCTATCTTTTTATGTCAAGAATGTTTCTATATATGGCCTCATGTGAAGAATTCTTAAATAGTGAATATTATTCCTATATGATACTGTGGTTTTTAAAGTTGTGAAAATAAGAGGGGTGAAATCAATGGAGTATTATACATTGTGATAATACTGTGACCATGAACTAAGAAACATTTTTTAAGCAACTGCAATGTGAAAGGTATGTTTTGGGAGCAATGGCTCCCTTGCCTAAGGACCATGTAATTGGGTAAATACATATAAAAATAACTATAGGTTAGGCAAAATATGTTAAGCACAATAAGAGAGTTAAAAACAAAAGTGCTAAAGGATGCTTGGGCTGGGGAGAAATTTTTACTCGGGTGTTAGGTTAGGTTTTATTTAATAGTATCTTTTATGATATAATGTTTAACAATAATATTGAGTCATTGTACCTCACCCAAGGACAACTATATAATCTGTTATTTTAAGTTTAGAGGAAGTTTCATCAGAGTCCTCTATAAAACTCCAAAATTTAAGAGCTGGGAACAATCATAGAAATCACGTAGGCCAACTCCCATCATGATGAGAGTATGCTAATCTCCGGTGATGTTTTCTCATTGTACCATACATCACTGACATTGTAAGTTACAAATCAAATGTCTGGTGGCACCTGAATACTTCCAATACTTAATACTTGCTTGTTTCATTGCCGCAGTCTCAATTGCTGTAATTTCAGAGATATTTATTACATTCTTTTTTTTTTTTTAGTTTAAAAAAATCTCAGCTATGAAATGTCTAGGGCATAGAGGCTTATACTTAATATCAGTTTTACTTTCCAATTAGCTGAGGAATGAGCAGATTTTCTTTTCTTTTTACCAACTTAATGTTTAGCAATTTTTTCTAAAACCTATTTTAAAATCTAACAAAGTTCTAGCATCTTAATAAGTAATAGATTACATATTTGAATCTCTCTTTGAGTAAAGATGTTATTGTGAGATTATGAAGATTTTTAAAAAATTTTGTTATGTTGCATTCATGAGAAGGATTGATAATTAGATGCTTGACACTAGGACAGAGGCTGGGAAATCTCTCTCTTTTAATCTAAACATCTAGCATCAGTTTATTTTCATATGTTCTGCCATTTCCCTTTAAGTTAAAAAGCAAAAAATAATATTCTGCTTTTATGCTCGGTTCTTTCTTTAAACATTATGGTTAACTTAGTTTTGGGGAAAGTATTTTATGGTGTCTTTCTTGTCCCCTGCCCCCAATAATATTCTTGTTTGTCCAATTAATGTACAGACACTATGGGTCAAATTTACACAGTCTGCACCACACCACTCTTATTTCAGACACTCAAGCATGAATTCCACGAGTTATTGATGTCTAATGGATATGAAGACACTGTGAAGATGCAGACAATCACTTGGTGTTGGGAAGTGCTCGGAAAGAAGCATTCCCAGTATTGTTCAGACTATAACAATTCAACCACTGATATTTCCAGAGAGAATTTTCGTGTTCATATTTTTACCACCAAATCTAGAGGAGAAAACAGGGAGAAGGTCATCAGAGGGTCAAATACAATGGGAAGAGTGAAGGTGATGGAAGCTGTATGTCTTAAACTGTTGAGGAATAGAGAAAATGAGATGAATAGATGCAGTGGCAAAATTGCAAAACTATTTGAATAACTCGGGTGTGATTTAATCCTTTAGAGAGACATGGGAAGTGATGATTTGGTGAGCAATAAAGATGCAACAGGGACTGAAATCAGAGTTCAAGTCAGAAGGGAAATTGGGAGGGTGGTAAATACTTTTACTTTCATACACTCCAAAATAAATGCTACTGATACATGTAGACTAAGAGATGGTTGGCAATAAATGAGAGGGCAAAGAATAAAAAGGCGGAGGTGGGCCTGACCAGCGGCAAAGAACAGCAACACCTCTTGAGTCACTGCTGTTCCTCTGGGCACCTGTGTTTAATTGGAAGGCCTCCATCCCCCTTACATTATGAGACCTAATGAGATCATGGCTGGAGGTGGTATGACTGGACTTTTTGTGGCCGTTTTATCCCCTAATCTTGGTGATGAAATCACTGTTGCGAACTGAATCAGAGTTTCACTATGGCTGGCATGCAAGTTATTATTCTCAGTACACATTTTCCTCTTTACCAAAAATGGTACTAACAACTTGGGATCATGTTCATCTGTGGAAAATAAAATGGAAAGAACATGAAAATCACTTTAAATCTCCTCTAGAAAATGACTTCGAAAAACATTAATATCAGATTCTCAGAATTAAATCATCATTCTTTAACTGAATTTTAGGTTGAAAATTTTTAGTTTTTGGAAAGATATATTCTAACTTTGAGAAAATGGTTAATTACAATATTTTTTAAAGCTTTAACTAAAGATAATAAAAAATAATAGTGAACAAAGGCCATTGTTGCATATTTGGCTAACTATGGCTGAAAAGGAACCTAGTACTCTGACTTCACTGAGGTGTTATCTCCCATATACAAAACTTGGCACAACTAACCAAGCTCACAGAAATTGTGAGAAATTTGTTCTTAAGCTTTCATACTTTTCTGTCTGGAGATTCTCTTACCTAAGACTATGAGCATATCCACTGAGGATAGTTGCATAATCTATAATCATGGATTGAAGAAAATGACTTGTGCGACTTCATGCTTGGGACCTAGATCCTACTATTTAGCAGAGTTAAAAATGAAATTCAGTGGAGACAGTAACTCCTGGGGGATATAGTCCTAGTTCCAACACTGCTCTTTTCATGATTTTGGAGAACCATTTTCCTCACACTACTCTTACTTCCTCTTCTATAAAACAAAGTACAAAGCCTTGAATATAGTTGGCTTTCAGCATATATTTATGAAATTAAATACAATAATATATCAATCAGGATTCTGGCTGGAAACAACACAACTTCGACTTTAGCTACTTTCCGTACAGAAGAGGGTTTGTTGGTTTACTTAACAAAGCTGAGGGAAGGTCAACAGTGGATCTCATTTAAGGAATGGCTCCAGGACTCAAACACCATCAGGGCTCTCTAGTTCCTCTGCATTCTTTCACCTTGGCTAATTCCACTTGACGGGCCACACGGCCACCAGCAGCTCTTATATCTTTATGCACTTTTGTGACAAGAAGGGGAAGGCCCCTTTTGCTGTAGTGGAGACAGAAAAATTTTAAAGCCAAATTCTCATCGGTTTGATTTGTATCTTGATTCACACCTTTTGACCAAATAATGTCCCTCAGAGAATGAATTCTGCAGAAGTTTTACATATATACACACATGCACACACATATACACACCCTGAAATTATATATATATGAAAATTCACTGATGACTTTAGGGAAAAAGAGTGGTCCACCTACAAACATGAAACATGTTCCTTTTGTTTTCGGTTTCCCACGTTAGCTGCATAGAAGCTGTTTTCAGGAGTAGAGGGATCAAAACAAGGGACCTCCATGTTTCCTGGAGCTGCTCTGCTCTTGGTGTAGGTGTTTAAAGACTCCTACATCTTCAGGATGGACACCTGGGCTCTCTCTGCCCCATAAGCATGGTAAAGGCCTTCTATCTTCTGCAGAGCCTGACATTCATTTCTGAAAAACAAAAGAAACAAATCCCTAGCTCCTTTAATGTGGTTTTAGCACAAAATCCTTGATTGCTGGACAACCTGCCTCAATGTGATAATAAATAAAGCTACTGTTTCTTGTTTGTTGGATGTCAGGCACCATGTTAGAAGCTTTCAGTGGTGTGCTGAAGCAAGCTACTACTGGCTCCTAAAATCCCATTACTAGCGTATCTTCCTCTTGGTAGTTTCAGCATGGCGGGGATGTGGGTTGCAATTGATAGATATTCATATCACAAAATTGGTAAATGAAACAAATCAAAACCCCTGCCCTCCCATAAAGAGCTGGTTGTTAAACACTTAACTAGCACATGACTGGAAGCTTCATATTTATTACTTAATCCTCATGACAGTCTCATGATTTATATTGTTATCTTCATTTTAAAAATTAATTTAGAAAAGGGGAGATATCAATGTGGTTAAGAACATACATTGCGTTACTTGTTTGGACCTGACTTGTGTCTGCTCCAAAGCCCACACACTACACTTGGAAAGCAGCTGACAGTGTGTTATCTTTTCTTTAGCAGCCCTTCCATTTGTCATTTGTCACATCAGCCAACACTGAAATGTCAGCTCTTTTAGGGAGATAATGTAGTCCATTGACTAAAGTGCTTTTGCTCAGCTAAAAATCTCTGGCTACACTGAGGAAATGTTTTTCTGTGTTTCTTCTACTTCTTGCTGCAGGTGGTTCATTGGGGATTGGTTGGAATGTAGCAAGACTTGTGATGGTGGAATGCGCACCAGGGCAGTGCTCTGCATCAGGAAGATCGGACCTTCTGAGGAAGAGACACTGGACTACAGTGGTTGTTTAACACACCGGCCTATTGAAAAAGAGCCCTGCAACAACCAGTCATGTCCACCTCAGTGGGTGGCTTTGGACTGGTCAGAAGTAAGGAAACAGGAGGCTATATATTTTGAGATCCAAAGCATTTAATATTAAGGACCCCTAGCTATGTGAATGCCTTAGAAGTCAACAAGTAGGGACCCCATAGCAGTAAATTTGGTCCTGTTATATTTTATTGCTGCTTGTCAGGAAGTAAGAGGTTTTTTGGGGTTAGGGAAATCAATGAAAAACTAGACATCAATGTGATTAAAAGTAAACCTAAAGTGAATTTGAAAGAATATAATAATGAGTACTTACATAAGTGGTTTTTCTTCTTCTTTGCTATTCTTGAGCAGCAAAATAAGCTCAAAATTAGTGATAGATCTTTTTTCCCCGTGTAATGTAGCCTAACTACATAACTCGTACATATGAATATTTATCAATTTTTAATCACTGATTATATATCTAAATATATTTTAATTGCTTCTATTGAGTCTGGAGAAGAAACATGGATTTGAGGGCTGTGATGCACCAAAAAGTCAAATTCAGATTTTACCATTACCTCTGCTTATATGATCGGTGAGGGAGACCTAAGATAATGTTTTTCTGGCATACATGTATATAAAAGAGCCTAAACAATCCAAAGGACTCAGAAAAATGTTCTTATGAAAAATAAGGTAAGGGGTAGGGTTAATTCTTGACTCCTCATTCTGCATAAGACTTAAACATATAAACACCATACCATTCTCCACATTTCCCAAAGAAGAGTTGAATTCTTCTGTAGTGTTGGTTAATATTAAAAAGAATGAGTACCTGGCTATATAACTAAAGGTCATTCTTCCAATTCAGCAAAACAGGATGCATTTCCTGCTGGAAACATTGTGGTACTTGCTTTGGGTATTTCCTGTAGACCTCGTAAGTTTGTTAAAATAATAATAATAATAAATATATAAATAAACAAGAAACATACATTGTTCTTTAGGAACCCCCTGGATGTAACTTTCCCCTTCTGAATCTTACTGCTAGAGTGGCCTTATTTTACTAGAGGCATGGGCCTGAAAGAGGGAATGTGTTTAAGATGGTACATGGAAATGGGAGATTCTGACCAGTTGTGGTTATCTGTGGAATCTGTAGTGGGAATTGGGAGTGTTCTCCCAAGTTTCCTGGCCAAACTCCAGCTTCAGTAATTACATCTGCCTACCTAACTTTTGTGTTGCAATCAAATGTAGAGATATTCTTGGTATTATTCACTGAGTGGTTATGGAAAATAGTATAAATGTTTCTGTTCCCTAAAAGTGGGTGGATTAACTCCTAAATGGATTTTGAAGATAAAACCTACTGATAAAGAAGAGAGATTCTACAGAATTGTACATCTAGTACAATTCTGTACAGTAATTTTACCTGAAATTCAGTGCCTAGGACCCTCTAGAAGTACATAAATATACAAAATACATTTACATAAAATACATTTTTATGTATTTTAAACAAAAATACATTTACATATTGAAAATGATGACAGATTTGTTATTGGAAAATCATAGTGGAAGACCTGGCTTTTGTCTTCAATAGCTTTAGGGTTTCAGGTCAAACCCCTACTTTTAATTTAGTGCTAACTAAACAACTGGAATGGGCACTACGAATAACACAAAGGAATCCTGTAAACGTGGGAAAGTAAATGTCCATGAAACAACCGCAGAATAATATAAGTGTTTAATAAAATGGTGGATTGTGAGGTAGAAATGTATAAGTGATATAGAAGTTTAGAGCTGAGAAGGTCAGAATAGACCTAGGTAGCATCAGAAAGCTTTTTAAGTGATGGGAGTTAAACTGAATGTTGGAATATGGGATATGAAATAGGGAAGAGAGTAGAGAAACTGGAGAAGATATTCCTGATGGCAGGATAGAGTTATTTATTCAGTTACTTATTCAGAAAATATTCCTGAAATAGCTGAATAGAAACCCAAAGATCTTATGAAAGTAGGGTGGAGAAGAGGGTTTGTTCTAAAGAATAAATGGAAGGTGAGATTGAGTAAATTAGTAACAGATAATAAAAAAGATTGGATGCAGAACCTTATACATCATCTCTCTACCAAAAGTGGAAAAAAGTAGTCAAGTTCATAAGCAGACACAAGAAGAAATTTCTGCCAACCATGAAAACACTAAAATCACATGCACAGATTTGACGTTGGTTTCTTGATCTACATTTTTCTATATCATTATATTTTTATTTTAACATAAAACAAATATAATCACCTTAGATATGTATTTTTATTGTTATTTTCATTTCAAATACCATTTTAAAGTTTTCTTCTGAAATCAACTTCATATAGGTTATAATTGCCCTACTCTTTGAATTTTGATTCTTTTTTGTTTGTTTTTAGAGAGAGAGAGGGGGCACATGAGAGCAAGCAGTGGGGCAGGGAAAGACAGAGGGAGAGGGAGAGAGAGAATCAGAAGCAGGCTCCACACCTAGTGCAGAGCCCTACGTGACGCTCCATCACAGGGCCCTGAGATCATAGCCTGAGCCAGAAATCAGTGGCTCAGTTGGTTAAGTACCTGACTCTTGATACGGGTTCAGGTCATGATCTCGGGTTGTGAGATTAGGCCCCTTATGAGATCAAGAGCCTGTGTGGGCTCTGCGCTTAGCATGAAGCATGCTTAAGATTTTCTCTCTCTCTCCCTCTGCCCCACCTCCCCCCACCCCAAACCCCACAGCTGCTGGCATACATGCGCTCTCTCAAAAACAAAAGCAAAAAAAATAAAGATTTAAAAAAATTAATTAGAAAAAAGAGAGCTAAGTCAAAGCTTGGGAGAAAGAGGTAGTTCAGAGGGTGTGGGACGCACATGTTGGGACTACTGCTTCAAGTAAAGCACTGATGGCTGCTGTTGTCTCTCCACAGCAATCTGAGAAGACTGTTGAGGGGCAAGCATAGGTCAAGAAATGCTGCCATTATTATCTCAAAGGTTCTAGTTGAACACTGTCTGTACCATCATCTTTATTCTTTAGATCTTTCTCAGGAAAAGGGAGCTAAGCTTTATGCTATGTAGGCTTTCCTATTTATTTTCCAAAGGAGTGGTCCACTCTCACACTTCCATGTCCTTACTTTACTAAGAAGCCCACTTCTTCCCTACATGGATTAAAAATAAACGAAAGTAAATAATATTAAGTGAAATAAATATCTGAGTAGCTATGGAGGCCAAAGTGAGAACAAGGAGCCTCTTCTATCTACAGGAACAGAATACCTCCCACTAATGAAAAAAGGAGGTCCTAGCAGCAAAGCAGGGAACGTTCTATCTCTTTTAGTTAAGTGCTACAAATATTTCACACAATATTCTTTTGACACGCCCCTGGAAACTTCCCTTCTTTTCCAGCCCCTTCCCCACTTTCAACTATCAGCTGTCTGAGCTGTGCTAATCACAAGGGTGAGGTTCAACTGGTAAAAACATGTTGCAGCAAGAGGAATGTACCCTTTGACCTTTTCCTTTTCTTTGCCGGCCGCTCTAATATAAAATTTCCATTGTTCCAAAGCCAGGAACCGTTTTTCGTTTTCCCCATCAGTGAAACCCACCCGGTGTTTATGGCAAAAGAAAAAAAAAAAAAGCCAAATTACCTTGGTGGAAAATGGCTCTTCAGCAATCTTTTGTGAAACTAATGAAGCCACGGCTTTCCCATTTCCTATAATCTAGCTTCACTCTTGGGATCACCCATGCTATGTTGGACTTAAATGGTTTTCTCTTTTTGCCCTCTCTTGGCAAATAACTTTTAAAAGCATGCTGCATACTGTGGATGGGCTCCAGCAATCCTAAGCCATTCTTTTGATGTATTGGAATAGTTTCTTTTGACTCCCACAGAGTAACCATTGAAAAAGGTCTGTTTCTTGTACTTACCCTTGGAAAAGCGGATAACTGCTGGCATCATATTCAGTTGATTTTATAGGACTTACATTCAGGTAGCATTACTTAAGAAGGAATGGAGGGGGCAGGATGTTGGAAAGGGTGGAAAACCTACCTACCTACAGGGGACTTTGCTTTGTTTTTCGAAGACAGTTGTGGCATCACCTTGCTAATTCTTAGGTTCTACTCTGGTGCTATAACGAAGTCAATTAAACCTACCTCTCCAGAGAGAACTCAGTCTAACCCCAAAATGGTAACATTTCTACCCTTTACATGTGAGTGCCAAATTGTTTTCTTTGGTGCAGTTTCAAATACTTTTCTCTACAAATTATGTTTTTGCTTTTTAGTCATTGATCATTAAAACTAAAGCATAAAAGCATCTCATAAAATTACCTGAGGGGAAATCCCACTGAGATGAAAACACAAAGCAAATGGTCCAGTCAGACTTTAAAGTATTGTAAAATTTTCATTTTATGAATAAATAAGAAAAATAGGTATTTACCTACAATAAAGAAAAGTAGTGTGAAATAATTTTACTAAAGAATGGATTGTCCACTGAAGTAGCATCTTCCAGACAGCTTCCTATAATTTATTGTGAGAATGAATGGACTGGATTTTGATGTTTATAACTATGCTTTCATCTAAAAAAGTGAATTTTATTACTCAACTAAGTATTCAATATCTAATTGTTACTAATGAATTTTACTGTGTGGTTTAAAAAAAACATGCAAAAATCTACCCTTGATGTGGCCAGAGACCAATGATTATTTCTGAAGAATACTCTGAAGCACTTAAAATTAATACCTATTAATCATATACCTAATCATGGCTACATCTTGCTTTTCTAAAATTTCTTATTTTTTTAGATAGTTAAATAAAACTGAACCTGTCAGATGGATAAATATATTTATCAGAAGGCTAGGGAGATGCAATGTAGGCTGTATAAAGCAGAAGGAAGAAGTAAAAATAAAAACAAGCCAAGGAACATCTCTATGTGAACATCTCTGACCTAAGGTCAAAATAATTTGCCGGATGGACTTCTGCTTGGGTGAAGCTGGTCGAGGTGGCATCCCTATGCCTTTACTGGTTTTTTCACAAGCAATTTTTAGCATTGAATTTTATAATCTCCCTTAAGAAGTACAATATTTGGAGAGAGCAGAGTTGAGGCTTTGGCCACAGACTTGTAGTATTTGTGGCTAGATCTGCAGGGGCCAGGGCTGGTGTATTTCTTGAATCAGAAACTGGCAGAAATGTAGTTTTCAGTCATTCATATTTTGAGAACCTAGGTGATTATCCCTACTTCCAGTGCAATGGGAGAGAATATCCTCAGCTTATTTAGTGGAGTTGGGCTGTAATTTTCTAAAATTATTTTTTGCCTCTGTAGAAGTTGTCATTGTATTCTCAGTTTTGCATATAATCATATGTTGTCCCACAGAGAGTTTGTGTCTCTGTATATTTACCTTTCAGAACTTGTTCCAGTAGAAATTTGCTCTCTGGATTTATCTGTAAATCTTCTCACTGCTTCAGTTTCTCACCTGTAGAGTGGGTGTGAAAATAATAGTACTTCATAAAGTTTCTGTGTGGATCAGGTAGAGTATGACATGCAAAGTACTTAGAACACTGTCTGGTGCTTAATAAATATTACCGTTGCTTTCTCTTTTTATTCTTCTCCCTGTTAATACCAGTGTTACTTGTTTGGGTTTGGTTTTGGTTTCCTGGGAACTTCTAGACATAAATGAATGAGTGGTTTGTCGTTGCATTGTCTTGCTCCCCTAACTGTTAGCAGGACTTTGGCGTAGGCTCTCAGCAAAGCTGCTAGATATTACCACATTCTTCAAATAGTAGCAGAAGCTTCTTGCTACTAGACAAAGATTCAAATACACAAAGGGCATATGTCCCAGCTTTAAATACGTATATATGCTTTTAAAATGTAAAGGGAGAGGGGAGTGGCACAAGTGTATTTATTAATAAATGTTGCCAATATGGAGAATTAATCATAGCTTAAAATACCAAAATTAAATTTCTTATCTATTCTGCATGTTTTTGCCTATCTCTCTAAAGTCAGAAGTACTCTTCTTTTTGTACTTTATCTCATTTTGTCTTTTAATAATTATTTAATACTTCTTATGTGTTCCCATGACCTTGTTTTTGCTGATGCTAAGAGCTATAATGTGGATCAGAAGGCCTAAAATTTAGTTCCTCCTCTACCATTTGCTGTTTCACTTTAAGTGGCTTTCCTTATCTGTAACCTTTCTCAAAAATTTGTATAAGAATAATGTCTTTGAAAGTGTTTCCCTCGTGAGCTGTGAAACTCTATTGAAATGTAGGGTAGTAGTGTTATTATTGATGATAATATTAAGCATTAAGAAAGTGACAGAAATCTAAGGCTTTGGCTTCTAACACTAGTGGATGGGAGAGATGAAGTAAGGGAGACTTTGTTTAAAGTCAGGAGCACTAGACACGACTGGGGCACGCTCAAGAGACTGGAATCAGGGCTTTGTTCATTCTACAGAACACAGGATTGCAGGAGATGATTGCATGTCTTGGTTTCTTGAAATATAAAGTATTGGGAATTTTGTGATGGTTACATGAGATAATAATTGCAAAGTACATAGTGTAATGCCTAACATCCAGGAGACAGTAGGAGTTAGTATGGGGTCTGCCATTTAATAGCTGCATGACTTTCCACCACTTGCTGTTAGACTATTTCCTCGTTTTAAAAACAGAGTAATAATTGCCATCTGAGAGGATTTTTGTGAAGACTATGTAAATTATAGCACTTAGATGACACTTGGTATGTACTACATTTATTAAATGGTAGCTGCTATTATCATCATTATTTTTAGTAGTGGTTAACTAACGGAAGTGACAGCAGCATTGGCATTGTGTGTGGCACTGGGCTAGCCCTGGAGAATACTGCACATTAGTGTGGAGTGGCGAATCTGAAGAGGTAAGCGTAGCCTTCCTATCAGGATATAGTAAGCATATTTAGAGTTGGAATTTTTATCTTGAAGACAATAGCAAGCCATTGAAGGATTTTTTTGTTTTAATCGCAAGAGCATATAATTGGATTTCTGCTTTGGAGAGTGAACTGAGGTAAGAACAAGAAATAGGAGACCTGTTAGAAAGCCAGTGCAGGGGCTCCTAGGTGGCTCAGTCATTAGGTGTCTGCTTTCATCTCAGGTCATGATCCCCGGGTCCTGGGATCAAGTCCCGCATCGGGCTCCCTGCTTGGCGGAGAGCCTGCTTCTCCCTCTCCCACTCCCCTGGCTTGTATTCCCTCTCTCACTGTCTCTCTCTTTGTCAAATAAATAAAATCTTGAAAGAAAGAAAGAAAAGAAAGAAAGAAAGAAAGCCGGTGCAATATTACATGACGAAAATGACATTTGTCTGAAGTAAGGTTAGTAGCAGTGGAGACAGAGAGAAATTAACAGATGGTAGAGAGATGTAGAGGCTCCACTTTCAGCAAGGAATCTGCTTGAGGATTCTCTCTCCCATTTCCCTCTCCGCTCCCCACTGTTTCCTCTCTCTCTCTCTCTCTCTCTCTCTCTCTCTCTCTCCTCCCTCCTAAATAAATAAATAAATCTTTTTAAAAAGCTATGAGCTCCTGGAAGGTAGAGATCATCTTAATTTTTTTTATATCCCCTTCTCCTTCAGTCTAGTATAGCTCTTGCAGTAGATCTGGAAATCAATCTTCCTTCCTTCCTTCCTTCCTTCTTTCTAATGAAAGATATAGAAACATGGTTTCAAAATGTTATGGGTAAGGTCATCACTTGACTGAGAGGAAGAACAGATTTTAAGGAAGGTTTCAGATGTGTAGGGGAGAAGGTTGGAGACTTTAGTCAGTTCACCATGTTTAATAGGTGACTCTAGAAAGATGACATTCCACTTAATCTGGATAAAACGTAAATAATAGACTTTGTGACATACGAAGAAGCATCTTTTCCTCAGTGTGAAGATCAGACTGGTTCAACTATAGTCAAATTCATTATGTTTAGGGAAATTCATTCTGGACAGGGGAAATCCAGAGATTTTCTGTGCAATAAACTGCACCAATGGCCATGTATGCTTAGTTACCATACTCTAAGAAAACACACCTCAGTCAACCCTAGCTTGCTTCACAAGGATGAGTTCTCATGGTCTACGAATAGAATAAGGATTCTTTTTGGAAGACTACACCCAGAAAGTAGGAAACCAAAGATTCCACATTCCAAAAATTAGCAGAATTTTATCATAGCTGAGTGTGGCCAAGGATAGGGATGAATCGGGGAATAAACCTACCCATAATAAAAAAAGAAAATAAGTTAGCCAAGAAAAGCAAATTTTGGGTTTAGCCCTTAAAGTCCTTAGGGAAAAAGATAAAAGTACTTCTGCCTAAAAACTTAAGGAATTTTCATATCTGAAAGATTTTGTCCAGAATTCAGTATATATGCATATTGTATACCCAAACACATTTACTTCAAGAAAGATTTTCCTCCAATTTTCCTCTATCTTTAGAATGTCGTTATGTATTGATACTTGTTTCATTTCCAGTGCACTCCCAAATGTGGTCCAGGATTCAAGCATCGGATTGTTCTGTGCAAGAGCAGTGACCTCTCTAAAACATTCCCAGCTGCTCAGTGTCCAGAAGAGAGCAAACCCCCTGTCCGTATCCGCTGCAGTTTGGGCCGCTGCCCTCCTCCTCGCTGGGTGACTGGAGACTGGGGCCAGGTAAGGCAGTTGCACTGGGGGGTTCCTGCTGAAGCAGCACCTTGAGACCCTTGAGTTTCCCAACTGGGTCGTTATGAGGGCTCAAGAGATGAGTAACACCACTGAGAAATCTAGGTATGAGAGCCAAATATGAAAAAATGCACACGCAGCAGCCACCACATGTAGACCCACTTAGCTGTGTCTCTCCCACCCCCACACACTTCCTACATCTACCTACTTCTTGGATCTTAACATTTTTTTTAAGATTTTTTATTTATTTATTTGAATGAGTGAGAGACAGAGCATGAGAGGGGGGAAGGCCAGAGGGAGAAGCAGACTCCCCACCGAGCAGGGAGCCCGATGCGGGGCTCGATGCCAGGACCCCAGGATCATGACCCGAGCCGAAGGCAGACGCGCAACAGACTGAGCCAATCAGGCGCCCCGGATCTTAACATTTTAACTTAAAATAGAAAGAGAAGTAGTCTAAATGGCCGGATATTTGAGCAAGCCAACAAACTTTGGATTCTAGTTCTATCTCTCAACTACTTCAAAAACAAATCAGTTAATATCAGTGTCTTAACTTTTCTACTTGCAAAATATTCCTTTTAACTTCACAGAAAAGGTATGGGTGTTAGGTTGATAACATGATTGATAGTCTGCAATATTATTAATATTTATTCTTCAGTGGGTTTATTTGATCGGCATGATGAGTTGGGAAGCCAGTATATAAAGCTTTTCGTATGTATTTTTATTAGACTCATTTTATGTTCTAATTTACATTTTTTCCTTTTTTATTCTCACTAATTTTGAATTGTGTTATCGTGCAGAAGGCCACCTTAAATCCTTTTAAAACAAATTGGTATGTTTGAATACAAGGAAAATTGAGGTTTTTTTCTTTTGAATGTCAATAAGGAGATCTATTAGGTTACATTAAAAGAAAATGCTCCAGGGACCCCTGGGTGGCTCAGTGGGTTAAAGCCTCTGCCTTTAGCTAAGGTCATGATCTCAGGGTCCTGGGATCGAGCCCGGCATCAGGCTCCCTGCTAAGCCTCTGCCTGCCTCTCTGCCTACTTGTGATCTCTTTCTCTCTGTCAATAAATAAATAAAATCGTTGGGGACAGAAATGCTCCAGAAAGTCAATTTCTAGACAGTTATTACCCTTTTTTCTGTGTCTTATAATTAACCTTGTACCTAGTTGTTTCCTAAAACCTGAGACTCAAATAAATCATGGTACATAACTATACCAGTATAATTTTGGACCTGCCATTAATTCTTAAAAATGGCATCGCATAGAAATAGTTAGCAAAATTCTGGACAAACTTCAGTATTTTTAGAATATAGCAGTATCTCCAGACCTCTTTTGTTACATTTGGGAGAGGGCAAAAGATTTTCAGTCTTCGTTAAGGCAAATAAATATACTTTCTTTGTGCTCAGTCAGCCCTGTGGGTAAATAAGAAAAAGTATGGTCATAAAATAGTTAGCATTTGTATTTGTATAACAAATCATTAATAATTTGCATTTGTATAGCAGTATTTCATTTATAAAATATTTAAGTGGAATATACATGATAAGGTAAGGCATTAAAGCAATTGTGTGTATTGCTGTGGAAATGTAAGTTTCATAATATGGAATTGATATGCTATTAAAGAATCAGTATGGACATGCTCTAATAATATTTATTTAAGCCAGGTAGACATTTCCTTCCTTACATATTCTTTGTTGCAAGGCACTATTATATAAAAGTCAGTTGAAAGTTTTTGCATATCAGTGATTTTGCCAAATTTACAGTAATCAGTTTCAGATTATTTTTTAAATATTGTCAAGTCCTTTTCTTCTCATCTATGTTTTAAATTCAGTTTCCTAACATGAAAATTAACTGGCAAAAATATATTCTCAAGGATGCTTTAATACATATTTATGGTCCATTTGTTTGTCATTTTGTATTTAAACATTTTTTTTAATGAATGTGTCTATAAATATCCTTGCAAGTCCTGTAAGTGCTTTGAGAGTTTTTACAAATAAATTCAGTAGGGCCTCTGTTTGTTTACCTTGTAAACATCACCATCACCTGTCTTGGCACTGGCTAGCTCATCCACTCACTTGACCCCAAATCTCACAGGCTTTGCTGTCATTCTGGGTGGCAGGCGTAAAGGGTAGACCCAGTTTCATTCTTCAGCCTGGACAGCTGATTAGTCCCAGCTAAAAGTAAGTCACCCTAAGAGTAACCTCAATTCAGAAGTAACTAAATTCCTGATAGATGAAAAAGAAGAGGGAGACATGCTACTTGGTTCACATTTGAAAACTCACGGTACTTATTTAAGCTCTTTTTTTTTTAACTGGTCCCCATCACCAGCCTGCACAACAGTCACTCCTCTTATACTGAACTCACATTTTGATCAGATTCACGGTGCTCCAGTAAACTATCAGATTGTTTGCCCATAAGCCTATAATAAATATGGAGCACAAATGATGTCCAGCCCCAGAATGTCTAATCTACTTCATCCTGAGGGGTTTTTTCTTTTTTTTTTTTCTTTTTAAGATTTTATTTATTTATTTGAGAGAGAGAGAGAGACAGAACACGAGAGGGGAGAAGGTCAGAGGGAGAAGCAGACTCCCCGTGGAGCTGGGAGCCTGATGCAGGACTCAATCCCAGGACTCTGGGATCATGACCTAAGCCGAAGGCAGTTGCTTAACCAACAGAGCCACCCAGGCGCCACTGAGGGTTTTCTTATTGTACTCCTGTGACAGTTCACCTGCTTGGAACTGTTAGAAAAGAAGCCCAAGAGATCTCTTGTTTCCTGGGAACTATATTGCTTCCATTTTCTAGGGTAATCACATGATCTGTGAATTTCCAAAGCAATTCTAGAGAATGCTTTAGAATTCTCTAAAATTCTAAATTTAGAATTTAGAATTCTAAATTCTCTCCAAGATGAACTTCATATGGACTTTAAAAGCTAATATATATGGTATGTGAGAAGATATAATATCTTTTTACCTGCTGAAAATTGTTGATATCAGTATTTTGTTTCTCTCTATGTCTTTGGGTTTAGTGTTCTGCTCAGTGCGGCCTCGGCCAGCAGATGAGGACTGTGCAGTGTCTCTCCTACACTGGACAGGCCTCTGTTGACTGTCCAGAAACTGTTCGACCTCCATCGATGCAGCAGTGTGAAAGCAAATGTGACAGTACCCCCATTTCCAATACTGAAGGTGAGTTTCCCATGGAGAAAGGGCCTGTGGTCTCTAGTGACTCACCTGTACTGGTTCCCAGGATTTAAAGAGTCCCATAAAGCCACCATTGTTAGTGTAGTGTGTGTAGAGCATTTGTGAAAGCTGCATGTTTACTGGATATGTGATAAGGAAACCTACATTTTTCCCTGACTCTGACACTAACTATATGACCTTGTTAAGTCACTTAACCTTTCTGGAGCTAAGTTTGCTTATCTATACAATGAGATATTGGAGTGGGTAACCTCTAATGTCACCTCCAACCTAGCATTCTGTATTTGACTTGGGCCAGAATGGAGAGATGATTTCTAATGAACGACAGTTTAAGTGAAAACTTCTGTTTCTTTTTGGATATAACAATGGATCTCTACCATCATGAAGATTAAAATTCATGCTTGTTATACATATAACGAAAGCATATGTTTGAAACTATTTGTGTTTTAAATGCTAATTTTCTCATTGTAGAAAAGAAGAAAGATAAGTATGTAGCTGTTTATAGAGGAAGACAAAGGTCTTTGAGCTCTGAAATTTCTCTCTCTCTTGTACTGGGCAATCAATCACATGCGTTTTATCTTCCAACTCTTTTTGAGTTGGAAGATAAAATGTTGAGGTGGAAAAGAGGATGTAACTAGCGTATTAAGTTACTGTGTGTTGGATATTATGGTAGGCCCTTTATATCCACCTTATGTGTCTCATATACATAAATATCTCTGTGTGTGTGTGCATGCATGCACGTGCATGTTATAATTATGACAAGAACCTTCCAAGAGTTGGTATTACTGAGGAGGAAACTGAGGCACAGAGAACAGTAGTGACTTGCCCAAATTAGTAGACTCAGGATTTGAACCCAGATTTGACAGAGCCCAAGGACATGTCAGTTTCAACTACATTTTTATGCTATTCTTAATTCACTTTTTAAGGAGGGTATTTTAACATGAAAGCAGAGCTTCTGGTTATAAAGTAGCAATACTTCTAGCTTGACCATCATCCTGAGTCAATAGATTTAGGCTCTGAAACATTGCTGAAAGAACTGGCTTTTTAACATGCCCATAGCAGTATATATGTTGCAATTATGTTTATAGCCTCATTTTAGGCATTTTAATAATTTCCCCCAAAAAAATTTTATAGTGGTTAATTATCATCCATAAGCTTCACAGCTGGAGATGCAAAGTTTTCAGGGTGGGCAAAATATCATTTGCAACTGGACTTACTTCCACCTTAAAGAAATTCCTTAAAAGGGATAGGTGTTAATCTGGGGTTTCTTGAATTATTTGGAGAAATACTACATGGTCATTTAATCTGCCTGGCCAAATCACTTTTTGTTAATTTGACATAAGCAGTTAAGACGGTATTTTTAGCCTTCTTAGTAAAGGAGGAAACTTTTAGGAAATTATTAATCCTGCAAAATATGACTAATCTTAGAACTATTAGTCCCTAAAGCTGCTGACTCACTGAAAAGAAAGAGGATCACTCTTACAAAATTAGATTTAAAGTGGGTATGTCTGTCATAACTTGTTTTGCGTTCTCTTTGGCTTCCTAATAGCAGATATTGAATAAATTTAAATACCCGAAACTATCAGTTCATTTCATCAGCAGCTAATTATTGAATACTTGTTGTGGCCAGCCTTAGCCATTCATTATGGAAAATTCAAGTGCATTTATAAGTTCATAGTCTTACAGGGAAGATACTTAAGAAAAAAAAAAAAAGGAAGGTAGAAAGTGTTATGTGGAGCAGTGGAGCAGTGAACACAGTGCTAAGGGAGTCATTGGAAGACCAATGACTTTAACCTTATAGATCAAGGCAAGCTTCAGAGACTCAAGTGGTCTATGAACCAGCTATTATATGTGGTTGGAAAGATTACCCAGTGTGTGCCCTAGGAAAAGAGGATGAAACGGCTGAATTAAATCATAAGTTGTCATTCATAAAGATATGAAATGTGCAGATAACCTGGATTTCAAAAGAGAAGAGGTTCTTGCATGAAATTATTATGAGTAATCTAATATGACTTCTGGGGGGCACATGGGTGGTTCAGTCAGCTAAACGTCTACCTGCCACTCAGGTCATGATCCTGGGGTCCTGGGATCAAGCCCGCGTTGGGCTCCCTGTTCAGCAGGGAGCCTGCTTCTCCCTCTCCCTCTGCCCTTCCTTCCTGTTTGTGCTTTCTCTCTCTCTCTCTCAAATAAATAAAGTATTTTAAATAAATAAATAAACAAACAAACAAATAAATAAATAAAATGACTTCTGGAAATCAGACCAGGGTGAGAAGAAATGCCTGTTACTAAGGGAGAGTTGGGAGAGAAGTCTGTAGTAGGGGAAGGCGTAGGCTCTGGTTACTGCAGGAGAGTAGAAGAGGACCCTTTTTCCCCAGCAGAATCGGGTTCTCTTGACTGTTAGTGGGGAAACTATGAAGAAACTAGATCAGCTCTACCCCAAGACAGAGTAGGACTAAGGGAGATCCCTTGGGATCTAAAATATAGTTTTTCGGTGGGGTCTCTATGGGTGAAATGGATAGAATCTTGAGAATTGCTATAATAGCCACAGTTTAAGAATTGGTTCCCACTCTAACATTTTATTATGAAAACAATGAAAAGTGTCAAACATAACAGCAAAGTTGAAAGAATTACACAATGAACACCCACCATCTGGATTCCAGCATTAACATTTTCCTGAGCTTGATTTATCACATATATATCTATCTGTCTATCCTTCAAGGTAATGGTTTTTAAATAATGTGCTCCATTCACCCAACCATTATTATTTAGTTAATAAACATTGTGCCAGGCACTGAGCCTATGAGAGGAATGTGACAAGGTCCTTGTCCTCAAAGGGAGCACAGTTTATAGGGAGTGGCAGAAGATAATTTTCACAATATGGGCAGTACTCTAACAGAATAAAAAGAAGTTACCATGAGTACACAGAGGAGGGAGTAATCAGCAGAAGCACCATGGAGAAGGCAAGCTTGAGTGGGGCACTGGAAGATATGAAATAATTTGCTAGAAAGACATGGAGATGCTGGGTGTTCCTGGCAGAGCAAGAGTATGTGCAGTCATGGGGATATGGAAGTAGCTCTGTATGGGTGCAGTGGGTTGGCGGATGAGCAGGCTGTGGAGATGTGGCTACAAAAAGAGAGACGGGGACTTGGTTTGGAGGGTCCTGCCTACTGTGGAAGATAGTGAGGACTCTATCTACAAGTTCTAGAGAACACGTGAAGGAAATTGGGGAGTGACAAGCTTGGGATGGCAGAAGTGTGAAGGGGCAGTGGGAAGCCAACCTTGTGTGGAAGAAGAGTCCAGTCTTAAGATGATGAAGGCTTGAACTAAGGCAGGTATAGTAGAAATCAGAAGGAGAGTAATGAATGAGAAAAAAGAATAAAATGGAAAGGAGAATAAAAAGAACCTGAAGAACAGTCAGACATGGGGATGAGAGATTTGGAGGTGTCCAGGAAGACTCCCATTTAGCTTTTGGTTACTAGATATGGAATTTAGGAATAAATCATGATAAGGAATTTAAGAATCTATAAGGAAGTTAAGCACATTATTCCAAAAGCCATAATAAAATAATGGAATTTGGGTAAGATTTTTAAAAATAAAAATAAAATAAACAATGGAAAGAGATCAAAGAAATGGGGGGAGGTTAAGACAACAAAGAATAATAAGAGAATGAAACTAAGAAGTGGAGCATCAAGATATTAAAAATAATAAATAGTAAGAAGGAAACAGAAGTAAGAAGGGAAATACAATTTGCCTTGTTCAACATCTGCTTTAGTTTTTAATTCCTGAAAGCCTTCAGTGAAGAGTTAAAGCATTATAGCCTTGATTTTGACAGACTACCAGCATGAAGGTGACTCTATGTTGCTGCCAAGAGTGACTTACAGACACACTGGGTATCACTGCATCTAAAGTACTATTCAGAGTAATTTTTTAAAGTACATCTGGCAGCTGGGACTATCCTATTCAAATTTACCTGAAATTCTATCCCGAATGCCATTTTATTTACCCTTATGCAGTTTCAGGTTCCCTTGTAGTTTATATGGTGAGTCTTTTCAGTCTCTCAATAGCACAGGGCACTCTGTCATCCAGCGTTTATTGCTGCCAAGCAATAATTCCTGGTGTGCCACGAGCTGGTAATCAACCCAGGAAAGGTGTGGTTAGCATGCTTTGGTTTACCAGCTCAGGCTGTCTAACAGTGGCTTTGGTGGGTTGCAGTCTCCCTCAAATGAACAACTCAGAGAAAGCCTGAACAGCTCCAGAAATCACATCAGACCCCCAGAACAAAACAGCTACTGGATTTGAGATTTAAAGTGGCATCTGATGTGTTAAAACCAGTGAAAGAGACAATGAACGTCATTTGAAGACTTCGATTTCAGGGAGATGAGGAAGAGTAGTTTTTTCCTTTGCCATTTTCAAAAGCTTGTCATGCACCTTAGCACTCAGGTTCACATTCCTGGCTGTCTGGTTTACAGGGAACCCTGGGATTTGTGTTAGGATCATACCACCGTGAGGATGAATGTGGGTGGCATCCAGGGAATCAGACTGGGTAAAGGGAAACTGAGAAAACACAGAGAGAAAGAAGAATGACTTAGTCCATGGTGAGATGGAATTGGCATCAAGTTTTATAGTTGACATCATCTTGCTTCGATGATGAAAAGTTGGTGGACTGTTCCCACTGCGATGAATAATGTCAAGTTCCCAAGTGAAACTTGTTAGTTCGTCCTTTTCCAGTCTGCCTATCTAACGTATCAAGGGCTCAAGTACAATTTTTTCAGGAAAAATCCTGAGTTCACACCCCTCACCCGCACGGCCTCTGCCATCTCACCTCTCACTAGGCTCCGCATCTCTCTAGATAGTTTGACAGAGGCACAGCTGGTTGCACTTTTGTAATTCAAAAGATAGACCCTACAGTGCTTAAGTCATAACGCTCTACTTACTGTGTTCTTTCTCTGAATCTCATAAGGAGTTTACAGGCTCACAGTATGTGCATTCTCCAAAGAAAGATACTGAGTGGTCCAACCTGGTTATAAGAGGATATTTCCCTGTGTGCCCCAGGTCACTCCAATGATAGCCAGGCTTTGTAGTGTTTTATGAAATAAATGCAAGAGCACTACATCTCGGGAGTTGCTCTTGTACTCCTTAGACCAAGTGAAGCCTTCAAAGTCACAATGAATATGAATCCAGTTGCGTCCTAAATTTATAAGCCTCTGTTCAGTGTGAGTATTTTGAAATCATGTCTTTTAGGTCAGAGATTTGAAAGATTAATGTAAAGCACCTGGGGAAAAATCCACTGGCACATCAATGATAAGTAGATTCATGTGTTGCCTATGAAACACGTTGTCTTATTTTATCATTCAACTCTACCAAAACCCAGATTACCAGTGAGACCCACTCTAGCATACCTGACAGGTTACTTCAGATACTAATAATGGGTCTAGTTCACATCGCAGGACCTAGGGGTTGGCTTTCAGCCCTTGATGTACTCCCAAGTATCCTTGAGAAGAATTAAGGAATATTCCATAAATTGTTCTCCCTACTAGAAATATCTGGCCTTAGATAAAGTGAAATTTTATTTTCAGGGAGAGGTGAGATGTACAAAGAAGAGACTACTTAGGTCCACAAAATATTTCCTAGAAACACATGCTAGGACATCTTACCCTTCCCATGGCCTCACAAGAGAAAAGGTAGAATGAGTGTCTTATCTTTCTCTTCCAGGACAGTACTTAGCTGGCACATGATGATGGCAGAAGAGAAAAATCAAGCTTCTTCATCTTAAAATTCTTGACCCTGCTGGCTTAGATTCCACTATTTAAAAAGGAGTAGCTATAAGTGTATCTGTATAAAGAAAAGGATAGTGAAGACCAAACCTTCCAAATAGATTAATTACAGAGTAATTATATTGCAAAAAGATTCCACCTAAAGGATTCCTTTTAATAGGTCTCCTAGTATAATAGTTTATTTACAGATTATATATTACTTAGGTATAGAGAAGCTTTTGGTTATTAGATATTTTAGAGATTATCTAGAAATCAATGCCTACTGAAGATCATTCAGAAACTAAGCAGAACATTTATTATTGTTTTGCTTTCAAGGGGAACTATAGTTTAATTATGCAGAACTTTTCCAGAATGGTTTTTATCACAAATAGTAAGCTGTACTGTGTATTAATTCAAGGGTGAGAAGATTATTTCTTTTTAAAAGTTTTTATTTAAATTCCAGTTAGTTAACATACAGTGTAAAATTAGTTTCAGGTATAGAATTGAGTGACTTCGTCACTTCCATTATTTCATATTTGTAATGGCTTCGAGAATGAAGCAAGCTAGTGAGTAAGTTTTATAATCACGGCTTCTTGACTACATCAGCAGAATGTTAATAAGTCAATTCAAGAGCTCAACAAGTCAGTCCTCTCTAGGTAAGCTAAAAAAGTGGCAGTTGGGCTGAATGGCCCCGTATAATTTAAAACTTTTCCTAATATAGTTAAGATTACATTCAGCTTTCTTGTAATTGTGGGACTTTAAAACTTCTTGGTGTGTCTCAAATTACTTTTCACTTATGTCATTTTACACAATTGAAGGAGTAGGATAAAGCCGAAGAAAAGTATTCAGGCTATTTCAAATACCTGTGACCTAGAACCTTCCTTTTAAAAAACCCTACTCATTCCTTAGTCACTCATTCCTTAGTCACTCATTCCTTAGTCACTTAGTCAGTGGAGCACGCAACTCTTGATCTTGGGATTATGAGTCCAAGCCCCCTACTGGGTGCATGTTATTATTATTTTATTTAATTCCCCTTTTCTAAGGTGGCAAAGCAAATTTTCTGGTGATGATCCCACCACGGTTGACTCATGACTTTTGGTATCAGCCAAGAATACAGAAGTCTTAATAGGCAGAAACCTTTTTGTAGTTCCATGCCAAGAATGCTGCCAAGGGGTTGCACTCAGCTGCCAATGCTGAGGGGTCCAACCCCCAGCTCTTAGATTGACCAACTGTGTGACCAGCCTAGTTTTCCTAATGTTGTGAGCTTCAGTTTTGCCATCTATATAAATCTGGTGTTTTATATACATCAAAGGATTAAATATGTAAGTATGTAGAACCAGGCAGTTGCTGGCATATAGGAGGCACTTAATAAATTATTTTTAATGTGATCATTACTGGATTAAGCTCTTATGACATTAAAAGACAGAACAAAAGACCAGTCACGGTTGACCTTCTCTGGTAAATAGATTTCCATCGGTACAAAGATGGATTCTTCCAAGAAGTAGGAATGGGTCTTCCTCAGGGATCTTCCTGTTTGATCCTGCATGTCCTCAGGCAGCCCCAAGGTCTGCATTTTAATGTCTCATCAAAGCCTATTGTCCCCATTTTGGCATCCCCAGGCCTGGCTCCTATCCCATCTCTCCCACCCCACACCATTATGATTTACCTGCTCTCTGTTTAATATCTTTTTGTTAATTTGCTTATGAATGCCAATGTGTAACCCTCCCTGAGAGCCTAGGTACATTGTGTTAGGGATCCCAGAGACATAATACACAATGGTTGATCTCAGAGGCAGATGTGTTGTGGTAATAGTAAGAGCTAAGGGATTCAGTGATTCCTCTGTGCCTGGTGCCAGGGGAGGGGATCGGCGTGTGTATGGGGAGGGGGCATTCTCTTTGTAAGCACTATCTCATGTGTGCCTCACTTTACCACATCCTGTGAGTAGGTCTTGTCACAGGTCTCTACTTCACAGATGAAGAAACTGAGGCTTAAAGAGGTAGCGGAACTTGGTCCAGGACAATCAAATACGGAGAGGAAGCAGCTCCAGAATTCACCCCCAGGGTTCACTCCAGATCTGCCACCCCTCACCACTGTGTTATGGTGCTGGGGCAGCCAGGTCGTGTGCACTCCTTAGAAGTGCCACCTCTCTAAGTTTGATCCTGCTCCCAGGACCCAGATGAACTCCTGCTTTCAGTCAAGCTGGTTGGAATCAACTTAGTTGACAACTAACTTGAGAGAGGTATTGAAAAGTTCAGAGAGGGACAACCTAGCAGCTGGCTTCCAGCCTACCCCAAGGCTAGACACTGCTCCTGGCCAAAGGACTGTGCTCCGGGCCTCTGCATGCTGAGGAGGGTCCCCTCATTTCCAGCACCCACCTAAGAAGCTGAATCCCAAGTTATTTATATTTGTAGTAGCCCAAATGGGTGGATGGTGGGGTAACTGGGAGGAACAACTTATGAATATTTTTTATTCATTAGTTATTATCTGTTTTGGAATTGGATTCCAAGGTCTAAATCTAAAAGAAAAATCTATGCATTTGCTTGTATTTTGCTCATCTCAGATTTTTCCTACACCAGTAGCAACTCTTCCAAAAATGGAGTAATGAATCTCCCAATGAAACTGAACCCCAGCAATTACTGACTTGTGTCAATAGGACAGCATTTTCTCAGTAGTAATCTAAATACTGTGTCCTCAGGAAGAAAGTCAGAGGACAACTTACTGTCATCAGGTGGTACGAGATAATAACTAGTAGTGGTAATAACACTTGTAATTCAAGGTCTTGTACTTATCAAGTGCTGATAAACCGTGTATGCACTGCTCCAGGTGGCATCATAGGATAGACGTGTTGTGTGTGGGAGTGAGAGCTCTCCTCATCCCTATTTGCAGAGTGGGAAACTGGCACAGAGAGGCTGTTTGTTGAGGGGCATAAAGTCTGTAAATGAGAAAACTAGGTTTAAACCAGGGCAGCCTGGCTTCTCATTTTATTTCCTTGTACTATTAAAGCAACCAGTCCTCCTCTCTCTGTTTCTCAACTAAATGATCTTTATATTTTGGCTAAAATTTACTTTGTACTTGACGTGATCCCATCAAGCCCCACTGCCAACTCGGAGGGGTGGTCTCTGCCGGCAGGCTACCCCATTAGGATGGTGATTTGAAATTAAAGATGAGTGATACTGTGTTGGCTTTTCTCATTTAAAAAAAAAAAAGTATTTTATTTATTTATCTATTTATTTGAGGAAGAGAGAGAGCACAGAGGGAAAGCGTGAAGGAGAAGCAGTGCAGGATCCTAGGATCACGGCAGATGCTTAACCCACTGGACCACCCAGGAGCCCTTCTCATCATTTTAATAATTGTATTGCCTTGACAACATATCTTTCTTGGTAACGTGGATAAAACTTTTTCTTCCCCCCATGAAAATATTCTTAGTCTAAACCTGTTTTGGTTGCTTTTTACTGGTCATGACAGAGAGGAAAAGGAAAAAAAATGCCCAGTGACCTCCAAATTAAAATATGTGGAGATCTTTTCGCCTCAAATTCATACTTGATTCACAAAATATCATCTGATTTCTTTTTTTTAGGACAAAGTTCAAAGAAATTTTTCTTGTCTCTCTGCCCTTCTTTGGGCCCAAACTTACATTTATTGAGAATCTTAGAGCGGAAAGTTTCTATTCAAATTTCTAACTATTATTCTCTTTGTAAGTCGACTTGTGAGTAAAGAAGTTCCATGGTGACAGCGTTTATGTTCGCAGAAGATTGAGGGCTCCCATTTAAAATTTTAAGTCTTTCAGTGAAATAGCCTGGAATGTGAGATCAATAAAATGATTACCTGACTTCTCAATAATAATGGAAAATTTTCCCATTCCTTCACGTATAATTTCTCAGGTTTATCATATATGCCTTGTGTCCCATGTGTATGATCTCTTAGAACTTCTTCAGTGGATTTCTGAAGCCAGGAAAAAACATCCAATAAGCCAGCAAGCAACAACAACAAAACTGTCGTGTTACACTGAACTTCACCCAGGGTTCCACCTGATTCTAATTACCTTCAGCAGTTTACCCAGGATGCCTCAGTATAACCACCTGGAAAAATGAGGGTGGAACTTTGATTCTGGGAGGCATATGGAAATTTAATTACTAGGTTTACAAAGTATTTTAAAATCGCCAGATAAAAGTGACCAGAGGACTAGAGAAGAATATCATTATTAGAAGTAGTGGGGTTATGTGGGGGTCAAAGGGGTGCTGAGGATCAAAGTCTGGTGTGCCTTTCTCTACGCTGGCCCCTTAGCCCCATCTTCTGCAACCAGCCTCGAGGGGAGATGGAGAAAGAATCATTTATTCACCTTCTGGCTGCAAGAACTGCAGACCTCAACTGTGGCAATTCTAGCACTGAGGAGAAAATACACATAGGAAAAAAGAAGGCCATGTCTCACTTCCAAATTAAAAAAAGACATTTCTACATGTTTCCATAACCCACAGACTGCTGCCATTTGAGGCCAACCCTTCAAAGTTTTCCTCTTTGTCTAGTGTAGTTGCTGAATCTAGGCCACTGTCAGCAATCCTTTTCATTCACCCAGGCCCATCCCCACGCCTCACAGATGCAGAGATTCTCTTGAGACATGTGTACTTTGGTATCAAACAATGCAACTCATGTTTGATTTTGGATAACCTTGCACTGCTGAATAAAATAACCCTTGAGAAAGAAGCAATAAAAGCGCTGTAAGAAAAATGACTCATGTTTCCAAGCTGTCTAAAGTGATCGCTTATCCCAACAAATGGTAATTCTTTCAAGACACAGTGGGCATGCACCATACTTATAAAAGTCTGGGAGAAAAGCCTTGCAATCATTTTTTTTTTAATTGTGTTAAAATCTATCAAAAGAATGTTTCTGGTAGGCTGTACCAGACAGGGTATGCTTAAAAACAAAAACAAAAACCACATGGATGTGGAAGCCAAGGTGGATTGGTGCAAGGGGGACCTTACCAAACACACAGTGCCATTGGCTTGTTTATGCACTTGTTTATGTGCCTCTAATTGTTTTCCATTTTCTGCCTCCATTCGTTAGAGTGCAAAGATGTGAACAAAGTGGCTTATTGCCCACTGGTGCTGAAGTTCAAGTTCTGTAGTCGAGCATACTTCAGACAGATGTGTTGTAAGACCTGCCAAGGACACTGACCCACGGAAAGCCAGAGAGAGCGCCTTGTCATTTCATCGTGGAAATGCGTCCATCAAAGAGAGCCACCCAGAGGAAGAGGATTGATGTCCTTGCAAATGCATTACCCTGTGGAAAACGTAACCACTGGTCAGCCCTAGCTGACAGGATTTCAATATTATTTTAACTTCTGTGAAGTGGGATTTATTGATCCAAAGTGCTGGACACGGTATTAAGGAGGGAATGCCAGATCGGAGCGATCCAAACAACACAGGGAGACTTGCTTACTGTGGAACGTCTGTGTTCTTTCGAGTAAATCCAATAGCCTGTTTACCTCCTTGGACCATTAAGATAATTTTTATTATGGACTTAGCAATGACACTGAATCCATTTGTATTTAAAACTGTTTAAAATGTAGTTGTTATGACTTGGTCAACTATGGACGTAAAAGAAGATTCAGAAATCTTAAGTCATAGCTTAAAAATATTTACTATACTTTATCTCACTACAACAGCACCACAACTTAAATTCTAAAACGGGCTTTTAACTGTAATTTAAGGAGCAATTATAAATCAAAAGTAATGAAAGTTTGTATTATTTTTCTTCATTCCACTTAATTTCCTTAGGAATAATCCCCCTGTTCTGAACACTGCTGTGAGCCATATATAAACTATATTAAACCGAACAACAGTGAAGGACTTAGTTGAAGGCAGTGCATCAGTTACTGCAGCTGTGCAAGTCTATAAATTCTGTGCTAAAAGACTGTGGCCAACTTGCCATTGTGCAAGTGAAGCTGAGATTTCCATTAAAACTTTAAGGGAAAAACATTTCGATTTCATGCAGATGCCAGACCAGGGGTACGGTAGAGACCGAAGAACCAGGCCCTTTGCCGCCATCACACAGGATGCCTCAGTTCTTCTTTGAGTCACCCCAACTCAATTGTGTTTACACCCTCACCGGCCACAGAACAGCTTCTGCCCGTTGGATTGTTGCACGCGTGTTGAGCTTACTGAAATGATGCCGTGCAAAAGATAGACTGGCTCAGTAACAACCAGGCAGACCCTTTTGCTGACAATTGTGATGGGTTCCAGATGTCCCTCCCTTGATATGGCAGAAGGCATTTATTTATATGAGAGCAAGTGTGTGTGTGTGCGGGCGCTTTTGAGTGTGTGGGTTAGATGAGTGTGCTTGCACATAAATGTGCTATTTCTGTGAGTTTTAAAAGTAGGCAACGGATAACAACCAAAGAAGAAAAACTCATGAAGCCTAAAGATGATAAAGCATAATTTTAATAGCCATCCAACCAACTATCTTGTATTTTTTACGGATACTCTGAATGGCAATCAAATGCGAAACCAAGTTTCTTGGGCAAGTCAAATTCTAGAATCAAACCCAGAACCCTAAATTAAATTGACTAGCTCGTATTTTCCCTATCCACAAGTAATTTCATGTCACGGTCATCAAAAGCTTCAACAGTGGGATTAAAAGAAAGAGGAAAAAAAGAGGGTACTTGTTTGTATTTTGTACTTGAACACTTGTAGCTTGCAGCAGGTTCTTGATGAATGTGCTTTGTATCCTACAGGTGTGTACACCGTGCTACACCGACACCTCAAACGCCAACCAAATGGCTACTTTGTAAAGATACTACTTGCAGTTAAAGAGTATGTTTGACTTAAACCCGTCACTGTGTGTGCTCAAACCACATGTCAGGTGTATAAACTACGCCGCGACCTAAGGTAGAGGATTAGTGTTTTTTTCAGAAAGGAAAAGGGACTCACAGACTTCAAAAACCAACCTAAACTTCAGGTTTGCTATGGACAGTCAGCACGGGATGTTCTGCACACTCAGTCGTGGTCATCCCTACTTTCTCGCCTGCTTTCTCTCTCAACACCACAGCTCACGTCCCTGAGCTTGCCAGAGAAAGCTACTGACGATACACAAAATTTGCCAGGGCCCCTCTGTATACTGCCCTGAGAAAGCGAGCCAAAGTGCCATCTATTCAGTGAAGGGGAGGCAGCCCCAGCACTGAATTCCCTTGGTCCCTTGCAAAGAGCAGTTAACTTGGTGCTAATGTGCCCTGGTCGAATAAATAAAAGATGAGAAGTTTCTGTGGCATTTTAGGCATAAGTTTCCTGTCAGGATCTGTTTTCCCCAACATAAATACCAGCTCATGTATATATTCCAAAAAGAATTCTTATTACTGACTGAAGTCTACTCTACACCTCACCTGGAAACTAACGTTGTGAAGACTGTTGCCCTGGGCTCCCTTGACTGACGTTAGAAGAGGGGGCAGCTGGCGTTCCCTCAGGAGTGTGCACCAGCCCCAAGGCCAGGAGCAGAGAGCTTCCAGGAGTAGCCTCGGATCACTCCACTAGAAGGAACCAAGCACAGCATGTAACAGGACCAAACCTGAGTGGGGAAACAAATCATATTCTACAGTACATCACAATACTGCTGCTAACTGTGTAGTCAACCACACGGCTACATGATATGCTCTCTTCCTAAATAATAGCAATAGGATTGTCAGTGGAGGCTGAGCCACCATGGCAGGTCCTCCAAATAGAGCGTGTTATGTGGACTACTTAGAGAACTACAAGGAAATTGGTACACCATGGCTGAGAGCAGTATCTGCCACTGGCATAAAGTCCTGCCAAAAAAGGAAAGGTCAATATACCCAACTGATTAAAGCCCTTAAAATACATATGACTCCCCAAACAGTCCATTTCATTAGGAATTTTTTGGAGTGAATGTCACATAGGTATCCTTAATAATACAGAATGAAATTACCTTTGTATTATTGTGATTAGTTGTTGCTTATTATTTTATACTCAGTATTAATGTGGTACACTGTTACTTTTTTTTTTTGCTTTTGTAAATTATATTCTAATTTATTGCCATGTTTCCTAACACTTGTCCTTCGTTCATTCTCCTTGTAATGAAATGAAAAAGTCATTGTAACACTTGATGGAGTGAAATTCCACACCAGGCACAGATTTTTTTTAACATAGATAATTTAGTAAAAATAAAAATTCAGCTTGTAAGAATGATTCAGGTGAAAGTTGTCTATTCCCTGAAAAGCTGGTGTTAAACTTGCAGTTTAATGGTTCAGCCACTGCTGAGCTGGGTGTACTATCACATGCAAAGGTAACTCGGCAATTTTTGAAACCTAGCAACTAAAATGAAGGTAACCCTCCTGCATGTCTAGCTATTTAAGTATGTTCACAATGACAATTTCATCAATTACGTAAGAAGATGTGGAATGCCCAAACAGGTTGTGCTTCAGTCTGCCTACCTCCATATCCACCTCCATACACGTTCAACCTGATACACTAGAAGAAATCAGGTGTGGTGATTAGATAGTCTTGGAGAGTATTTCTTCAGGGTCATCTAGGAATCAAAAGGGGCTGGAGTATTATGAGTGCTCAGTGAATGAGAAGACTCTGAGACCAGCTGTATCATCTTCCTACTGTGTTTGCAAAGGGTAGTTTTGCTAGAGGTTGGGAAGGAGGGAATAAGGAGAAATAAGGTTTGCCTTAGCTTAGATTCCTCAAATGCAAGTCTATCTCTTTACAATTGTTTTTAAGCTTCCAGTTAACTGTTTTCTCCCTTCGAAATGTCTAAAGGGTACTTGCCTACTTAGGGCCCTGATTGAAGGACAATCCGCCCTCTGTGGAGATCTCTGCCACCCTCCAGAGAGGACTAGGATCATCCTTAAGCTTTTATCCTCCAAAAAGCCAGATGATATTTTTTTTCAGGTGAATTAGGAGGAAAGTTGGGTATTGACCTTTGTAACAAAAATGTGTGAATTGATGTGACTAGGATAATATTCATTACTTTTAAAAGAAAAGGGAAAAATGTAATTCAGGGAGGAAAAAAAAAGTCACAGTCCAGGAGACCTGGAAAATTCTAAATAAGTGGTTGCAAGAAAGAGAAAAGATTAGTCCCTGAATAAAAAAAGTGACAGATAAGCTGTGTTCAGAATTCTGTCTTTCATATCATCAGAATGTGTGGAATAAACTAACATGTTTTCAAAAAGAACAGCTGTTCACAATGGTTTTGTCCCTCAGACTTGAAAACCCCAAACTGTAACTTAAAAAGAAAATGGTCTTCCATCTTTTTCTCAGAGCATTATTTCTAGCATTCTTTGTCCCTCATTTCATCCACAGATAGTATCCGAGGCCCGAAATCAAACAGTAGTTTGAGGGCTGGTTCCACTCTGTGGAGAAACCAAGGTTATGCTTGTATTCTCTTGGTTGATGGTTCCTGTTAGCCCACTGAAAGTCTTGAGCTACATAGATGATGAAAGATAATTTCCAGGGCAGTATCTCTTTACCAGAACAACACGGTGCCCTCACACAAGGGTAATAGCCCCTGATGTCCGGAGTCCAGGGATTAGGGAGCCTGAATATTCCCATTCACCTCAGGGCACAGAACATTGTGTCTGACCGGTCAAGATTTCATTGATCCAGACTTTAAGTTTTGTGAAATTCAATATGGAGATGTCTCCTTGGACCTTGGCTTGGATACATTACCTCTGAGGTGTGTCACATCAGAGGGGCAAGTTATCCCCCCAGCTGCAGGCCTCCCAGAAGTCAGACTGCCTTCTTCAGGTCAATAGCTCGACAATGGTGGCTTCTCCTAGCTCAAAAGCCAATACAATTCTTGGAAACGCCTGTCTGTGCCCCCAGCAAGGGCTTTTGTGCATGGCAGGCTACCTTATGGGCCCACATGGCAGTAATTGTGAGATGGGACCTTTGAAATCCCAAGCAAAGATGTCAGCAGGAGGTTTGTAGCCCAGGGCCAGCCCAGACCAAGAGTGGCCTCTTTGTGTCTAGAGAGTGGCATCAACCATGGTCATTCATTTCTACTACCAGTATTTGCTGAGTAGCTGTTGTACGCAGGTTCTATGCTAGGCACTTAACCTATGTTCTCTCACTGGATGGGTTATAACAAAACTATGAGGACAATACTGTCAACCCCTAGTTACAAATTCCAAAACTGAGGCCTAGAGAGGTTGAGTAAGTTGCCAAGGGTCGTAAAACTGGTCTGGCAGGTGTCACCTCTTTGGCACATGGCAGGTTGCTGCCTGGCCTACATCTGGGACCGGGAAATCTGGAAGGATGCTCCTCTACCAGAAAGAGACTTACCAAGCCAGAGGAAATAGGTTTCTTTTTCCTGGGAAGCAGTGGGCCTGAGGCCTTGGGTGGGGCTTCAGGGGTCAGGAAAGGGGGAACTTTGGGCTCCTGTCTCTGTAGGTGGTGATGTTCCCTATGAAAATTCCTATGTCTGGTGACAAAATTATACATGGGGACCCAAAGTGGTTTCTAAGCATGTAGTTAGAGTTCGTGGGAAGAAGAGGAAAATGAGGGTCAGAGATATTCAAGGATGGATGGTGTCTGCCATGGCAATTAGCAGCCAAGTACAAGAGAAGGCTCTCACCTCCCCTGAAATGTCCTGTTTTGAATCACAGAGCCTGTTCCTGTCCGACAGCCCCCTACGCCAGTTCCAGACGTGCCAGATGGCCTCACTGACCTATTTCAACACAACTGGAGCAGAATGATTCCTGTGTTGGCTTCGGGTAAGTTTCAAGAAAGGTGGGTTTCTGTGTTTCAGTCAGAGCTGGACCATCAGGTTGCTGCCAGCAAACAAATTCCTTGACCTTCTGTGGTGGGTCTACAGAGTGGAACCAGGAGTTCTTTCAGCCCATGCCAGAATGTACTGGCCGCCCAACTGGCCACCTGCCTCCACCCCACCGACTGGGCTTTGGCTGGCCTTCTACCAAACAGCTGTGCTGGGAGCCACAGGTGGCCGCCCACGCTTGTGCCCAGGCCAGCAGCTGCATTGGCCTGACTCAGCCTGGCGAGATGGACCTCATGTGCCTCTGCCCCTCTGCCCCAGCTCCTGGGGAGAAGGGAAACTAAAGCTTCAGTACACTAAGAAATGTTTTTGTGGTCAAAAGGCAATCACAACGCTTACTGTTCTCTTCCTCGTCATCAATATGGGTATTTTATTTTTAATGATTCAAATGAATCTGATGTAAATGAATAGACATTAAAGTTCCAGTTTTAGAGGGGGTGTATTTTTGTAAATATAAACTTCAAAAAAATGTATCTGGAAAATCATCCTAGGTATCTAGATAATAACTACATACAAGAATATTATTTGAGTTACTGAAAAAACACCTACAGACGTGGCTAAAATATGAGCTTGAATTAAAGTGAGTAGCAAAACTAGATATTATTTCAGCCAAACTAATTGCAATAAGAAATAATATGGCTCATTGTTTTAAACTTTGGGACAAAAAAAAGCAAAATTGAGAAATTAAGTATTTTATTTTGAGATTAAAAAGTATATATTGAAATTTTATTTATTTATTTTTAAGATTTTATTTATTTATTTGACAGAGAGAGAGATCACAAGTAGGCAGAGAGGCAGGCAGAGAGAGAGGGGGAAGCAGGCTCCCTGCCGAGCAGAAAGCCACATGCGGGGCTCCATCCGAAGGACATCCCGAAGGCTCAGGTGTATGCTCAGGTTCTAGTAGCAAGTTTTGGAAACCTCTCTTTAAGTAATGCATTACTTCTGTCAGAAGTGTCTTTAGGGTGGTTATCTAGTTCAGTACTCCAAATTATTGGGGGCCTCGAGGCTTAGGTATTTTTCTGAATATAACGCTAAAGGTAAGTTACGTTCGTTTAACCTAATAGAGTAGACAGAGTTCGGCACTCTCTAATGACTCTGACATCCGTGGTTTCAGTTGTATGTAATATGTTAGGACGTGAAGAGAGGTAGAATAGGTTCTGTAGCTGATTAGCCCTTGTAAATGGAAGATCATCTGAACCTCAGTCTTGAGCCTACTGTCTTACTGATTTCCAGACTCAGTCACTGAGGTGCACGTTAGGGGAGTAAGAGGAAACCAGAACACTTATTCATAGTTGTTGTTGTTGTTGTTGTTGTTGTTGTTTAAAGGAAATTACTTATTGCATTTTTATGGCAGGAGGGAGAAAGTTGTTAAAACGGTTTCTAATGAAGTCAGACATTTAAATGATGAATGACTAATGTGTTTTGTAGAAACAAAATAAACCAATAAATGATAAAAAAAGATAATAACTTGGAGCCATATTTAGTTTTGAAGATTTTCTGAATGTAGGCTGGACTAGGAAGATGTTATTACATACTATGCTTAGGGTCCAACTTCCCACCAAGGTGGCAGACTTGCTGGAGGGAAATAGTGGGAGATACACTGTATTATTTCAACCCACATGTCATCTCAACCTGAGAAACTACATGTACCAACCATCTCTCATGTCTGGCTTTTCTTTAAGTTTATTTATTTATTCATTTTTAAGTAATCTCTACATCTAACGTGGGGCTAGAACTCATGACCCCCAGATCAAGAGTTGTAAGCTCGAGTCTCCTGGGTGGCTCAGTGGGTTAAAGCCTCTGCCTTCAGCTCAGGTCATGATCTCAGGGTCCTGGGATCCAGCTCTTACATCAGGCTCTCTGCTCAATGGGGAACCTGCCCCCCCCCCCTCGCCCCCAACTCTCTGCCTACTTGTGATCTCTCTCTCTCTCTGTCAAATAAATAAATAAAATCCTTGAAAGAAAGAAAGAAAGAAAGAAAGAAAGAAAGAAAGAAAGAAAGAAAGAAAGAAAGAAAGAAAGAAAAAAAGAAAGAAAAAGAAAAAGAGTTGTAAGCTCTTTCAACTGAGCCAGGCGCCCCCGACTTTAAAATCAATACATTAGAATTTAACACTCCAGATCAGAATTGTCCCCTTCAGAGTAATTACTGGAGATTACTCTGTGCTCATTGTTAGAGTAAAATCATCATTCAAGACAGCTTTTAAATTGTTAAATCTCCCAGGGTAGAATCAATTTGCATTTTGTAAAAGCCCAAAACCAAATCTGGTGAGCAATTTACATATAATCATTTTGGCAACAAATACCTACTATCCCTTACAAATTGACCCCAGGTGATACAACAAAAGGAGCTCCAAATACACCTTGATTAAATGACTATTTTAAAGGATTTCACTCATTCATATACAAAAGTGCTGGTGTTTTATCTAAAAATTATAGGCATTGCTTTATAATCCAAGTTAAAATTAATATAACATTTCACTAAATGTTTTACACAAATTCTGAAATTAGCTGGAAAACTGGACCACCTAAATGACATGTTACCTGTCAGGGAGAAGAAAGATCTCTGACCTTCCTGGATTGAGTAACCCTTTGATCCAGGAAGCCAAACCACTACTCAGACGCTGAAGTTAGCAAACAGCTATCCTTAGAGAATTCTCCTTCCTGGAGTCTCTGGAGAGAAACAAACAAACAAATAAACAAACAAAACCCCAAAAAACAAAAAACAACTGTCCTTCCACAAGGCTAATTAGCCAAGGTCTGTCAGCAACATTAATGAATCTATGGCTTAGTGTGCAAGACTTGAAACTATGCCTCTTCATCACTGAGTCAGCATTCATAGAGATGTGCCCTGATTTACACAATTCTAGGTGTGTTCCATTCATGTAGCTTGGAGCATTTCGCTGTGCTTAAATGATAATTGCGAGATGAACTTGATCTTTAATTGACTGTATTGGGCTAACAATCCAGTTTCCAATGTCTTCTTCCTTGGCCTGTCTTTCTCCTAGAGTTTTCAAGGAAATTGTTAATGATGTATAAACAGATACTTAAACATATGGGGAGACTACCATCTTAAGGAACTGTGAGTGTGGCTTTGGAAGAGGATAATTGTTCTCTAACTTCGAAGTGTGATTTTTCACCACGGGTTTTTTATAAATCAGATATTCATATATAGCAAGACACAAATCAAAAAATTTTCTCAACATTTTTGCTGGAACATGCCTTAAAATCTACAATTTTTAACCCTTCTTCTCCACAAATCATTTTAAATTCATACCCTCTCTCCCTAAACAACTTTAAAAAACCTTCTTGGGTGGCCAGGAATTCTTGTTTCTCAAAATTAACAATGACAGCCATGGTCAGGGACACTGTTGGAGTCCATTGTCACTATGCATCAAGAAAACTTCACTTTAAACATGTTTACATTTTCGCCCCCGAATAGTTTAACCAGATTGATCTTTTTTTGTCAACTTCATAATAATTTAATTGCTGATAGGACTAAGAGAAAAACCCTGATAAAACAGACAGATGAAGTCCTTTCAGGGAGTTCTAATGAAGAAAAGAGTGAGTAATAATGTATTTATTCCATGCAATGTCCTCTGTAAGAGCAGGGGATGCAGAGGGATGAGAAATGTTTCTTGTGCTGCTAAAAATAATGTAATTCAATGTCATTTACTTTAGGCAAGAAATTACCAACTTTTGTTTGTTTCTTATTTACGTTGGAAAATTTCAAACCTACGCAAAAGTAGAGAGACTGGTTTAATGATGCCTCATTCCCTCAGTGTCCACGGTGATCAACATGTCCAATCTTGTTTCCATCTACTCTTCTCCTCTACTGTGGCTTCTCTTAGCAGACATCACGTCATTTCATCTTTAAATACTTTGGGATCTATCTCTAGAAGATAAAGACTAAGTACTGTAACAAGATATTTATATTTTCATCTTAAAATTAAATTTGCTCAATACTGTCATCAAACTTGGGGAAAATAATAATACTTGTGTACACCACGTCATGTGCACCAATTATGGGCTTTATTCCAGGCAGTATTATAGGTGCATTCCGTCCCTTATCTTGTCATCATTATTATTGATTTTCTAGAGGAGGAAACAGGGGCTAGGAGAGGTTGAGGGATTCCTCTTCTGGCAAGTTGAGCCTAGCCGACCTGCAGAAGACCGGGAGTTATAAGAAAACAACTCTTCTACCACCAGGGCCTATACTGCTTCTCTGTTGCAAATCGCATTTGGGAAGAGGAACATCCAGGTCTTTGCTTATTGGTCCCAGAAGAGTGTTATGAAAACAAGTAACTCATGGAGAAAACAAATCCTCCTCCGGCCCCTCTGCTCATGGCTGCTTTGAGACTTAGTCGCATCACACAGCATTCCTTGTCGCTGCAAATGACTTCAGCTACCCTGGTTAATGAAACTTCTCTCAAACTTCCTCTTCAGTCTCCAACGCCATTGCAAAATTTCCAGCTGTAACCATTAGTAATTAATTGTAACCAGGCTCAACTGTGGAACCAAATGTGTAATTAAAAGTTATTTTTGTAGGAAAGTGTAGTGATGTTAGCACATAGCTTTCCTGCAATTGATTTTTTTTAAATGGCGTGGTGGAGGAAGAGAGCAATACAACAAATAGAGCAAATGTTAACAAATGGTGAATACAGGTGATGGGTAGGTACATGGTAAGAAAAGGGTTCGTCCCCATAGAAAGTGTATGTGTGTGTTTCTGTGCATGCACATGTTGGTGTATGTGGGGAGAGGGTGTGCAGAAGGGTGTATGGAGAGGGAGAGACAGAGAGAGGGTGGGCGATAGCGTCCTGATGTATGGAGAGGGAGAGACAGAGAGAGGGTGGGCGATAGCGTCCTGATGTTGCAGTCAAAAAAATTAAAGCTTAGTGAACTACTCTTTTCTCTCCTTTGTCTTCTTCCTAAGCAGGAAACCAAGTCAGGGGCAGGAGTTGGACTCACAAGTCTTGCATGTAAAGAGTGGCCAGAAAGGAAAGCAACTGGGCTAAAAACCAATTCTGAGTCCTAGTCCAAGAATGAGTTTTTCTCAAATCAGAGCAGTGGTTCCCAGACTTTCAGATTTCATGGACCAGTAAAATTTCAAAACTACTTTGGAGACTGATGTAGAGTTGCTAACATTTTACTTTGCCAAGTAAGGATATTTTGTAAAAAAAAAAATCTATCAGTTACTGTTACCATAAAAGGTACCTTTCTAAAAGAAGGTAATTTTAACTGCAAGAAAAGTGAGTACATTTCACTTCACTTTAGTAAAGTCCCTACATTGTCCTTATTTTAGTATTTAACATATTTTCAAATAAGAAGACTTTTAATTACAAGAATATAAAACTAAACAAGTGATTTAAACACTAAGGGCAGGACAGTTCCAGAGCGAAGGCCACTGTGCCACAAGGTCCTGGAGGAGCAGGGGCTCCTCTCCAACCTTTCCCCTCTGCTTGTCTCTAAGTTCCATGGCTCCCTTCATCTGTAAGACAGTGACAGCATTTCCAGGAGCACACAGGGAAGAGCCAGCAGCTAGTGAAGAGAGGCCATTTCTGCTGGTGTGTCAGTTTCAAAGAAGAGGAGTATTCAGTGATCCCCCAAAATTTGCCCTCCAGACGCAGTGGCCAGAACTAAGCCACACTTCATTTGCTAGCACCAAGGAGGCAGAGACAATCTGCAGTATTTTTTTTTAAGATTTTATTTGTTTATTCATATATTCATATATTCTCATATTCATGAGACAGAAAGTGAGAGGGAGGCAGAGACAGGGAGAAGCAGGCTTCCTATGGAGCAGGGAGCCTGATGTGGGACTTGATCCCACCCTGGGATCGAGTCAGGAGATCATGACTCGGGGATCATGGGATCATGACAGGAGCGGAAGGCAGACGCTTAACCGACTCAGCCACCCAGATGCCCTAATCTGCAGTATTTTTGTGTCTCTACTGGAAGCTGCCTCTGCTACAAAGAGCAGGGATCAGCTGTTTGTAGGACTAAGGGACTCTATTAGGTCTCTGAAGGCCTCATCTGGAGCTAAAATGCCTGAGTGTGAAGCCCGATATTTGGGAGCTAATCATTTAAAGCTTCCCTTGCTGAGGCCTGCAGAGCCTGTTGAGCATATATCTAACAGTCTAAGAAATGCTTTATTTAGTTCCATTCAAGTTTAGAGCAGAGATTTGTGTAAATAACCCTCAAAATCTTCTTGCATTGCAAGGGAGCCTGAAGAAGCCTGGCCAAATGATATCATAGCTCTGTTGAGAAAAGTGTGAATAATCTCCCATCATTTTACCCCCAATTGCATATGGACAATTACTCATCTTTATTAACTGCCTTCTTGAATTATTCATGAAAGCAAAGGTATTCAAACGCACAGAACTAGCTTTGCCATATAAAGGAAATTGTAACAGCTCCTAGTGAGAGTTGTTATTGTAATTAAAATGAATTTTTAACTATGTTGACAAGCTATGAAAAATGTGATAACCTACAAATAAGTTTAAAACAACGCTTTAGCCAGGTAGCACCCCTGAAATGGTATACAAGGTAAATTACAATTTTAAGCAAAATTTGAAGAAACAATTTTCTAGGATAAGATGACAGAATGAAACAATAAGATAGAAGCTCTCTTCCTCCCTTGCCTAACAAAATAAAACAAAAACAGAAAATAATAACAATAAAACCTACCAGCAGCAAACTAGAGAGGTGGGATAATTTTCTGCCATCAATACTGAAGTATAGTACCTGAAGAAAAGTCTGGTTCAGCCCAGAGGTTGATACAACTCCTAATTTTGCCTCCACCCGTCATCAATGGTATGTAGAAAAGAAAGTGAGTCAACCAAATCCTGAAATTCTCAGTACTCTCCATCATCAGAAGAAGAGGCTGAGGGACTGAATAGGTGGTTCTGGGAAAAACAGGGAAATTCAAGAGCAGAAGTCCCTGCCTACCGCAACTGTAGGGATGACAAAGGCCACCATCTATGAAAAATAGCTGGGCATTGCTCAGAAAGTCAATGTAGATTTATCATATGTGTCAGGAATTCCATCTTTGGGTATATACCCCCAAGAACTGAAAACAGAGACTCCGAGGCTTCCGGTGGCAGGGTCTGGGGAAGAGGTTGCAGGCACTCCAGCCGTGAAGGTGACAAGATGATGCAGCCCAAGAAACAGGCCAAGGAGATGTCCGGGGAAGATATGGCATTCAAGCAGAAACAGAAGAAGAAGCAAAAGCAACTCTAAAAGCAATGGTGGAAGGCCACAGGGAAGGCCTCCTGACCACAGGTGGAATTAAGAAATCTGGCAAAAAGGAAGCCGTTCCTTATGCCGGAGGCGATGGTGATCCTTAATTCCACTCCTGTTTAAACACCTGGAGTCCCTGTCATAGTGTCTGTTGCCACCTATAGCTGGAATGAAGTGTTGTCTTAGATCCCATGGTAGATTTAACAATAAACTTCTGTTAAAAAAAAAAATCAATCCTTACAAAAAAAAAAAGAAAACACAGACTCCAAGGGATATTTGTTACACCTATGTTCATAGCACCATTATTTACAACAGTCAAAAGGTGAGAGCAACCTGACTGTCCACCCACAGATAAATAAACAAAATGTGGTTTATCTTACAATGGAATATTATTCGACCTTAAAACGGAAGGGAATTCTGACGTATGCTACAACATGGATGAAACTTGAGGACATTATGCTAAGTGAAATAAGCTTGTCAAGCAAGTACTGTATGATTCCACTCATATGAGGTACTGAGAATAGTCACATTCGTAGAGACAGAAAATAGAAGCATGGTTGCCAGGGGTTTGGGGAGCAGGAAAAAGTTAATTTTAATGGGCACAGAGTTTCAGTTGGAGAGAATAGAAAAGTTCTGGAGGTGGATGATGATGATGCTTATGGTGCTGAATTGTGTGCATAAAAATGGTTAAGTTGTAAATTTTATGTTATGTATATTGGACTACAATTTTAAAAAGAAAGAAAACCCACAAGGACTTGCCATCTTCTGAAGCACCGTGCAGATATTGGGAAAAGATCCTAAGCCCACGGGATAGGACTACACTAGCTAGATAGGTGGCTTATGATACAGGGCTGTGGTGGAACATGTCGTTCCCAGCTGCTCCCCTGTTTCCCCATATTGCCCTTTGCCATGTGACTTGATGTGGTCCCTGCTATGAAACAGTTTGCTTCCCTGCCCATTGACTTTGGGCTTGGTCATATGACTCACTGTACTTAGGAAATGGAATTTGAACGTATGTGATATACTTAATATCCTGGTTTTGGGTGGTTAGCTCTTCCTTTTTTCCTTTTGCCATGAGATTGTCTTGTCCAGAATAGGCACTGTAGGGATGATTTCCATTTTGGATGTTCATTTGTGTGCACTGGAAGGACATATCCACACCAAAAACAATCAAATGTTGACTTGTTAGCACATATTGTGAGTAGCAATGGAGTGATTCTCTTTTTCCTGTATTTTCATGTCTCCATAACCCTCTCCTTCCCTTCCCCAATAAGGGGAAATGCTTCCTGAAAATGTTGCCTTAGATAGAATGTTCTTTTCTGCCACATTCCTGGCTTCCTAATCTTGTGAGCCAGGTTCTAGCTGAGGATGACTATTCTGAGATTGCATTGTGAAATCTCACCACCTCCAAATTTATCTAAAGGAATGAAAAGAGCCCATCCTATGAACTCGTGGGAAAAAGGGAAAATTCTGGAGCTCTTGCCGGAGCATCAAGAGGAGAAGCCATTGCTTCAAACAGATAGGGGTATCCAAACCTGGAGTGGCAGGAACGTTGAGCACCATAGCCCAATCCCTCAGCTTTCTTCCTTAGCTCATATAAGTACATCCTCCATTGTTCTTGGTTTTCTTTTCTATTTCAAAATTCAGAATTTTCCCTCTTCCACTTGAGATGTGTAAGTTGCTAAATCTGGGCAGATCCTTTCTTTCCCGATGTAACTCTACAGGAATTCTCGTCTCTTCCCTCAGTGTCTGCCCAAAATAGGTACAGTTACGAGAGCTGTTGCTGCCCACAAAGTGCAGGCTGCTGTCCCTTGGGCTGCGGAGCAGACAGAGGGAAGGAGAGAGGGTTTTTTGCTAAGAAGGCCTGTGGCAGAAGCCTGGGTGCGCACACTTGCCAGACAGAAAATAGCCCAAGAGGATGATCTCAACTTATTCTTGATTGCTAATTTCTACTTGCTGTACTGAACACAGAGTTAGAAACATTGTGTGCTCGGAAGGTTTAGACTCTACACTGCCAGTGGTATGCCCCGTGCATGAGGCTGGTCAATAAATATTATTTGATGAGTGGGCAGTCTGTTCGGAGGGAGGGACAAACTGGCTCTCTGCGTAGTTCAAGCACTCAGTCCAAGAGGAGAGAGATGGGATTCTGCCAGCGGTTGAGAAGTAGTAACAAAACGATGAATAATCATGCCCTTTTATGAGCAGTCTGTTCGGAGGGAGGGCCTTTTTTATACCACAAGGCCCAGGTACTTTTGAACACAGCTCCCAACCCTGCCCAGTGGCCTCAGGAAGCTCGAGGGACAAATTCATCCCCATTTTTGTGGAGGAAACGTTGAGTTATGAAGACATGAGTCAGCTTTTCCGTGGTCATATGGTACAAATAGTCCCAGAGTTAGGTTTCCTGCCTTCCAGCCAAAGACGGCATTTTTCAGACCTCTGGCCCCCTTCACAGGACTCTTCTGATGGAAGTCTCACCTGCCAAACATCCAAAAAAAAAAAAAAAAGGCCCAACGTGGCTTTGGCTTTGATTCCAAGTTGGCCAACAATCGATGATGTGAAATGGAGCTCTTCCCCAAAAGGGGCAGGAGGACAGCAGAGCAGGAGTGAGTGCAGCCCTGGTCCGTGTCCTATGCTGGAGGGAAGCAGACAGTCACCAGACATCTCCGGTCTCCCTGATGTGTGGCCCTCCACAGGTGACAAACAGGAAAGACTTGCCCCTGGTGATCAGATTGCCATCTGAGACACTGGATAACACAGTTGGCAAGTACGAAACTCCACGTGTGGCTGGCTCAGCTCAGCCTCATCTCTGAAAATGAGCATATGGCTCTAGAAACCTTATGGGTGCCCACAGGCGCTGCTGCCTCCATCCAGCTTGGCTGGGGCATATGAAGTTGATTATCAGCAAGGGAAAAATCAATACACTGAATTGTCCTGAAAAAGAATGAAATGGAAGCCAACTAGTTTAACCAAAGAAGGAGATACTTGTTTTTTAAAAAACCAAATTTAAAAACCGATTCACCAAAGAAGACAAAATACAAAGCCAGACAGTGCCAGTCGGTAGAGATCTGGCATTTGAGTGCGGTGGACCAGCTGTCCAAGATGACAGGATTGTTGTTGATGGGTCCAGGCCTCCGGGGAGACGGACTTTGGATGGTGTTGCCATGGCCTGATCACACTGGTTTACATCTGTTCCTTGGAATACTAAAACAGCATTGTACTCCATGCCCTGTGCCTCAGAGACCTAGCTCCCGTCGCCTTGGAAGCACAGACGTCCCCGTCTTTAAAAAAAAGTCTTCAAAGCACAAGTCAGCCAGAGGGCACAAGTGACACTGTGGCAGAAAAAGCACTGGATGAGGGGTCAGAAGAGGTTTTTCCTACCTCTGCCTCTAACACTTCTCTGGTATCACTGGCTATGGTTTCCTTAGATAAAGTAGAGCTCATGCGTACCCTCTCCACATGTTTATGTGAGGCTCAAATGACATCCCATAAAATTCAAAGCCTTGAGGTTGTTGGTGTTCCAGGGCTGTTACCTTGGCTTCTGGTAAATCTCAAGGTGGTCCTATATCACCATCTCAGTCACATGTAGGGCTTGGCCTGCCACTTGCCCTCAGTTCTTGGAGTGTATATGTGCTGCTCTTTAGCTATTCCTGTGGGTGGATTATCATTCCTGTTGGATGATTGCCAACTAGTGACTGCAGTGATACTCCAGTTTATGTCCTTGTTCCTGGAGCGTGTTTGCTAGAATCCAGCATTGGCTCTACTTCAAGCAAAGCTGATGAAGATCCTAGCAAACTTAAGAGTACCTCCTAAACCTGCTCCCAAGAATCAGCCCTACAGAAAATCATTTGACAAATCCCAAGACTCAGCACTATTCTCTCTGTATTTAAGGAGGAAACTGAGAAGCCAGGACTTGTAAACTGAGAGGCAACACCTGATGAGACAGAAAGTTTGAGATGATCACAGTGAATGTATGAAAACAAAAGACACACAGAAATCATAACTTGAAGTTAGATTGTGAAGGAATAGATTTGATGCCTTTCAGGGTGTCTACTCAGCTCCTCTTTTGAGAAGAGCCTCTGTATCTATCATGTGAGAGCCATATGTCTGAGATCCAGACATATTTGGGTCGTGTGGCCTTGCTTCTTTGGCTGTAGCTGATAAGGTGGAACCTTTGGATCCCATTGGATAGACCAATGGGACTCCCAGAGAATGTGGAGTTGGGATTCAAGGGTGCAGCTAGTCTCTGGGTGTGGCTGGACCAGAGGGACATGTAAATTTGTGCTCTGTGGAGCAGACATCTTCTTTCATGTGCATGAAGGCACAGAGAAGGCTGATCTAAGTAGGAGAAAAAGCAGACCCACAGAGATAGCCAGAGATGTGAGCCCATTAGGGCCCAAGGAGGGAATAGTTGCCTTAGTTCTTGACAGTGCCCTGGGGTTTGATTCTAGTTCCTTGTGAGATGCACCTCCTTTCTACTATTCTGTGAGATGCTTCTGAATCCTTACACCACATCTTCCTTTTTTTACTTACACTAGATTGAGTTCGTTTATTTTCCCTCCCTCCTTTCCTTTCTTTTTTTCTTCCCTCCCTCCCTCCCTCCCTCCCTCTCTCTCTCCCTTCCTTCCTTCCTTCCTTCCTTCCTTCTTTCCTTCCTTCCTTCCTCCCTCCCTCCCTCCTTTCCTCTTTCTTTCTTTCTTTCCTTCTTTCTTTCTTTTTCCCTCTCTGAGTTCATTTCTATTATTTGCAGTTCTCATAACCCTAAGGAACTCAAGAAACTTGCAGGTCAAATGAAGGCATTTAGACTTTATTCCAAAAGTGGTGTGGACAGTGCCCAGGCAGTAAACCAATAGCTCCTCAAACCATCACTTAAAGAAAATGTTGAAATGTAGCTGATACAACATCTTACTGTTAACAGCCACTCAATAAGTGGTTCTTGAATTGCATGAATTAAGTCATTTGTAGTTCAACAAAGGAGAGGAAGAAAGTGAGATAGGTCTTTCTAATCTTCAAGACAATCAGATGATCTGATGTTTAGCAAATAACACCTAGGAACCTCCATCTCTTTTAGGTAGTCTATTTTCAGAATATGTCTGTGTATTCCAACATCTGTTAGGGTGTAGATGGTAAAAGAAAGGCAATATTTACGGAGGACTTCTTTTACATACAGTAATTACAGACAGTGGATAAATACTTCAAAATATTTATAGAGGCGCCTGGGTCCCTCAGTCAGTTAAATGTCTGCCTTTAGCTCAGGTCATGATCCCAGAGTTCTGGGATCAAGCCCCACATCAGGCTCCCTGCTTAGGGGAGAGCCTGCTTCTCCCTCTCCCACTCTCCCTGCTGCTCCCCTGCTTGTGCGCTCTCTCTCTCTCTCTGTCAGATAAATAAATTTAAAAAAATATTTCCAAGAAAAGATCTTTCCCAAATTCGTATCCGTATTATACAAGTACTGGTGGGTGAGGAGGCCTAGACATTTCCTTTCCAGGAATGCTGTACTTCTCAACACTCTTCTCATTATGCAGTTCAGAGAGCCCCCACTTTTCAAAAATATGCCTTATGCCCCCTCACTTTTACCAAAGACCTGCATTAGTACCTGTTTTCACTAACTGAAAGAAATCCGAAGAGGATATTTTTTTGCTTTTACAAAAAAAGAAAAGGTGACAAGCCAAAATCACATTCAGCTTTTGTTTTGCAGCAAACCTTTATGGAGGCCTCCAGGCAGTGAGAGTGGTGCCCCCAAGCTTCTTCCTGGGAACAGCACTCAGTGCTTCTGTATCAAGCCACATTACTCTGAACTTGAGTCTGTGAGTATCTGTACTTTATCTCCATTTATTTTGTGCATTCATTAGCAAGATGTGTCCGAAGGTATCCGGAAAGCCTAAGAGGGATTATTTTTTGGGTCTGGGAACACTCAAAAACTTTTCCATATAAATTAATGGTAACGACTCCTTCACTTTATGTCATTTTGGTTTATGAAGGGTTTCATAGGAACACTCTACTTTCAGGTAGTGGGGGAGACCTGAATTGGAGACTGTGCTAGGGACAAGAGAGGAATGGACAGAGACAAACCAGAGAATGAACACGTAAATCACCATAAAAGAGGAATTAATATTAAAGAATGAGGTCTTGGGGCGCCTGGGTTAAGCCTCTGCCTTCAGCTCAGGTCATGATCTCAGGGTCCTGGGATCGAGCCCCACATCGGGCTCTCTGCTCAGCAGAGAGCCTGCTTCCCCCCTCTCTCTGCCTGCCTCTCTGCCTACTTGTGATCTCTCTCTCTCTCTGTGTCAAATAAATAAATAAAATCTTAAAATAAAATAAAATAAAATAAAGAATGAGGTCTTTAACCAGAGAGGTGAATTGGAGGTGAATTCTTAGTCTTTATACCTATTTTTAAATATCTTGAAGATTTTCAGATTGGAGAGAAAATAAACTTGTCATGGGCAATTCTAGAGAAGGAAACTACAGGGGCATCTTTTTCATCCAAAACAAGCAATATTGTCCCAATATTATATAGTTGGTATTTTTTTTCTACCTCTTCCGTTAATAGCTACTGTGCTTTGCCTCGCAACGCACCAGTCAAGGAATTCGTGCCTTGGTTTTTCCCACTGTTTGGTATGTGACCCAGGCATTTTCCTTTCCATTGGTATCTTAGTATATTCAGACTTTGATTAAAAAAAAAAACATGCTACAGAATGGGTGGTTTATAAATAAGACAAATTTATTTTTCACAGTTCTGGAGGCTGGAAGTTCGAAATCAGGGTCTTAGCATGTTCAGGTTCTGGCTAGGCCTCTCTTTCTGGTTCATAGCTGGAGCCTTCTCACCGTATCCTCACTTGGTGGGTGGGGCAGGAGAATTTTTATAACAACACTAATCCCATTTATGAGGGTTGCACCCTCATGACCTAAGCACCACCCAAAGGCCTCACCTCCTAAGACCATCCTTTTTGAGGGTGGGGAATATGGGGGGGTAGAATTTCAACATATGAATTTAGGGGGCACACAGATATTCAGACCATAGTGATTGGGTTCTTGTTGCAAGCAACTGAACAAGCGCTGCCCGGGACCTATAAGAGCTGCCTGATGAGAAGCAGGCTTTCTCTCCACAGTCAGTTCCTAGCATGGGGCATATGCACAGAGAGGCAAGAAGCATCCTAGAGGGGCGCCCAGATGGCTCAGTTGGTTAAGCACCTGCCCTCAGCTCAGGTCATGATCCTGGGGTCCTGGGATCGAGCCCCTCGTCGAGCTCCCTGCTCGAAGGGAAGCCTGCTCTCCCTTTCCCCCAGCTTGGGTTCCCTCTCTCACTGTCTCTGTCAAATAAATAAATAAAATCTTAAAAAAAAAAAAAAAAAAAAAAAGAAGCACCCTAGAGGGAACACTGGAGCAAGTGAAAAATCAAGATGGCTTCTGCCCTAACTGCTAACCCTTCAGTTACCTGATCCTTTTTTTTTTTTTTAAAGATTTTATTTATTCATTTTAACAGAGAGAGAACACAAGCAGGCAGAGAGGCAGGCAGAGGCAGAGAGAGGAGCAGGCTCCCTGCGGAGCAAGGACCCCGATGTGGAACTCGATCCCAAGACACTGGGATCATGACCTGAGCCAAAGGCAGCTGCTTAACCAACTGAGCCACCCAGGCGTCCCCAGTTTCCTGATCCTTAAATAATAGTAATATTCTTCCTTCACAAATTATTCACCGGGGAAGAGAAAATAATGTATAATACATGCCACATAAAAAAATAAAAAGACAGCAAAATTTGTAAATAAATTAGTACTGTGCTCAGTTACCACGCGAATGTATCACTCAGCTCCTGGTTATTAACCTCAACCTTCCCTTCTAGGATACAAGTTCCTTAAGGACGGGGTCTGTGTCTTTCTGTGTTTTGTCTTGTTTTGTTTCTGTATCCGAGGACCTGACAAACATTTTTTTAAAAAACTGAAATTTAGGTGCACCTTTGTTTTTAATAATTTCCAACATCTAAAGGAAATGACTTACTTGAATTCAGGGATTTACCTAAGCTGCAAGTGTGCTTTCGTGGCTTGGGCTGCCGTAACAAAATACCAGAGACTGAGTGGCTTAAATAACAGATATGTATTTTTCATAGTTCAAGAGGCTGGGAAATCCAAGATTAAGGTGTTGGCATATTTCAGTTCCTGGTGAGGGCCCTCTTCTTGGTTTGTAGAGGGCCGCCTTCTCACTGTGTGTTCACAGGACCTAGAGAAAGCAAGCAAACTCTGATCTCTCTTCCTCTTCTTATAAGGGCACTAATCCCATCATAGCGCCCCACCCTCATGACCTCATCTGAAACTAGTCACTTCTCAAGGATCCCACTACCAAATACCACACACTAGGGCTTAGAGCTTCAGCATGTGAATTTTGTGGGGACACAAACAGTCAGTCCGTAATATATAGTTATTAGGAAAAGAAACTGTCCCCAGACTCACCCAGGGCCCACTCTTCCTCTTGGAGGAAGGCGGTGCCCTGGGTAAAGCTCTAATCTCCCTACTTCCCTACATGTAGAAGAGGGCAGCCTGCCACAGGGCATGTGTTTGAAGCCAAGGATGAGATTGGCCTTCCCAGCACGTTGTCCTGTGAGATTATATTAATGTTACAGTTCTTAACCTTAGCCCTGGATTCAACAAGACACGGAAGCTTCCCTCCAGAAATCAGCCATGGTTAAATTAGCCCCACCAAACCCCAAACAGAAGGCACTGTGGCTCTGCAAAAGCCGAATGCCCTCAGGCTGACTCAGTGCAGCGGCAAGTGTTAGAAGGCTTAAGCAAGATTTCTTGAGGTATCGGCAGCCATTATTGTTGCTCTCTGACCCTAACTGGCTTTCCTCAAGGCCTCTCAGGTCACCAGTGGGCAAGGGCCTCAGACCTCCGTGCCATCAAAAATTGTCAGTCATCAGCCAGTGGCATCCATTGGACGCCGGGATTAGCAAACCTATGGAAGCAGGGGGGACGCTGGAGGGTTTGTAATCATTTTTACAGGGTAGAGGCCTTTACAGGGGGAGGGGAGGGGGCAGACATAACTGTGATCTCCATTCCTGGAGAGAGAGAAAACTTAAAAATCATTTAATTATGACATTTGGGCTTAATAGGAACAAGCTCGAAAGTTTTCCAACACCCTTCCACAAAGCCTCACAGCCTCCGAATGACTTCAGCTGCTCCGAGACAGTTCACTATGTGTCTGGGGCATCAGTTTGATTTACAGAGCATTTCAAAATATTTATATATTTCTTAGGGTTTCCATCACAGCCTCAGCCAGTAACCTGCTGTGTTTGAAAATGTCTGGGCAGTAATTGTCATTGTTTGCAACAGCTATTTTGGACTCCACTGAGCACCGTGGCATTTTGTAGAACCTAGGAATGCAATTACCAAAGTTGTATACATAATCCAAGTGACCTCTTGGCTTCAGAAGCTCAACCCCTAGGAAAAAAAGGATAACAACAGCAAAACGTTTGTTTAATTTTTCTTCTGTAGTTGGTCAGGGGTAGGTGGATTATATTATGGCCAATTTGGCAAAAAGATGATTAGTGTAACAATTCCTTATAAGTACAAAACAATGTTGAATTAAACATACAAGAAAGAATATGACTGGGATGATGGGCTCCTCTGACCCACTTTCCTACCTAAGTGTTTGCGGAGGAAATTGGATACTGAGGGGATGTCTGGGTCTTGTAATGATTCATCCTTCATGATGCAACCGATTGTTTTTTTTACCAATTAGAAGAGGGCACTCTTATGTCATTTAAAAACAAGTTGCTAACAGTCAAGAAGTTTATGTAAAGAGAAAAAAATGTATTCAACAAGAAAGAGACCATTTTAGAGTCAGTAAATGAATTTACAAGTTGCCCTGTGTGTCATTAGGGCTTTAGGTTTTTGGGATCTTATCAGCTTCTGACAGGTCAGGTTACTCCCAGATTATTTTCTCCTCTCCTGGTGTGTGTGTGTGTGTGTGTGTGTGTGTGTGTGTGTTTGGCTTTCAGATACTATCTGGAAACTGTGCTTCAAAAGCCCTCCCGCAGTGTAAAGCAGACTTGTCAGACCTAAGAACAGATAAACACAACCTCTTGATTTCCAAGCAGATCAGTGGTTTGGGTAGCTCCTGCTAGAAATACAGAATTCCCAAGAAACAGTCTCGAAATGTCCAAGCTTCCTCTAAGAAAAAGCAGTAATTTCTCGGATGGAACTGCCGTGATCATTTTGCCAGCCCCTTCCAGGCTTGAACAACAGCTCCCCCCTCCTCTCTGTCCATCGCCTGTGGATCGGAACCTCGGTGAATCTCGAGCCTGGGTCCCAGCTTTTTCTCAGATTTAGTGCTAAGGGATTGACTGTGCTTTCTGTGCTGTCCACGACCTCTCCTCTTCTGGACAATGGCCTTTGCTTTCCAGCTTGTTTTTAGTCTGTCAACAAGCCACTGGAAAACTCAAATGAAACTGGACCTAAACGGATCCTCTAAAGGCCTTGGAGGGTCTGAACCTCCCTGAAGTGACTCAAGACCACAGAAATGGGACCCAGGTGACCTTGGGCCTTCTTAAAGTTTGTGGTCTATTTTTATTTATTCCACTTCTTCTTCTTTTTGTTGTGTTATGTTAGTCACCATAAAATCCATCATTAGTTTTTGATGCAGTGTTCCAAGATTCATTGTTTATGTACAACACCCAGTGCTCCATGCAATACGTGCCCTTCTCAATACCCACCACCAGGCTCACCCAGCCGCACATTCCCCTCCCCTCCAAAACCCTCAGTTTGTTTCTCAGAGTCCAAGTCTCTCATGGTTCATCTCCCCCTCAGATTTCCCCCAATTCACTTTTCCTTTCCTTCTCCGTATTTATTTCACTTCTTTACCAACCCCTTCACTTCACTGCTGTTTCCTCATTCCTGTGAGGAATTATGCTAAGCAGGGACAAACACCACATTACCCCTCCCATGCCACCCCCCGCCCCCCAACAACATGTATGTTCTGAAGGACAGCTCTAAACGCTAGGCCAGGCTCGCCACACGTCTATGAGATTAGCAGACACATCGCACTAGGAGCACACACAGGCCGTCTCTGAAGAAAAGCATTGCCAGCCAGTCTCCATGGGGGAAGTGCTGCTTCAAGACAGACTAATCATTCCCAGTCGAGCTGGGTGCTGCCGGACTGTGTGTAGACAGCTGTCGGCCATGATTACCGAGAAGTCAGCCGGCCCTAAGAGGCTAGGGAGGGGTTCTGAGTCCACACTCAGGCGGTACTCAGATAGTGGTAGTAATAATTATATCTGAAGTGTCTGCCACCTAAAGAGGTGACCTCATATACAGTCTCTAGATAAATCATCCAGAAAGCTCCAGCAGGAAGTTGTCCTCAAGGAGGATCTCCAGTTTTTTCTCTTCAGATTATGCACACGATCAAGATAAAATATCTCAGCGGCTACTGTTTACATAAATTATATGGCTCTGAAATGCCAATTTTGTATCCAGACAGGCAAATCTTTCAGCCAAGGGAGCTTTTATAATGTAAGCTTTACTAGGTACTTCCTCCCTCTTTCATGTATACTCAGTTACCCTGGTTTGTCTTTTATTACTGTAAGCATGGCTTTTGACTAAAGGAAATGAAAGCATTGACATTTTTGTTCATTCATTCATTCATCTTAAAAGGAGACTGATGCTTTTGTGATGTAAAGATGTTCCCTGGGAAGCAATGACAGCCTCTGCTGGAATAATGGATTTAACAACAAATACATTATTCTTGCAGAATTTTTCCTTGTGCCAGGAAAGCAAAGTGATCTGAGCTTCATGGGGGAAAGCTGTTCTGTCCATGAGAATTCGAGGCAGTGGAAAGGGCTCCAGATTCCTCCGTGTTCATTCCAACTGTAAGCTAAAATGCCGCACACTGAGAGCTTGCAAATTAACCCTTCAATACATCTTTAATCTGTTAAAATCATGATACCAGAGGAATAGGGAGGCAACAAATTTATCATCCATCATTTGTGCCTGAGTCTGAATGAAAGATTTGAGAGCAGATTTTGATAGAAGGGAATCACAGAATGTTAGAATCCAGAGTCTCTAGAGAATATCAAACCCGATCTTCCCGTCCTACTTTATACTTTCTAAGTGGTCCTTGAACAATGCAATTAGTCTATGGCACAAGTCTGTGGGAGGGTTTTTCTTTGGAATGCTATCATAAAATGATATTGGTCCTAATTCTGTTGTTTGGAGCAATATATAAGATACTCTCTTTTTTACCTAAAGCCCTTCAGATACTTGAGGGTAACCCTCACATTTCTAGTCAGTGTTCTGTTCTCTAGGTTCTGGTATGTTCCTTCACCCTCTCTTCTTACGATATGATCTCCAGATCCCTCACATCCTGCCATCTGCTCAACATCTTCCAGTGAATTGGTGTTTTAAAAATGTGGTGCCTAGGGAGACCTAGGTGGCTGAGTCGGTTAAGTAGCTGGCTCTTGATTTTGGCTCAGGTCCTGATCTCTCATGTTCCTGAGATCAAGCCCCACGCTGGGCTCCACCCTTCGTGGGGAGTCTGCTTGGGATTCTCTCTCTCCCTCTGCCCCTCCTCACTGTTTGTGCTTGTGCACGCTCTCTCTCTCTCTCAAATAAATAAATCTTAAAAAACATTAAAAAAATAAAAACGTAGTGCCTAGAAATGAAGACAATATTCCAGGTATTCTGTGGATCATGTTTACTCCCCAAAATTACAATTCTCTTCTGAGAGCCCACTCCGATTTGGAGCTCAAGGGCAACTTTCTTCCTCATGAAGTGGTATCAAGCCATGTCCCCCCTGCCATCCTGTGCTTACTTTTAATGTAATATTTACATTTATATTTATCCATATGAAATTTCTACTTCATGCTTCCAGTCTTGGTTGTATCTTGATTCTGGCATCTTTTGTACTTGCTGTTCTGCTTAATTTTGTGTCATTCTCAAATGTGACAAACAGCTCTCCCATATACGCTTACCAAAATTACGGATAACAATATTGAAGAAGATATGGCCAAGCCTGAGGTTTGTGGCGTGCCACTCAGGACCTGCGGTAGATGGAAATAGATCCACTGAAGGGCACTTTGACATTCTGTTCTGGCTTTGGCGGTTTGTTTTGTTTTGTTTTTATTTTTAAGTAGGCTCCATTGCTAAACATGGGGCTTGAACTCATGACCCCGAGATCAAGGATTGCGTGCTCTACCAACTGAACCAGCGAGGCGTCCCTGCATCCTGTTCTTACTCACTTTCTACCATGATTAATCTTTATATCTTTCACAATTAGCACAACGTGCTAATGGCACACGCTATGGCATGGCATAACTTAACTGTCCATTGAATGAATAGCATCCATTGTATTTCTCCACTCAACACACAAGAATGTATGTCTTCACATACACTTTATATATGTCTCGCTAAATGGAATATAAATTCTGTCTCCACTGTCTTCCCTAATATATTAGTGTAGTAGTCCATGTAAAAGGAAGTGAATTTGTTTAGAATAGCTAATTTAGGGTCGCTTTTTTGCCCAACCAGGACCTTGACCTTGGCATAACATACCTCCCACAGTTGGCAACTTAACCTTATTTGAAGTTTGGCTACTCTGTTGATTAAGTCCTGGTCCTCAATTTTCTCTGCTATCCTCTAGGAGCTGAGAATCTTTTTGTGTGATACCAGGGAAGTCCTTTGCTTTCACACATCATTTTCAATTGCCTGTTATATTCTCTCACCCTTTTATTATCTTTTCCTAAATGTCCATGGAGCTTAGCAATAGCCACTCAACTTCATTTGGTATAAAGTTATTATTTGCCTCATCTACCTCAAAAGCCTGATACTTTGCTCTAGGTCTTATATCCCCTTCCACTGGTATCACAGTCCCATGTACCAAAACTGGAAGTTGTAACAATTTAGATCTCTCTCTACATAACACCATGAGCTATGTGTGCTCCACCTATCAGCAACTAGGCTATAAATGACCCAGCTTCTAAATTGATCTTACCTTCTGTGCTTCCAGGCTACTCCTGATACCAGTTTCTCCAGGAAGCAGACAGACAGAATTCATCATGCAGGATGTTTATTACGGAGAGCTCTCACAATCGACATCTGTGGAAGGTGGGAAAGGAAATAAGATTGGGAGGAGGGAGAGATCAAGTGGGAGCTAAAACAGTCAGAGTTCCCCTACACTGGGCAGAAATAGCTAGACCTTTATGACCCTCCTCCATCAGTCATTGGATGAGGTTTCCCCTAAAAGGGCAAGGTCTTGGGCTAAGTGGCTCTCTGCAGCTAAGGCAATCTCAGAAGAATCTATCAACCAAAATCTGTCCACTGGCAGCACTCCCAAAAGCTGGAACAAGTTCTTCCTTGTCACCAAAGAGTTAACATGAAGACTATGCAATTAGATAAGATTCTTTTATTAACTATTTTTTTTAAGAATTTCTCATTCTTGTTAGATGTTAATACTCTCAAAATTGATCCACAGATTCCCAATGAAAATTGCAGTAGACCTGTTTGTAGAGAAAAGACAGCATTTGTTAAATTAATTTGTAAAGTCATAAAGTCAAAGGCAACTACTAAAGAATAATAAAAGGCATGTAACTTCCAAACAAGTAGCAAGGAAAAGTGAAATAAAAATTAAAACAAAGACAAAGCAAACCCTGGATCAATCCAAAAGAGGGTAGGAAAAGGGATGACACAAAATTAAGTGGTAAAAATAGGTTCAAAAATATTCCAATATGTGTAAATATTTAATTATTAATAGACAGCAATGGTCAGATTGGATTATAAAAGCAAAATCCAGCTATTTATGGTTTTAAGAAATGACTTAAAGCCTAGGTACAAAGAAAGTTTGAAAATAAAGAAATGGAAAAATTGTACCAAGGAAATTTTATTTTATTATTATTATTTTTTAAAGATTTTATTTATTTGATAGAGAAACAGCGAGAGAGGGAACACGGGAGAGACGGAGAGTGGGAGAGGGAGAAGCAGGCTCCCCGCTGAGCAGAGAGCCTGATACAAAGCTTGATCCCAGGACCCTGGGATCATGACCTGAGCCAAAGGCAGACACTTAATGAATGAGCCACACAGGCACCCTATCCAGGGAAATTTTAAATAAAAGATAGCTAGTATAGTAAGAATCATATCTGAAAAAAATAGATTTTAAGATAAAAAATGTTACATGACTAAAAAATATATAAATTACATAATGACAATACAAAGACATAATTATTTAATAATACAAACAATTTATTCAGGACAATATGAAAATATCTGCATACTTAATGATAATATAAACAACTTATTCAATGAAGATACGAAAAATTAACTAATGACATTATGAATAATTTTCTGGGAAAATACAATAATCCTGTACTTACATACACACCTAGCAGCATCACATATAAGCAAAACCTGACAAATGTAAAAGATGAAATTGGGAAGATATTAATCCATCACTTACAAATTGATAAGATAAAGCAGCCTAAAGATTAGTAGACAGAGAAGATTTGAACCACATAATTAGCAAACTTAATCCAATGGACATAGCTTACATGATGCATGTAAAAGACAGAGACATACACTTTCTTTGGACAAAAATGGACTACTAAAACTGGGCCCTAACATAAATCTTATGCCAAATAACACTCCTCTTATCACACTCTAGTAAAATTAGAAATCAATAATAAATTGAAAGCTGATTTTTCTAATGTCTAAGAGAAACATTTAACTATGCTCAATATTATGATTTCACAGATGACTTAATGACTTTCTTGTGAGGTTTTTATAATTTATTTCCCCATCACCAACCAAAGTCTCCTTGGCCAGAATTAAATCTAACATAGAAGGTTTCCTGTTGTTTACACCTTCTTTTTTAAGAGATAAAATAAGTAAAAATAAATAAATAAAAGAATTCAGAAATGGGGGTGATAATGTCACAGGAGCAAATTGCAGATGGCCTGGCCAAACTGAGTATGGGAGAAATATTTTATTATTATTTTTTACGATTTTATTTATTTATTATTTCAAGAGAGAGTATGAGCAGGGAGAGGGGCAGAGGCAGAAGGGGAGGGAAAAGCAGACTCCCCACTGATCCTGGAATCATGACCTGAGCTGAAGGCAGATGCTTAACCAACTGGGCCATCCAGGTGCCCCAGCAATATTTTATTTTTAAGTAATATTTTCTTAATATACATTTTTAAACTTATGTAATAGCAATGGAATCTCTTAACCATGTAAACGTGTTAGAAGTATTATCTGAAAGCAGTGCATCTGATAAAATTTTGTTCTTCCTTATCTACAATTTTATCTCTCTTTTTTAAGATTTTTTTTTAAAGATTTTATTTATTTGTTTGATAGAGATAGACACAGCAAGAGAGAGAACACAAGCGAGGGAATGGGAGAGGGAGAATCAGGCTTCCAGCCAAGCACGGAGCCTGATGCAGGGCATGATCCCAGGACCTTGGGATCATGACCTGAGCCAAAGGCAGCCGCTTAATGATTGAGCGCCCCTTATCTCTTTTTTTAAAAAAAGATTATTTATTTGAGAGAGAGAGAGAGTGCACATGCCCGAGCAGGGGTGCTTGTGGGTAGGGACACAGGGAGTGGGTGAAGGAGGGAGAGAGAGAATCTCAAGCCAACTTCCTGCTTAGCACAGAGCCTGACAGGGGAACTCGATCTCAGGACCCTGAGATCATGACCTGAGCCAAAATCAAGAGTCAAATGCTTAACCAACTGAACCACCCAGGTGCCCCTGTTTTCTTGTGAAATTCTTAACCTTTCTGTTTTTCAATAGTCTCATCTATAAAATGAGAATAATAATAGTACTAATATCATAGGACTTTGTAAGAATTAAATAAGTAAACACATTCAAACTGCTGAAGTCAGTGTACAGAGAATAGCAGTTATTAAATAAACTTGCTCTTAGAATTTAGTTTAGAATTCTCTTGATTTCTTTGATGTATCTTTTGCCAAATACATTATTTTTTTCTTAAGATTTTATTTATTTATTTGAGAGAGAGAAAGGGCATGAGCAAGGGGAAGGGCAGAGGGAGAAACAGACTCTGCTGAGGGGGAATCCCAATGTGGGGCTCGACTCCTGGTGGCCCGGAACATGACCTGAACTGAAGGGTAGACACTTAACCGACTTTTTCGCCCAGGCACCCTACCAAGTACATTCTTGCAGGATTTTTTGTGACCTACTCTCTCCCGTGTTTTCTGGATCACAGTTTAGAAAACTCAACCTCTTCTTGACACCACTGGCAAAGCTGTTTGCTTATTTTGCTTAGTCAGAATCATAAAATGTCAAAGAGATTTTTTTTCGATCTGTGTTCCTAAATCCTTCCATCTCCTATCCAGTATGTCTGTCATTAGAAACACATTTCAGATTTTTTCTGACTATATCCATTCTTTCCCTGTTAATCAGCAGATGTGGATGGAGTCAAATACAAGTTTCAGAGCTTATAAATAAGGCTCCTTCCAGTATCCTTAGGGTAAAAACAATCATCAGCCAATATTACTTCTGTGTTGCTCCCAGTACAAAATATTAATATGCATCCCTATACAATAAAAATGAACAATCCAAAAATAAAATCAAGAAAATAATTCCAAAAAAAGAAAATAATTCCGTTTATAATATTATCAAGTAGTATAAAATATTTAGGAACAAATTTAAAGAAGAAGGTGCAAAATTTGCCTGCTGAAAACCAAAAAACATCATTGAAAGAAATTAAAGGAGACTTAAATAAATAGTTTGGAAGATTTAACATTGTTAAGATGGCAATATCCCCAGTAGATCTACAGATTCACTGCAATTCATATCAAAATTCCTACTGCCTTTTTGCAGACATAGGCAAACTAATCTTAAAATTTATATGACGTTACAAGGAACCCAAATAATCAAAACAATTTTGGGGAAAAAAAAAAAAGAATGAAGTTGAAGGACTTACACTTCCCAATTTGAAAACCTATGATGAAGCTATTGTAATCAAAACAGTGTAGTACTGGCATCAGCACAGATGATATACAGATGAAAAGAACAAAAATGGGATTCCAGCAATGAACTCATATATCTATGGTCAATTGATTTTTGACAAGGATGGAAAGATAATGCAATGAGAAAACAATAGTGTCTTTAATAAATGTTGGTAAGATAAATGGGTAGATTCCATATGCAGAAGAATATAGTTGGACCCTTACCTCACACCCTGTACAAAAATTAACTCAAAATGGATCAAAGATCTAACCACAAAGATTAAAATTCTTCGTGACCTTGGATTTGGCAATGGATTTTTAGGTATGAAACCAAAAACACAAGGAACAAACAGGAAAATAGATACATTGGACTTCATCAAAATTATAATCTTTTGTACATCAAAGGACGTATCAAGAAAGTGAAAAGGTAACCTACAGAATGGAAGAAAATGTTTGCAAATCATATAGCTGATAAAAGTACGGTATCCAGAATATATAAAGAACACTTTTAACTCTACAACAAAAGTAGAAATAACCCAGTTTAAGAATGGGCAAAGAAAAAAAAACTTTCTCCAAAGAAGATATACAAATCATCAATAAAAACACTCGAAAAGATGCTCAACATCCTTAGTCATTTAATCTTTAGGGAAACACACGCATGATACCATTTCGCATCTGCTAGGATGACTATAATAATAATTCTTTTCCTTTTTAAAGATTAATTATTTATTCATTTGACAGAAAGAGAGAGAAAGCACAAGTAAGCAGAGCGGCAGGCAGAGAGAGAGGGAGAAGCAGGTTCCCCGCGGAGCAGAGAGCCCGATGCGGGGCTCCATCCCAGGACTCCTGGATCATGACCTGAGCCGAAGGCAGACGCTTAACTGATTGAGCCACCCAGGTAACCTTGAACGGTACACTTTAAAATGGTGTACAATTTTCCCAAATTGGGGGGATAAAAATCCTAAATGGTAGATTCAAGAAGGAAATTAGAAGTTAAGAATAAAAGATGAGGATGATTTTTTTATCCTCAACATATGTCCTGATCAATTGTTAAACTGACCTTGTAAAGTTAAAAGATTTTGTTGCAAACAGATAGGAGTTGACTATACAGGTATGGAAACTGTGTATCCCAGAACTTCTTACAACAATCTTATTTAATTGTGCTATTTAAAAAAAAATGATTTATTATATATAAAACAACAGCCTAGACAAATAAAAAAGTACACTTACAATTTAAATTGGGTGATTCCAGCTGCTACAGGCAGGACCTAATGAGTCTTGGAAAGGAGTTTGGACTTTAAAGTCAGGAGTGTCTTGATAAATTTCAAGTTCTAGAAAAGTCATGGTAGCTGCACTGGGAGAAGGACATAGTAGGGAATGGATCTATTTGCAGAAATCAATTAGAAACCTTTCGGTGGCTTGGATGAGACTGATGGTGGTATGCACAGAATTAACAGAGAACATGCCCAGTTTATTATATTAATCAGAACTCTTTCAAAAAGACAGAAATGACCTCAAGGAAGCTCTGTTACAAGTGGGGAACTATTGGCTCCAGGAACAAAATCATGGAAAGGCAAGGGAGCTGCTGGCTCTGTGATGACTGGATGGGAGGAATGGAATGCTGCCATCTCTTTCTATTTTTGTTCTTTCTATTTTGTTCATCTCTGCTTATCTCTGAAAGTTAGCTGTTCCCTCTTTCAGGCTTGGGAGAGTACATGACCTGTTGGTGGCTCTGAATTCATGTCCTTACAGCTTCTGATGAAAGGAGACCTGCTGTCTTTGATTTGGAATAGATTCAGAATGTAGTGTCCCAGGAAAAGCTACCATTGGCCAGGTTCACATCATGTGCTTATACCTGGATTCCTCTCTGTCGCCAAGGGGAGAGGGACTTTGATTGTCTAAGGGACATAATCATGCCAGTGGCCAGGGAGGTTAAGGTCTATTACCAGGTAAGCAGAGGGGACATGCAGGCCGTCCCGAGCAGACACAGAGGCACTGCAGAGTTCATGGAATTTGGCAATTGACTGCTTGTGGAGGAAGGACAGGAATGAGCCAAGTGTGACACTTAGATTTCCAACATCCTGGAGGATGTTGGGGTTGTACTCTTAGACGGGAAAGAGAAGAATAGAAACAGGTTTGAAGAAGATGATGAGTTTGCAGTTGTACCTGCGGAGCGTTAAAGAGCAATGGGACATCCAAGTTGAGATGCCCAATGATAGGCCTGATTTCCTGGAAGAAACAGCTGAGCCAGATGGAGAGTTGGGAAGCATCAGCATTGAGCGTGTCCTCGAAGCCCCAGGACTGGAGGCCATCTTCCTGAGAGGATGTAGAGTGAGAGGAGAGTGGTTGAGGACAAACTCTGGAGAGCACCAGCATCTGAAGGAAGGACTGAAACAATTAGGAAGGAGCAGGAAACCAGGAGAGAATCCTATTATGTGAATTCTGGCTCATAGTGGTTGGAAGAGCTGGCAAGGAAGGATGAGAAAGCTGGTGGCAAAGTGGAGAAGGAAGTCATAACCTCTCTAACAAGATAGGAACATAGCTAACAAAGCAAGTAGTGCCGAAATGAGTTCTAGGAGGGAGGGAGAGACAAACCATTTTGTATTGGGGTAGCCAGAGGAAGCAGGATTTAAGCAATTATGCCCAAATGGGTAAGACTTGAACAGTTGGGAATAGGAGGAGAAATTCCAGGTTGGAGGATATCATGAACAAAGGAGGAACTAAACCAGGAGCTTTCAGGATACTTGTTTATGTTGAGGTTGATAAGAGATAATTTCAGGAAAGTGTGTTTAGGTCAGATGGAGAGGGATTTAAATGCCAAGCTAAAACATCTGATAATAAACTTGAGTTAGTAGAGAATCTTCGGTGCCTTTGGATACTCCCTTAAAGAAATTGCTCTCTTGTTTGTATTTTGTCCTGTGGTGTTTTGTTTTTGTTTTTTCCTTTCAAGACATCCCTGCTGGACCAGCCCCTGCTGTAGAAACCGAATTCTCTCCCGTCATGTATCTCTCTCTTTTGTTTTAGAGAACATTAGGTGTGACTCTGACACTCTTTGAATGTCAAAGCTGCTCTGGGACTATTCGGAAGCTTTCTCCAATAGGTAGTTAAGTTTTCTTTTCTTCCATCCTATTAGTTCTAGTTACATCTCTCAGGGACCATGTGAAACAATTCCACGTTCTCCTCATGTTTATGTTCTGAGGATGCTTATTGAGTTTCCACATTCCCTCTGCTTTGAGCTTAGCCAAGGTATACATGTTTAATTCTTTTAATCTCTCCCCCTAAGTCACTCCCTCTGGCCTCTTAATCATCCTAATTGCTCTTCTTTGAATGGCAGCCAACTCAGTATGTGCATCTTCCTTGTGAGGCCATGAGGAACATACTATTCCATGTGTGGTCTCACTAGACCCATAAATTACCATCCTCCGATGGCTGGACACGTGGGACTGCCCCCCCCTTCTTTCTCTCCCCCTTCCCACAGTGCAACCTGGCTTTGGTAAATCCCTTATCCAACAGGTTATCCTTCCATTTCCAGGTGGTCTTTTCCAAAGCCTGGAACCTGTGTTCACCACATGCTCTCCCCCAAGCTCCTGTCCCAGGAGGTCTCTCACTGGAGAGGGTGGCCCAGGACCAGGCCCGAGTGTCTGTGGAAAGTTGCAGCTAAGCTTGCACAAGTAAATCTTGGAAAGGGCCAGGCTGTGGAGTGCCCAGAATTAGAGGATGCTGTGGCCTGCCATGAGCTCTCTGGCCTGCAGTGCTGTGAGCATTTAAGAAGGTGCAACTTGGAGGCTGCTTCCCTGTTTCCAATTATCCTTTTTATCTCTGCTCTGGCCCCTCTCCTTACCTAAGTGTTTTCATAGCTCTCAGCCGTTACTGTTCAGCTTTGGGAGGATAAACGTGAAACCAAACAAATTATAAATATCCTGTTTCAAGATGTGTTATCACTCTGTGACTGGAAACCCCCAGAAGCCCGAGTCTTTTGAAAGCTCTAGTTCTTTTTTTTTTTTTTTAAGCTTTGGAAAAAAAAAAAATCCTCTGCCACTCTAAGGATGTGGTGGCAGAGGTTAAACTGCCTTTGAGAAAGCCAAATGTTTGGACTTCAGTGAAGGTTGACATGGAAACCCACCTGAGGCTTCCTCGGGTGTCTCGGGAGGAAATAAAACCCGAGATGGATGTTCCCGTTGCAAGAGGAAGAGCCGCTCGGTGGGGTGGCAGGTAGGCCTGCACGGTGTGAGGGAGAGACTGCCCGGGGGCGCAGACAAGGAAAGGCGAGGGACAGACACCAAAGGCCAGAAAGGGCACCACTGTGGCGTGTGTGCTGGTTTCCCTGGGACATCCCGGCCGTCCCGGAACTTTCCAGGGCCGGGGCTCCAGCGCCGCTGCTACTGGAAAGTTGACGTTTTTATTCGAAGCCCTTTAGCCCAGCAGTTTAATAAAGAGCAGCCGCTGGCTGGGGCCGCGTCCTCGTCGAGCGCGGCGGCGGCGTCCCGGCGCCCCCGGGAGGGGGGGGGGCGCCCAGTGGGCACCTCCCTGGGCCGCTTGGCCCCGCCGCGGTCCCGGCCCCCAACCAGGCCGCAGGGCGGCGGCCGCCGAGCCGGGGCAACTGTGGGGGGGCGGGCCGTGGGGGTAGTTGAGTCCTTCGGAGGGGCCCCGCGCCACAGCTCCCCGCCTGCCGGCCACCGGCCTCCTCTCCGCGAAGGGCTTGCAAACCCCAGTGCCTTAGGCTGTCCGGCTTTGATCACGCCCCACGTAGGCACGGGAAAACTACAGTGAACCGAAGATATTGTTATTTGGGGTTGGGAGAGGGGGTGAAGAGAGGGGAGTCCTGAGAGAGAGAGGGTGAGAGAGGGAGGAGGAGGAAGAAGAAGAAGAAGAAAGCCAGAGAAGGGAGCCTGTAGGAAGGAGAAGGAAGCAGGCAAGAATCTGGTTGCTTCCACGTACTCCCGGTGTCTTTCTTCCGGATCTCTCCTTAGAGGTGGGCCAGGCTTGGGGGGGGGGGGGCGGTTGGGGAGGGGAACTAGCCTTTGCCCTCCACGTGGCTCAGACTCTCCGTTTCTACTTTGAGTGCTTGAGCATACCCTAGAAAAGAAATCTTGAGAATGTCTCTCTGTGGGATTTTGAGGGCCTCCATCTAGTACGGTCACTGTTCCTTCCAAGTCTGGGGTATCCATACAGTCTAGCTGTCCGGTAAAAGAAGGACTCCTCCTTCAATTTGAGTATCAGATAAACAAGGAATACTTTTTACTCTAAGTATGTCCCATTCAATAGTGTTTGTTTGTTCTGCTAAATCTGGTAAGTGATTCAGTGTGTTATTTATGATTCTTTTACTTCAATTCCTGTCCAGACAGACAGTCTTTGAAGTGGGACTCCTGCGCACTTACCAGCCACCAGGCCCAATTTCCAGTCTTCCCTTTGTCCTCTCTAAATTTGGTACAAGTTCAGCTTTGGGCCAAACTGTGAGGTGTTTTCTGGGGGCAGTTGGTGGGGAGAGCTGTGATGTGGGCAGAGATCAAGGGGGCTGTAATTTAAGTTACTGAAGATAGCAATTGGAATTTCCAGCTTGAGATAACACTTCCACTAAGTGCTGTCTTCTCATTTATTGGAGGCATTTACAAGATGTGCTGTGAACATAAGAGTTAAATAGTAATCGCCTTTTGTAAGCAGCAACTCTAACTGGAGTTTACATTTGGGATTAATAGTAAACTCCCCAGACCTTACCAACAGAAGAATGTAGTTGTCCGAATAAACAATATTTTGATCAGGACTGAGCACGAATCCTCAGAGCATGTAGCCTTTTCCTAGCAAGGAGCATTTCCCAACTCTGAAGTAATTTGCAGTGTGCTGGAAAAACATTTTTTAAAAAATGGATATCTTAGATACCATAAAAGGGAAAACAATTCTCCTTTTAAGTAATAAATACCATTTGTAGGAGAATTCCTTCAGTTTGCATTTCTGAATTATTTCCTGATAATGTGAGGCTTACAGTCTTGAGTGGTGCCTATTGCCTATGTAGGTCTGGGGTTTACCATCCTCCAAATGTTACACATTCTTCTTGATGCACAAAACTAAGAATGCGTGCCAGTTATGGGGCTCGTCATTGAAACACGGAGTGGAAGGCCCCTCAGATGGTCTAATTCTCTCACAGTTTCCCAGTGGCCATTGTTCTTTCGGCCTCTCCAACCCTTTGGTTGGAGGAGGAATACTTTCTAGTTGCTTTCCTCTCCTTCCAATTATGACCCAACATCACAGGCTGGATTTCAGTGAGATACAGCATCTCAACAAAGACAGCCCCCCCCCCTTTTTTTTTAAAGATCTTATTTATTTGACAGAGAGAGATCACAGGTAGGCAGAGAGGCAGGCAGAGAGAGAGAGAGAGAGGGGTAAGCAGGCTCCCTGCTGAGCAGAGAGCCTGATGTGGGGCTTCATCCCAGGACCCCCAGATCATGACCTGAGCCGAAGGCAGAGGCTTAACCCAATGAGCCACCCAGGCGCCCCAAAGACAGCCCTTTGACTAGGAATCTGAATGTGCTGAGAAGCACAGAAAACATGTTGTTCTACTGGGAGGTCTCAGACAGCTCCAGGAGGACGATCTTGGAAAGGCACCGGCCCTGGGTCTACTCCAGAAATGCTGCTCACTCTGCCCCCTGGTGCACGTGTGTGCGACTCACCCAGTCCGGAATTCCTTCCTCCCCACTTCCAGGCAGTGTTGTGAGCAGCTTCTGGAAGACCCTGCCTTCCTGCAGCCAGTGAATGTTTCTCACTCTGCTTAAGGTTAGGGAAACTGAAAACTTGGATTCCTTTCCAGTTCATTCCTTCAACAAATATTTGTTGATTTCCTACTGTGTCCACATCACTTTTCACCAAGCTGTCAGGGAGTCGGGCTTGGGGATGAATACAGGGTGCTGAGTCACTGTGGGGAGTAATGTGGGCGAGGGGATGGCAAGGAGAGAGAATGGGCACACTGGAATTTAACTACAGTAAAGCCACTTTATGGCCAATGTCTAGCAGTGTGTCTGACACAAAGCTAATGCTCAGAAAGTATTTGTTGAATCTTATTTGACAGTGAAATATTCTGGGTGATTAACTTTGTCTTATTATTCCTCAATTAACTCCTTTTCATTTCATTAAATATCTTATCGGTCCCTCCTTAGTAACAACGTGTGCCAGAGAAAGAGATTGTTTTCCTTGAGGGGTTAAAAACCTTAGATCATATCAGACTCATTTTCTGATCTTGGATTGGGTCTGCCTAGTAATGAGTCCCGTGGCAAGGGATTGTGGGAGACAGGGTGAGTGTGCCCTGACAGGGGGACAGGTCTGGCTTTTTTGAAGAAATCTCTTATGTGAGTTTCTTTGTTTTGAGATGCTAGATCTCACTGAAATTCAGCATATAACATTTGTGGGTAGGATGGGAAGGAGAGGAAAGCATTTAACTAGAAAATGGGTATTGCCTGGGAGCCCTGCTTATTAATGGACTGTAGATCTCTATCCCATGGCAACATGCAGGTGCGTAGGTTTGTGCGAGTGAAGCGGATGGGCCTCTTCTCAGCTTTTTGCGAGGTGCAAGAAATATCTGGGAGACCCCCATCAAATCCACGAGTCTGGCTGCTGACGTGCGTGAAATTGTATGGATAGGGTTGCCCAGGGGTTGACATGAGAAACAATGCTAAAGACTATTAAATATTTTAAAACAATTAGATGTTTATTGATTCTAGAATGTGAAAATATTCCTCAGTGCTGGATCTGGTGGGAGGCAGAGAGGAAGGAGAAGACCCTCTCTACCTGCTGGGAGCCTTTAGAGTTGTTGCCGATTCAGAGGTAACACGAAACAATCAAGGGACATTATGAAACAAGGTACATAGAGAAGGCAGAGAAAGACTTGGGTCTCAGGAGACAGAAAGATTTGGAAGGCGAGAAGGGCTGAGAGGAAGAATAGTAAGGTGCCAGGCGCTGTGCTAAACAGATTGGGGGGACTGTTTCTATAAATCTTCACTAATCTTCTGTGGTGGCTGTGCTATTGTTGTTCCCATTTTCTACATGAGAAAGCTGAGTCTTACAACTCAACTTGCTCCAGGTCACTCGGGAAATTAATGGCGAAGCTGAGATCGAAACATCTATATGAAAGGCAACGAGAGTAGATGAAAATTGTAGTTTAGGGTGGGGGGTGGGGGAGGGGGGGAGACAGCATTTCCTCTCCCGCCTCTCTCTTTAAAGCGAGGTTGATAATTCCTACCTTTCAAGATTATTAGATGGGATAAATGAGAGTGTTCGTGCACCGGTCTGAGCAGCCTGGTGCTCAGTGGGAAGTCAGACTGCATTAGGGAAAAGTGGGGGTGAGGACAGATATCCCAGTGAGGAGCAGGGGATGTGACTAATGGGAACAATGAGAAAGGGGATCTGATTCATAGAGGAGCTCAAAACCTAAAAAGAGAGGACCTCAAAACCAGTTGATGTGTCATTACATACTTCACCGGAAGTGATGGTTCTTTTCTGATTTTGGAAGTCGTATACACTCACAAATAATTTGGGGGAAAAACTTGGGAAAGGAGAGAGATGAGATAAAATAATTCCACCACTTGTACATACCACATATCATCTCTTTTTTATTATCTACTTTGATCCTAACTTTATGTTATAAAATACAAAATCCTGATCTTAACTTTATAGAATACAGTGTTCATAAATGTCTAATACATATATCTACTTATAATATTCTTTATGATTATACTGGGAAGTTCTGCTTTTTTCATGCTTCTTGAGAACATTTTCCTCACCACTAGATAGTATTTTTTAAAAGTATTTAATGTGAGAGAATATTAATAAACTACAAGTACCATAATATATTTAATAATTTCTCTATTATTGGCTATTTAGATTGTTCCCAATCTTTCACTATTAAAAATAGCACTGGGATGAATATCTTTATTTGCATTAAAAAGATTATTTCTTTAGACCGAATTCCTAGAAATGGAGACACTAGATCAAAAAGGGTAAGTGTTTTCAAGGCTCTTGATTCATTTGCCAAACAGCTTTCCAAAAAGATTGAATCAATTTTTATTCCCACCAGTACTGTGTGAGAGTGCCCATTTTAGGAAGCCCTTGCCCAAATTTTCCTTTTTAACTGATAATTTCGTAGAAAAAAAATAGTATCTTGTTTTACTTTGTCTTTCTTAGATTATAAGTGAGGTAGAGCGGTTTTTCCAGTTTATTGGCCATTTGTATTTCTTCTTCTGTGAATTTTCTCTTTGTGTTCTTGACTATTGTTCTAGAATAGCACCGTCAAATAGAGACCTGATGTGAGTCATGTACGTATGTTTTTCTAAAGTACAAACCTGAATGTGACAGGGAGCAGGAAGTGGAAAAGAAGTAACAATGGCTTTGCCTTCTCTCCGGCTTTAGTTTTTCAATTTTAGGTGAAAAAAAATACGTCATCTTTTATGGAATTTCTCAATTCAGTCTCAAAGATTTTGTATTTAGTAGAATTTCCTCCCAGATTTTAGAAATAGATAGACCGACAATCTTGGGTTTTAGTTTTTCTCCGCCCACGGATACATTAGCTCATGGGAAAGGTTCTATTAGAAATTATTAATCAAACACCACACGTTTTACTCTCGGTGAATAATTTTGACCAGGAGTTGAGATCATGAGAGCTGTATTTTAGGAGGATGCCTGACCTGACAGAACCATGTTTTGGAAGCATTTGAGCTTGGAGTCCTATAGACAGGCTGGGAGGTAGTTGTAACACACAGGCCTGAGGCCCCGAGACTCTTGAAGGGATAGCGACACCAAGAATGGAGCAGGACGTGTCTATCCACAAAACAATTCCCGTGAAAGGAAACTTTGGGCCTTTGTAAAAATTGGACATAGACAATGAAGAGAGAGAGAAGAGCTGGCTTTAAATTTTTTTGTGTGTTTTGGTGGATTAAAAAAAAAGGTATTGCCTCTCATAGAAATGGAAGGGTCAAGAATCTCACAGGAAAATGTTATTTTCTTTTGGGATATGCCGACTTGGAGGGAAAAGTTGTCAGTCTGTGGAAGAAACTGAAGATTAGCTTATTCAACATCCATTCAGTCTCTGTTCTAGCTAGTCCTATATCGTAGGGACTAGAAAGCTAACCAAACAAAACTGTTCCTCTCAATCTCCTCAGCAGATGAGCTATAAGCATGTGACCTAGATTCCGCCTTAGTTGCACCTTTGAGAGTTAATGGCAGAATGGAGCACACGGGCTTGTGGAAGAGGTCACATCTGAGCTAGGATCTGTAACGATGTGCTGCGAATAATGGAGTGATAGGAGATCAGCTTCTCAAAGAGAAGAAAAAAAGTGCTAGTCGAATGTGTGGGGATTGCATTAAGGAGATACTCTGAAAAACATGAAAGGGCTGATTTTGTGGGGCTGGTTGAAGCTAAAGGGCATAAAACTTTAAAGGCTGTATCGATTCAATGTTACATCTTTCTTCACTGGGAGCCAAAGCATACCTGGCAAGACTAAGGCAAGTATTTGCTTTAACTTTGTTATGACTTCGAATAGTATGGCCTTGAGCAAGTTGCTTACAGCCTCTAAATGTTAGCTTCCTCTTCTTATGTATCTAAGACCGTTTTTGCCAGAATTGAAGCACCCTCCAAAGTGAAGCACCCCAAAGAGGGGTAGTTCCCACCCCTCTGCATCAGGCAATGTGCTAGGTACTTACGATACAAAGTTTATTATGACGAGGTCCCTGCCCTCAAGAACTCATATATTCTGTTGGGAGAGAACAGAGTAGTAAACAGGAATTACAATACAAATCAGAGCAATGATGAAGGTCCACACAAGGTGCAGCTCAGCTTGGGCAGGGCTGGGGAGTTGCAGAGGAAATCAAGGAAGATTCTGCTGTGGATCAGATGGGTGAGTCTAAGTGTTTAGATAGAGAAAGCAGGGAAGTCATTTATAGCCAACTGAGCAGCCTGGACAATGGTGTAGATATATGAACACTTTCAGCCAGCCTTGGGGGGAAGGACTAGTAACGCGTCTAGGTACTCTGGGAGGAGCGGTCATGGTGATCTGACCTTTCTGTTGCCCCTGAGACTTGCTCTGTCACTTGACTCCTCCCTTTCAGTAGCTTCAGAATCCCTCTACCTAGGCCACTTCTCTTTGGCCAAAATCTATAAACTCAAGTCTCCTCAGAGATCTGATCATTTTTCTTGTTTGTCTGTTGTCCATCTTTGACTCTCTTTCCTTCCCTTTCGCTCTTGGCCTCCCTCTCCTCCCTTCCTAACTAAATCTCAATCTTCCTTAATCAATCTCCAGTGCCTTAGGTTCCTTGTCTATCCTTCTGTTAAACTATTCTTACCACAGGTTTCCAATGGCTAACAGGTGGCCAGAATCCATAGCCCCCTTTTCTGTTCCCTTCTTACTTCCTCTGTAATAGTTAGCCCTTTGTTACTTCTTCCCAAATCTTCTATCTCACTGTCTTTTCAGAACCTCTTGAGTCACCTTTGCCAGTCCTTTTCTGCTGCCCAACCCTGAAGTTTAATGTTTACTAGCATTCTTTTCTGAGTTCCATTTTTATAATCAACAACTCTCTCAGAGTAATGTCACTCACTCTTGGGGTTTCAGTTTACCCCCCTCCCCATTATTCTAGTGATTCTCAAACCCTTATCTGTGGCCTCTGCCTCTTCCCTGGGGTTTCAAGTCACATTTCCCATCTCCTACTGAGGACTCCATTTTTCTGTCCCTCAGGCATCTCTAAGTGAATATATCTCCAATCAAACTTATTACCTTTTCCAACGATCCTGTTTCCTATATATCCTATGTATACTTCCTATATATCCATTCCCATCTCAGTGTCCAAACTGAAACCTGGGAGTGGTCCTTACTCCCTCCTTCTCTCTCTTCCATATCCAATTTGTCAACAGATCCTTTTATTTCTACTTTCTATTTATCTCATGAGTTTGTTTTCTCCCCCTCACTATCTGAGGTCCTAATCACTGTTGAACTGATGGGCTTTCTTTTTTGAGGGATCAGCTTTTTCATTGGTATCCTTTCTTTTCTTTTTCACTCAACTCAAATCCATTTTCAAATATCTTTTAGAGTGATCATTTGAAACTACATTCATTCCAACATGAATGATGTAAATCATTCCACATTCCTGATTGAAAATGTGTTTTCTATTACCTAAAACAGTAGTTTCTTATCCTTCTTGCATGGAGCCTTTTTCATGTCAAAACACCTAGTGTATGTCCACATGTTGGCTATACTCTTAGTGCCTATTAATTGAGAAAGTACATAAACCAAAAGCTACTTCAAATTCCACAACAAGTTTAAGTTTATTTTGTTATTAACAAATATAATATTGACATACATTGGCCAATAATATATATTCAGAAACATAAGACATATTCCATCTGATGGCCATGAATGGTGGATTCTTGGACTCCTTGCAATAACTACTTCCTTACTAGTCAAGAACCACTGCCTTAAAGAAGACATTCAAATTAATTAATGAGCTATATAAGGTACTTTAAACTCTTTTTTTTTTTTTTTGAGAAAGAGAGTGTGCAAACGAATGTGGTCAGGGGTGGGGTGGGGAGAGAAGGGCAGGAGAGGGAGAGAGAGAATCTTAAGCAGGCTCCATGCCCAGTACAAAATTCAATGTGGACCTCGATTTTACAATCCTGAGATTATGACCTGAGCCGAAATCAAGAGTTGGATGCTCAACCAACTGTGCCAACCAGGCATCTTGTAAAGTGATGTTTCCAGTCTCCTCTCCAGTCACTTTACTGTCCTTGCCTTCTTCTCACACCATGTTGATCCCACAAGCTGCTCCTTTTCCTCCTGTTCCTCAATCATTACTTTTTCAGGAATGCCCTTCCTTCCTTTCCTCTACCTGGAACACCCGCACCTTATCCCTCAAGACCTGACAAAAATGTCAGGAGAAACTTATTTAGATTCCTCTTAGAGTTATTTGTTCTTCAATGCAACTCATAACACTTCATGCATCATCTCTAGCAAAGCACTTATTATGTATTATATTGGGATGGTTTTACATTTGTCTCCCTCACTAGATTCTGGGCTCCCAGGTGGCAGGGTCTGGGTCTTATTCATCTTTGTGTCCTGGGCTCCCAGAATAGTGCTTGGCACATGGTAAGTGCTTTGGTATATGGTAAAGGTTGGTGGATTCATAGTGACTATCAGAATATCTTTGGCAACCTTAGAGCAGCATCCTGAAAGAAAAGCAAAATCCCAGCCCTGAATGCCTAGCTCTTTCCTTATAATTACCATTCTATGCAGGAACAAATAATGATTAATCTTATACTTATCCATAAACTTATAGAAAGTTACGGCTATAAAAAACTGTAGCTGTCATGCAATATGAGTCCTTCACATTACAGACCGGGAAATCGGCATTGAGACTTTCCTTTTCCAGATTCAGCATCACTCTTTTCAGCTTTCTCCAAATTCTGGTTCCTGATTCATTTTCTTTGGATCTTGACTTGTCTACATTCCTCCTAAATTGTTGGAATAAGTCACTCATTTACAGAAGGTATAAAATTTGTTTTAGTCCCTAATGTACGAAGGCCTGCAATCCATAGATAATGTATATTTTTAAATGATTTAGACATTATAATCTTCTTCCTGGCCCCAAGTTCTTCACCAGGCAGTATCTAAGGAGGAATAGCATTGGCAGATGTGAATTCAAGCTTCTGTTACTTCTCTTGCCCAGACTGTGAGGGAAGTGAATGGGCAGCAAAGTGCCAAAGGCAAGCGGCCAGAGGAAGAGCAGCAACCTGGACATACAACCTCTGAAAAATGAAAACCCACTGGGGCCCACTCTCGTTTCAGAGGTTATAACCTGTCCAGTTTGTATAACCTCTGAGCATTGAGCCTCAAATGCCAAGTGTCAAATAGGAGATGGGTATTTTTCTGGCCCTGTGGATGTATTGGGGGAGGCGGGGGGATGATTTGTATGGAACCATGAAGTAAGTGGCTTGAAGGAGAATGTGGAGAAAATTTGTCTTGGGCAGGAGGCTGAGCCACTAAAGTATCTTCAGGGCGCTGTGTATAACATGGAAAAAATTAGACTTTCTTCTGTTGCATCCAACCAACTACATGGTCGCTTTGAGAACAGGAAAGTGGTAGTTATTCTTGAAGAAGTGTGAGATGAAAATTTAACAAGAGTAAGTTATAACCGAGGACTTCTGAAGCATCTGCCCAAGATCTAAAATAGATTACTGCCTCTCCGTGGAGGAAAAGCCTGGGCATCTCTCTGAATTTAAATGAGGTATTACCGTTAGCCATTAAAAATGAAAATCCTCCTACATCTAGTAGCCTGGGATGTAAAGCATCCTTACCAACCTGTATTCCATCTTTTGGCAAGTAAAAGTGACCTGAACTCATCTATTTATACTTTATACAAATTCCTAACTCTAGGGATAGAAATTGTTAGGCTCCCAAATCCAAATCTAGAGAAGTTAGAATCCTCATTGCTTACAAAGCTTGTCCATCAAATGAAGCTGGTGTTAATTAACTCTGGCATCCCTAAATTCATTTTGCACGTTCAAAGGTTGCTATGAAGGCCGGGTCTTAAATAACAAATGCACAGACAGCACCATTAAGCAGAATGCAGGCATCACGTATTTTTCCTTGTGTTGCTTCTGTTACCAATCAAACGTGCAGATGTGAGACTAGAGCATTTCTGACAGTAAGTCCCACAAAAAGATGCTGTTCATTTATTTTGGCAGTGGGTAGTACTATTCTAAGAAGGCAGCTGTGCATGGCAGAGCTCACTGTTATAGCTCAAAATCTGTCCTTTCTTAACACTTGCAGGACATTGGGTTACGGCATTCAGAAGGAAATAGAACAGATAGGTACCCTGAGAAACAGCAGTTAAAATGCTATGACTTGTAAAATCCCTTATGTTCAGTACAATGTTTTTGGTTATTAAAGAACAAAATTTAAAGAGCAATTTAACAACTGGAAACATTGTACTGAACATAAGGGATTTTACAAGTCATAGCAATGTCATTGTTGGTACTGTCGTATATTCCTATATTGGTCATTCCATATCGGTCAGTTTTAACTTTGTGTAGACAATTTTCAACTAGTGCAGATCAATAGCAGTTCATGGATATATTTAAATCTAAAACAAGAGGTTTACGTGATATTTTAGAAGTTTTAGTGAGCACGTTCCAAGTTATATTAACTTCAAAAATACCCTATGTAAATAGAATATTCTGGATATAAAGTAAGTCAGCAATGCAGCATCTGAGAAGTCGGTCTTCTTTTCTCACAGGACACTTTTCTGGGCAACACAACTCATTTTGTGTTGTGTTGGATTTGGAGGCACGCAGGGAAATGCCCGTGGAGTCAGCTCAGGAGCACTCGGACCTACTAGGACAAGAATGGCTTTGTCCGGGCTCACGTGACCAAAAACTGCACACGGGCTCTAATGATAGGTACACCTTTTTCCTTTTGATTATTGGCAGGATGCCCACTGCCAACCAACAGCAGGCTGGGTGCTGAACAGAGTTGGGGGGTGAGAAGGACAAGAGATGGTAATAGAGCAGGTTTTCCTCTTTTCCCCCAACAGTACACAATGTGGATTTATTTACTCCATAAGTCACCAGGCAAATATCCGGCTATCGTTATGTACACTGTAATCACCCTCTTTGTCAGGGCTTCTGCAATAAAATACTACTAGCATCCAGAGCCATAGCTAGACATCATGTTTTTGTCTGTGCATGTACGCTACAGTCTAATGAGCCTAATTCATTCCATGGTATCAATGCAAGTACTTGGTTGTATCTGCATCTTATGGTCTTAAAATAGAGGTTTGGGTTTGGAATTGAGAGCCTTTTTCCCCCCCTTCCTTTTCAGATTATTCCCTTTTTTCCTATTCCGCTTTAGACCAGACACTCCTAAAAGAGTCTGTACCTTGAACAGACTGGGCATTGTTGGGAATACATGGGCTGCAGTTCCATAGAAATCCTGCCCATGAGTCAGAAAGCAAACACCAGGCCTGTTGTATTGATTCTATGATGTGGATTACTAATCTAACACCTGATGTCTGTGAGCTGGCCAAGAGCTGCTCCCCCAAGAGTTGCTGGGCAGAAGGCTGGGAGGGTTGCCGCTAATTGGAAGTACAACCCATGACTGTCTGGGGGAGGCAAAGTCGTGCCATTTGAGAGCCAGGCCTTTCCCTTCTGTTTCTCAGTGGGGATGCTATTTTCTTAATAGTGTCCATGGCTTTATTGCAGTCAGTGGAAGACAAGAGGCCATTTGCTTCCTGTTCATCAATCACCATGGACCTGAGAACTCAGGGTATGTTCATCAGAAGGCAGGCTGCACGAGCCCTGGTCCTAAATTCTTGGAGAGCACTCAGACAAGTCAGCTAACTGCAAGAGTCCAATTAATCAGACTCCGTGGTGGATAGAGGTGTGAAGAAAACCCCAGATGTCTTCAAATGAGTAAGCAAAATAGATTTTTTTGTCTGTCATTGTCTGCGGTATCATGGGCCTGCTATAAGCCAGAGGTCGGCAGCCTCCAGCTTCCAGCCTGATTTTTTACAGCTCACAGACTAAAAATGACTTTTACATTTTTAAAGCATTGTTAAAAACAACAGCAGAGGCAAACTAAAAGCAGAGAACAGGGGACAAAGACTGTATGTGGTCCATTAAACCTGAAATATTTACTATCTGGCCTTCTCTGGGAAAAACGTCTAAGCTGCGAAGGCGTGATAATGAGAAGTTTTCATTTCTAGCTGCCTCGTCCCTTTGCTCCCTTTTGCAGTCCATCTGAGTTGTCAGTCGGCCCAGAGGAGGACTCTGGCTGGCTTAAGACAGCCTGAGGACCAGGTGTGGTTTTGAGATTCCTGCCCCACTTTGAGGTGGTAAGGCCAAGCCTGGTGCTCAGGAGGCAACTGGGTGGAGACGAGTTAGATTGAACATGGATTAGAACAGTCCCCTCTAACTTCCCAGCCCATGGCAGGCCGCCACAGCAGCCCAGCTTCTCAGCCATCACACGCATTTATCAGATCTTTGGAGCCATTCGATACTTGGGTGTTTTTCTTGCAAATGCCCTTCTTGAAGAACTGGCCCACCTCCAGCGTTTTGGGAAGATAAGATTCTAAATTAATTCCTAAAGTTTCTGGTTAGATAGAGACTGCCTTTCAATCCAGGGTCTTCCTCTTTGTTCTTTGATCCGAATCCCAGGAGTGTCACGAGCGTCTCTCCAGCCGTAGCTCTGTCTGAATGTTGCCGGTGAGGTCTGCTGACCTGCCCCCAGGCTGATTATCAGCAATGGGGCTGGGGGGTGGGGAGGAATGTCCTTCCTCTTTCATCTTGCTTTCTCTTTGGGCCAAACATTCTCTTCTTGAAGGATCACGAATCCCAAGGCTAGGTATCCCTCACATAAACAGACTGACTTAAAAACCTGGGATTCCAAGAAGCTTCCAGGTGGGCATCCATCACCATTTCCCTGTGACTTTCATCTCCCCCTTATCCTCTTTGATGTTGAAAGTCCTGGTTCAGGCCTTCTAAGACCAGAGTGGTGGCCTCATCACTGGTGACTCAAATCCAAGTCCACCTCAGCCTACTCCACACCCTGCTTCTGGGGAACTGAACATCTAGCTGTGTGTTTCCATTGCCTACAGAATAAAAGTTCAACTCTCTCACGGCATCTTGATATCGGCCTACTTTTCTAGTGATATGCCTTCTTCTTACTTCATCTCCCATTTGCACCTATTTTTTAAACATGGTTACAACTATGTCATTCCTTAGCAGAGTGTTTGACACATCTATGCCTTTAATTGTATGGGTAGCACCCACTGTCTAAAATGCCGTACGTGCTCTCTTCCTAGTGTGTTTCACTAATATCTAATCATCTTTCAACTTGGAAGTCAGGGTTCATGTTAAGGATTAAATTGCATCTCCCCAAAAGTTGCTGAAGTCTTAACCCGCGCCACCTGTGAATGTGACCTTATTTGGAAATAGGGTTTTGTAGCCAGTCAAGTTAAGATGGAGTCAGTAGGGCAGGCCTAATCCAAAATGACTGGCACCTTCTAAAAAGGGTAAATTTGAACACAGATAGACTTGCATAGAGGGATGACAATGTGAAGACACTGGGAGAATGCCATCTATAGGCCAAGGAATGACAGGCTATCAGAAGCAAGGAGACAGGCCTGAAACCAATTCTTCAGAGCCCTCAGAATGAACCCTTGATCTTGGATTTAGGCTCCGTGACTCTGAGAGAATAAACTTCTGTTGGTGAAGCCACACAGCGTGTGGTGCTTTGTTAAGGCAGCCCTAGCAAAGAAATATGGGTCATTTTTACTGGAGAGCCTTCTTGATTCACATACAAGTCAAAATGGACTTTTGTGTGCCCCAGCTTATTCTAGATATATCCAATTATGCCAGCAGCCATACACAATAAAGCATTCAAATTATAATGCCTATGTGAATCACCTGGTAATCTTGCTAAAAGGGAGATTCTGATTCCTTAGGCCTGGGTTGGGGTCTGAGATGCTGAATTTCTAGGAAACTCCCCGGTGATACTGATGCTGCTGGTCCACGAGCCATACTCTGGGTGCCAAGGCTTTAGGACACTTGTTAACATGCCTATCTATGGTGCTGTGCCATGCATGAGGTCAAGATCTAGGTCTTTAAATACCTCGTACTTGAGGCAGTGCTGGGAATATGACAGGCACATAATAAATGTTGGTTGAATGGTTGGTGAACTGATGTTATTGAATGATTCTGTTATTAGAATCATTCCTGGGTATCAAAGGATTCATGGGCATTCCCAAGATGTGTTGGATGTTCCATAGCTGCACTGCTAAATGTCTCGAAGCTTTCCCACCCTTCGCCAGTTTTACTTATTTGAAACTCAAGAGAGAAAAGCAGCACCTGTCGCACACGAGGAAAAACATCTTGGAAGGCCACAGTGGTGGTAGGGGAAGTGTATTGCTCATTCTTCAACTCTATTTAAGTCAACTCTTTAATACCATTTGGCAACAGTCATCCCTTTCCTCCATCCATCCTCCACTTCTACTCTTTGTATAACTGCCCAGAAGCTGGCCACTGAGAGCCAGAGGGCAGGCAAGTGATGTACATGAGCGAGCTTCTGGTAGGACTTGGCTCTGTGCCCTTGAAAGAGGTCGCTGGGATAGGTGTTATTATCCTTATTCACAGATAGAAGATTGAAGCTTGAAAAACTAGTTTATCCAAAACCATCCACCCAGTGGGGGACAGAAGCAGGAGTCAAGCAGATTTAGCTTCACAATCTGTGTCTTTTCCATTGCACTGTGAAAGAGAGAGCAGTACTGTAACCCACTGTGCTGGAGCTATCTATGTCCTCTCCTCCTGGCAGAAAATGGACAATAGTAGTAGCTCTTACTCTCCAGCTCAGAGGCTAGTACTCAGCTGCTTTCTAAGCTCTTCCAATTCTGGTAGTCACAGAGCTGTCTTGGTTTTCTGGCATCCTCAAGAAACGGGATGTTTCTTCCTGTAAGTGATGCCTTTCAATTTAAAAAAGTGTTTTAACAAATTGAGATAGAATAATTCTGACATACGGTATAGTAGTTTTGCCTTCTTCAATAAGATCTAAATGCCTCAAGGCCATTGTTAAGGATTGTCATTCCTTAATACTGTGCTGAAATTTATTCATATTTTCAGATATTTCTGAAAATAGTGAACTGTCTGCCCCTACATTAAGTGGTGTCAGGCTCAATATTTTTTTAAGATTTTATTTTTAAGTAATCTCTATACCTAATATGGGCCCAAACTCACAACCCCAAGATCAAGAGCCATATACTCTACTGACTGAGCCAGTCAGGTGCCCCAGACTCAATATTTTTTTTTTGGACAATGGTTCTTTTGTAGTCTTTTTTCTATTTATACCTTAATCTAAAGACTATCAATTATTTCTTGTTGATGCGGTCAGTGAATCTGCTTCTACTGTCTTGTTTCTCATTGGTTAATTCAATTCTCAAGGACGAGAAGAATTGATTGCAAGCTTATTGGAAATATATGCAAAGTAAAAGTGAATAGTACCTGAATTGAACATCTAAGATGTTTCCTTCTGAGTTAGTTTAAGAGATTCATTGCTTTTAAAACAGATGTTTTTATTCTCCCAGAGGTTTCAGTGAATTTTCTGGTTCTGAACATTATGTTTTCAAATTAAGGTCTTTCCAAAAATAGTATCTATTAAGGTGCGATTGTGCTGTACAATATAATAGCTTTAGACTCCTTCCTGCCCATAAAACAGCTAATAACAGTAAATACTCACTAATCTGGAACAATGCAAAAGGAGAAGACATTCTGAAGTAATTTTTTAAGATCTCTTTTAAAGTACTTTAAAATGGGTGGGTCTCTTGCTTTCCGAATCAAAAAGTGACTCGCTGGGGCTTCTGGGTGGCTCAGTAGGTTAAGTGTCTGCCTTCAGCTTGGGTCATGATCTCAGGGTCCTGGGATTGAGCCCCAAATCAGGCTCCCTGCTCAGCAGGGAGTCTGCTTCAACTTCTCCTGCTTTCTCTCTCTCTCTCTCAAATAAATAAATAAAATTTTAAAAAGTGACTCACATTAGTGCTAAGAAAATGCTGGATGTATTCTGTTGAGTAGACAACAGTATTCATTTGGCTTTAAACAGTACATCCAAACACTTTATTGTCTTAAGTAATTTAAACTTAATGTTGTAATCTTTCAGAGTATTACCCCTATAAAATCATTCCTAAATAGTAAAAAAATAAACTCTAGTGTCAACCAGATTGGATTATTGCAAATTCCTCATTAATAGGGTCTCACTTTACTATATGTCTTTCTTTTCTTTCCTTTCTTTCTTTCTTTCTTTCTTTCTTTCTTTCTTTCTTTCTTTCTTTCTTTCCTGCGAAAGCGTTGTCTCAATGACCTTTTGACATTTCACAATTAATGTTTTCCTGTATCTTTGGGAAGAAATTTTAAAACTGAAAGGTAATTTTATTTATACCTACTTATCAAAGTATATGCTAAAACTTCTCATTTTGAAAATTGAGAGGAGAGCAAAGGAAGAAGAAGCAAAGATGAAGAGGAAAAAAGAGGTAATTGGTCAAAATTCAGTGTGATGTATGTATAGCAGGCTGAGGGCCAGAGGACAGGCCCTGCTTGGGATTCACTGGAATGTCAGGTGGGTAATGAACAGAAGGTACAGCCCCCCGGGGGGAGACTATTCTTTCTTGGTACTTACAGACCAATGACCCTTAGGTTCATCTGAAAAATCAGCTTTTGAAAAGTCAGTGTGATTTATCTAAGGAGAAATCAGTGCTAGCAAATTAGTTCTTTTAAACATACAAACTGTAAGGGTTATTATCTAGCCTGGGTTTTTCATTCCAAAGAGCTTTGGATAAAGAGATGAACTACCAACCAAAAGTAAATTCATCTCAGATAATGTAACAAGTTTCAGTTCTAACAGGATTTCCTGGTATAACAGAAGGTTTCCCTAACAAAATAGTTGTAGTCTAGAAAAAACAAGAAAATTAGGCTTTAAGTGTCTCTTTTCTTACTTTTTATTCTTTTGCCATAAAAGCACAGGGACTTTTTTCCTTTATTTCTTTATTTACTTATTTATTTATTTTTAAAGAGATTTTTCTTTCTTTTTTTTTTAAATTTTTTTAAGATTTTATTTATTTATTTGACAGAGAGATCACAAGCAGGCAGAGAGGCAGGCAGAGAGAGACTGGGAAGCAGGCTCCCTGCTGAGCAGAGCCCTATGTAGGGCTAGATCCCAGGACCCTGAGATCATGACCTGAGCCGGAGGCAGAGGCTTTAACCCACTGAGCCACCCAGGCGCCCTTTTTTATTTAAAATGTTTTTATGATTAATGAGATGGGCTAACATGTTGGAGGTTAAAGCTAAACACATGAGGCAAAACATACTGTTTACAGAAATTTACAATTTGCAGTCAGAACCACGTTTGTTGGGCAAAAAGCCTTCATAAAATAATTATGAATATAATTAGTTAACTTTGGTTTTTGTTGATCATGTAGAAAAATTAAGGACCATATTTTAGATAATAATAGTACTATCAAAAAAAAAAGAATAAAGAAGGGACATTTTTGTAAGATGTATGTTCACACAATGTAAACAAATTCTGAAAGAAATATAATCACCTAGGTACCAATTGCATACTTTCCTAAATTTCAGTTGTTTTTAACCACTGTTTTACCTACCTTATTTTTTCTTATTTTGATTTAGAAAAAAAGGCTACTACCCTACAGTGCTTCAAAGACTGGGAAAGTCTCTCTCAATAATCTTTAAGCTTTCTGCTCAGACACATCAAAAGGCTTTAACTATCCGTTTGTCCCCCAGTCATTGAGATGGTCTTTTTATGCTCCAGAAGAGTTCAGACTGCTCTCTGACCGTGGGAGAGAAAATGTAAATTGTATTTGTCTATGCCTATAATTCCTGCCTCTTCCCAAGTTGGAAGTGTCTAAATCAGAAATGAATAGGAAAAAAAGGAAGATCAAGATGTCAATGAGAGTCTCAGTAGTTTGTGAAAACTCCATGATGGTTTCTTTCTAACCAGAAAAAATTTTTCAGGAAGATTTATTTTTTTAAAAACTCTCTCTTCTCTATATATTATTGAAGCTCAAGTTTGTGTACAAATTAACTTGTGTTGAATTACCAAGCTCCTGATTGTTTTCAAAACCGCTTCTCGAAGAAGCCTAGAACTTTTTTTTTTTTGCAGAATTATAAAGAGATTTGAACAGAAGTTTTAATTCAAAAGCCAGGATAAGGGGGGGACGTGGGCGGGTCTGTTGGTTCATCATCCAGCTCTTGATTTCAGCTGAGGTTGTGATCTCCGGGTCCTGGGATAGAGCCCTGAGTTGGGCTTGGTGCTCAAAATGAAGTCTGCTTGTCTGTCTCCCTCTGTTCCTCCCCCAGCTGTCTCTCTCTCTCTCAAATAAATAATAAATAAATAAAATCTTTAAAAAAAAAAAACCAGGATAAGGAAAAACCAGATTTATCACAGACGATAGATGGTGAGGACACAGGTGGATGATGAAGACAGTATGTTAGAGACAAGAATTACAGGGGTGCCTGGGTGGCTCAGTCGTTAAGCGTCTGCCTTCAGCTTAGGTCATGATCCCGGGGTCCTGGGATTGAGCCCCACATCGAGCCCCACATCGAGCCCCACATCGGGCTCCTTGCTCAGTGGGAAGCCTGCTTTCTCCCTCTGCAACTCCTCCTGCTTGTGTTCCCTCTCTCGCTATGTCTCTCTCTATCGAATAAAAAAAAAAAAAAAGGATTACAGATGGCTCTAAAATCCATCTATGAGACTGCTCCTATCCAGTTAGTTACTCATGTCCCTCATAAGTTTGCTTTTGATGTGCTCGGTATCTGTGATGTTGAAAAATTAGTGTATGGTTCGTTGATGCTGTATGCTTGCTTGGGTTACCTATTTGTCCAACCATTTAAAAAAAAAAAAAAATCAACCTTCTGAACATGTGAACTCCTCCTCAGTCTTGGGTTTTATTATGAGAAATGAACTTTGAATGCTTTTTGACCAAGACAAAATATGTTTGGCTTCAATACCATGCCAGACATTTTTTTTCTTACATTTGCAAGACTGGTGGACTACTTCTGCTTCTTGAATTCCAGGGTTGTGTGTGTGTGTGTGTGTGTGTGTGTTGTTTTTAAGTAAATGGTGAGATATTTAAGTGTTTTTAAGTGAATTTGATTCTTTATTTAATTTTTAATTTAATTAATTAATTTTAAGTCATCTCTACACCCAAACTGGGGCTCAAAATCACAAGCCCAAGATCAAGAGTCATGTTCTCCTCTCACTGAGCCAGCCAGGACCCCTGATTCTTTATTTTAAACAATCTTAACTTCCCTCTCGGAATTGAGATAGTTTCTCGGATGAGAAACTCCTGGTCTCAATGTTCCAATGACCCAACTTTCTAATTACTCCTACTGCACCCCCAGAAAGCCCCAGAGTCTTTCCTCAAGAGAGTCTCCTCCAGTCAATTCTACTGCCCTTACTTAAGGTGTTCCTTCTTCAGTGAGACAACAAATATTTCATGTGGTGCCATAAGGGGACAGAATCTTTTCCTTCCATACTCAAGTACCTCACCCATGCTCACTATAGAAATGGATTTTGTCTTGCTGTGAGAATCCTGTTCATTTGAATTGGGTGTTCTGTTAGCTTTTGTAGTAAGGGAAAAGCATTTCAACAATCCCTACCCTTCTGCTGGAAATTACGTCTCACCCTGGTCTGTTATCTTCTTTTTGTGTAGAGTGAGGTAAAGAAATGATTTATCCTCTCAACTTGCACGCTCTGCATTGTCTCGCTGACTTCCCTTCCAGGCTCTCCATGGGATTTCAGAATTTATATTTCCTTGCTTTTGTTTGCTGATTGTATGAAGGATTTTTATCTTCTTGTTTCAAGTTAAGTCTCACCAGCTAGGATTTCCTTTCTTTAGGTAACACTTTGTCTCCTAAGCATTTTTTTTTTTTTTTTTTAGCTTTTTCTTGAGTTGGTTCACACTCCATTTCACTCGTATTTTGTTTCTTTTTTCCTATATACTTTAAGAAGGCATTGCTTTTTCAACTCTATTGTCTTTCTCCCTCTTTTTATCTCTTTATCTATGCCCCCCCCCCATTATTTAAAATGACCTAAAAGGTAAAATGCAATAGCCACCAAAAGGCTCCTTTTCTGTTTGTTTGTTTCTAAAAGCACCACCAATCAGAATTTACACTCACTCTGCATAGCTGTTCTGAAATAAGAATCACCTATTGTCATTCACCTGGTGTCATTTGTCCTTGGCGTATAAGTTTAGCTCTGTTCAGGTGAAATAGAATATACACAGAGGAAACAAAAGAACAAAGGCCATCATTCTCCGGACTCCCACAGACCTAATCACTAGCAGACAAAGACTCAGCATAACAAACGCTTCAGGCCTAGGATTTAAGTGTTTCACACCAGGATGTGTGTGTGAGAAATATATATTAATTTCTGTAATAACAAAGAAAATCGATGGATTTCATAGAAGACAGAAGAAATAACACTGCAATTTTAATTTAATTTGGATAAAGTAATTATGGCAGAATTGTGTAAGATATTTTCTGAGTTGCAGTTGATGGCTCACGTTTTTTAAAAACATTTAATAAAATTCCAAGTCAATGAAATAGGAACAATGCCTGAGAATCTGCTGTAGGCAAGTTTGGTTTGTATTCCGCTAATCCAATCGTATTTTAAAGTCTTTCTCTTAAATAACGCGATTTTTAAAATGTAAGCAGTTAGTGGTAGCATTAGTTTAATTTAGTTTTATTATCGGTATGAAGTAAAAGCAGTAATAGATAATGTGGCTTAAGGCGGCACTGAAAAAGTCCGGCTCTAAAAATTTCACATGTTAGCAAAAGCAGCAAACAGGAATCGAACTAAATCACCAGCATTTTAAAATCGTCACTCTATCTCCTTGGAGAGTCAGCCGCAGCTGGAGGAAAATGCATTGCCCCAAGACCCATGGGACATCATCTTATGGAGTGTCCTGGTGTGCAGTAGGGAGAAAAGGTCAAACAAGGATAGCTGAACAGTGAGTTTTAAACTCGGAAAAGGCTTATCTGACTTCCTCGGTCCTCTTGTTGCAGAATTCCTAGCTTTCATGGTGGTATCAAGGTATTTCTATATGTATACCGTTGAGGTCTTTCATCATCATCAAAATATACCTTTACAAATGTGCAAGAGGATTTTCCGGGCAGTGACTGCATGAAGCTATGATGGTGGACACGTGTTGCTATGCAATTATCCACCTCCGGAAAATGTGCAGTAGCAAGAGTGAACTGTGATGTAAACTGTGGTCTTTGGGTGGTTATGATGCATCAGTGGACGTTCATCAATTGTAACAAACGTGTGACCGTGGTGGGGGAGGTTGGTAATGGATGAGGGTGGGTGGGGGGTGGACAGGATGTATGTAGGAAATCTCTGTCCCTTACGTTCAATTTTGCTGTGAAGCTAAAACTGCTCTAAAAAATAAGCATATCCAAAAAAATGTGCACAGCAGAGACCTCCCCACTTCAACTGCTTCCTCCTTCTAGGCATTTCATTTCGGCTTTTCAAATGCTTCAGAGTGACAAAGCCCACAAACAGCCTTGAGGCATGTCCTGTATCTAATATGTTCATAGAGTTTATCAACAACCTAAGGTACTTGCAAGAGTGAGAGGACCGCCATTAATAATTGTGTAGGGCTAACAGGCCCTTGGGACTATTCCAGCAAAGAAGAATATATGATCACTCTACTTAATATTCCACTGTTTACCGGCATTTTTAGATTATGAGACTGATGTAGCAACGTAACAAAAAGTTTGAAAACTAGGGGGAAAAGTCTAATTGCGCTATCCTGAACAAGCACTTGGTAATTTTGGATTCTCTTCCGGTGTTGCCCATATTTCTTTTTTACAATCGCAATCCAAATGTGTATGTGATTTTGTACCCGGTATTTTTCTCTTAATGTTAGTTCATAAACACTTTTTCATGTTGCTAGTTTTCAAAATTATTTTAACTTAGATCTTGGTATTCCAAGGAGATGTACTTACCATTTATTTAGTTATGTCTTGTCGTATAATTTTTTAGCTGCATTTAAGTAAGCCCTTGCTACTTAGTGTGGCCTGGGAGCTGATAGCATGAGCACCCCCTGTGGGTCTGTTAGATATGCAGAGTTGCAAGCCCCACCCCAGACCTACCGAATCCGCCTTTTAAGAAGGTCTCCAAGTGATGCACATCAGATTTGGAGAAGCACTGAGTTAGCCTACTTATAAATAATGCTGCTGTGAACATCTTCATGCACATGTATTTTGCTTGTGGATCGTTTAGTTATTTTCAATTTCCAGAAGTGAGATTATGAGTTCAAAAGACTTGCAGATTTTTATGCTTGCCAGAATTGCTGGAAAGTTCTTTAAAAGCCAGAACAGTGGGTGTAATAACCGAGTGCTCTAACCTGAAGGCGGGTCCAGTTAGTGCCCTCTGTCAGCTGGCGGATTACAATTGACCTATTGGAGCCCTCTGGTGTTAAAACTCCTGCTATTTAAAGAACAAGCCTCCTGTTTCCATCTGAAGGCAGAGCCAGAGAGAAAAAGCTTTCTGTTCCATCTCTCTGCCCCTTAGACTCACGGAGTTTCTCACAGTGCCCATCAGATTGCAAGGCTGACAACTCCTAAATATTCCCAATACAGGCCAGAAGCCTCTTAAATTTCATGTCTAGGGAATTCATTCCTGACTCTCTCTGAGTCATGAAGAAAAAGAAGTGCTTCTTTCAGGGGCTTTTAGGTTCACCTTCCAAGCCACAGTCATTCTAGCTTTGTTCTGGCATCGACGGCCTAAAGGATCACTGTGCCTGCCGCTTCCTTGATGACTCCCTAAGTCTCCTTCCTTCCCCGGGAGCTGCAGATATTTTCTTTTACAGATAATCTCAGCCCTGGAGGGGCCTGCAGTCCGAGGGCTTGTGCCGTCCTCCTTGGGTTCCAACGTGTTTTCCAGACTTTCTCTGTTCACCACCACTTTCATATCTGACCTTCTTTTCTACTCCAGCATCTCCAGTTTTTTAGTTGGCCTCTGGGTTGCTGTTTTTCTTGGGACAATGTCACATTCTGGGGCTTATGATAGGGTTTCCTGATAGTGATATTGTCCAGATCCTCAGTTTGTTTCTTAGTGTTCTTAAGCCCGCCCGTCAAAACTTCCACACATCAAGCCTGCTTATCTGTGTAGATGTCTGGGACTGTGTCTGGCAACTTCACCCTGCTGGTTTCACCTTCATTTAAGGATGATCACAAATGGACATCTGGATTTGTCTTCAGATTACTGGGATATTGATATCCATCCTTGCAGACTTAACAAGATTACTAACATGCCTTCACTATGTCTTTCAAAGACATTTCTTCAATTAAGTCACTCTCCCTTTTCCATCAGTGACAAAGTGTAATGTTATCTCACTGAAATGGAAGCGTGCTTTCCACCAATTACTCTTCTTTATGCAGTTCATCCTGTTTGTGTGCCTGTGAGAGAGAGAGAATGAGAGAGCAAGTCTGACTTTTGCCCATAGTTCATTTTGCTCTGAGGTCAGGTAGAATAACTTGTCTTCAAGATGGCTTCCATCATTTCCTTCCTGTATGTGCAAACCATTCTCCCCTGGAGCAGCAGAATCTATGCTTCCACTTCTTGCAGTCTGAGTTGATTGGTGAATGCTGCAACTAACAACATAACTCACAGGAGAAGTGAGGCTAGGTCATAAGAAAGCTCACAGCTTCTGCCTATCTCTCTTAGAATGCTCGCTCTGGGGGAGTCCAGCCCCAATAATAGAAGATAGCTGACTACCCCCAAGACTACCATGCTGTGAGGAGACCCAAGGTAGTCACACAGAGAAGCCACATGGAGAGAGGTACAACCAATGAGCCCACAGCCATCCCAGATGTCAGATGTGTGAGGGAAGAAACCTTTAGAAGACTCCAACATCTGCCTTCATTCAACAGAATGAATATGGGGGACTCCAAAAGAGAATCAGCTGAGCCTTTAAACACCCAGAACCAAGAAAAAAATATTAAATAGTTGTAAATCACTAAGTTTTGAGAGAGGTTTATTATATAGCAGTAGATAATCAGAATACCAAATTTCCATTTTTGGTAAGGAAACCTCCCAGATTCAAGGTAGTAATAGAACTGCATCAGTGATTATGCCACGGAGTTTGAAGTTCTGCTTCAACTTGTCTTTAAAAGCTATGGCTTGCTAAATTACTCCAGAAAGAGTAAGGTGTCATGGTTACTTTAAGTTGCAATCAAGATGTGGCTTGGATGGGCTCTTCTCCAGATCTGGGTGATGAAAGACATCAATTCAGTGCTGATGGGCTAGCTTTGTTCTTGGACTTTATTCGTGGGAAGTCTGACCTTATTAACTGCAGTATGAAAATATAGCCATAGAAAGTTAGAGGGAGAGGCCATAGATATAGAAATTGCCTAGGCCAACCACCTACTTTTTTTTTCTTAGAACAGATAGACAGAGGTGCACAGAGCTAAAGGGTCTTGCCCAGATCCAGATCTAGCTAGTGTCAATGCCAGAATGCACATCTCCTGGCCCAGTTGCAGCTCCTTTCACCATATCACTCTGCCTCTTGAATACTAAAGAAACTCTGAGGAAATGGTTGTATGCCATCTGGTTTTATCTTCCCTTTCATTTATTTTATACACATGTCCTCTCTGCTGTTGATCTGTACAATGGGGCTAATACCTACCTTATGTGATTTTTATGAAGGTTGAATGTGATAGCTTATGGAAATTATCTGGCACTTACTGTGTACTCAATAAATAGTAAGTATCGTCTTCAAGAGCCCAGTAAAACAAATTCTTTGGAATAACCATCTCGAGGGCCTTTAAGCTGAAAGAATTTTCCCCACAAACAATACCCTAGGTATGAGAAATTCATCACTGGGGAGGACTCCAGAAGGCAATTCAGCATCCACCCAAGTTCTAACCCAGACAAGGAGACATTTCAACGACCTGTGAGAAAAGAGAGAGCGGGATGTGGATAATTAGCACGAGCGCATGGAATAACTCACCGTCCTGCAAAGGGAAGCCGAGAGGCTGAGTCAGCTCTGGACACAAGAATAGGAAGAGAGCAGGTCTGGATGTCTGGAGTTCTTTCTGTCAACTTTTTATAAAAATAAGTACCTCTAGCTGTCTGTCTGCTGAGGAGACATCCATCACCCGGTCTGTGAAAGTAGCTTTCCTTAGGCCCGTCTCTCCAGACTTCTGTTGTGGTTACTTGTCTCACTGTGGTTATCCCCACGTCTGCTTCTCTGTCTCCCCTGTATCATATGTGCTGCGTGTGTAAAACTCTTTATGTGGAGTCTGGGAATGGTTTTTAATACATTCAGAGCAATAAGCCAGAACCTCCACCTTTGATACCTGCTTCTGCCATTTCTCATCAGTGGGGCTGTGAGCACATGTGGGGAGCAACCACCCGTGACAGATCGGGGCCTCGCCGTGCACAGAGATGCAGATGGGGAGAAAGGGAGCTATTGTACCGAACACCTGTCCAGCAGTCTGGAGCCACAGAAAAGGTGCTCTAGCAGCTCTAAGGAACGGGGGGCACAGCCCAGATTGTGGCCAACAAGAGATGCCGCAGTTTAATTATCATCGTGATTGCAGGCGATGAGCGGAAAACATTCTCACCAGTTCTTTGCTCGATGCATGGCAAGCGAAGTTGTTGTTTCACAGCTGTTGGCAGATGCCTTTGGAGTTAGACGGATGGGTTCAAATTCCAGGGCTGCTGCTGGTTGCCTTTAGGATTGTGGTAAACTATTTAAGTTCTTGGAGCTACAATTTCCTCACCTGAAAAATGGGGATGATAATAATGCCTGCTTTACAAGCAGGTTGTAAAGAAGATCGCATGGAAGTCATGTAAGAAAAATGTCTGGCCCTGCCCTGGAATATTGCTGATGCTTCATAAATTAGAGCCCTTGATGTTGACTTTCCACGTAAAGGGGGGGAAATACTGTAGAGTGAATAAGATTACCTTACTCATTGGGACTAAACCTTCAACCCTACACTTAAAATGTCACTTAGCCTTCCTGTACCTATCAGGTGAGGATCATTTTGTCTCCCCCCTTCAGAGATTTAGTGACTCTTAGCCTTAGGTCCAGCTGGACTCCCTTTGCTCTGTAACACCAAGATGTCTAGCTCCCTCAGAGGATGTCAGGGACGGCAGAATTTTCATCTGGGCTCAGGATTGGTCCGAACCTGTTTCTAAGATAAATTCAGAGATTTTCCATTGCTGATGTGAAATTGAGCTCCTCCTCAAAAGGACGCATTATAAACATCTGCTACTCTTATTTGTCCTTAAAAAATGTTAGTGTGCTGTATAAACAGTGAAAAAGGAACTTCTTGTCCTAAGTGTTTTATTCAGTTATGTCATAAGCATAACAGTGAATTGTGTTTATAGACTCAACTAAAGAGAAGGAAAAGCGAGACAACCATTTATTGAGTGCTCGCTATGTGCCTGAGCATCATTGTGGTCCCATTTTATAGAGAACTCTGAGGCTCCCGGAGGTGAAGTTTTTGCTAACATCCCTGCTGGTGATTGGTGGAGTCGGCGTTTGGATGCGGATCTGTCTGATTCCAGTGACCCTGGCTCTGCCCGGTCCATTTGAAGGCCTCTAGGCTCAGCTCCATTTGCTTGACTTTAATGAGGACCCAATAGATATGCAATGAGATGCTATGGACATGCTCTCATCTTTGGAGTGACCCTACTGCTTCTATTCTAGGTGCAGATGATAGGAACTCTGTGCCTATGTCGGTTATTTCCAGATGCTGTGAAACTTTTCATCAAGTGTTTCAGGGGAAGGCCACATGTGGAAACAGTTAACCAGATGTTATAAACCACTTTGACCAGTGGTTGCCAGACTGCTGTCCAGGTGACAAGTGGAGGACACCCCCTTCTGTATGCGGAAGATGTCCTGCGGGGATGGAGATCTGGGATGTTTGTAACGACTGTGCTGTGTTCTTCCTTGGAAGGGACGTCCAGGACCTGTGTCACACACTTCCCAAAGCAAGGGTTTCCTGATGGCTCAGAAGAATGTCTAATGTCCAGATATTTTAGGAACTAGAATCCCCATTCACAGGTGCCATGGCTCCCTGTGAGTCACACAGCTCTGTTTCAAGACAAAAATGACACAGGTAAATGAGTTCCACTCAAACCTGATGATCTGGTCCATATCACACAGTCTTTCGGTTTTGATCCTGGTGTTCATTGCTGCTATTCATTGCCATCTGAACTCAGCCGACTAAAAGGAAGCAACATGGCATCAGGCAAAAATGGTAAAAGGCATAAATGCAGACGTTAAGCTAGCTGCGTTCACATCTATTGCTTTCTACCTGTGTGACCTGGGATGAGTCATCCTTAATCTCTCGAAGCCTCAGTTTTCTCCCCTGAACAATGATAATGATGTGGTAATGCCACCCTTCTTCGGGTTGTGGTGAGACTCTGAAGAGACGGTGTGTGTAAAGCCTTTAGCGCAGTGTGAGTACTCAATGAACAGTGTTATTGTGGTGGTGGTGGCTGTGGATGACCCTTTGTTCTAAGAAAGTGTGACGTCTTCTGCTAGCTGGGAGGTGGATGGCAGGTGTTGAGGTCACTTGTGTTGAAATTTAAACAATTGGCTAATGATTTGGTCCAAAGAAGGGCAAGGCTGACTGGGAGGGGCTGAGATCTCACTGATGCTGTTTACATTCACACTAGCAGACTCAACTTGTAATCTGGCCCAACCAGCCAGATTCAAAACCAGCCTCTCCACAGGAATTTCACACATGCAAATGAGGATTTCCATGGTCCTTGTAAAATAACCTCTCTAGTTTAGTCTGCACATCCATGCCCTTTGAGAGCCAAAGTCCTCAAGATGGGCCAAATTGACTGCTCAATTGCTCTAGTCTGATCCCGGCTTCAGGAACCACAGAGGCAACTGTTTTCAACCTTCCAGTATGGGAGGATGCTCTTAGAATTACTATTGAGTGAGCAAGCCCTGTGGTTATTTCTGAACAGAGGGAGCCAAAAACACTTGGGCCTAGGAAACAAAAGTGAACCCCCATTAGCTCCTACTGTTTACAGATATGTTCAGGCAAAAATGTCAGTTTGACCTTTCAGAATGAGAATTCTGGGCCTATAAAGTCAGTCGGACCCTTTCAAGTTGTACCCATTGACAAATTTTCCTTGAGGCATCCCACATTTTGGATCTCTTCTTATATAAAATTATACTATAAATTATTCACTTACCTCTTAGAAAGTTTTTTTTTTCCTTCATTTTTTTGAGGGGGGAGTGAAATAGTTGAACTCTTGGAAGTATTTAAGCACAGTTTTGCTTTGTTTTATTCTATACATTTGGATTCTTTCGCTTTCAGGCAAAGATCTGTTAGCATCAAACAAAATGAAACTATGCTCTTCAAACTATATTTTCGACTAAAATTTCCACCTTAAAGCAAATTATGTTTATATAGTTTTATACAGAGGAAAGTCGTTCTTACTCTGACTTCTTGAATGATCCCTTTGAGTTTACTTTTTTCTCCCTCTACCTCACATGCGGGTGGGTCCCAAGGGTCTGCCCTTGGTCCTTCTCCCCAGTCTCACAATGCTTCTGAGCAGAGTTCTTGAAGTCATCTCTTCTGCTTCGCCTTTCACCTCTATTCAGGTGCCATCCAAATAGTGATGCTAAGGGAAAAAACGAAGAGGATGATCCTTGCCACCAATGCATTGAGCTTGGGGAGCCCACAGAACGTTCAGATAGAGAAGTGCAGCAGAAACATGCAGAGGCACTTCTAAGCCAAAGCTTTATTCAACTTTCTCTTGACTCTAAGCATGCCTTGAAAAAGCTCCTGTTTTAATAAATCATGGCCCATATCTGTTTGCCAGAGAAGCTGACGAAGCAGGTTTGTTTTTCTTTTTTCTTTTTTTTCCCCTAGCCTGTGGGGTCTCCCATTTCATGCTTCTGTTTATCCAAGTTTTATTTACAATATCCTAATAAATCTCTATGCCGTAGGATCATGTGGACATGAAGATGGTTTCAGGGGTTACCCATGAGTGCTATAACGTTAGGGACCATGCGGCAATGCTTTCCTGTAGAGGACTTGGGGATCTCACGTGCTATAATGTTAGGATCCATATGGCAATGCTTTTCTGTAGAGGACGAGGGGATCTCACTGCGTGAGACTGAAGTCAGGTTTCTTGCTCTTGACTTAAGGAAAGTGCTTCAGAGAGAAGACCAGATGGAGTCTTTTGCAGGCCTTGTCCAAACCACCACTGGGCTGGGAACAGCGAAAAATGCCCATTCTATTCCTCCCTTGCTTGGATGATGACAGGTGGGACGCAAATTACTGCTGTAATAAACGCGCAAGTAAAAACTCCTGTCCAGATGTCCCTAAGTCTTTCTGGCCTGCAGATATCAATGAAGTCACATCAATGCACTTCCTTAGCTCCCTTCTTAAATCCTGCCCACATCACTTTAGGGAGCCTTCAGGACTGTTTTGTATGGGTTAATATTTTTATAGCATTCCACCTGAACATGTACTTGTTATATATTGTTTTGTCATCTCTTTTTTCATTTAGTGTACTGTAAACTTTCTCCTATAGGTCAGAGATTTTTCTATAACATTTTTTATGGTTATATGGTATTCCATCATATGGCTAATTCATTTAACCAGTCTTATCGTTGTACATTTACTACCAATAATAAGTAGTTCTGTGGTAATATCTCTGCACATGTTTCTAATTATTGTCCTGAAATAATTCCCGGGCATGGAATCGCTTGGCCATGTGCTCATCAGAAAGGGTTAATGCTAGTATTATTAATAAATAATGATATCTCAAGTACTACTAAACGTTGGGCCCATGGGAAGCAACTCCTCTAGAAAGAGCACTTGGAAACAAAAATACAGCACTTACAGCCTTTAAAAAATGCATTTTAAGGACCAAGAGTTACTCCAAATTCATCAGTACAAAGGAACACTTTTGAATTTTCGAAACCCCTTTGTAATGGATGTTTGTTTCCTAAAATTTAAATTTGGATGTTTTTATGTAAGAGTGGTAGTATCTATTTAAAGGATAATATTGTATAAATTACTTATTAGTGATATTTGTCATCAACAAGGGAGGCAAGTCTGGATAGATATCATATGCCTTATGTGAAAACTCAGCCTCCCGAAGTTTGTTAATTTTCTACTACAGAGATTTTTAAAGTTCCAATGGTCTATAAGGGATTAAGTGGGAGGTATGACTTGTATCCTTAACCAGATTTTATGAGAAAGGAGTTGTCACCAATATATTTTGGCCGAATGTCTTATTAAAGAAACCCCCAAGAACAGAACTTAGAAGCAAGGGTAGCCTGGACACCGCTGGCGGCCCCGTCATTCAGTACTTTAATAATTCATTGGCAACAGGATGAAGTCGTTTATGTTCCAGACTTTGCCTCCTGGTATCTAGATTTTTATAGGTGTTTTGACTGAGGTGTAGAGGAGGCATTTTTTTGGCCACTGATTTCTATTCCAGATTGCGGGATGTGAATAATTTGGTAAATTAACATCAATGGGTTAGACTGTTCTTTGTTACCAAAGGCCCCTGGGCTGCCTTTTCTCCTGGATGGTCACATTAATTTGCAACCACAGAAGGATGGCTGCTGGGCACATACGCCCAAGTTAAATTTCCTTTTGCAGGTTTTCCCCCTATTTTGGATATTCAGGTAGCCGCTGAAGTCTGAGGCCGCTCTCTCTTGTGCATTCATAATTCTGACTAAACCTAGGGTTTCCAAAACTAATATCAGGGAGGAAAGATCCAAACCTTAGTGCTTTTGTGGCTTTTCTTTTTTTTTTTTCTTTTCCTGGGGCCAGCTTTCGGCCATGTTTCCAATGATCAGTCTGTATGCCTAGTTATATACTAAATGCATAAACTGTGTGTGCTATAAATGATGTTTTTCTAGCCTGTCCGTATAGCCTATTAAACCAGAGTTGGCGGTTTTCCATCCCTTAGGAGAAGCATTTGGCATAAATAATATTGTCATTTGGGAAGGCTAGACATGGTTTGAAGAAGTGACCTTGTGTAAATATTGTCTGAGGTATGACTGAGGCTAAATTATATGACAGGGAGCTAGTATAGTCTGGGCTTTGGGCCCTCCTCGTAATGAAGTTGCTTCTTGTAGTAATGGAACCATTTGAATCGAAAATGTAATCAAATATATCAGATGCTGTTAAAAACACAGAAGCCAGCCTATTTATGAACCTCCAGAGTCCAAAGGATGGCAAAATGGTCTTTGTCATTCAAATGGCTTTGTCTTTTTAAGAGAGAAAATGTCCTAGAAAGTGCCTTTTGTCTTCACCACAGAACTTCCCCCACTGTTGAGACTGCTGAACATGCCAGGCATTTGTTGAACCTCCGCCCACATCTGGGATGAGCAGTGGGCACAGAGCACAGTGTTGCTGGATTTTTGTGGGTAAACTGGTCTATCAGTAGCACAATACATCCTCTGCCCCACTCCCCCACAGCCAGTTACTTTCCATTCTCCTCCCACCATCCTTGTTTAGAATTTTATTTCCTCTTTCCTGGCCTGTGTTACTCAAACAGCCTACTAATTTGACAGAACTCCTGCCCTTCACCTTTCTCTTCCTTTTAATTGATTTGCCAGATCTGTCTTTTAGAAGCATGATTTTATTTTCACAAATTCTTTGATTTATTCATTTGTTCATTCAAAAGATATTTATTGAATGTCAATCATGTGTCTACCTCTTAGCTCTCTGCTATAATAAGATTTACAATCTAATGGGGCAGACAGATTTTTGACAAATAATCCCAGTACGAATAGACAATGGAAATCATAATTAAGTTGCAATGTGCCTATGTATAGGTATAGATTTTAACTAGGCAAAGGAGGGAGCTGGTGAGTCGGGACAGGGTGGGGTAGGTGGAGGATTTCCCAAAAAGAGGAGCTGGCTGTGGCAGGGGGCAGCATTGTGCCATCTGAGAAAGGAGAGTAGGCCATTGTGGCTGGAGTATGGAGAATGAGGGCCACAGCAGCAGGGCTATGTAAGACATGTTAAGAATTGTGGTCTGTGTCTCTCCGCTGTGGGAAGTCATTAAAGAGCATATAGGCAGGCTGTGATTGGATCAGATTGGCATTTAGAAAAGTCCCCTTGGGCCACAGTGGAGAGAATTGATTGGCAGTGGACAAAGAGATCAGGAAAGAGAGGTAATAGTGAACCCAGGTATTAGCAGTAAAGATGAGAAATAAGTTTGAACATTGTTTATGTAGGGGAAAAAAGACACAGTGTTTGATGACAAATTGGACACGAGGGAGAAGAAATTATTGAGGATGTCTGTGAGATTCCAATTTGTGCAATGGGACTGGTTGAGTTGCCATTACTGAGTGGAGGATTACTGAAAAAGAGGACTGGAATCCCAAGCAAAGACCTCAAATTAGGAGCAAATGATGATTTTCAAGAAATAGCAAGATAGAGAGCAGTAAGACATGAAAATGCAGAGATGTGACTGCGGAAGTTGGCAGACTGGATCATGTAGAGCCTTATAGCCCACTGGAAAAGGATTTTAGCTTTTAACTGGAATGGGAAGCTTTTGGAGGCTTTTGATCAAAGGAATTACATGATCTGACTTAACACTTTTGATAGATTACTGTGGCTGTTCTATGGAGAGAAGACTCTAGGGAGATAAGGCCAGCATCGAGGAGATCATTTGGGTAAAAATCACAATAATCCAAGGAGAAGATGGTGTTGGTGGTGGTAACTTACATCACAGTGGTAGCTGAGAAGGTAATAAAACCTGGATAGGTTTTTAAATATAGAACCAGAAGCATTTTCTGATGAAAAAGAAATAGAAAAGTAAAAGATGACACCAAGATTTTTGGCTTGAGCTACTGGAAAGAAGGATTGCTATTCATAAAGATGTAGAGGATGGCTGGAAATTCAGGAGTTTGCTTTTGAATATAACATTTGAGATCCTTATTAGATATCCAAGTGGAAAGATTAAATAGGCTGTTGGACATATGGCGTAAAGTTCAAAGGAGAGATAGAGCACTCAAATATAAATGGGGGGGGGCACCTAGGTGGCTCTGTCATTTAAGTGTCTGCTTTTGGTTTGGGTCATGAGCCCAGGGTCCTGGGATTGCGCTCCGAAGCCCTGACCTGGGCTCCCTGTTCAGTGGAGAACCTGCTTCTCACTCCCTCTCTGCCTGCTGCTCCCTTTGCTTGTGCTCTCTCTCTTACTCTGTCAATTAAATAAACAAAATTATATATATATATATATATACACACACACACACATATATATGTATATATTTTTTTAGTTATATTTGAGGTATATATAGATGATACTCAAACTCATCAGAAAGGATGAGTTCCCCCAAGGAGAAAGGATAATTAGAGAATAAATGAAAATGTTTAGAAGGTAAGCATAAAGAAGAAAATCTAGTCAGTGATCAAGGTTGATATTTCCAGTAATAACACATACAAACATCATGTACCATACCCTTGCTATGATGCACTGAGAAGAGTATAACACCACTCCTGTGGTATTTTTGCCTGAAAAAATACCATTAGAAAACATCAGACATCCAAACTAAGGGACATTCTATAAAATAATTGATCAAGGTCATGAAAGATCACTCTTTCAAAAGATCAAGGTCATGAAAGACAATGAATGACTGAGAAACTCACAGATTAAAGAAACTAAAAAGGCATGACAAGTAAATACAACGTGAGATCCCAGATTGGATCCTGAAACAGAAAAGGATGTTAGTGGGAAAACTGCTGAAATTCAAATAAAGACTGTAGTTCAGTTAATAGTATTGTACCAATGGTATTTTCCTGGTTTGGATCATTGTACTATGGTCACATAAAATATAAACATTAAGGGAAGCTGGTTTAAAGAAATGGGGGAACTTTCTGTTTTATTTTTTGCCACTTGTCTATAAGTCTAAAATTATTCCAAAAGGAAAAGTTAAAAAAATTAGGTTTATGGCTTTTAAGCATGTGCCCCCCAAGGATGTGGCTGCCCTCACTTCTAGTCTTTCTAGCTTGGCATAGAGATGCTGGAGACATAGGCAGGACCACCCATTGGGGTCTTTAGAGTGTGTTAAAGACCTTGGACTTTCCTCTAAAAGCCAGTGAAAGATTAAGCAGGGAATGTGGAAGAAGATGGGAGACTAGACATGTTTGTTTTAGGCAAAAAGAGACAAGAAAACAGAATAAATACTGGGTTAGGCCCAGATTTAGGCAAACACCCAGTTTCTCTCAATTATTCATCCTGTTCTCCAAACAGAATTGACCATGAGTTAGTTCATGACTCACAAGGGTGTTAGCACATTGTAACGTCTGGCTAGGAAGATTGCTCAAATCCCAAAGGATTATCCTTGTGGAGCCTTGCAAGCATCCTGTTTTCTCCTGGCACTTCTACAGTTCGGCCATAACTGTAGAGGGGATTTTAAGCTTGTTATCCTGAAAGGTAAGTTGTATGTGCACTGTATCTCACCCTCCCTCTCCAGAATTATTCCAGAACAAAGACTACAGCTGGACTGAGATACCAGCCTACAGTGAATGAGGGAACGATCATTAGGAATGAGGCTAGAGGCTCTTCCTGTACCCGTCTTCTCAGCCAAGTCCACTGGATGAGAGGGTTGCGGTGAGCTGGGGTGGGGTGGGAAGTATTAAAGATTCCATCACATCGAAGCTCCCAAGGGTGTTGTGGGCTAGCTGGAGATGGTGACTGAGAAGTGCTAATTAGAAAATCATATATTGAATATTAGCCTCGGGAACATTGTAAAAGTGGTTCATAAAGAAGACAGAAAGGTCCCTGAAGCTGGGGAGACTATGCCTTGACCCAAAGAAAGGGTGAACCATGGAGGCAGATGTGCCCTTGAATCTGCCCACTGTCCTATGGGGAATGGGCTAAAATCAGTAGAATCCCTGGAGTCAAAGGTAAGATCACCTCTGCACCCTCCCTACCACCAACCTACTTCATGGCCAGGCCTGGCAGGAAACTGCGTGTCGGCACTGATGGCTAGATCTGCTCTCAGAAGCTCTGAAATCATGCAGTCTAATACCCTAAGGTTTAAATCCTACAAAACCCTATTATTAATGGTAACTGTCAATTTCTGAGTACCTACTACATGCTAGGTTCTTTATATGGTTGTTTCTAATCCTTCCGGCAACCCTTCCCAGTAGTCATTATCCTTGCCATATTATGGGGGATCTTACTGGTGAGGAAAGAGGCTTAGCTTGTTGGAGGTTATACAACTAGTGGATGACAGAGCCAGGATTTGAACCCGGGACTGGCTTTGTGCAGAATACCAGAGCTCTCCACTAAAATTAATGCCTCACTGATATTGAATGAACCCATGGGGCGAGGAGTAAATAATCCCCTGGGAGAATACTAGTGACTCTGGGAAGTGCCGCGATTGGCACTGACCCAATTTTATAGACCTATACTGATGTGCAGGATTTCAGGAAGTTAAACGAAGGATGTGGAATCAGCAGCCCATGACTCATCTGGTCAAATTCGGGGGAGGCTGACTGATGGTGCTGCTGCCGACAGTTTACAGTAACTGAGGTCTGTGAAGAGTGAGGGGGAAGGGCATGAAGAATCATGACCAGCACACCTGGGCTCCTGATGTTGGAAAATCATGAGGCTGTTCTGTCAGCATTGGCCTGAAGCTACATTTCTGGCTTAACTTTGGGTGGCTTACCAAGCCTCAAAGGCGGAAAGAACAAATCATGTTAAGATTTTGACAGTGAGCGAAGTCCAGGGTTCTAGCTGGCTCTTTGCCACAGATTTGACATGTGAAGAGGAGCAGAGAAGCTTCTTCCTCACCATCAAAGTCTGTCATCTGCACTGAGTGTTCCACAGAGAAAAAGGTAGCCAGGCCTCAACCCCACTTTCTGGAAAGGACCCTGTGATGCAGAATTACCGAGAAGTCTAGGCCCACAAAAGACATTATATACCAAGCTACCACATTGATAAAATAGATATGCTCTTAACTATTTTCATTAAGCTCAAGGAATAGGGCAAGAGCATTTGGGGTGTTGGGGACATTTTAACAAGTCAGTGTGTTCCAGAAAAAGTAAGGAGGAAAAAAGAAAGAAAGAAAAGTCACCTTCTGCTTATGGGTATTGAGAAGAGAGAGTAAAGCATGAATTCCATAGCACCATTTAGATCAGACCCCTGCCTTTTCCTCATTCTGTCTCCCACTGTTGCTTTTCTCAGCCTTTGCTCCAGCTACGTTATTCTCTTGCTGCTCTGTTTTTCCATGTTTTCTCTCTCCCCCGCTTCTCCCCATCACCTCAATAGCTCTTACTTGTCCTTCATGACTCAGCTCAGTGCATCTGCCCGGGGATGTCTTCCTTGTCTACCAAAGCTGCTTCTAGCAGGAGACTAGACTTCTCTACATGGATGTCCTACTGCCTCCTCCTACTGAATTGGCCTGCTTCTCACCCGGGTTCCTTACCACTCTGCCTCCATCAGTCATCTTTGATTCTTCCCTCCCCACCTCCTTTATTCATTCACCAGGTAAGTCCTGTCTGTCTGTTCAGATAACAGTACGATTAAACCCTTAATAGATGTTAGGTATTGTCAAAAGTACTCTGTGTGCGTTAGTTCCTTTAAGCCTCACAACAACACTATAAGGTGGATCCTGTCATGCTACTGCTTTACAGATGAGGAAAGGGAAGCAAAAGAGACTAAGTAATTTGCCTAAAATCACACAGCTATAAAGTGATGTAACCAGGAGAGGAACTCCAAAGCCGTCATTTCCTAAATATGTCTCAGTCCTCACAGGCCACCATAATCTCATTTCCCTGTGCAGCCTATCCCCATAATGCAGTCAGAGTGATTTTTCTGAGTGAACTCTCCTTAAAATCCTTTGACTTCTTATTTCCCTCCAGACAGAGTCCAAACTTCTTAAGGCAACAGAAACGACACTTCCCCTCTTGTGCCTCTCTGCCCACCTTCCAGCCTTGTCTCATGCTGCTCCTTCTCCTCAACCCTTGGGCCCAGGACTTTGTGTGTGTGGAGTCCTGTGGCCTCCTCTTCTCTCTGTCTGACCAGTTTCCCTTTGCCCCCAGGTCTCAGCTTGGATGTCACTTCTACCAGCAAGATCTCCCCGGCCCCCTGACTCTGTCATCCTGCCATGGCATCCAGTGCCTGCCCCTTTTTGACACCATCCTACCCTTACGAGGTCTGTGCCATTCTTCTGTCTCCTCTCTCAGCGGTAAGCAATCTGAATGCAGATACTGGATCTTGTTTTCAGTGAATCCCCAGGGAATAGCAAAGTATTCAACAAACACTTGTTAAATGAAGGAATAAAGGGCATGCTCTAGGTCAAAGTTCTGACCTGGCTGATTGTACAAAGTTCCCTATCCCTTTATCTTCCCACTTACATAACACACAAAATTGCCAGATTTGTGACTCAAGATGGTATTAAAGGGCAGATGGCATGGAAGAGAGGACCACAGAGAGAAGAAGCAGCCACTCTTCGCTTGACACAATATCAACTTCCACTTTCCAGGGCATACTTAGCCTTCCTGGAACTTTTTGCATGAGAGTGTGGCTTTAAATCATTTGTCCTGTGTGTGTCCATCAACCAAAGGGCTATATGAGAGTTCAGGCTTCCTGTGGTTCCTTTCAGGTGTCATGACTACTTACTTACTGGCTGTTGGACTTGATTATATATTTACTAAGCTTCATTTTACTCATTTGGAAAAGACTACCTTGGTTTTAATTTTGGGGAGTATAACAAATTAGATGCACTGACTAACCCTTCCAACTAAGATGAAAGAAGAAGAAAAAATTGTTTTTGGTTTTTGTTTTGTTTTTTAACCATATCGTTAAAGTGTCTTAAAAGTAAAGAATCTGTGAATCCCAAAAGTGAGTTAAGGGCAGGAACTCAGAGGTAATTAAGGAACAAGGTGATTTTCACTCTGAGGTTTTGCCTAGGCCAGGAAACTTGAACTTCTGTTCTGATGGATGTGCAAGACTTGTGAAGTAGGAGATAAAGCTGTGAGCTTATCCAAAGTGGAAATTGAATTAGATGCCCTCACAAAAACTGGGATCCCAAAGGCATGAACCAGAAAAAAACCTTGCTACACAGAAGGTGAGAGCAAGGAGGGACAAAGCAATATAATATTTCCTTACATTGAGCTAGTCACTGGCTGGAGAGACAAAACAACTCCTCCTCCAAAATTAGATAACCATAACTGAGCCCTCATAAGGATATATCAGTCGAACTCATGCCACCGGTGTGATCAAATATGTTGCATGAAGAAGCAACTTAAAGTAGTACCAGAGTAGTGCCTCAGGAGACTGGCAGAAGTAATTTGAATCTTCTTGAAAGGAACTCAGTTTCAACTCAAGCCTTTAACATTTTCTTCAGATAAAGTTACAAGACAAAAAGAACAACTCATGATAAAACTCAAAAAGCATCGTAGGAAAACAGCACACTGTGAATGAAAACAAGAAGAAAGAGGTGCCTAGGTGGCTCAGTTGGTTGGGCATCTCCCTTCAGCTCGGGTCGTGATCTTGAGATCTTGGGATCAAGCCCCACACTGGGCTCCCTGCTCTGGCAGGAGTCTGCTTCTCCCTCTCCCTCTGCTCCTCCTCCCTGCTCATGCTCGCTCATGCTCTCTCTCTCTCTCAAAAAAAATAATCTTTAAAAAAAAAGTGTGCAAAACAAAATTGCAATTATGAAAATATTTAACAAGTGAAAAGAAGACATTATGAACAACTTCATACCAATGAATTTGAAAACTTAGATGAAATGGGTTGAATCCTAGAAAAAAATAACTTGGAAAAACTGACTCAAAAAGTAGAAAATCTGCAAAAATAAAAACAAACAAACAAACAAAAAAACCCCAGAAAATCTGAATTAATTTCTTTCTTTCTTTTCTTTCTTTCTTTCTTTCTTTCTTTCTTTCTTTCTTTCTTTCTTTCTTTCCTTTCTTTCTTTCTTTCTTTCTTTCTTTCTTTCTTTCTTTCTTCTTTTTCTTCTTCTCTTTCTTTCTTTCTTTCTTTCTTTCTTTCTTTCTTTCTTTCTTTCCTTGGAATAGTCCTACCTTAATTGTTTTTTTTTTTTTTTAAGATTTTATTTATTTGACAGGGAGACACAGTGAAAGAGGGAATACAAGCAGGGGGAGTGGGAGAGGGAGAAGAGGCTTCCTTGCAAGCAGGGAGCCTGATGCGGGGCTTGATCCCAGGACACTGGGATCATGACCTGAGCTGAAGGCAGCTGCCTAACGACTGAGCCACCCAGGTGCCCCCCTACCTTAGTTTTTTTTTAAAAAGTAATAATTTCAAAGCTTTCCACACACAAAACAACAAAACAAAACAAGGAGCCACCATACTCAAATGACTCAGAAAAAATATTTGATAAAATCTAATACCTATTCATGATTAAAAAAAGAAAACTAGAGGTAAAAAAGAGATGTACTTAACCTGGAAAACAGTGTCCACAAAACTATCTACAGAAAGCATTTAATTTAAAAAGAAATACTGAAAATGTTTTGGTTTTTTTGTTTTGTTTTTTTTTTTAAGTTCAATCTACTCCCTAATGTGGGACTCAACCGTATCACTACCCTAAGATCAAGAGTCACATGCTCTTCCTACTGAGCCAATCAGGTACTTCAAACTTGAAAATGCTCTATTTAGGATCCAAAAAAAAAGGAGGGGAGTCCATTTGATATCCCATATTTTACTGGGAAATCCTGGCCAATGCAGTGACTAGAAAATTAGAAAAGATAAGAAAGGGGGAAAAAATAACATTGTTTGCATAACTAGTGCTTGAAAATTTAAATGAAAAGAAAGGCTTTGAACACTCAGAAGGATCTACAGATTGAGGATGAATAAGTGAGTTTGAAGAAAGACTGGATGCAAGAGCAATATGTGAACAGTCTAGCACATTCATCATCAGTGTTTAGTTAAAAAAAAGTATTTTAAAGAAAATACTCATTTATGGAAACACCAAAATGTAAGTAGGAACAAATCTAAGAAGAACATGTGAAACTGCTTTGTGAAGAAAATTACAGAACTTTATTGAAAGGTTAAAGAAGACCTAATAAATGGAGCCATATAGCAGATTTTTCAACAGGAAGCTTCAATAGCTTAAGGACTGTAAAATACAGAGATTCCATAGAGTTCCAGTGAGTATTTTCCAGAGATTGTCCTGGACCTTGACATATTATTACTAGAATTTTTATGAAAAAGGCAGAAGTCCTAAAATAGCTGATACTCGTGGGGAGACAAAGAGAAGCTACCAGATACCTTACCTACCAGATACCAAGACCCAATAGAGCTATAGGAATTAAGTCAGCGTGATATTGGTGCAGGGGCAGACAGACCGATGGAAAAGCATAGAGGGCTCCAAACAGACATGTACATAGGGAACTTGAATTAAGACAAAGTAGCCATTGAGGCACCTGGGTGGCTCAGTGGGTTAAGACGAAGTAATCACTGTAGGTAGTATGGGAAGAAAGAAATGATGTGGGGACAATTGGCCATCCATATATAAAAACCTGAAATTAAATCTCAATTTACAAATAGCAAGTTCAAGTGGAATAAGGACTTAAATATGAAAGGCAAAGGTATTGTAAACTTTTAGAAGACAAATTAAAAGAATATCATTAGGATACTCTAAGAGTAAAGGATTTCTTTAGGCAAAATAAAAAAAACAGACTGTAAAGGAAATACCGAAAAATTCAATTCTGTTAAAGGTCTATCATCAAAAGACATCATATAGAGAGTAAAAAGAAAGGCCATAGATGAAGAAAGTGTTTCAACACATAAAATCAATAATCAAAAAGACTAGTACCCAGAGTATTTTAAAAAATAATACAAATCAATAAGAAAAAGACAACACAATCCAATAGAAAAATGGACAAAAGTAGGTCCTTTATGAGAGCTTCAACCTCACTAGTGCTGGTCCTTTTTTAGTAATAAAGGAAATACATATTATAATTAGAATTTCCTACTCACCAATGGGCAAAAATTTCAATTCTGATAAATCTAGATGTTGACCAATCTGTAATAAGACCTCTCACTCACTGTTAGCAGGAATGTAACTTGGTATAAGCATTTCAAAAACATTTTACCTAGTAAAGTTAGAATGTGCTTATCCTAAACTCATACATTATATTTCTGAGTAGGTAACCTAGGGAAATTCTGCCTATGTGCACTGAGAGACATGTAGAAGAATGTACTACCAGCATTGTTCATAATAGCTCTGCTTGATAACACCCCGAATATTGTAGAGTAGAAAAGATAGATTGTGTTTCTCTATTCAGTGGAAAATTACACAGCAGAGAAAAGGACTGAGCTGCTTTTATATGTATCAGCATGGATGACTCTTTAAAAACACAATGGTGTTTATGCTACGAAGCTACAAAATAAGCTACGAAGACTACTATAAGCAGTATGATTCCATTTATTTAAAGAAAAAATTGGCCAAACTAAGTATTTTACTCTAAGAGAAGCAGACATAGTTGGTGAACTATAAAGAGAAGCAGAGCTATGATTAAAACAGAATTCAGATGCTGTTTTTCTTGCAGGGAAGAGAGGGAGGTGTTATTGGAGATAGGTCCACAGAAACCCCTGAGATATTGGCAATATTCTGTTTCTTATCCTGTACACTGGTTACACATTCTATCATTATTTTTACAATTTTACAGATAAAATTTATTCATTTTAAAATAGATGTATTCTGCAATTAAGTGAAAACTCTGGTTTCTGCTATTATGGCAAAGATTGAATGACACAAGGTGCAAAAAGTTCCAGACATCTAAGAAGTGCTCAATATGATATGTGTCTAAATTTAAAAAATAGGATAGAGTAACTTCCCTGAGGCCTAGGGGTGAGACAGGGAGGCATGGAGGAGTGGACTGTGGATAGCAGGACAGATTCTTATGGGCCCCAAGTAAGGATGCAGAGACTTGGACGTTGGCTGGAGCTCATCCAGTCCTTGAAGCATCTGCCAAGTGAAGCAGGCAGACACATTCCAGAAGATGGCATGTTTACAACTTCTTGGCCCACACCCCTGCCATAAAAGCAGCCTGCCCAAATCCCTTTCTTCTTATCCTCAAATGAGCCCCAGAATATTATACCTTTCCTGGGAAGAAACCTTTTCTAAGAGAAGATGAACCTCATTCACCTTGGCTCCTCTCCACCCACCAGCCATGTAGAGATTTAGCAAGTAATGATGTGGCCATTAGACATTGCTTATCTACCTCACCTCTGCCTCTGGACAGAGGGTCTCAAACATACTGGCTGGTGGTCAGGTCTCACTAGGCGGTGGGAGGAGGGCCCTCAAGGTCTTTTAACAAACCTTAACTAAGCATCTGCTAACTGCAAGACACTTTGCCAGACATGTGATGTTATGGGTTGATTCTTACCCCTCCCAAAATACATTGGAGTCCTGACTCCCAGTGTCTGTAAATGTGGCCTTATTTGGAAATAGGGTCTTTGCCGATGATCGGGTTAAAATGAGGTCATTAGGGTGGGTCCTAGTCCACAGTGACAACTTCCTTCTGAAAGGCGGATGTGGACATACATACACAGGGAAAAGGCCATGTGAAGATTAGCATTCTCCTGCTACAAACAAAGGAGCTACCAGAAGCCAGGATGGAGGCCTTGATCTCACACTTTAGCCTCCAGAACTGTGAGCCACCCAGTTTGCCATACTTTCTTTTGGCAACCCCAGGAAACTAATACAAACGGGTGGATATAGAAATAGAAATGAGGAAGCTACGACTTCCTGCCCTCAAGGAGCTCACTGTCTCCAAGGGCAGTTGTATTTTAAGCAGAATGAAATAAATAAAATAGCAAAAAGGCAGGGAAAGTGTTCTGGCTGTGTAGGCTAGAGAGGGAGGAATTCTAACTGTAGATAGTGTAGTTTCACCCTGCCATTTATTTATCCTTTCTTCCACATACTCATTCGTTTATTCATAGGGGCTGTAGAATATATTGAATAAGAGTCTAAGGTTTGAAATCAAATGAAAGTTCCTATTTCAGGTCAGTTGGTTCCTAGTTGTGTGATAGCAGGGAAGTTTCCCTCATTTATAAAATGAGTGTAATCATACCTACCTGATGGTGCCCGACACATCATCAGTGTTCCCTAAATGGAGACAACTCACAGCAGTGGCAGCCTTACTATTCACCCAACTAAAGTTTACTGTGTCTGCTATGAGCCAATCAACAGGTTGGGGATCCAAAAATAAGGCAATAGTTCCTGCCTTTACGAATACCACAGTCTCGTTCCTTCCTGGCTTGGAGACAGGATAAAGCAGTTAACTGCATAATAGAATACGTACTGATAGAGGTAGGCATCGAGGGAGACCCGAGTTGGGGAGTGTCTTGTTCTGAATGAGGGGATCAGGGTAGAGGCAGAGAGGCGAACCTTGAGATGAGGTTTGAAGGATGAGTAAGAGTTTGTTGGAGAAGGGCCTTTCCAAGGAGTTGGAAAGAGTGTGTACAAAGCAACAGAAGCAGGAGAGAACAGGTGACATGTGGAGAAGGGCTGTTTGGTGCAGCTGAAACACAGGATCCTAAGTAAGGAGAGAATCTCGGGAAGATGGACAGGGCCAGGTTGTGAAAAGTTCTATAGGCCAACCATAGGAGTTTGTTCTTCATCTATAGGCAATGTGAGCTTTTATTTTTTATGTAGTCTCCACGCCTAGCATGAAGCCCAGTGTGGGGATTGAACTCAAAACACAGATCAAGACCTGAGCTGAGATCTAGGGTCAGATGCTTGACTGACTTAGCCACCCAGGTGCCCGGGCAATGAGGGATTTTGAGGGACTTTTCATTTCTTAATAATGAATGGTAAGCAAAGGAGGGACGTGGTAAGACTTGCTTTTAGATGTATCGCTGTTGCTTTAGTTTGGAGGTGAGAAAAGAGGCAGGGGAGCCTGTTACGATGTTATCACATTAGTCAAGACCGCGGGCTCCGAAGAGTAGAGCTGAGTCAGTGTTGGTGGGGTAGACTGGGGATGTAGAAGATAGTGTTAGCTGATGTCTGTGATGCCTTGCAGCTGCCTAGCATTTCTCATACCCCCTTCCTATGGTTGGGGAATTTCCCAACTTAGTGTCCATTCTCAAAGAAGAAGCCAGAAACTCACTTTCCCAGTGTCTCTGTCAGATGGGGCACAGGCATACAATCTGGGCTCTGCCCATTGGGACATTGTTTTGGGAAAGAGGGTTGTGAAGAAGGAGAGAGCATATGGAATCTATTCCGATGAGGACAGTAGTGCAACGCTGAGTTCCACAATCACTCTGCCCCCTGGGGTTTGTCTGTGATGCCCAGTGTGCCAAGAGCAGCAGGCTTTCTATGGACAGCCTGGCTCTCAAAGGCCCTCCTGAAGATTCTCTGCGCTACCTAACAGTTTAGTACATTCTTTTTTTTTTTTTTTCTTAAACTAGCTAGAGTGGCATCTGTTGTTTGTAACTAAGAACACAATCTGATACAAGTAGAAACGACAGGGTTTGGTGATAGATTGATAGATTGACAATGATGCCCAGATTTCTGTCGTGGGGGGATGATAATGTTGTTAATTAAGCTTGGGAATGAGGAGGGAAGCAGCTTGAGGAAGAGAACAGGAAGTAATAATGAGCTGGTTTTCAACATGCTGAGTGTGAGTTTCCTTTGGGACACATGGGTCATAGACAGGTACATGAGTTATATGGATCTGGATATCAGCAAGGAAGTCTAAATAAGAATTTTAGACTTGTTAGAATGTATTTACTCATTAAATTAATTGAACACTTAAAATGTTCTGGCTGCTAGGGAAACAACTGTAAATAAAATAAGATCCCTGCTCTCATAAAATGTATCATTTAATGGAATAAAGCATAAATAAGTAAACAAATAAATACAGAATGTGATATTTGGGTGATATGTACTACAAAAAAGAGTGGAATAAGGAGATAAAGAGTGATGGTTGGAGGTAGGGTTGGGACAGCTACTATTTTAGAAGTGTGTCCAGGGAAGGTGTCTCTGTGGATGTGACATTTGAACAAAGTTAAGGAGTGAACTCTAAAAAGGTTTAGGGACAAGGAAAAGCAATCTAGGCAAAGGGACTAGCAAATGCAAAGGAATAATAAACTTGGAGTGTTGAAGGAACAGCAAGAAGGCCAATGTGGCTAGAGTGAAATGAGCAAGAGCAGAGTGGTAGCAGATGCCCTTGCAGACATGGACAGGGACCAGATCATGTAAAGTCTATGCTGTTGACTGTGATGAGGAATTTTCATTTCATTCCAAGTTTGATGAGAAGCCATTTGGAGGTTCTGAGCAGGGAGAGAAATGATATGACTTATGCTTTTAAAGATCATTGCTTCCATAGGGAGTATCATCTTTGAGGGAGCAAGAGTAGAAGAAAATAGACCAGCCGGGAGGCGAGGGCAGTAATCCAGGCAGGAGATGGTAGTGGCTTAGAAGAGGTTATGGGGATGGCAGGTGGTGAGAAATGGTTGAATGCTAGGTATCTTGAGAAGAGACAACCAATAGGACTTACCAGTGGGATTGTTGTGGATGTTAGGGAGTAAGAAATGTTGGATGACTGCCATGTTTTTGGCCTATGGAACTAGGTAACCAGGGGTATGCTTTAATGAGGTGGGTGAGAGCTAGTTGGGGAGTGGTGGTAGAAATAAAATATTTTGGTTTGGATGTAACCTGGAGATGTCTATTAGATATCAAAAATAGGCTGGGACAAGATTGATCAATTTGGACGGCATTGTCTCAAAGACAATATTGAGCCATCTCCCTCCCCTCCCCTCCCCCATAAATCCATTCTCAAATCCCCCCTGTAGCCTTAGGGAAGCTTCCTGTCACAGATAACTTATGAAAGGAATCTTTATCTTTCCTCTCTGGCACAAGTCTTTCCCCAGGAGATCTGTGTTGAGCTTACCACAAGTAAAATCTAGAAAATAGAAAAAGCAGAAAGCCAAGGCAAGGCCTTATGAAGAAAAGTACATTGTACTGCATCGCATTATGATTTAAAAAATTTTAAGTTGAGTGAGTATATAAAATATGTGTGCTACATGTTTTAGGATTTAAACTTCTTCTGTAAAGCAGCAGTTCTGTTTTATTTTGTTTTCTTGGGAGGCAGTTTAGGGAACTGGTTAAGATCACTGGCCTTGGAATCCTACTTCTTGGGTCCAACTTAGAGATATGTAATTTTAGTCTAGTTATTAAATATCTCAGCACCTCAGTATCCTCATGTGTGAAATGGAGATTGTAATAGAACTACCATTTTAGGACTACTGTAGAGATTAAATGATTGAATGTGAGTAAAGCCCTTAGGATGGTGCCCGTGTTGAATGAACTCAATAACTGTTGGCTGGAAGTACATATTATACGTTCAAAAGGGACATAGGCATATTGTGGACTCCACCCAGGAAATGCTTAAGCAGAGGCTGAAATACTCTAAAAATGTTGTAAGAGGAATTCCATATTGGGAGAGGGGTAGTTTCTGCATCTACAAGCTTCTAATTTGGGATTTTTTTTCATTCTGTGAAGTAACTCCTGTGCTGCCCGGGAGCACAGTGTGTTGACTGAGCATATGACAAAGTGTGAGACTGGTGAACAGGGAACTTCTTGGCTTCCTTTTGATGCCACCTTTTTTCTTGAGACACTTACTCTTATTCTGGATACCAGATGATCTGCTGTGCTTTCTGTTTATCTGGGTTCCCTGCCTCTGTCCGTCTCCTATCCAGATTCCTGATTCTTTAGGTGAGAGACTGCTAGCCAGCTGACCATAAGATTCCTTTTCCATCATTCCTTCTAGGCAATACTCACATTTTAGCAGAGGCCACCATGACAAGTTTACAGAGGTGAGTAGTGATGGCCACACCCAGTGAGGGAGGCAATTGGCCCATCCTGCTAGAGCCTCTGGGAAAGTTATTCTAGGAGGAACTAAACATATTTAAAATCTAAGCTCTTGGAAAGAGGAAATGAAGTTTGTATAACCATTGGTTGTCACCATGCTTGGATATAGCCCTGGATTCTACTTTCTCTGGAGGGAATGGATAGGATCTTTAAGTCTGAGAACAAAGACAATAAAACTTCTTTGCAGTTGTGTTTAGGTGTGTGCTGCTATTCTGAGGTAGGAGCCATATCCCTGCATTTGCTTCAGAAAATCCAGGTCAATGATTATGGTTTGCATGTAACACACACACACACACACACACACACACACACACACACACACACCAACCTAACCACTACAGTGTCAACTCAAGGTTGTTCCTATCTTGTCCTTCTCTTCTTCTTTCTCTTCTCTTCCCTTCCCTTCCCTTCCCTTCCCTTCTCTTCTCTTCTCTTCTCTTCTCTTCTCTTCTCTTCTCTTCTCTTCTCTTCTCTTCTCTTCTCTTCTCATTTTCTTCCTTCCTTCCTTCCTTCCTCTTTTTTTGGTATTAAGTCTGTTTAATATCTTTAATAATTCTATCATTTCTAAGTGCTTCCACAAAGAGCATTATGGTTCTTTAGTGTATAGCAGACATATCTTTGAGAAAAGAGCCAACCTTAATGTTGAAGCTCTAGTACAAATTTTTAATTATTGGCACACTATACTATAAAGCAAGATGAAGAACATCTTATTTAGATAAAACAAATATAATACTTCACTGGGGAATATATCCAGCACATTTTTTTTCTTTACATATATACATCCAATGATAGTAGTTTATGGGCTAATTTAAAAACAAAAGCAGGGAGACAAACCATAAGAGATTCTTAATCTCAGGAAACAAACTGAGAGTTGCTGGAGGGGAGAGGGATGGGAGGGATGGGGTGGCTGGCTGATGGACCTCGGGGAGGGTATGTGCTATGATGAGCGCTGTGAATTGTGTAAGACTCATTGATTCACAGACCTGTAGCCCTGAAACAAATAATATATTGTATATTAACAAAAATGCAAATTAAAAAAAATAATGAAAGCCATGTTTTTCTCAGGAATAGTATTGTATATATGCCATATAGGTTGTTTTTATAGCAGATACTAGTTTGCCAAACATTAATGGCAAAACACTAAGTTGTGAGTTTGGTATTGTCCAAACTCACAAACTAGCTGTTTGTCGCTGCTGTGGAGCGAATTATCCAAATTGTCCAAACTAGCTGTTTCTCACTGCCCTGGAGAATCTGGCCATGAGTAATGTTGAGAAATCACCCTGTTGACACCATTTCACTTCTTATGGGCAGCTCCACTGTGACACAATATTCATATCCTTAAGGTGAAAGGCCTCCCACAGATCCACTGGATGTCACAATGTTCTGTTTGATAAACTCTGTCGCATCTTCACTTGTATTGTTGGGTTCAGGTGCTGCCTTATTTGCTCCTTTTTGAATCTTCCCTGCTTTGTTTACATCTTTTTCAACTCTCTTCCAGTCAGTCTGCACACAGCCACCGTGATTGGCAATCTGAAGAAGAAGAAAGCCACCACCTACTGCAGTTTCCCACTTTCTGGAACTGAACTCCTGCACACCACCCGGGCACTCCATCCATTAATCTGGGTGGCACTGAGTATTTTTCTACCATAGGTCTGGAGCTGTGGCCAAACATTCGATTCCACTAATGGTGTCTTCTTGCATACTCGGTTAAATCCAACACTTTGTAAGACTCACCATTGCTTTCATACTCTTGGGGGGGGGGGGGAGTTCCTGGTTCCCAGTCGCCATGATACCACTGGCCCAGGTGGTTCCTTTCAGATGAACTGAAAACATCACTCTATTCTCTGCCTCTCCCTCACAGAGGCTCTATGAGGAGTGTGGTCCTCGGCTACATATTTAATGGAGGAGGGTCTCACAAGGGGAAATGCTAACACTTTCATTGGGCCTTTGTGTAACCAAGTAAGCAGCCAAATAAAAGCTCACATCCTCTTTCTAAAGAAACATGACAGCCAAACGTAGTGCATGATTTCTGACTGGATCCTGACTGAAAAAGAAGAATGGTCAAAGATATTTTGGGATAATTGAAGATAGTCGAATAGGGATTGAATGTTGATTAGAGCCTCCCTATTCAGAATGTGGGCCACTGACTACACAAGCAGCATCACCTGGGAGCTGGTAAGAAATGCAGCTTCAATCCCCTCCCTAGGTGGTTTACAGGCACATTAAAGGTTGAGAAGCATGTATGTGAGAATGCGTGTGCATTCCTTGTAGAAAAATCCGGAGGTATGTCTGTAACCCAGACTGAAGGCAATACTTTCAGAGGAACTGGACCTTTGACTCCCACAAGTCATCGTGGATTGTCCTGCTGGAGCTGTTGGAGTCTTCTTCTAGGTGGGATAGACCAGGCATGGAGGTGTCTACTGCACCGAGGAGTGATGGAATTAGACCAACCCCACAAGAAGAAACTCCAGAGTCCCAAAGGTGCCTGGGGATTCATTGCACTCTTCGGCAAGAAGTCAACAAGGTTAGCAGTTTTGGGTGTGTCCCCCTAACTTGGTGGGGATTTTTTTCCCTTTGTTGGATGACATAGCCTAAAATTCCTAACTTCGTGTGTTGTAATTCCCTCTGGTTTTCCCCAACCCTTTACTGTGGTTGGACAACACCCCTACAACTTTATGTGTTGGTGACAGGGGAGAAGTGAGACCTGCCCTGTGGTCACAGCCCATCGTGGAGGCCTTGGCAGGGACAGCAACATCACTGGCAGGGGCAGAGGTCACTGGGTTCCAGGCTGCATTTTCCAGAAGGGGAGGTGAGCCTCTGCCACTCCTGGGTCTCGTTTAAGCGTTTCTGTCTCCTCTCAGGTCTGAGCCTTGCATTCAGGATTACTAACTCTGAGAACTTCTCTCTGATTGCCAAATCACAGAATGGGAAGTGGTGAGGATGAGCCTCTCCCAAACCCCATATTTCTATAGCTATAAAGGATTTGATTCATGCGGGGGCATTTATTGCAAATAAGGACTAGCACAAACAGAAAAGAACTGAGAAATTACATCCTCCCATCCTTGTTTCCAAATTCCATTCAGGTTTGACACTTATTTGAACAATTTTCATTTTGAAACACGAAAAGGTGGAAGAATCCAGCCTCTTTCTGTTAACAGTAGACAAAGATAAGCATCTCTCCACAAAGGTACGAGATTATGTTACCCTTCTGGAATCCTGGTAGCCAATTCAAGTTGTTTTTGAAGCACAATGCTACCCATGAGGCCTAAACCAAAAGAACCAGACATTCCAGATTGACTCAAATAATTCCATTTTTTAAATGTAATGTTCTGGCACCTCTGTGATTTCCATCTTTGTTCCAGTTTTCATCACACCCTGTGATATTGAATGGCAAGATCAGGAACGGAATGCTGCTGTGAAAAACTCAGCAGCCTTCCTACCTTGTGGCTGTCAGGTATAGGACACAGTTTGTCAAGAATTAAAGGAAAACACAATTTCCATTCACGAATTTAATTCTCTTTCAACACATATAAAGAGGGGGGAAATTGTTTTGTGGTTTATTGTGGGGAGGGCAAGTCTTCTACAAAAAAAAAAACTCCAAAAAACAAAAACAAAAAACCACCACCACAAACAAAACCAAAGGAAGGAAATTCCCAATAGAAACTATGGATCTTAATGAACTTTTTATTTTTGCATGATTTGAGATTTATTAAGAGCCATACTGAAACCTATTGTTTTTCACTGTGTCTTATAAGTAGGGGGAAAAAATGACAATAACTATTGAGCCACATGACTCTCAAATACATAGTAACTTGGCTTTGCATGCAAGTCAAAATGCTTCTAGAAACCCATGATAGGAAGGTTAAATCTTGTTCGGTGTCTTTGGAACTATTCGGCAACATTTGTAGCTCAGAGCTGGGATGTCCATCCTGTAGTTTATGTAGCATAGCTGTGTTGTTTCTGACTCTACAGAAGAGTTTACAACCGAACTGGAAAATAGCTCTCCTGTGCTACATCTAGTCTAGTCTATGCAGGCCAGACTTTTATCAGTTTTTGGTACTCCGTGTGATAATTACCGCTTGCCAAACACGCTTGTCTGAATTATTCCATAAACCATGCTTGATAAATGGACTTATCAAGACCACTAGGTCTTGAAGAACTTAAATTAGTCCCAGATGACTCTCTTTTCAGTTAAAAGATAAATTTAAGTAAAATGTGAATGTAAACATATTTTCAACTCAGTTCTATTTTAACCAGCAAAAGCACATTCTGGCACGAAGCACTGTATCTATTTTTGACAGTTTATGAGTTTTGCATTTGTTGGAAACAAACAGGATCTCAGGTGGCTGTATCTATTTTTTATATTTATGACTCTTTTGTATTTGCTGGAAACAAGTTCTCAATTTGCTATCTGCAAAATGAAATCATAACAGATGCTTCATAAGGATCTGAGGATGAGTAAATAAGATGGTAGACATAAGGTGTTTATCACAGTGCTGGGTACATAGTGACTGTTCAGTAAATGTTGCAACTTAATTCCTTTAGCTTGTGGGAGACGTACACACACTTGAAAGGTCATATATTCATTTCTGTTGGTTTTCAAATTAACGTATTCATCTCTCATTGTAAAGTAATGGATTTTGGCATGCCCGGGTGACTCAATTGGTTAAGCATCTGCCTTCTTGCCTTCAGCTAAATTCACACTCAATCTCAGGGTCCTGGGATTGAGCATTAAGTTGTCATAGGGTTCCCTGCTCAGCAGGGAGTCTGCTTCTCCCTCTCCTTCTGCACCCTGCCCTCTCCCCCCATACCCGCTGCTGCTCTCTCTCAAATAAATAAATAAATAAATAATAAAAAAAATCAAATAATGGGTTTTAACAGCAATTCAGAGCTAATTTTTATGCATTAGTTAAATTTTAGAAGTTTAATTCTCTTACTGACTCTGCTCATTAAAACCCTCTGCTTTTCCAGTGCAACTTCACCACTTTTTTCATGCTCCCAATTCATCATTTGGGCAGAACTATGCTGGTCCTGTCATATACTCCAGTTTCCTTTCCAGTTCTATAATTGACATGCAACACTGTGTAAATTTAACGTGTATTACCATACAATGAATCACACATTTATATTATGTAAAATGATTCCCATCATAGAATTAGGTACCTTGTCCATCACATCACATCATTACCATTTATTTATTTATTTATTTATTGTGGTGAGGACATATAAGATTTACTCTCTTAGGAACTTTCAAGTTTAGAATACAGCATTATTAATAGTAATCACCATGCTATCTATTAGATCCCCAGAACATATTCATTTTCTAATGAATCTGAAACTGGAAGTTTGGACTCTTTGACCAACATCTCCCTGTTTCCTACCTCCCATACCCAGCCCCTAGTAACCACCATTCTACTCTCTGTTTCTATGAGTTCTGCTTTTTTTATTTTTTAGCTTTTATTATTTTTTTAAGTAAGCTCTATGCCCAACATGGGGTTGAACTCATGACTCTGAGATCAAGAGTTAGATGTTCTGTCTACTGAGCCAGCCGGGTGCCCCAAGTTCAACTTTTTTAGATTCCATATATAAGAGAGATCGTATGATAGTTGTCTTACTCTGACTTAACTTAGCATAATGTCTTCAAAGTTCATCCATGTTGTCAAAAACCCTAGGATGTCCTTGTGGCTGAATGATATTTCACCATATATACAAATAATATTTATTCACAAAAATATATACGAACAATATTTCTATGTATATCATCTTCTTTATTAATTAATCCATCGATGGGTATTTAGGTTGTTTCCATACCATGGCTATTGACTCCACAGTTTCTTGTATCATATTTTTCCTTGTCTAGAAAACTTCTTCCTCAGTTTCCTTTATTATGATCCTGCTCTTCCTTTAAGGCCTGGTTCACACATTTTTTCCTCTCTTACAAAGTCATTTGTGATTTCTTAGTCCAAAAGTAATATCTTTCATACAGCCATTCTAATGACATCGGAAGTTTTTTTAAATAAAATTTTAAATTTATGGGGCCCCCGGGTGGCTCAGTGGGTTAAAGCCTCTGCCTTCAGCTCAGGTCATGATCTCAGGGCCCTGGGATCGAGCCCTGCATCGGGCTCTCTGCTCAACAGGGAGCCTGCTTCCCCCTCTCTCTCTCTGCCTGTCTTTCTGCCTACTTGTAATCTCTCTCTCTGTCAAATAAATAAATAAAATCTTTAAAAAAAATAAAATTTTAAATTTAGAATGGGATTAGACTTAAAGAAAAGTTGCAAAGATTACCTGAAGGAGATAGATATATATATATATATATATATATCCCTTAGCTCATGTCCCCTAATGTTCACATCTTACATTACTATGGTATATTTGCCAAAATGAATGATCCAGCATTGGTATATGGATTGAGCCATTTCAACATATATTGTAGCTCACTCTTAACTGTAAGCTCCTTGAAGCCAGGCTCTGTGGCTACTACCTGAGTCACTTCTATGATCTGTATAATGTCAGTACTTACCATTGTGTACTGAGTAGGCACTTAGGCACTAAAACATTATTTGTTGAATGAATAATTGCCTTCATTGCCTGAACTGCCTACTTCAACAAAACCCCTCAGCTCATTTGTTTATTGTAAGTTGACTTTGTATTGAAGTAGAACATACATGCAGAAAAATGTGATCATAAATAGAGAGCTCAATGAATTTTCACAAAATGGACACACTTATGTAACAATCACTGAGATCTTCAAATAGAACATTTCCTGCATATTTTCTTTCCCCGGAAGCCCCTCAGTATCCCCCTTATAGTCTTCCATTTTGACTTCTTCCTTTGCCCTCAGTTTTATTTTAACAATGGGATACAGTGTCATGGTTCATGATTATAATGCAACTCTCTATTGTTATCATATCCATGCAAAGTGGCTTGAATCTATCAAAAAATTCACTGCTTGATTAAAGGAAGTACAATGAAGCAGATTTTCCAACTGCCAAACAATGTCCATTGTCTTTGTAGTTTATATAGTTTCTTCATCAAGGCCCAGCTTATAGTTGGGTGTACCCACTTTGGGCTGAAGGACAATTCTAGTCTGAAAACATCAGTCAGGCCACTGTAGGAAGTAGGATATAAACCATTTTGGTTTCTGTTCCCTTAGAAACACATGGAACAAAATAGTTTGCCAAATGGAAATATACAAAGCCACTGGGGAAATAAATGTTATTTTTAAGCTTCTAAGAGGCTATCACAAATAACTGGGAGGAGAATGGAAAGAATTCAAAAAGCAGGTGACCTTTTAACAGGCACAACCCAGTGGGGTTAGCAAGTTGTTAGCAAGGGTAACACAGTTTAACAGGCACAACACAGCAGGGTTAGCAAGCCTGGAGAATGTTGTGACTTGGAGAAAGAGATGCTGAGAGACCGGGCCGCGTGGGACTGACCTCAGTGGACATGATGAGAATGGAGCTGACTTTTCCCCATCCTATGAGAGCTGGATAGCAAAAAGAAAACCATCCTCCAGAAATGGGAGCTGTGAGAATCCCTGGGTACTAAAAAAAGGAGCAGATTTGGAGATCTGGGAGCTGGTTGGTTTGTTGCTGGCAGCCGTGTCTGGAGTGTCACCTCAGAAGCCTGGCTTTCTTCTACTCTCAGGGCAAATATCACCCTGTGGAGATGTGACCAGTCCTCTAGGTGGAGACCAGAGAGGTGGGGCAAGTGGGTTAGAAAGAAGAGGATGGTTGCACTGTCACTAGAGAAAGCTGCTCTGTAAAGGGGACAGGGAGAAAGGCAGGCATCTCTTCTGGATTCAGAGGGAAAAGAAGCCGCGATGGCCTGTCTCTGTCCTTCTGAAGTTACATCGCTGCTTCACAGCTAGTTCTCAGATGGGTCAAGAACTGACAGCTACTTTGAAAAGTATATGCCAATTACACAAATGGCCTGCTTTTTGGTGTGCATTTAAAACAAGACAGAAAATGTTGCCAGTTGGTCAGTCTAGCTTTCCACACAGATAGCATGGAGAAAACTGGCTCGACTAGAGACAGTTTGTGCCACATTTTCTCTCATAAAGGGAAAGCCTCCACAGACCAAAGCAAAGCGAGAGATGCAGAGGGAAATGCCAAGAGCTGGCTGTTCCTGCTTATCCCTTGGGTCACAGACAATCACAATTCCAAGCACACCAGGGACCTATCATGTTTTGGTATTCACATAACTACTAGCATTGCATGCCCTTTACTAAGCAGACTAACAACAGTATGTGTAAGATCTTCTGGGGAAAAAAAGGCCCTGGGAGCTTAAACATATTCTCTAACCACTAGCCTTTCTGCCACTATCTCTTTCTACTACCACAACTTTCAGTCGAGGTGACTTACAGGAGATTAATTAAGTGTACACACTTAATTAATCTTAATTAGTATGAGCTCACAGAGATTTGTCCGATTGGCTCATTGGCTTCGTTTATCCTTGGTTATCTGGAATCTTACAAAAACATGCCAATCTCTCTTTGTAGAGGGGCAGATCACAGCGAGGCAGAAAATGCACTAAGTGGTGTTACTCTTCCTTCACTTAGAGCCAGTTCTTTCTCTGAATTTCTCTGATTTTTTTTGTTGTTGTTGTTAAGAGAAAGAAACAAGAATTTTTCCTAATACTACAGTGGAGCTTGTGACGAACAGAATTAAAACTGAGTGTTCAACATCAGTGTTCTAAAAATCATCAGCCACTTATCTTCATGGAGAGTTTTTCTTTAAGATCTTATTTATTTGACACAGAGAGAGAACAAGCAGGGGGAGCAGCAGACAGAGGGAGAAGCAGACTCCGCACTGAGCAGGGAGCCTGATTCGGGGCTCAATCCCAGGATCCTAGGATCATGACCTGTGGCGAAGGCAGACCCTTAACCAACTGAGCCACCCAGGCGCTCCTTGTTTAGTTTTTCTTCTATGTGCCAGGTTACTGTTTTTCCTTAATCTCTTTTTCTCATCTGAGTAAGAGATGCCTCCTACTCTGCCACTAACCTCCACCCCCTTGCAAAGCCTGTGACGTCCCACTTCACAGGCACAAAAGCTAATCCTACTGCTCTGCCTTATCAGCCCTCTATCCTAACCCTCTACCATCAGTAATATGGAAAAGAGCAGAAGTTTCCACGTTTGTCTCTTGAACATACGCTGGGTGAAATTCTTAGGTAGGGCTTGTAGGCTCCACCACCAACTGACAACCCCCAAACATGGGGAATGGTGCAGAGATGGTCTACCCACTATTCATATACCAGTAAAAATCAGAAACATAATAGATGCCTATAAATTGAAATTATATTTAAGTATCTGATGATACATTCACTAAGGGAACTCTTTATGAGCTTTAAAGGAACGTTTGCTAAAAGTACATAACATGTTTCTGCTACAATATCAAGTAAAAAAAAAAGTAGGATACAAAAGAATGTATTTATAACATGACTGAAACTGAGCAATGCTTAAAACCTAAAAATCTGTTGGGGAAAAAAAGGCAGGGGAAGAAAAAGACTGGACACAAAGACTTCAGAATTAACAGACTGAGCCCTGAGGATGAGACTTTGGGTGATTCCTTCTCTCTGTAATTTTCCACCTTTTATAATTATAAAAAGAAAAGAAAACCTTGAGCTTTTGCATTTAACCAGTGAGCAAAAGCAATGACAGGGGCGCTGTGGCCGGGCACCAGCGCTCCAGGGGTCACAGGGCGGATTTGGCGGTGGTTGCCTGGGTCGGGCGGGGTCCCTGGGACAGGCTCCGGGACACAGGATCCTGCTCTGGCAGGAGCTTCAGAAAGGAGCCTGATTTATCTCTGAGCAGATGATGTCACCCCGAAAAACGCAGAAAGTGCTGATTAACCACATACTCAGGCCTAATCCCTGGAAAGAACTCTGATCGAGGTGACACAAGGGGCCCCAAGCGCGACCGCGAGCCCCAGCACCGACACGGGGCCGCAAACCTGTCCGCCACGCCACGCCACGCCGCGCCGCCGCCTGGAACGTTCCGCGCTGCTGGCTGCGCAGGTGGCGCATGCGCAGCCTGCAGGCCGGCCGGCCATCCGCTGGCGCGCCACCTGCTCGGCGTCGCCCGCCTCGCGCCTGCCAGGCCGGTTCTCTCTGGGCTGCGACTCTGTATACTGCTTGCTTAGTGGTCGCGAACCCACTAGCACTGCTCTGACAGTGGGAAGACCTTGGCCGAGATCTCCCTTTTCCTTGGAGAAAGTTCTCACACAGTCTGAGAGAAATTTTGTATAAAAGGTTATGCTCTTGAGAGAAAAGTGATCAAAGGACTCTGGCCGACTGAGATGTCAGTAGAGGCAACCGACAGTGAAATATATTCCTCCACGAATGACTTTGTAACAAGTTCTGAAAAGAATCCTGGGTGAGGCCTGGCAAGCAGGAAGACTTGAAGCGTTTCAAGTGGGAAGCTACTGGGCTGCTGTGCTCAGAAGGAAATGCTGGAAAGAGTGCCCAGGAGCAGACGGAGTGCGGGATGCCTCCATCTTGCCTGATTCACAGCGTTGCCTCTTAGAGCGGATGCTCACGCTCACCTGGCCTTGTGGCCAATCTTGAAGGAGCCCCGTCTGGCGCCCCGCAGCGCCGTGTCCCAGCTCCTCCAGTCTGCACTTGTCGTCTGGTTTGTTAGGCACATGCTCAACAGCGACCCTCACCGCTGGGCAGTGTGTAAGAAAGCCCCTGGCACCTGCAGGTGAGTGGAACTAGAGCTGGCGTTCTGGTCCAGGTGAGCGGAATTGGCACCCCTCCAAATACCCACAAACACAAATTGTCCTACTGATTTGTCTTAATCACGTCAAGGCTTGTTGGCGTCTTTCTATTTTCTTTCCTTTTTCCCTTTCTCTTACAAAACAAAGGTCTCCCTAGGTTTGTTCTATGAACTTCACCAGGACACTCAGTGCTGCATCAGGTTAGATGCCTTGGCAAGGACAAGGGCGTTTTTATCTTCTTTTGATCACCGTTGGAGTCTCAGGCCTTTGAATCTTTTGAACTCACGTCCATTGTTTGACACTAGCACAGCTACTGCGACAACTGTGCTGCTCTCTTGATTATATTTCTTTGGCTCAAATATGGTATCTTTTCTGTCTCTTGCGCCCAAGGGAATGGGGATATGGAGGAAGGTTCCTAAGCCATAATCAGCAGCTTGAGTTCCTGTGACCTTTTTGGAGTTCATAGTAACCAGACTCAACAACCAACTGGGTTTAAGAGAAACAGCAGCAGGTTTGTGTAGTTCAGAAAAGATAACGCAGTTGCAAGACATAGGAAGAACGGATAAGGATGTTTGGTAGTTGCTAAAATCAGAACTTCTCACACTGGGGTTATCATCAGAATCACCCAGGCAAGTTAAAAATACAGACTTCCGGAGTTGGTACGGGGACAGACATGTGTGTTTTTTCAGAACTCTTGGGAAATTCTGACATCAGCAAAGGCAGGGGCCACTGGTTTATGACTTGGGCTACTGTGAATCAGGGGCATATGGTTTCCCTGGGGTTGGAGTTGCTGATCAGAATTTGTGAGGTTCTGGAGATAGATTTGGCCCAGTTTGCCAAAATTATCCTGTTATTGTAGGGTATGACCTTAAGACTTGGGACTCAGAGCTGAAGGGATCTGGGAAGGGGACAAACAGAGGTACTTACCTCCTGAGTGACTAGGAAGCAAAGACTTGCAGGTCCTTAAACTCCGGGGAAGGGTGTTAGACTTAGGTCAAGGAATGACCAGTGGAGAGGGACAATAACAGGAAAATCCAAAGTAGCTGTACAGTTCTGCTGAGCATCCACTACCTGAGTCCCAGCTCCTCCAGCGGGGAAGAGCTGTATGTTAAAGCTTATAGGAACCTAAAACTCATTCTTAGATAAGAGTTCTAAACCCGGTAAGCTTTGACTGAAGGAAGTAATGGTAATATTAATAATAATTGCTAACATAAATGATGTTGTGGCTAGCATTTATTGAGCACTGTGCTAAACACTTTACAAGTGTTTACAAGTGAGCCAATTTAATCCCTCACAACAATCTTTTGAGGTAAACCGTATATTCTGTTTGCAGATGAGGGAATTAAAACTCATAGAGTTTGAGTGAATCATCAGAGGATTCCCAACTAGTTGGTGGCAGAGACAGAACTTGAACATAAGTCTGTTTGCCTGCAGAATGTGAGTTCTTTAGATGTGAGACTACCCATTTCAGAGGCTTGTTTATTCCCACAGTGGAGCTGAATCCAAGTCAAAGAATGGGGTGGTGGTTAAGAGAAACTTTGGAATGAATGATGGTAAATGCTAAAATATACAAAGAACAATTAATCTGAAAACTCACATCTTATATAATTGGGTTTTTTTTAAGATTTATTTTTTTATTTTAGACAGAGAGGTGCGCACACAAGCAGAGGGAGGGGCAGAGGGAAAGATAATCCCAACTATCTTTCCCAGCAATTATCTAATCCCAGCAAGACTCCTTGCTGAGTGGGGAGCCTAATGCAGGGCTCATCTCATGACCCTAAGATCACGAGCTGAGCGGATATCAGGAGTTGGATATTCAACCAGCTGAGCCACCTGTGCATCCTGGTGTGTTCGTTTCAATTTGGTTATTCATAGTCTGAGATCTTAATAGTTCCTTGACACCTTGATATCAATCTGAGGTTTAGGTAGACACATAACAAACCACATCAGTGGGCCTAGAGGAGAGTTAGGTTCTAAATCTTATTTTAATAAACAACTATTTATACCTTTCCAGAATCATTAAAAGAAAAAAACTAGTATAATTTTGTTAATATAGCCTTCACATTTTAGCAGTGTCTCTAAAGTGCTCACCAACTTGGTTTGAGAAGGAGATTGGCAATGACTTAGAAACTGTGTTGTCCTTGTAACATGGGCTTGAGAGTCCAGTGAGGGAAGAGTAAAGGAAATGACAAAGCACCCTTTGGAGGATGATGACAGAAATCTACGTATGAAAATAATCACACCTCGGGGATCTTGGAGGGTCTGTAAGCACTACTGATTACTCACCAGTTGTAAGCTCTCCCAGCATTAATCCATCTTGGCAGTAGGAAGGACATTACCACATGACTACATTGCTTGCTGGCTTCTTACAAACGCCTGGCTGGAAAAGAAAATGAGTGAATATTCACTCTGGAAGATGGAATTGTTTCCTGTATAGAGTCTACCTCATGGAGGTTCTTCAAGCAAGTAAACCAGGTTTTAAAATTTTATTTTTCTGTTGACCACATTCCAACAAATTTTGAAGCATCTAATTCCTATCTTGGAAGAGTTTCCTTAAGATTGACCAGACTAATGTCAGGCCAGTGGCCACTAAGGTTATTTTTTTAGCCCTATCATAATTTTACACTTCAAACCTTGCCTGCATCATATTGGCCAAGAAGGGAAAAAAACCTGCTTGGTTCTTGAAGGTGCGTTAACATTTTTAGGTCAATGTTTACTTCATTTTTTTGCATCTAAGATGGTTGAAGGAAAAGTGTTCTTGTAGAAAAACTAAACAAGGGGCGCCTGGGTGGCTCAGTGGGTTAAAGCCTCTGCTTTCGGCTCAGGTCATGATCTCAGGGTCCTGGGATTGAGCCCCATATTGGGCTCCCTGCTCAGTGGGGGAGCCTGCTTCCCCCTCTCTCTCTGCCTACCTCTCTGCCTACTTGTGATCTCTCTCTCTCTCAAATAAATAAGTGAAATCTGAAAGACAGAAAGAAAGAAAGAGAGAGAAGAGAAGAGAAAAGAAAAACAAAACAAAACATTTTTTTCCCCTATTGGTGGGACCTGTTTTACTCACCAACAGTGAGGATAATGTAGGATACATGGCAAAGGGAATGGGCATTCAGGTGCTGGAAGACTTCTTTGGTCACCATGGATTTTGAAATGGCTGCCTCTTCAGGTAGTTCTTTCCAGTAAAATTCAGGAGACATTATCTTACATTATTTAAAGGAGGGAGAAGGAGAGAGAAAAGGGGAGAGAGGGGTATGTTTTCCATTCTAGCATATTACTAACCCCTGTTAGAGAGGTTTTCTTTGAAGAGAGGCACTAAATAGTTTCCCATATTATGCAGAGAAGGTTCACCCAGGAGCTGGAGGCAGGTCATGGACCATAGTAGAATATCATTCAGGAACATGATCTCCCCAGCCTGGTAGGGCATGAAGATCTCATTCCTAAACTTGGGACTGTCCCTAGCCTGTGGGGAGACAGTTTAGTTACTCATATAGCTTACAGGGCTGCAAAGAATGTCTTTGTTCTTCATCTTGGTGGCTATTGAATTGTAGGCTTGGTGAAGAACCATCTTTCTCAGAGTGCTATAGAGTGTTGGAGGCCAGAGGCAGAGAGCTGTGATCCTGAAGAGTTGCTGACAGAAGTCTCTTTAATTACTGTAGAGTCTGAACTTCCAGATCCATTTCCTGAACAAGTCACGGGCCTCTGCACATGAGATGGAACATCTCATGGCTCAGGTCATAGGCTGTTGTTTTCTCACTGAATCTATAGGCCTGTGCCCCAAGTTTTATAGGAAGCCAAGTATTTACTGGAATATTTGGTATGGGAAACAGTGAAGTGGTAAAGGCTGAGTTGTATGGAATAGGCAACCCTTTTAGCTTCCACCTGCAAAATGCCTTAGCTCCAAAGGCCATTTTATCTCAGGGAATATTGACCAGATTCCTCAGAACTAGAGCCTGAGAACAGAGCCCACAGAAAACAGAAACAGAACAAGAATTGCTAGTAGGAAAAGGAGAAAGAGAAATCAGGATTGAAAGGAGGAGGAGAGAATTCTAAGAAGGTAGATTTGAATTTGGCACGAAGAACATCATGAGTGATGATTGTACTAGAGTTTCAGTAAGATTCTCAAGACCATTTGAGCTGGCTAGCACATGGAGAAGTCTGGCGGTGAAGGGGGAGAGAAGAAAGATCTGTCTCTCACGTCTGTGCTGTTGATCTTTGCACAAGGGTACCCTGAATAAGGGGACATACATGATTCACATCACTAGCAACATAGATTTGATATTTCTTATCTCAGTTTTTCTTGCAGATGTGTTGAAGTGTCTTGTTCAAACAAAGTCAGTATATTATCACAATTTTCTGACATATGGAAGTAAAGTGTCTTGGCGAATGAGTGCCTTTTTCTAATTCACACAAAGGCACCATATGGGCTAGTAATGATCCTAAGGAAAAAAAGTACAGTACTCAAAAGGCATTTTATTTTTATTTTTTTCTCCCCAAATATGTTTATTTTAATTTTTCAGTGTTACAAGACTGACTGTTCACGCACCACACCCAGTGCTCCAGGCAATACGTGCCCTTCTCGATACCCACCACCAGGCTCGCCCACCCCCCACCCTCTCCCCTCCAAACCACTCAGTTTGTTGCTCAGAGTCCACAGTCTCTCCTTGTTCATCACCCCCTCCGATTTCCCCCCATTCGCCCTTCCCTTCCTTCTCATGATGCCCTCCATGATTTTCTTTATACTCCACACGTGAGACCATAAGATAATTGACTCTCTCCGCTTGACTTATTTCATTCCGCATAATCTCTTCTAGTCCTGTCCATGTTGATACAAAAGTTGGATATTCATCTCAAAAGGCATTTTAATGCTATAAATAATACCAAAGCTATGGAATCAGTGAAATACTCTAAAGAGAATATGTTTATTATTTTACCCTTATCAATACTGTGGTTAAGAAGGAGGCCTTGAAGGTTAATATTTTTATGTGGGTTATTAAGAAGGAGATCCTGGAAATAAATCTTTCTCTCTGTTTTAACCTGTATCAGAATGCAGGTACTTTCTGTGTTTTGAAATTTTGTGAAGGTTTTCTTTTGCAATCTTACCCTGTCCTGACTGTCTCCCACTTGGGCATGAGATCATTTTCTGTGGTTCTTAGATGAGATTTGCAAGTGGCAGGAGAATGGATAAGTGGGAAAGAATCACTGCTCAAGTCCAAACCACTTGGCTTATTTGTAATATCCTTGATGTGTTTCAGAAGCATCATTTGAAGCACATAAAAAGTACAATTGACTTTCAATTGTGACCCCTCAGGTAATGATGGCTTCTAACAAAAAATTCTACCAATTTATTTTCCTCCATATATCCTTGGAAGAAGATTTAAGAGAATGAGTTGATTTTAAGGCAAATGGAGCTATAGTACCGGAAAAAAAATCTGCTTATCTTTCTTGTACTGTAGTGTAGTTGGTGCTGCCAAAAAAGTGGCACCTGAGAGATTATATGTAAAGAACAAACGACTCTAATCTTGACGTTATGATGGAGAACATTTCACTGATTTACCTTTTGAATAATTAGTTAGCTATCTACTAATTTCAAGGTATTACTTATAAAACGATGGCTGTGGGAAGGTTATATTTAAATACCTGGATAAATTACCCATTGTTTCAGTGAACTCAACTTTTTTTTTTTTTTTTTCCTATTTGATAAATAAGTGACTCATTTAGCCTTGGAGCACTAGAGATTTACCAAGATCATTTGTTATATTTCCCTATCATGTAAACATTGCATTCAGGAAGGGCTCTCGTGGGAAGTGCTGTGAACTGAGACCAGACAAGCTGTCCTCCTTGCCTTCTAGACTGCTCAGGTTGACTGCATAGGTGTACTTGACTTTATGTTGTTTCTGTGGGAAATTCTGCACATCAAAGAACAAATGAATTTACCTAGGAGCTTATTACATAAAGGAATAATGAAGGGATGTGATTTCTTGGGTTAAGAAAAGAAAATTTAAACCTGTTTTAACCATTTTGGATTCACACGTCCATTAGATGTTTTCCATTCTCAAGCTTTCTGCTTTAGGGCAGCACGTCTAAGTACAATTTTCAGAAAACAGACATCAACATTAGTTGGGAGAGCTTGCTAAAAATCAGACAAAAAACAATAGCTTCTTGGGCTCCTACCTCAAGATCAATGGACTTGTCATTTCTCAGACCTAGGAAACTGATTTTAACAAGTTTCCTGACCCCTCTGCCTCCTCCAGGGTGATTTTGAAACACGTTCATATATTTATGATCTTACATTCTGTTTTATGCCTCTGGTTGGAGGAGAGGGGAGGAAAGAGAGAGAGAGAAATTGATTCTCAGTTTTGTACAAACCATGAACAAAGAGAGATTAACTTCTACTGAAGGTTCTTTCTCTGTTGCAATGAACAAGGAAGTAGTTGAAGAAAACCTGGGTTTGTAGGCTGATAAGCCTGAGCAGTAAACATTTGAAACTGCAAATTTGAAAAAACCACGAATTGCATAGAATATTTTTTTAATACACATGAGCACGCTATTATACAATTAGCATAGTTTTGGATCTAATAGATTGGAATTTGTGTCTCCTTATAAACCTGATTCTTATCAAATAAGGTACTTGGAATTTTAAAAAACGTGCAAAATATCTAAGCCAAGGGTTGAATATTCCAAGGTTTTACAAATTAAGGATTTAAAAATATATATTGTACCTTCTTGGATTCAGCCATTAATTTGTTTCTGTTAACAGGCTTTTAGAATGTCAGTCTGCCAAGTAATATATGTATTGTGTAAGTTTTCATAATCTCATTTCGTCTAATTTACTCATACCCGTATACATCTTAAGTTTACATTATATGCCGTATAAAAACAAATGCCATTAAAATACCATCTTTTTAGGCTTTTCACTGAAATCATGTCTACCTGACAATTTGAATCCAGCATTCTCAGTCCTTTTCTGAAATTGGACTTGAAGGGAAATCGGAGTAGGTGGCTCATAAACGTTTGAGGACCCTTAGTACAAGAGACGTGTTTGTCGTTCAAGTTCCCTCTGCCTATGGGCCTGGCTGTGGCCTCTGAAAGAGAGGTTGAGGGGAGGAGTCTCATGGGGATCCCCTCTTGCTTTACTACTGTGGTGAGGCTGAAGGCAGCTGCTTTCCCAGGCCTCAGCACTGCCAACCTTAGGGTGATGTGCAGTTTCACTCCCTTGTCTAGCCATCATGACTTCCCGTTCTTTTTCTGTAATGTTTTTCAGATCCGCTCCTTCCTGTTGCTTTCCCAAGCCTGATTCTGGTCCAAGCTCTAATTACCTCACACACACCTGCACTCTCCTAACATCCTCTTTCCTGTCTACAACTTTTCCTCTCACCATTTTTTTTTAAACTTCTCAGAGTTGTTAGAATCCTCTTCCTGAAGCATCATTTCCATCATACTCCTCCTCCAGCAGCCCCCAGTTGCATCAAATCTAAGCTCCAGGTCCTCTGCTCCAAAGCCCCCCTCATTGCCTGGGCCATTATCTCCTTTACAGCTGGACTCCACTCCAGCCAAGCAAACGTCCTGACACCATGTCTATACAATGCTATAACATCTGGTTAATCCAGTCAACTCTGTCAAATCTTCAGTTAATCATCTGGATGTTTTGTCTACAAGATGCCAAACATCTGGATTGACTGAAGAAATTCACCACATTGATAGAGATTTTTTCTAACAGAATTGACCAGATGTTTTGGCATTATGTAGACACATTGCTGTCTCCTGCATTTATCTTAATAGCTTGTCTGCACAGTGTCCTCTCCACCTGAACATGACCTGTCTTCTCGATGCCATGTTCTCCCTTCCTTCCAAATTATGGTCAAAATTGCCTCTGCCATGAAGCAGTTCTAGTTTAATGTCACCAAACTGAAATCTTGGTTCATACCAGCATTTTTACATATATATAATTCATTTCAGATGAAATCACTATTGTATTTTATTTTTGGGTGTTGTCTTCCCCCTTTGCCTCACTAGATTATAAACTCTGTAGGTCATTATAACCTATAGCATAAAACAATCTGGCTTATGTAATGACAGGCATGGTATCCTAGTGATCAAGGTCAGAAACTCTGGGAGTCACTCTTGTTTTGAATTCTAGTTCCTCTACTTACTGTGTGACCTAGACAAATTATTTAACTTTTCTAAGCTTCAGATCTCCTCCTCATTTATAAAATGGGAATAATAATAGAGCCTACTCTATAGAGTTGTTTATAAGGATTGAAAGAGTTGCTACAGATTAAGTGCCTTGAAGAGTGTTTAGCATAAATTATCCATTAAATTTTTCTCTTATCAGTATAAGCTTTGTGAGAGTCCAGTTTTCTTGTCTATTCTTTCTTTTGACTGTGTCAGCTAGGTGGGAAAGGCAGCTGTTACTGTTCCCATGTGGGAGAAAAGAGAACAGATACTAGGAGGTTATATCATTTGCCCATTAAATCAGTTGCAGTTCTGAAACCTTATAGCCTTACTTTCTACACATTACATTTTGGCCCTCAGTACTTTCTAATCTCAGGAGTTAGAATATTACTTTCTATTAAGAGCAGTTATTCCTATGATTAAGAGTCTTTCATGGTTAATCATAGGCAACAAAACTGAGGGTTACTGGGGGGATGGGGTAACTGGGTAATGGACATTAAGGGGGCATATGATGTAATGAGCACTGGGTATTATATAAAACTGATGAATTACTGAACTCTGCCTCTGAAACTAATAATACACTATATATTAAGTAGTTGAATTTAAATTAAAAAACTAATGGAAAAAAAAAGAGCAGATTCTCAGGGAATATGGGTGGAAATGTGTTTCCCTAAAGAAATGTGGTTCCCCAAAACTGATCCCGTGGATCAATGCCCATCTGAGACAAAGTATCTTATGTTAAAATGAGACAAAGACAATGTAGTAAGGTTTTCCTAAAGCTAAATTTATTCAAATGTTAGAGTGGTCCCTGAACTGAGGTTGAATCCTTCTTTCATTTTTAGTGTAAAAATGTTCTAACTCTATGAAATGGTGGCAATATTAAATGATAAAGTATGCGATAATATGATATTGCATACTTTTTTAATGTACTGCTTGATTTATTCATTCAACAAGTATTTATTAAATGTCTACTATTTATTAGACATGGTTCTAGGCACTGGAATAATAGTAAACTAAAGTGACAAAAATTCTTGCCCTCCTTTAGGGCACTCTAGGGCAGAAGATCGGATGATATATAATAAGTAAGTAAGAAACCTCTCTAAGGCTTAGTTTCTTCATCTGTGAAATCATAACAAGGGCCTGTGCTACATAGGTTGCTTGTTAAATACATGAATAAGGCAAAGTGCTTAGGTAGTTAATATATTATAGAATATAATGGGGATGGAAATTTAAAAAGATTGAGCACATGGGGAGGGGATGAGTTGCAATTTTAAAGTAGAGCAATTACTATAGGCCTCATTGAAACTGTGCCATTTCAATAGACTTGATGGAGCTGAGGGAGTTAGCCGTTTGGACATCTTGAGGAGAGTGTTTCGGATGGAGGGCTCATTCATCCATTCGGATGGAGCACCTGAGGTGGATCACACCTAGCTCATTTGATGAAGTGCAAGAAGGATAGTGTGACTGGCACAAAGTGAGCAACGGGGAGGATAACTGGAGAGGAGATCAGAGGTTAAGGGGGAGGGCTGGCAATTATCTAGAGCTGTTGTGAGTATATGGGCTTTTACTCTCAAGTGCAGGAACTATTGAAAGGTTTTGAACACAGAAGTATAACTGTGAATTCTGTTTTAAAAAGTTTCACTTGGCTGCTATGTTAGTAATAAATTATAGTGAAACAAGTGTGAAGCAGGGATCCTAGTTATGGTGCTGGTATTGTAGTCCACGTGCAAGTTGATGGTCCCTTTGTCCAGGGTGGTAACAGTAGGAAGTGGTAAATAATGATGAAATTCTGGATATAGTTTGAAGGTGTCAGCCAATAGAGTATCGTAACAGAATGGATGTGGGATGTGATGTAGAGACAGGAATGCAAATATTTAGCCTGAGCAACTGGAAACATGGCATTGCCAATGCAGAGATGAGTGACAGTGCAGAGAAAGCAGCACTGGTAGGGGCAGGGCTAGCAAGTGCAGATGAGAGTTTGGTGCTGGACATCTCGTTGATGGAACATGAAGGCCATATAATGATATTATGAAATTTCACTGTGAAATGGACCAGGGCCTCAAATACTATCCTGTATAACTTCTCTAATTCAAAAATTGCTTGTTGAATTCTTTAGTTGCTTGGGAGATGGTATCCATTCTTAATTAGTCTATGCATTTACACTAATAATATAGGATAACTTTACAACAGAGATAAAATGATCACATTCCTCTTACCCTAAATAGAACATTTTCTCAAAAATTACAAATTAAAGAACAATTTGTACCCATCAAAAAAAGGGGAAAGTCACAAATTGTAAGTGTACTCATAACTGTTGAAAACAAACCATAAAATATATTGTACGTTAGTCATTTATTTTCTATACATGATACCCTTCAATTAAAAATTTGAATATTAGGGGCCCCTGGGTGGCGCAGTTGGTTGAGCGACTGCCTTCGGCTCAGGTCATGGTCCCGGAGTCCCGGGATCGAGTCCCACATCAGGCTCCCAGCTCCATGGGGAGTCCGCTTCTCACTCTGACCTGCTCTCTCTCACTCTCTCTCTTTCCTAATAAATAAATAAATAAATAATTTAAAAAAATTTGAATATTAAAGCTCCAACTAGATTAAAGTCAGAAAAAAAATGGAAAGTCACTTAAGAGTTTCCTGCTCTCAAAACTATTTTAATTCATATAAAGTATCAGAACTTTAGCATCATGAAGATGAGAGATTATTATTTTCTAAGAGACCAAGAATACTTTCTTTGTGACTGGTGCTGAGAAGAAAGCCTCTAGAAGTTATTTTTGCTGAATAAGTAACATGAATTAATACCATGATCTAACCTTAAAGGAATAATTTCCAGCAGATGTGGAGAGAGACCAGACTCCTGTCTGCATTTTAATTATAAGCCAGTCTTCTTTTCTCTCCAGGTAGGATTCTCTATTCCCAACCCAGAATACCTTTAAAAAAATTAAATGATGAATTGGTATGTTATCACTTTTAAGAAATAATTCAAAGAACTGTAATTACTTTTCCTTTCTTCCTCCCCCCTACTTTTTTTCTGTGAGGTGTCGTTGCTTCTTGAGTTGGACATATGACTGAGGCAAAAATGACAGACAGAGGGAAAAATAAATGTAAGCCAAGTGGCTTTGCAAAACTTCATTGAAAGAGAATCTAAAGATACAAACTAGTCATAAAAATATAGAATGCAGATGTTACTAGGACTTAGAACTTGACCAAATTATGTGAAGTAATCAGATAAAAAGAAATACACATGAAGATTGTGATCTTGGAAAAAGTTTAAAAGCTTTTGTGAGTTCTTAGTGCCCATGCAAGAGTCACCATATAAGATTTTAGCTTGCAGTGAAACAGAATGGGAAAAATAACCAATTGTATATTGGGGCTTTCTTTGGTGGCTTGAAGTCAGTGGTGGTATTTACACCATGGAAATTTGCAAATGCAAAATCAGGGCTTTTTGTTTCTTTCCATATTACCAGTACACCACTGAAAATAACTCTGTACAGGGATTAATGAAACTCTTAGCACCTGAGAGAAAGATATTCTGTATGACTTTGGTGAGGGGGATTTTGGGGAATAAGTGCAAGGGACTTTAAGCAGGGGACTTCTAATATCCGTCTTCGTAAGATTTGGTGTTGCAGTGTTCCTTTTTTTTTTTTTTTTTCTCTTGGAATTAAAATTTCATCAAATTCTTCTTAGAAAGGATTTCTTTAAAATATGGCTTCTAGGGGTGCCTGGATGGCTCAGTGGGTTAAAGCCTCTGCCTTCAGCTCGGGTCATGATCTCAGGGTCCTGGGATAGAGCCCCACGTCGGGCCCGCTGCTCAGGAGGGAGCCTGCTTTCCACCTCTCTCTGCCTGCCTCTCTGCCTACTTGTGATCTCTCTCTCTGTCAAATAAAGTCTTTAAAAAAAGAATTAAAAAAATAAGATATGGCTTCTGTTTCACCCTTTTCATTAAAAGTAAAACAAGAAGATAAAATATACGTGTGGCAGGAAAGCTTCCTGCTTTCTAGTAAGCAGAAGTGGTAGCACCTGATAAACTGTATAAAGTCACTGGAACAGAGTCAAAGCCATAGAGGAACCAGACCTGACCTTTTTTTTTTTTTTTTTGTGAATGACAGTGTTAAAGAATGTAACCCCTCTTAACTTCTTTACACCCCATACATACAAATTGCTTATGCTGATACAACCCTCAATGGTAACTCACTTCACACCTCTATTTTTTTTTTCTTCTTGCTATCACCAAGATTAAACAGCATGTTTGGGCAATATTCTGCATTCATCTAACCTTTTCCATACAGGCCACACTGATACAACAGAACAGGTTTATGTACCTCACACGTCAGATCCTATCAAGAAACTTGGTAGTTTGATAAGGACACCGTAGCTTATTGAACTTGTTCTAAAAACAACAGCAGCAAACCACTCATCTCACACACTTCACTGACCTTGTTCTATGGCGTCCCCATTTTTAAATGCAGCAGATGTATTACTGTGTGGCTTCAGAGCTTAAAGAAAGCTGAGGCATGTGACAATATGCATTTTGATATTATACCTTTATTAAAAATTCTAGAGACTTGCATTTCCTTCAGTTACCTATTGAGAAAGGAGAGGTCTAGGGTTAGTTTTAACTTCCACCTTGCCAACAGCTTTAAGCAAAGTGAGAAAATGGCTAGTCAAAAAATGAGAAGAAAATTGCCAGGAGTTGCTTTTCTCTTTGATCTCCAGAATGTCCAGGATTGTGATAGACAACCAACAAGAAATGCTGATAGACTTCACTGTTTCAGGGTGACATCCCTATGGCAAGACACATAAAAGAAAAGTAAACCCAAATAAATATAAAATTAGAATAAACTATAAAGCCTAATTTTCTTACATGTTTTTAATTTTTTTGTCTTTGAATTGATTTTTTTTGGCCCAAACATTCCTCTGATCTGCCAAAGATCTTACTATAAGCACATTTAATAGATTATTTAACTATATGCTTAAGCTTTAAAAAACTGTTATTGCTTTGATGCAGTTAAATACTAAGTGAATTTGGGACGCCTGGGTGGTGCAGTTGGTTGGGCAACTGCCTTTGGCTCGAGTCATGATCCCGGCGTCTTGGGATCGAGTTCCGCATCGGGCCCCTTGCTCCACAGGGAGCCTGCTCCTCTCTCTGCTTCTGCCTGTCTCTCTGCCTGCTTGTGTTCTCTCTCTCTGTTAAATGAATAAATAAAATCTTTTAAAAAAAAATACTAAGTGAATTTTACTATCATGGTGAAATTTTCAGATGGGATTCTAATCTCTGTAAAATTTCAGATTTTTCTGCTCCTTATGGTTTAAGCAGGATAAGGAGTGTTCAACCTACTTGAGGGTTTAATTTTGTCACTCAGTTATATTTTTATACCTACAAATATTATTCTTCTGGCTTGTGCTCTGGAGGCCTGTGGTCCCCTCTGTTCTTAAAGATGGATACATTCAAGTAGAAACAGGAGAGAAGGGGCACCTGAGTGGCTCAGTGGGTAAAAGCCTCTGCCTTTGGCTTAGGTCATGATCTCAGGGTCCTGGGATTGAGGCCCGTATCAGGCTCTCTGCTCGGCAGGGAGCCTGCTTCTTCTTCTCTCTGCCTACCTCTCTGCCTACTTGTGATTTCTCTCTTTGTCAAATAAATATAATCTTTAAAAAAAAAAAAAAAGAAACAGGAGAGAAACCTATGGGATTATTCGATATAAACAAATCCAGTGCTAATGTATTTCCTAATAACTAACAGAAACTTTGTGAGTTTAGAAAACACAATTTTGCTTTGTGAATATCTGTAAAACAATTGATATTATAACTTTGTGATGAGGGGAAGATAGGGCACACTTCTAAACACTGGCTTATATTTTCATGGGTTTGTGTCTAATCACCCTGCTTTTGAGTGGGTTGATATTTCCCTAGAACACCCCTATCATGTCCCTCTCCTCCTCTTTGAAACTTTCTCCTATTTCTGAAGCAAAAAAGAAAGTGTTCTTGTTACTATTGGGACTGTCTTCTCACCTCAGGTTCTAGATATGATCATAAAGGAAAAAATGTGAAATATTTCAGGCATACTAGAACATAGAGAGGATATAATGAGGCTTGAGTACCTAACATCTCTCTTAAGAAATTAAACATTACAAACACAAATGAAGTCCCCTAATGTTACTTCTGCCTCTTCAGAGGTAACCACTATTTTCGTTCATGTTTTTATACTGTTGCTGATTGTGTACATCATTAAACAAAATAGAATGTGGTGTTGCATGTTCTAAATTTTATTATAGATGATTCCCCCTTTTTCACATTATCTTTAAGATAAGCTAATACATAGCTTATCTTGTTTATTGATCTTCACTACACAGTATTCCATAGTATGGATATACAACAACTTAGTTATCCATTCTTTTGTTGATGCTTCAATGTATATTTAGTACAGGAGTCCTTGAGCAATGTGTGAGAATTTCTTTAGGAGACAGACCTAGTATTAGAATTTTTGGATAAATGGATATGCATACCTTTAACTTCACTAGATATTGCCATGCTCTAAAGATTCAATCATCAGCAGTGAAGCCAGCAATCTGTGTAACAAACTCTCTGAGTTCAAAATTTCAGATTCAATAATCTGGAGGTGGGGTGGTGGTGGTGGGGAGTATGACAAGAATTTGCATTTCTAACATGTCTCCAAGTGATACTGTTGCCACTGCAGTATAATATCTGGGACTCCATTTGGAGAGCAAATGCTCTGGAGAAAGTCTGTTGGATTACATTTGGGAAAAGACAACTTATGAGACACTATCTGAACAAACGTGGCTGGTGAGGTTTTATTAGGTAACTGAAAGTCAGCCTGTGGTATAATTTGAGGATTCAGACTCTAGCAAAACTGCGTAAAATATAGATAATATATAGTAAATAACCAGATAATATATAGTAAATGGGTGGTTGTCAGCAAAGGCTAAATTCTCGATGAGTTCTCTGACTAGAGTGGGAACTCTGCATATGCTCCCACTGTTGCTGTGCTGACAACAGGAGGGGAGTAGACAGGCAGCCCTCTATCAGGCCAGTGTGTGCAGGAAGTTTGGCTGATATAACTTAGCGTATTAGTGGTTTGATCACATCTATAAAACCCGGGTGTTGGCTAAGATGAAGGTGAGAATATTCCCTTGGGGAATCCTCGAGCATTATGGCGTGGGGCTACTGAGTCTTAATGATTTGACTATTTTTAGATACTGAGATCCAAAACAATAACAACAAAAATCAATCTTTATATTACATATTTCTAAATTACATTTCAGATTTAGTAATGTGGTAACAGAATGCCAGGGAGGTTTCCCTTAAATATTCTTTTTTGCAAGAACCTCTTATAAAAAAAAAATCTTGAAAACAAACCCTTGACATATTTAGAATAAAAAGTTACACACAGGCTGGCACAGTCTACAAATAGTTAACATGTAAACTGGCAGGAAAGTTATTTTATTTCAGATTTAGCAATATAAAAGGTCAAATGGGAAAAAAAGCATGTACTGGTAACCAAAAACATTTGCTTAAATCATTCCACAATTTACATAACAAGATAACTGTTCTTCAAAACCAGACAACAGGTTCGAAAATACTTCTTTTCACACTCTTATAAGTGATGCTTTTGGGAACAATGGCTGTTATGAGGCCATTTATTGCAGGCACATTTCCAGCTAGTTCTAGTTAACATTACTGTCATTTTATCTTCTTTCTTTTTTCTCTCTCATCAGCTTTTTGCTTTCTTCTCGTCTTCTCTTATTCACTGGATTCCGAGGATCATAGATTTCAAATGTGTCTGAATCTTGCATGCTTGCATCTTTCACTTTTCTGGTTTTATCCTCAAACTGAAGTACATGCGACATCCTGAAGAGGGAGAGAGATGGTTCAGTGATCTTGGCAGGAGAACAGAAAGTAGAAATTTTATACTTATACTAAACTGTCCTTGGCATAATGAACCATAAGGGTTCAGAACACCAACATGGGTTTATTGTTTATTGGTGCTTATACCACATGGAAACCAACTTCTCAGAAAACACTTAAATTTGAAAAACATGTCTGAAGTTTGTTCTGTTGCTTTGTATTTTTAGTAATGAGTCTCTCTGCCTCACTCTTCACTTGAGGGTACTTTCTTGATAGGAGGTTAAAGAAATTCTACCCAGAAGTGTTCCTTCAGCTAAACTCAGAGAACATTTTGCCAGCTTCCTTTAAAGAGCACAGTCACTTAGCCAGAGTGGGCAGGGCTGCAGGGCAGAACTTCAGACCATAAACCAGCCCTATCTGATCTTTTTGTTTTCAGTAGTTAAAGGAGTCAAGAGTCAGGAATGTGTTAAGAAAATTCTTGTTCAAATGGTATGATGACTGTATTTTCTGGGGAGTTTCAGGGTTAAAAAAACGATTTTTTTTTTTGTACAAAAGGAAACTAAGCTTTGGCATAACTCCACAGACTCATTTCCTCCTCTTACTGTTGATTACAACAAATTTAACCATCCTGCTTTCCCACTTTATCAAATGCTTACTGGTCTTAAGGTATCAACATGTGCTTGAATCATAAGTGGTCATAAGCTGGCTATCCTTAGCAGCAGGGAAATATGTAAGTGATTAGCTCTGCCCCCATTAGGAGGTGTCAGAAATAAATGGGGAAGTCAAAGACCAGATTTCAGGGGAGTTGAATGAATCTGGAGAGAAAAGTTCAGTTTTGATAATATAAATAAAACTACTAAGGCTTTTCCCACTTGTTAATTAAGCAATTTTAAAGTGGGCATACCCAGCACTTTTATCACAGCTGATAGGGCTAAATTGCCTATAGGATTAACACTCCCCATACACCCGTTGTGACTTTCACATGAAACCCAAATATTACATTAATTTCTTTTCCCCTGAATAAGCAGAGATTTGGGCAGTAGGTGCCAACAAAAATCCCCCACCCCTTTTCCCTGCAATAGCACAAATGCTGAGTGAAGTTTACTTATGTGATAAATTCTCATGGATATATTCAGATTTCGAAGAAAAGATTTTGGTGGGAAATAAAATATTACAATATTAGTGGTACTAAGGATTCAGTAGCTACTGTTCTTGAGGGCTGACAAGTTGAGTCTTAACTACCATTCCCACCCCTGCCATCCCAGAAAAGTTTACTGGAATGCAATTAGTACAAGTGATATTATTATATAGATGACGTAGAATCTACTTTAAGTTACTAAATGAGGTAAATCACATGCACATTTCTGTACTTTATTATTATTAATTTGGCATTTGCATCAAATTTCATAACTAATTTCAATACATGAACATACCCTATCACCTGTCAGAACTGCTAACTTCTTACACTTCTCTTGCTTTAGTAAACACCTGTTTTTACAAAAGGCATTATATGAGATCTTACCATTTACAACATGAGTGGACCTAGAGGGTATTATGTTTACTGAAATAAGTCAACAACAAGTACCATATTATTTCACTTAGATGTACAATCTAAAAAACAAATCAATAAACAACAAACAGAATCAGACCTATAAATACATAGAACAAACTTATGGTTGTCAGAGGGGAAAGGGGTGGGAGGACGGGCAAAATGGGTAAAGAGGTGTCGGATGTACAGGCTTCCAGTCATAGAATGAATAAATCTTGGAAATAAAAGGCACAGCATAAGGAATATAGTCAATAACATTGTAATAGTGTTGCATGGTGACAGATAGTAGCTACACTTATGGCGAGCATCGTATAAGGTATAGATAATTGAATCACTATATTGTACACCTAAATCTAATATAACATTGTATGGCAACTATATAAAAAAGAAAAAGAAAGAAACAAAACAACAACAAAAAAGAAAACCAGAAAGTATAGTGACCTCTTTACCATAGCAATTACAGTGGAAAAAACATGCTGATAGTTTCAAAAATGGTGATATTAAGGCCTTTGCTTCCTAAGTTTCCATTTTAAATTCTATCTTCTTTTAAAATGAGCAGATATGCTTAATGGAAGAAATGGAAAAAAGAGCTCTGAATTAAGCTTATGGTAACAGAATAAATAGCATCAATTTTATCATGGATAATCATACAAGTTAGTAGGATAAATCTGTAGCTTCTCTGTGGGAGGAAGAAGATAGGGTATTCATAGGTTTTGATTACAACTTTTCAATTGTGGATACTAATAAAATCCTGGAAGCTACAAATATGAAAGACAAAGGAAATGTATCATAGGATCGCTGCTTATTTAAATGGATTCTTCAAGTCTGGTTTTCTTATGCTTTCAATTTCCTACAGTGTTTAAGTATCAGCTTCTGAGAATAAAAAAAAAAGTTCCAACTCCTAGAAAAAGGCTGATTGTTCTACATTCATGGTAATAAAGAACAACTAGAACCAGTTTGAAACATAAACTAGATTTAATCAATTAATGATGATTTGCCTAGGCCTAAATGATCAGTGACAACTCAGTTCAGTAAACACACCTTTGAAAGCCAACTAGTCAGTGAGAGCCTTATGCTTTTGACAGTTGGCTAATCAGTGGTGAACTCTCTACTAAACATATTTCTGAAACCAGCCAATCACCGACAGTCTCTCGTGAGTAATGGGCTTCTGAGGTTGATGTCAATCCCTAAATAATCTCTGACCCCAAAACTCTATATAAGATTTGCAACCACTTTGCCCAGCGACTGGACCTAAAAGCATAACTCTTCCTTACTTAAGTAATAAATTAAACCTTTTGTTTCAGATAATAAGAGGTGGTCTTCGTCTTTGACACATCTTACGATCTGTGCTGCATTCCCCACAGAGTGTACTTTTTAGGAACTGTAAGTGTCTTTCCACTTCTGAGGAACAAGTTTAGAAGGGTGGCAGGATGTCTTTTTGAAGGTCCTTTACCACACATTGTGGGGAGTACGGAACCTGTACTGCATTTCATTTCATAGCAAATGATTCTTGTGCAGATACCTAAGCCGAAACTGGGAAGTAGCTTGAAACATAACCTTTAAAACCATTTTATTCAGTACTCCTATACTGATAGCGAAAAACAAAACCACTATCTTTAACTTATTAATATCTTTCTATATACACATTTTTCTATTTCAAAAATTATTGCTCTCTCTGTCCAAAACTACAGGTGGATTTTTTTTGTAATATCTATTTCTATTAGGACTGCCCACATTTCAAAAATGACTTTACCAGAACTTGTCAATTAAAACCTTATAGGCACCTTTCTCTTTTCTATCCCATGAGAGTATCTTGCAACTATTGGATATAGTTGGCTCTGGTATAAGAAATGAACTCTAGACATGTGAACAACAGCACAAAGTCCACAAAGAGAAACAGATTTTCCTACAAATTTGAAAAAAACAGAAAGCCGTAAATTAAAGTAGCTGTCTTTTTCAACTGTTTGTTTCATACACCACTGCACTAAACAAGTCCAACATTTTGATTAATAACAAACCTAAACCCAGAGGAAAGAAGGGGCTATCAGCTTACAAACTACTTCAGCTTTAATATCATAGTACTTAGCATGGCTGGTTACTCAGCAATAATATTTAATCTATAATAGAAATAAAAACATAATCAAATGGTTCACCCATTTATCTTTCAACATGCTTTGGTCACTTCATTTTAAAACACAAAACAAAACAGTTATTATGATTTTCAGCATAATAAACTCCTGACCTATGTGCCTCCATGAATCACAGACTGCATGAATTGAAAGCATGCCCACATTTTACAGTCTCCTGTGAGAATACACATTCAGACTTATACTACAGACTTAACTCAAGTGCATAAGGTCTGGTCATTTACAATTTTGTATGTCCTAATAACTCAATACTATTCACTCTGTGTCTCGTCATGGAACTGGCCCAACAAGAGCAGTTAATTTTTTGGAATTAATTGCACACTGATCGTTTACATATGAACATTTTAGAACTTGTTCACTTGAAAGCAAAGACAAAAAATTCAGTTCTCATTAATAAAAAATTTACATAAGCTCAGATTCTCAAATAAGAACATTGACTTCAGTGTGTTAGGGAAATATGGAGGCCTACATTTTCATAGAGGTTATTTAGTAGAATAAGTTGGTGTTTTTCCAGTGGGGTTGTATGAAATTATAAACACAAGTAAACAACTGATCCTTTGAAAAGGACCTGGACCTTGACTAAACTCACTAATCTGAAATTCAGTTTTTAAAGTTCTCCCAAATTGTGAAATAGATTAAGAAATGACAGCAACTAATATTAATGGAGAACACAAGAGAGGAACTTATTCTCAAACATACAGTAAGTAGTACAATATAGAATTCCAGTATTAATCATTTGTTTCTGACTAAAATGCATTAAGATTACTTATGCTTCTATTTTTTAAACAGCCATCTCTTTCTCTGGAAATCTGTAAGTCACTCCTTCCCAAGTCTCATCAATTTAGGAACTTAACCACCTCACCCTTAGACTTTTGTAGGTGTTCTAACTGTTCTACATCTGTACTATTTCTCCTTCCAATCCTCCAAAGGTTCTAAAATAATCTTAAAAAGATTTTTTTTTTAGTTAAGTAGGCTCCACACCCAACATGGGACTTGAACTCACAACCCGGAGATCGAGAATACATGCTCTATTGACTGAGCCAGCCAGGTGCCCCTAAAATAATCTTTCTAATATATTTCTTTGACCAGGAATTACTGACTATTGTATTAGACTGAACTACCTCCGCCAGACCCTTAAAATTCTCTAACAACTACATCTTCTATCTTACCAACCTTATTTTGTTTCTTTCATCATTTACCCTTTTGTAATTGGCTGTCTACTTATTTGTGAACAGACCATCAGTTATTTGAGACGGTTTGAGTCTTGTTCACAATTGTATTCCCAGTGCCAAGAATGGTGATTTGTGCTGTAAAGCAAACCCCTTAAATCCTTTGTACTGGCCAGGCCTGCTGGCTGGTACTAGCTGGTCTGCTAACCTAACACCTAACCTCCTTTTGTGGGCAGGGAATGTCTTCTATTTGTGATAAACTTTTAAAATGTCTAATAGCTCTGCAGAAGGTCTCATGCTCAGCACGAGCCCACTTTTTCATGACCTCTCATAGCTCAGCACATACTGATTACTGCCTTTCCATTGTGTTCCTATCACTTACCAGCTAGTTGTACTCAGAGACTGCAGTGGAAACATGCCTTCTCTTCTTTACTACTGATTATGGCTTCTACTATAAAACTAGATAGGTTTTTTATTTTTTTTTATTAAGTAAACTCTGTGTGCAAGATGGGGCTCGAACTCATGACCTCGAGATCAAGAGTTACATGCCCCACCGACTGAGAAAGGGTGCCCTTTGATAGATTTTTTTTTTTAAGCAGTTTCTCGTAGACTAATCCTAGAGCCCTGCATCAAACACAGGCTATATGTGTTTGGACCACAGTGCCCATATCCTTGTACTTATCCACAATTGGCAGCCTGATTGGTCCATCAACTGATCTATTGAAGTTTGGCAAATTATCCAGATAGGGAATAAACGGTGATCCAGTGTACCAAGGACAGAAATCTGATTGCTCTTTAAGATTTGCTCCCATCAGTCCTGAACAGGCCATGAAGTGAATGTCCTTTTTGGGATTGAAGCCAACTTTTTTCAAAAATGGCACTAGTTTCTCTTTACATTCTTCGTATCTCTCATTGCTCCAATTTACCGTTGGATCATCCATCTTATTAATAAGCACAATCAAGTGCTTCACACCTGCCGTCTTTGCCAACATCGCATGTTCTCTCGTCTGTCCACCTTTCTCAAACCCAGTTTCAAACTCTCCTTTCCTAGCAGAGATGACCAGTACGGCGAAATCAGCTTGAGAAGCACCACCTATCATATTTGGGACAAAACTCCTGTGGTCAGGGGCATCCAGAATTGTGAAATGTTTCTTTTCTGTTTCAAAATAGGCACGGCCTACTTCTACTGTTTTACCCTTATCTCGTTCTTCCTGATTTGTATCTAAGGCCCAAGACAAATACCAAGTTTCTCTGTTTTTCTCTTTAGCCTCTCTTTCATATTTCTCAAGCGTCCTTTTGTCAACCATTCCAGTCAAACACAGGCTATATGTTAGAATCATTGAGGTAGCTTTAAAAACTATGCCAGGCTTCTTCCTCCAGAGGTATTAATTTAATTGTGCTGGAATGGGGCTGCAGCGTGGTAATTAAATTGGTAATTAAAATTTTTCCTGGTGATTTTAAAATACAGTCAAAGTTAAGACCACAGCACTGAAGTTTAAGAATCTTTACATTTTCACATTGATTTATTTCATCAGCCATTTGTTCTGGCCCCTTCAGAGATGAACATCCAGTTCCTAATGACAAGCTACTCACATACTTGATGAAGCATAAGTGGCCTCTGAGCTCATTAACCAAATAATCTCAAGTGTATTATCCTTTTCTTATATTGTTTGAAGATAAGGCAAGAAACTAGATTCAATTATTCACTCAACAAACATCCGAGGACTTATTATGTATGAGAACCCGTGTCAGACACTGGGGACACAAAGCCAAATATGACCCAGGCCCTGCCATCCTAAAGTGAACAGTCCGTTAGGGAGATGTACACACAGACACCAGAACAAATAAGCATTTTGGAATTGCCTGCAAAGCATGAGGCGACAATAAGAGCATCCACTGACACAGCTCTCTACAAAAAGCTTTCGCATGCTGTCTGCTATAATCTTCATAGTAGTAACTGTATGGGAGAGGCAGGAAAGATGTTGTCATCACCCCCACTGCACAGGCAATTTGGGAGATTCATGGTCGAGAAACTTGTAGCTGGTAAGTAGTTGATGAGGTACTCTACCGAATGTTTTCAGAGGCAAGAAATTTTCATGATGTGAAGATGGATTTAACTTTAGGAATAATCCGAAAGTTAATTCAATGCTAAGTTGAGTGAGTAGGATAAAAAAATCAGGTTGGGTAGTGCTTATTTTGGACTTAAATTTTTTTAAAAAAAATTCAACTATAAAGAGACAAGAATGATTATTTGTGTAGCTCCCAGGCTGGCCTTTAAAGCAATTCCTAAGAGAAGTTCCAGAAGTCTTGAGCAATGTGGGAGGATATTTGGGAAAAGGCACCTCTCTTTTAGATAAAGCCTTGCTAAAAAAAAAAACACAAAATAATTTTCAATGTAAATTTTTATCCCATTATTGTCTTTAGTACTGCTCTCTAGAATCTCAGTCTCAGTTTCTCATACTTGCTAAAATGAGGATGGTAGGTTGGGACACCCCATTCAGCTGGAGGTCCCAGAGGGGGAGAGCCAAGGGCCCATGGCTGGCCCCTGTGAGGGTGGTGGTTTGGCAGTCTCCTATCAGTCATCTAATTAGTAAGGAGTGCATTGTGGTTGATGATGATATCCTGGTCTTTTCTGTTATGTATATATATATATTTTTTCAAAGATGCAAATCTAGCCATGAAAACTCTTCTGTTTTAAATTGTTTGGTGCTCCCCATTGTCTACACAATGAAACCCAAATTTCTTTTGTGGACTCTGTAATTTGGCTTTTGATTCCAAGTTCCTGTATCACCTTCTCTGATCACATTTATATCCCAGACATCCCGAATTACTTGCAGTTTCCTGAACAAAACCTGCTCTTTCCTGCCTCTTACTGTGTTTCTATGGCGATACACTTCTCTCCCGTGAATTGGCTGAGGTGTCATCCCTTGTGGGAACCAGTCCCTGATTCCTCTCTTGTCCTGTCCTCTTTTTCCAGTGGGGGTAGGCCCTCTTCTGTACATCTCTCTAGTTTAGGCTCCCTCACTAGACTGCGGTTGGCTCTGTTTTACTTGCCTTTGTACCAGCACCAGTCACCAATGCTTGGCAAAAAAAACGACTCTCAATAAATTTTTGATGAATTAATAAATGTTTCTGGGTAACCAGTCACTTCTGGTTACTTCTAAAACCTTTGGCTAGAATTCTGAATTTTTTTTCACCATTCTCCTCGATAGCGTTAATATATATAATTCTGAATTATTTAGCTATTATGTTTAAAAACCCTTGCATTTTCTAGGTCAGTAACTCTCAAACTCCACAATACCAGAAAAAAGGTTAATATTTCAAAAAGCTAAAACAAAGTATTCCCACCACTACTAATTTTATGCTATGAAAATCCAACATTTATCTTCCTCAAATGGTCACTTAAATTGCCTATGGATTGACATTTGTCTGTTGTACTCTTTGTCTTTGAGATATGAGGTGAGGGAAGAATGCATATATTGTCCTCAGACAGCCTCCCTTGACTTGGGTTGAAAGACCCTGCCATTCTTTGTGAAACTGTCATCCTCATAATTTGTCTTTAGTATGTTGTGTTGACAGCTTCTCATTTGTCTGTTAAATTAGAATTCCTAAGAAACCCAACTAAATAACTCCTAGTTATTATTTAAACTTATTATTCTATAGGACTACAGATAAGAAACTTAAATGATCTGGTTGAAGATTTCTTTTGAGGGTAGGACTGGAAAGGAGGTTTGCATTTGAAAAGCAAACATAGCCCTTTTTTTAAAAAAGAAACATTTCAACAAGACATTTTTCTTTTCTTTCTTTTTTTTTAAGATTTTATTTATTTGAGAGAGAGACACGGGGAGGGGGGGTTGGAATACAAACAGGAACAGAGGGAGAAGCAGGCTTCCCGCTGAGCAGGGAGCCCAATGTGGGGCTTGATCCCAGGAGCCTGGGATCATGACCTGAGCCCAAGGCAGACGCCTAACGACGGAGCCACCCGGGCACCCCGACAAAACACTTTTCAAGTTTTGCCCACATTTGATTCTTTGAAAGGACCACACCCAGCTCTGTATCATAGATGGCCTGCAGCATCCTCTGTCCATGTCACTTCTCTGGAATGTCCTACCACCCCCCTTCCCACTGGTCTGTGTCCCCTGTCCTTTCAAAGCCCAAGTGTAATTCCCATTCCCTTCTAAAATTCTTCTGAGTGTCCTGGGTTTCAGAATCTGCTCGCTCTTTTGAGTTTCTCTGACACTTTCTATGGAAACTTTTGTGGATTGCAGTTGGAAGACCTGAGTTTGAGTTATACTTCAGTCACTAAATGTTGCTGTAGGAAAGTCACATTACTTTTCAGGACTGTTTCTTCATCTATGAAGAGGAGATTGTGATACGCACCCTAGTTACCTCACATAATTAGAATGAGATTCAAACATCATGCCTCCACCAAGTCCAACATTTATTATTTCAATTTATTTTGTATGGATGTGCTACATATAAACTGTGCTTGTGTAAAGTTATATCATAATATTCTATTATACTACATAGACTTTTTCAAATGTTTTCATGTGTACCATCATACACATATAACTTATTTGATCTTACCTAACTTTGGAGGCTTATATGTATATTTTAAAATATATCTGGTCTATACTAGACTACCAGCCATTTGAAGGGTAGAAACTGTTTACAGAATCAAAGAATTATAGAAATTTTATTTTTATAACTTTCATGGCATGATTAACATATATACACTGTTTTTCGGGGTTTTTTTCTCGTGCAGAGTAACACAGTCCTTAGAAGGAAAAAGAAAAGGGGTGCCTGCGTGGCTCAGTCATTAAGTGTCTGCCTTCAGCTCAGGTCACGATCCCAGGTCCTGGGGTTGAGCCCCGCACTGTGCTCCCTGCTCAGTGGGAGACCTGCTTCTCACTCTCCCACTAAATAAATATAATCTTAAAAAAAAAAAGTAAAATTGAAAAAAGAAACAAAAATCATCTGTAATTCCATAGCTTATCAATAATTACTGTAAACATACAGGTACATCACTTCCTGTACTTTTTCTATACATCTGTGTGTGTGTGTGTGTGTGTGTGTGTATATGCATGTATGTATTAGATGTAATATATATGTGTGTGTGTGTATATATATGAAGATATCATAATGCATAAATTTTATAAACTTTATAATTTGCATTTCATACCCAACTATACCACAATCATCTTTTTTTACGTGGATAACTCTACTTTTTTTATTTTAAGATTTTATTTATTTATTTGAGAGAGAGAGAGTGCACAAGTGGTGGGGAGGGGCAGAGAGAGATGGAGAAGCAGACTTTCTGCTGAAGAAGGAGCCAGACATGGGACTCAATCCTCAGAATCTGGGATCACGACCCGAGCCAAAGGCAGATGTTTAACCTACTGAGCCGCCCAGGGGCCCGGGATAACTATACTTCTACATCATTTAACTAATTTTCCAGTATTTGGGGGCACTGAGTGGCTCAGTTGGTTAAGCGTCTGCCTTCAGCTCTGGTCATAATCTCAGGGTCCTGGGATCTAGCCCTAGGTTGGGATCCCTGCTCAGGGCGGAGTCTGCTCTGAGACTCCCTCCCCACTGCTCGTACTGTCTCTCTCTCAAATAAATAAATAAAATCTAAATAAAATTTGTCTAATAGTTGACCCTATAGGTAATTTACAGTCAACCCTGTGTTATAGGATTCTTAGGCTTATTCAAATTTTCACCTTTATAAACAAAATGATGCTAATAATATCTATGTGAATAAGAGAAATTTGGATTTTCTTATTTGTAGAAATTTGGGGGAGGAAAGGCTGGTTCAATAGTCTTTCTTTTGGTAGCATAATTCTTTTTCTTTCAGAAATGAGCCTCTCCACTCACAGTCTATGTTGTTGGAGTGGGATGACATCTGCTGTCCTTGTCCCAGTAAGGGGACACATATAATAGGCCTGCCCAGAATAACCAGTGATTACATCAGGGCATGGGCATTTGAATTTGAAAAGGCCAAACAGAATTGGTTCCACAACATTTCCTGGAACTACTAGGTTGACCATAATATAATCCTAGAGCTTCTGACGGCCATCTTTGGCACCCCTAGGGGAAGCCTGGCCTAGGGATGAGGCCAAGTGAGAGGAAAATGGAGCCAGGAGACAGAAAAAAAGAGAGATTCCTGATACTGGTTGAATTCTCTGGTCTTCTCATGCCCAGCTCTACTTCTTAAGCCTCTCATGCTGATAGAGTCCCCATTTTCGTTTAAGATATTTCTATCATTTGTAATAGAGAATCTTTACTAATGTTTAGGATATATTCCCAGAGGTAGAATTCTTAGGACAACGATTCATACATTTTTAAGGTATTTCATATGAATGGTCTAACTTCACTCCAGAGAGGATTTATCAATTAACATCCTCATTGGCAGAGTGCCTTATTTTCTTTAATAGCTTTTGTTTTCCCTTTTCTCCCATGTTTTTGGCTATCTGTATTTCTTCTTTTGTGATATGTGTGTATATCCTTTGCCCATTGAAAAAAACACGATATTCAGCTTTTCCTTATGGATTTGTGAGAAATTTTACTATATTAAGAATATAAATCTATGTTCACCACATACATTGCAAATACCTTTTCTAGTTATCATTTGTCCTTTAATTTTTTTTTTCTGTTCAGTTTTACATACCTATCTCCTTTCTTCCTCCCTCCATCCCTCTTTCCTTCTTCTACCCTCTGATATAGAACTTTACAATTTTTTATATGGTCATTGTGAGAAGCCTCTTTGTGGTTTCTGTCTTTAAAGTCATACTTAAGTCATTCTTCACATTAATACTATGTACATTATGCAACTAAATTTTCAACACCATTTTTACAGTTCTCTTTTCATACTTTTGGTATCTGACTGGGAAAGATCATTACTTTCTTAGTCTTAAAAACAGTTATCAAAATCTGTTTATTTTTTAAAATAGATCCTGTTTTTTTAAGAGGTTTAGATTTATAGAAAAATTGAGCCGTTAGTACAGACAGTTCCTTATACCCCCAAACCAATTTTCCCTATTATTTCCATCTCATGTTATTATGGTACATTTGTTACACTTAATGAACCAATATTGATATCTTATTATTAAATCCATAGCTTATTTATATTTCCAGAGTGTTATGGACTAAATTGTATTCCCCTGAATTCGTAAGTTGAAGACCTAACTCCCATTATGACTGTCTTTGGAGATATGGCCTTTACAGAGGTAATTAAGATAAAATGTCATTTTGCAATACATACAAATGTTGAATAATTATGTCACACATCTGAAACTAATATTATGTTAATTATACCTCAATTAAAAAAAGATTACATGAGGTCATAAAGGTGTGCCTTAAAGAGAACTAATGTCCGTAAAAGAAGAGGAAGAACCACGAAGAACATATGCATACAGAGAAAAGGCCATGTGATAACAAAACAAGAAGGTGGCTATCTGCAAGCCAAGGAAAGAGGTCTCATTATAAATCAACCCTGCTGACACTTTCATCTTAGACTTCTAGCCTCCAAAACTGTGAGAAAATAAATCTTTATTGTTTAAGCTACCTAGTCTGTGGAATTTTGTTATGGTAACCCTAGCAGAGTAATACACTTAGCTTTTACCTAATGTCCCTTTTTCTGTTCCAGGATCCCAATCAGGATATCACATTTTTGTCATGTCTCTTTAGGCTATTCTTGGCTATGATGATTTCTAAGAAATTCCTTGTTTTGATCCCTTAAGAAGAGTACTGGTTGGGTATTTTGTGGGATACCTACACTAATGGAAATTATCTGATGTTTTTCTCATGATCAGAGTGGGCTTATAGGCTACTGGGAGAAAGACCACTTGTAAAGTGCAATTTTCATTACATTATATCAAAAGCAAATACTATCAACATGATTTATGATGTTGATATTGACTTTGATCATCTCTCTGAGTGCTTGTCAGTTTTCTCCACTCTAAAGTTATTCTCTCACCTCCCCTCCCACCCCAGCTTTCCATGTTGTACTCTTTGGAGGGAACTTATTATGCATAGCCCATACCTAAGGAGTGGGAAGTTATGCTTTCCTACTCTTTTTAAAAAGTTTCTTGGCTATTTTTGCTTGCATATTTTTCTCCCTCTTTCAACTGGTATTTTTATTTGGATTATATTAGGTTTATGGAATAATTTTGAGATAATTTGTTTTTTGTTAAAAATTAACCATTCTAGAAACATAGTATACCTATCTATTTAGCCGTAAAATAAGTTACGTTTTCTTAATTTAAAAAAATGTTTTCTGGGCACCTGGGCAGCTCAGTCAGTTTAGTGTTTTCCTTTGGCTAAGGTCATGATCACAGGGTCTTGGGATCGAGCCCCATGTCAGGCTCCCTGTTTGGTGAGAAATCTTCTCTCTCTCCCTTTGCCCCTATTTGTGCTCTCTCTCTTTCTCAAATAAATAAATAAATAAAATCTTTAAAAAAATGTTTTTCAAGTGATTATTTTAGAGCACTAATTAATTGATTAACTGATACTGATCTTTGTGTTTTTATTTTGTATCTCGCCATAATGCTGAAGTCTTAGAACTTTTGGTAGATAACTTTGGATTTTCTAGATTTGCAAATAGCTTGGTTTCTTCCATTACATTTTACATATAAGTAACTACAGAGAAGATATTGAAATTATTTATCAAACTGAAGCCTGCTTCCCAATTCACACTCTAGAAACTTGGGAAGCCTAAATATGACAGATACTGTTACAAGTACTTTTGCTGCTAATGAAAAATAAAGATCAAAATAATTTCTGCAGAATCTGGGTAACTATGTTAAACATTTGGTACTTACTACAATTTTAAGTAAGTATATCTAATATGAAAATCATAAGCTTTTAGTTTTACTTCAAATAAATTTAAACTCGCCATGTAGAGAATAATGACATTGTCAACCCCAAATATTACAACTGTTTTTTCTGTGTTCTGTGTTCACTTTTGATACTGTTTAAAATGTAAATGGCATTTTGTTTAAACTTTTGACATTTTCATATTATTTCTAGAATATATTTTAAAACATCAATTGGATGATTCTTTCATTTTGATAGTATCTTAACTATCAAAATGAAATATTTAGGTGAAAACCTTATAAACGTTTAATTTAAAATTTTTTCTCCATCACTGATTACAAGTAACTTAGGGTTCTTTTTTCACAAATGTTAAAGTGTCTTTAGGAATTAAGAAGTTAAAGAGTTAAAGTATCGCTACATATGAAAATACTGAGTCTTTTTCAACATGAATTAGATAGTGGAAATGACAGTAATTCAAATGAAAAGACTGACAGACAAAACATGAATGAGGCCAGAGATCAAAATATGTAAAAAAACATCCAGGAAAGTGAAGTCACTAGGGTTCTTCATGTTCAGCAGAGTAGGGCAGCACAGGACAGAGGTGACTGAGGAGCAGAAGAGGCTAAACAAGAGAAGAAGAGGAAAAGGATGAAAGAACACTCAAAATGGGAGACAAACAGTGACTTTAAGGAAGCAGAGAAAAATGCAGACAGAAATGGCCAAAACTTAGAAGAGAGGTTTAAAAATTGATAGTAGGAGAACAATAGTAACAAAAAATTTAAAAAAAAAAGTATTTTTAAACATTTGAAATACAAATGAAGATAAGTATAGGAAAATAGAACATTAGGTAAACCAAAAAAGATGCTGGCCTATGGAAAAAGAAAACAAAGATAAACACTAGTGGAATTTTTTTTTTTTTAACACTAGTGGAATTTTTTATACTCTTCACCATTAACATGGGAAAGCTTCTTTTCTTCTGAATTTTGAATGAATGTTAATATTTAGTATTTCTCCCTTGGTTTGGGGTTTTGATAAGCCAACTCTTAAAAAATCTTTTCTTTACCTCATTTAAAAAGAAAAAAAAAATCCTCAGAGTGTCTTTAATAATATTGAGTATTATTGGAGAAAAAGTGAAAGATGTATTTTTAAAATATCTTCATCAGCATGGGAATAACTTCTCAGCTTTCCTGCCTATCTAACATGCTTCACACTCAGTAGGATACAGGTGGATTTAAGAAGCTTTCCAGAATAAATCTGCAGTACACATTCTTATACCTGCCCTGGGGTTTAACCAACTGCTCAGCCAATAACATTTAATCTGTGGCTAGTGAACTAACAAAACAACTTGGGAAGATGGAGTTCTCAGTCAAAAAGTTCTGGTAAGCAGCTGGGCTACGTGGCTATCTGCCCATCTCTCTCAGAACAAATCCATGAACAGAGCAAACTTACCTAATGTGATAGAAATTTATTTCGGTTCAAACTGTATAAAAGCAGAATCAATACAGAAGAGTTTTCTTTAGACAGAAGAAAAAGAGGTGACTTCAGGGATTGGTCAGAGGGCTTAGAAATAAAATAACCACCTTTCCATAGTCAGCGACTCTGACAAGTTCCTATTTATGAAGAATCTCATTTGGTCTTCTGCAGCATTATTTATAGTCCTTCATAAAATGAACACTAATTAGGGAACAAGGTTTATAATCATATTCCTTGCTTCATTTTATCACTACTTTAGAACTTGGCTAAGAGAGAAGAATAGAAAAACATTTACATTATACTGAGCTTGTAATTCTCTGTTCTCTAAAGTGATGATGTTCTTTTGCATTATATTTAATTTTATTTTCAATTGATACCCTTCCACCCCACCTCTTTCTTAGTACCAGCCTCAAGGAAAAAAACAATATTTCACTGATGAGGCATTACTATTTACCATAAAAATATCAAATCTGAAATTTATTCTATCTCAAAAAGAATTATGATAGAAACTAAAGTTAACTACTTCAACTAACTATGGGTTAATTAAGAAAAGGTCATAAAAACTGTCAGACATTATAGAAATAGTATAAATTCCAATCATCATTTTGATAGATCTACTGACCGTCAAATACAAAGGACTTACTTTTCAAAAATAACAATGACAATATAAAAAATGAGAATAACAAAACACTTAATGAGCACTGACCCTGCTAAATCCTCTTTAAAAAGTATTTCATTGGGGCGCCTGGGTGGTGCATTGGGTTAAGCCTCTGCCTTTGGCTCAGGTCATGATCTCAGGTCCTGGGATCAAGCCCCATATCGAGCTCTTTGCTCAGCAGGAAGCCTGCTTCCACCCCACTCCTCTCTCTGCCTGCCTCTCTGCCTACTTGTGATCTCTCTCTCTCTCTCAAATAAATAAATAAAATCTTAAAAAAAAGCATTTCATTTAATCCACAAATTAACCTATCAGAATTACAGTTTAACCTATCCTATTACAGTTTAAGGAACAGGGTTAGAAAGGTTATACAATTTGCCTAAAATCACACACCCAGTAAATTTCCAAATGGGGATTCAAATCAGGTCTGACTCCAAATCCCATACTAATATCCACTCTATTCTTTATATTCCCATGGAAAATTATGAGTAAATGTGGCTAAATGAAGAGCTTCTTGTTTCAGTTAAACAAACTTTTAAATAACTTTCTGAATTTTAATTCTTCAAATAATATAGGGTTTATAATATTAGGGACATGGACTTAGTATCTGCCATAATTTTAAGGGAGATAGATAATTTTTGACCAAAAATTAATAATGAAGTCCTGAAGTCACTTGTTTGGCCTTATTACTACAGTTTACAAAACAACACTACTTTATAAGCAAATGTGAAAAATATGTAGGTTAGCTCAGTTAGAGAAATTGTAATAAATATAAAATCACACACACACATACACACAAACTATTGAACTAAGCATGATTAGTTATTTTTGAGATCTACCACTTACTAGCTATGAGATCTTGATCAAAATTACTTAACCTTTCTGTGCTTCAGATTCTTCCCACATAATTTGGGCATAAGAATAAGATCTAGCTTAAAACAAGATTGGTGCTTTGTACATGTTCAGTAAAAGTTAGCGGCTTCTTATAACTTTTATTTCTACTAAAAAACAGCCCAAGCCAAACATTTTAAATATCATGGCCAACTGAATTAGCTGCACACAAAGAACATTATTATTACATTTAACTTGGTTATCTGCAATAATGCCAGAGAGCATAAGGGATGTTAATAATTCAAAATGGTAGGTCGTAGGAAGATTATTAATGAATGTCTTTGGAAGAAGATTTTATGGCTTGCATTTATCCATCCTAGATGTCCTGGGATTGACATCATGTAAAATAAAAGTGAGATGTTATCTACTGTATGACTTTGTTAATCCTTTGTGCTTTTTTGTTCAGAACCAGGGAGATGGAAAAAAATCTGATCAAACTTCTCATAAAACATTTATAAACCTATACCGTAAGATGGCAATCAAATATCCTAGATTTTGTTCTTTTTTATTCTTCATGCTACTTATTTTCCACATGCACTCTTTTCCATTACTTTGAAGGTAAGGAGTTTGTCTAAAGACTGATTATTTCCTTTTTGGCACTAGGGTTGCAATTCAGGTAGTGGCCACCTGTTAAATAATGGGAGCTTTTTATTGATTCCATGGTCAGTTGTCTAACATTTTTCCAGGTGTGGTTACCTCAGAGAAAATACGAATGGAACACATTACCCAGATGCTTAAGCTTTTAAAGTAAAAATATGTGTTGAACAATAAAGTCCAACTTGCTAAGAGATATTAAATAGTATTATATGGCTATAATAATTTAGTAGTGAAGTACTGACACAAGAGTAGACAGAAAAGTCAATGTAAAATAAAAATTGGCAGATTTAGCAATGCACATTTAAAACTACATGTTCAAGACAAAACAAAACAGAACAAACCCCCACAAATCATAATGGCAAACTAGTAAAAATATTTAAAACTGAAATATCCTTCATATTTAAGAAATGTGTAAATCAGCAAGAAATATATAATCATACTTAATACAATTAACAACCACCACCACGACAGTGATGAAATATAAATGGCCAGTTAACATCTTTAAAAAGTTCAACTTCTTTTTTTAAAAGATTTTATTTACTTATTTGACAGAAGGAGAGAAAAGGAGAACACAAGCAGGGGGAGCAGCAGGAAGAGGGAGAGGGAGAAGCAGGCTCCCTGCTGAGGAAGGAGCCCAATGTGGAACTCAATCCCAGGACCCTGGGATCATGACCTGAGCGAAAGGCAGACGCTTAATCTACTGAGCCACGCAGGCGCCCCTAAAAAGTTCAACTTTACCAGTAAACAAAGAAATACAAAATAATGCAAAGTAGAAAGTGGCAAAGATTAATGTATCTTTATCTGTTATCTGTGATATATTACAACATACACATACATAATACTTAGTGTAAGGAGAAACCAGCAACTTCATACATTGCTGGTACAGGTATAAATGATTTAACTTTCTGGAATGCAATCTAGCAAGGATGTTATCCAGACACACCTGAGCTGACAAAAATCAGAATGATTTGGGGGAAAGAACTGGTTGAAAGGGGCATGATGGAACTTTCAGGGGTGATGTATATGTTCTAGCACTTGTGTTGGTGGTGTTTACATGGATGTACACAATTTTTAAAATTAATCAAAATGACCAAATAAGAACTATGCAACCCCTTATATGTAAGTTATTCCTTGTTAAAATGAAAAAAAAAAAAAAAACCAACCATATTTGACTCAGCAGTTTCACTTCCTTTAACCTAACGCAATAACACCATACTTACAAAATATGTAACTGTTGGGTTATTCACTAATGAAAAACAATGAAAAATTGGATAAATTTTTCCATTCTTGAGAAAAATGTGTATATATATATATACACGTGTGTGTGTGTGTGTGTGTGTGTGTGTATACGGATAGAAGCATTAATGATGATTCTCTGTGGGATATGAAATTACTATTGATTTTTCTTTCCTGTCCTTTTTCAATGTTTTTTTGTATTGACTATTATAAACACAAATTAGGTTATTTGAAAAATCAATATGACAATTTGTATTAACTTCATCTAAAAATTCTTTGAAAGAAAATGACACAAATTAAAATTGTTTTTACAAAAATACGAACAACTATATACAAATTCTGCAGTCTTTCACTAAATTTCACCTGGAATCTTAGTAATGGGTTTTTCTATCCCACTTTAAGTATCATTTAACTTTCAGATATAGTTAAAATAACGGAACTTTTGTTCATACTTTCTTGATTGCCTGTGTACAATGGCAACTTTCATTTTGTACTGGCTTGGTTGCTATCTGTAACTCCCATTGTGAAATAATTTTTTTTATTATATTGTGCTTAATTCCAAGGATCTTGGCTCCTTAAATTTTTTTTCCAATAAAAATGAACTACTTATGCCTACAGGGCCTTTTTCTGTTTCAAAAAAAAAGACAGATTCTGGAAAAAGTCCAAGTCCATAATCTATGATTGTGTATTCCCAGCATAGAAAAGGTAATCTTGACCACTATCCTCTTCTTTCTCTGAATGCTAAATTTACATTAGCTATACTCTGAAAGCCCTAGGATTTTATAATCTGGATTCAGCTAAAGGCACTGCTTTACAATACTTCCTTTTCTCCTTTTCTCAAGACATTTTAAAATAGAACCATCAAGCTCAACTAGTATATTTACTGAATTTACATTCCTTTTTGGTCATAGACAATGTAACTGAGGTAAATTAACATTTGCCTTTTCTTTATATATTATTTTTCTTTGATGATATTACATTGAGACAACTATATAACAATTTGTCAGTTTAATTTAAATGTTTACTTTGTGCTGCTTTAGTAATTTGTCAGGCCTTACCAATATTACCCCAGTATTATGCATGCCCCTCCCTCTCTCACACCTCATATTTCCTGAGCATTTCCTTAGAACTGAGCACTTTGTACTTTATAACTGCTTTACATGAATTATCTCATTTAATTATAATAATAATCCTGAGGTAGATATTGTTATCTCCACTTTACAGGTGAAGAAATTGGGGCTTGCAATAGAGGTTGCTTGCTTGCTCACGCAGTCTGATTTAATAGCTCACAATATAATTAAAAGATAATCCAACAGGTAGGATTACAGAGATCCTCCATGGTGGTGCATTGTTTTTCTGTTCTTCTTTTTCTTGTTTTTTTTTAAATTTTATTTATTTATTTGAGAGAGTGTGAGAGAGCACAAGCAGGGTGAAGGGCAGAGGGAGAAGCAGACTCCCTGCTGATCAGGGAGCCTGATGTGGGACTCGATTTCGATCCTGGGACTCCACGATCATGACCCAAGCCAAAGACAGATACTTAACTGACTAAGCCACCCACGCGCCCATGGTGGGTATTTCTTTACAGGAATGTAGAAAGTTTTCTAAACATGAGAATGGATGATATATGCTCTAACTGCCTCTAGAACACAGATATTATGATTTAGAATCAAAGGTCTATGAAAGTCAAGTTGATTTCCCCCCTTCGCTCTATAAATTATTACTTCATGTTGAAAACACTGTTCTGGAAGCAGCATGGCGTCTTAAGTGTGACCAAGAGCCTCACCATTTATGACTGTGTGATCTAGGGCAAATAACCTACTTTTCTGGGCCAAAGCTTCCTTATTTATAGAATGGGACTAACCCTAATTATCTGATGCAGTTGTAAGAAACAAATCCACCATAGCTGGTCTCTAACCTATGAGCCCTCTGAGGGTTAAATGAGGGAAGACAGCATTAAGGTCCCAGCAGGGTACCTGAAATATAGGACATGCAAATATCTGCTTCAAGAATGAACTGGTAGGATTCAGAGCCACCTTTGTCTCCTACTACCAGTAGAAGACTATGATAAAAAAGCATAAGAAGTATGTATATTTAAAGTCAAGTATAAGTGACTTCTACTCTGCCAGTTATTTTATATAATCTTATTAATCTGAATAAATGATAATTAGGTAAAAATATCCTTAACAGGCTATTGTTAAAAGATATGATGAGACTGCACATTAAAGTAACTCTGTAGACTTGCTAAAACCAAAAAGTCTGTGAAAATGTAAACACTCCATAAGCAAATAAAAAAAAATTAATCTAGGCACAGACCTTACAGACTTGACAAAAAATAATTCAAAATGGATCATAGACCAAAGTAAATCAGAGATGACAAGTACGGCATAGGGAATATAGTCAATAATATTGTAATAACATTATATGGTGACAGATGGTGAGGACACTTATTGTGGTTGAGTAATGTAGAGAACTGTTGAATCAATGTCATATACCGGAAACTAATAGAACACTGTATGTTGATTATACTTCAATTAAAAAATGGATCGAAAACTTAAATGCAACATGTAAAAGTGTAAAACTCCTGGAAAATAATACAGGAGAAAACCTAGATGACCTTGGCTATTAGATGCAACACCAAAGGCATGATCCATGAAACAAACAATGGATAAGACAAACTTCACTGAAATTAAAAACTTCTGCTCTGTGTAAAACAATGTCCAGAGAATGAAAAGACAAGCCACAGACTGGGAGAAAATATTTACAAAGACACACCTGAATATACAAAGAACTTTTAAAACTCAATAATAAGAAAGTGAACAACCTGATTAAAAAGCAAGCAAAAAACCTTAGCAGACACCTCACCAAAGTAGATATAAAGATGGCAAATAGCATGTGAAAAGATGATCAACATCATAGGTCACTGAGGAATTGCAAATTAAAATAACAATAAAATACCACTCCACACCTATCAGAATGGTCAAAATCCAAAACACTGAGAACACCAAATGCCAGCAAGGAAGTCAAGCAATAGGAACTCTCATTCATTGCAGCGGGAATGCAAAATGGTCGAGCCACTTTGGATGATAGCTTGGCAGTTTCTTAGAAAATTAAACATGCTCTTACCATATGATATAGAAGACATGCTCCTTGGTATTTACCCCAAAACTTATGTCCACACAAAAACTTACACATGGATATTTACAGCAGCTTTATTCATAATTGCCAAAACTTAGAAGCAACTGAGATGCCATTTAGTAGGTGGGTGTATAAGTAAACTGTGCTACATACAGACAATGGACTGTTATTCAGCACTAAAAAAAAGAGCTGTGAAGCCATGAAAGGATGTGGAGGAATCTTAAATGCATATTACTAAATGAAAGTAGCCAACCTGAAAAAACTACCTACTCTGCGATTCCAACTATATGACCTTCTGGAAAAGGCAAAACTATGCACACAGTAAAATCATCTCTGGTTGCCAGCATTAGCTGGAAAGTGAGAGATAAAGAAGGAGAACATAGGGAATTTTAGGGCAGTGAAACTATTCTGCATGGTATTATAATGGTGGATTCATGTCATTATACATTTGTCCAAACCCATAGAATGTATATCACCGAGAGTGAGTGCTAATGTAAACTGTAGCCTTTGAGAGATAATAATGTGTAAATGTAGGTTCATCATTTGTAACAAATGGACCTCTCTAGTGTGGGATATTGGTAGCTGAGATGGCTGTGTGTTGGGAGAAAGGGGAAGCAGGAGAATATGGGAACTCTTTACACTTTCTGCTTACTTTTGCTGTGAATCTGGTCTAAAACTGGTCTAAAAACACAAGGTCTATTACAAAACATTTCTGAAAAACAACAAAACAGTTAAGTGTCAGTTTGGAATTGCTATGGGCATGGTAAGAATTACGTTGTAAGCAGGTCTAAACCAATAGGTTGGGCACATTTAATTCAGAAAGCATTACTGTGGTACTACTTGAAAACAAGGATCACAAACTGGGAAGTTGAATAAAGCTTCCCAGGACCTATAAATTGGGTTATTATATCTAACAAAAAAGAATCATCATGAAACAATGACAAAATGCCTAAAGATGCTTTAGTCCACCAGTTCTCAAATTGTGACTTGGGGTTCTGTGTGTCTCTAATGTCAGTTATTTTAGTATGAATACTAAAACATTATTTGCCTTTGTCATTCTTATCTTATGAATGTACAGTGGAATTCTTTAGCGAATATATGATGTGTAATATCAAAACAGACCGCAGAAGCAGTTATAAGAATCCAGCTGCTCCTGTTATGTCAGACATTGGAGATATGTAAAAAAGATAAGTAAAAAAAAAAAAAAAAGTAAATCAGTGCCACTCATCTTACTAGACTTTCTCCAATGAAAATACAATGGTTCTTCATAAAAATTTTATTTATGTTAACATGAAATGTTTTTAGTGATTTTAATTTTTTTTAGTTTTAATTTCTAGAAGGTAAATTTTAATAGATATATTTCATACAAATAAAAGTTCTTTGGAGTCCTCACTAATTTTAAAGAGTATAAAGGGGTCCAGAAACAAAATTTTTGAGACCTGCTGCCCTAACTAATGTTAAGGGGTAAAGAAGATCTCTCACTTGGCTAATGTGGGCTTTCACTATTCTCATAGCATCTGTCCTTATAATTGTATTTGGGTTTGTCTACATTTACTTATTACCCATGCCTGGCAAAGTCCTGACTAAATGAAATGGAGACTATAATTAAAATATTCATCTGTAGTTAATGCATCCTTTACTCAATACATGACTAAACTATATACAAATTACAGTATAAATTATATACAAAAGGTGTTTAAAGCTTTGCCAATGAGATGAAGCTATGTCCTTCAATGGTACCTTATAAGGAACTCTGAATGGGTCTGTCAATTATTACTTTTATGTCTGCATTATTAAATTTTCACAGTTTTGGATACTTAGACAACCGGTACTTGTTACTTCTATGCTATGCTAACTCCAGAGGAACACTTGAAAACTACTTCATGCTAAACCTTGGTTCTTGAACTCCAATCTCTAGCACAAACAAATTGTGATTGATGGACAAACTGATTTTTAATGCAAGTCAAGGTGCAGTAATAAAACTGAAAAACAAAAACAAATAAAAGAAGAATCTAGATCCAAAAGTTCTAACCTATAAGATTATCTTGGAAGGAGAATTTTTTGGAACCAAGAACAAAACCACTTAGACCTGAGGATGCTGAGGAGTCATGGTGAAATTTGTACAGGTTTTATTAAAAACAGAAGCAAACCAGACTGTCTATTTTTTAAAACTTTAAAAGGGCAAAGCAGTTTTTCTAAAATGTTATTCCCTTCCACTAAGTACTGCAGAGTATCTTAATTAATTCTTGAGATTCTAACAGCCCTAAAAGCAAGTCATAAAAACGATATTTACATGGGAGTATAAACTGGAATGACATTTTGGGAGGGCCACTTGAAAATATTTAGCAGAAACCCAATATGCATACCCAATAAGAAATTCCAGTTTTGCAATTAATCCAGAGAAAACTGGCAATGATGAAGACATATGGATGTTCACTACAGTGTTGTATATAATAATAAAAACTGGAAAGAGCCTAAATATCCAACAACATAGGGCTGATCAAGTAAACTATGGGTTATCATATAATGGCATACTATGTGTCCATAATACACAAATATAAAAATTAACCATAAAATTATATATGGCACAGAAAAGTACTTACTGTATATTGCTGAGGGAAAAAAAGAAAGTTATAAGATTATAGCATCATATGATCTCATTTCTGCAAAAAAATATATATGCATAAAAATATCTGGAAGGGTATAAATTAGTAGTATTTACTGTTGAGTTTGGGATCACAGGTGATTTTTATTTATTTTCTTTGAGGGGCCTGTATTTTGATTTGCTATAGTGAACATCTTTCCTTTATATAATAAAAATAATTATTAAAATACTTGAGGCAACCATTGCAATTGTTAGTGTTCCTCTAATTCTCATGATACTGAATACTATATATACTATGGAACATGGTAGAGGAGAGAGAGGTGAGAAGAGAAGGAGGGAGCAAAGCAGACAGACTTTATACTGTTTATTATTTTATCATGAATATTTGTTGTAAAGTATTAGGTTAACCTTGGATTTAATAATCTGGAAAAATTTCAAAGGAACTTAGTAGTAAATAGTTAAATATTCATAAAATCGTACTTTACTCTCATAGATTTAATTTTTCTCCTCTCCTTGGAATGCTGATTTTGTTCTGTAGGAGCAGGTGGCTTTCTTTTTTATGACTATTATCTTGTCAGACACAGCTCTCTCAAAACTTTTTTTGGGAGCTAACCAAGCTTTATCTAACCAAACCCAAAATGGCATATGGACTTCATCCACATGGTCATATGAATCTGTTGGCTGATGACTCCTGCCATGTATCTAATCGGTTTTATAAAATCCATGCTTGAAGAAGGATTCTATAGCTATAAGAGTGTGATGCTGTGGGATGAAGGAATGTAGTGGCAAAGAGGCTACTTTAGCTGCTACATTGGAATCTGAGAGCCATCACTGCCACCAAATATTGGCAGCACATATCCCAACAAAGGGAGAATCCTAATAATTTTGAGTGAAAATTTTCTATCATGCATTTCAGCTTAGATCTACTAATAACACTTCTTTAAATGCCTTGTTAGTGAAATCTGGGAATAATTATCAAACACCATATACAGTGTTTACAATAGAATCATATTTCTTTTCTTTCTCTCCCCCTCCCACTTTTTTTTCCTTTTTTTGCATAAAAAGTAGAATGCTGCTGAATGGTACCCAAATGTCTGTTGTATACCATGCCAATACAGCAGCTCAGCCAAAAATGCGAATGGAACAGTTTGCCAAGTAAAAGAAAACATAACAAATTGGTAATGGTTTCTATCTTGACAGAAAATGAAAATGATCCCTCAATGTGTGGTCACTCATGCGGACACATAAAAATGTCTGAGAAGCAATCATTTTACCTCAGATAACAGACCCTGACAGTGTAGTACAGCACTGGCTGACTTTCCCTTCTTAGAAAAGCGGTAACCGTGACCTACAAAATAGTCTGGTAACCATGTAATTTATGCATAACACACATGCACATGCCATGCACTCATAATATTTGCTATAAATCATTTTGAATACAAGACTTCTTTTCTGAGTGGAATATACTTTATGAGAGATGATCGAAATCACTAGAGACCTGATAAAGTGGAACGGGTGTATTTAGGAACAGAAAGGATGTTGTTGCTTATCGGGTTACAAAATTTCAATAGTCTATAGTGCAATGAAAAGGGTCCCATGTATTCTGTATGATTCTCTTTAGTGCCTTGAACACGAAAGGTGTTTTATTAGATGTCAAATAAAACAAATACGAAAAATGTGTAGGTACATAGTTTACAGTTCTGACTTTCTGTTAAGGAGACTGCAATTGAAGGTACAAATGAACCCCCTGAAGACCTGGTAATCATGTCTTTAACTTACTTACTCTCCCTTGACCACTTATTTTTGTTCCCCAGATGGAGAAGTGGTCAACATCATTGACCAGTGATTTTACCATCTGGTGAAGTTTTTCCATTTGTTTACTTTCTAATGAGGATGTTAGAACATAGCTTGTACTGTGAAATCACAACAAAAGCAAGAATGACAATTTTAAAAACACTAATTGACATCTGAAGCTAATGAGGAATTCACAATGAGAGAATACTGAACCAAGTGGCTAGGAAGAACCCTGGGAAGTTAAATGGTCTTGCCAAGTTAAAAGTAAATTTGAATCCTGCAGGTTATGAGTTTCAAATGAAACTTCTGGGTTTAAATTTGTTGGTGACTTTCCTGTTCAATAAAAAAGGACTTAAATGGCTTATAAAAAGGTTAAAAAAACTTATTGGGCATCAAACTGCTCTTACAAAACACCATCTTGATGAGTTAAGTGTAAATGAATCAGAAACACATGGATCATGTTTCCTTAAAAAATGCATATGGATTCAAAAATAAGGGGAAGAGGACTTGGCAAAACATTTTTTTGTGTGGTGGCTGAACCCAAAACATTTGAAAGATATTTTGAGACATTCAAGGAATCCAAAATAAAACTAAACCTGTCCAGTCATATAAAAAACAGAAAGTTCTTTGTAATGTGCATTTATCTCGATGGGTCAATCAATAGTCAAAGCCTTCCCCTTTGGCACAGGACAGTGGGAGAAGCCAGCTTCTGCCTTTAACCTTTAAGCAACTTAGAACTTAAGTATAAACAAATACACATAAGTAATAGAAACCCATTTAAAAAGTCTCAGGGTTAAAAAAAAACATAACCTAGATCATACAGAAACTATCTTAAGAAATACATAGGTACTTAAGGGTCCTAGGGGAGGTAGGATTCATTCCATTTAAATAATCATCCCCTCAGCCCTTTTGATTAAAGTTATATATAGTTGTAGAATCTTACTTGCTTAAATGTTTTCTTAATAAGTGTTTTTATGTCCTTTTTAATGTGTGTCCCAGCCCTCTTTCCCCCACCCTCTAGATTTGTGAGCGCTTGACAAATCTTGCTGACTGGTTTCCTGGAGGATGGGAGTGTTGAGCAGTTTTGAAATAGGAGAGAGATGCTGTCTGGCAGAGAGGAGTGAGGCTCTGATTCTGGGTTGGGGTAATGGCACATGTGACAGTTCAGAGGTTCCAGAGGGTGAGTCATATGTGGGGGGTGACCCACTGGCTTGCTTGCAGCAATATGCTTGAGCCAGGGTGAGTGGGAGGTGAGGGCAGTTAGGTGTGGGGAGTCCTAATATACTACATGTGAAGTCAACTGGAGGACAGAGGAGTGTGATAAGGGAAAGAGTAATTCTTACTCCTTTTTTTTTCCTTTTTGCCATTATAGGATAAGTGCTAAGGATAGGACATATACGAGTCATTAATGCCTTTATTTCTTATCAGTGTCTTAAAGAGCTGAAAAATAGCCAGAGAAAAAATAAGTTGATTGCGTATGAATTGCTACGATCCTGTAGGTCATAAATTTTAAGAGGAACTTAGTAGGATTATGAAATGTATTACTGAGTCCTAAAATGTTTGTGGGACAGTGTAAAAAATTAATGATTTAGAATCCTTTGAGGCTGCTTTCTAGCTGTTTAATGTGAATCTTATCTTTTCCACAATATTAGAAAGTTATTTAGGACAGGGAGAATGTCACATATTTCCTGTACATTTTCTGCTGGCTAGCATAATACTGGGAACACACCAAGCACTCAATAAATGCTTACTCAAGTGAAATGAAGTCAAAAGGTGCTGAGACCCTAAAATGACAAGGGTATGATGAAAGGTGAAGTCTGAAAGAAAAAAAAAAAGGACGATATAGTGGGAATGTCCTAATAGCATCTCTGCTCTGAGCCTGTTTGTTCAGTTAATACGGAGGAATCAAAGCCCTTACCATCCTTCATCATCTTCTACTTCTGCTTCTGAAATGTCATTCTCAGGAGTTTCAGCAATTGCTTGAGTGAGTTTAGATTTAAACTGGTTCAGCAGCACCAGAGTCTGGAATAACAATTACACTGCTAAGTTTTCTGATAAGGATAAATATAATTTTACAAAACTGCAACAAACCTTGGCAATGCTCTGTTTGCATCTGCACTGACATATTCCCTCAGACACAGGTGACTGCTTTCTGATATAGGGAACATAAATTTGCTTATATAAAAGATGCTTAAACAATAAAATGCATGCTTTTTTTTTTTATTTGACAGAGAGATTGAGAGAGAGAGATCACAAGTAGGCAGAGAGGCAGACAGAGAAAGAGGGGGAAGCAGGCTCCCCACTGAGCCTGATGCGGGCTCGATCACAGGACCCTGAGATCATGACCCAAGCTGAAGGCAGAGGCTTTAACCCACTGAGCCACCCAATCACCCCGCTTTTTTTTTTTAAAGATTTTTTAAAAATTTATTTGACAGAGAGAAAGAGATCACAAGTAGGCAGAGAGGCAGGCACAGAAAGAAGGGGAAGCAGGCTCCCAGCTGAGCACAGAGCCCGACGTGGAGCTCGATCCCAGAATCCTGGGATCATGACCCGAGCTGAAGGCAGAGGCTTTAACCCACTGAGCCACCCAGGTGCCCAAAATACATGCTTGTTAATGGCTAATTTTTAATGTCCATAAGAAAAGGATTACTTTACTAAAATATGTGAAGTTAAAAATAAAACACCAATAACAAATACTATCTGTCACTGAACGAATTTCCATAAACTTAAAAAGTTCATTTTTAAGGAAGGTAAAATGAACAAACGCATTAACTGTCAGAAAATGGGTAAATGGGAGTGATATTTTTAGAGACCTATTTAAATTTATCAGAAACTTTGAGATGATCATTCCGTTTGATTCAGTCACTTCAATCCCAGGAATACATGAAGGGAAATTATGTGAAACACAGAAAATGTCTGTCAATAAGGAACTAGATAAATTTGTTAAAAAGCAGTGACTATGCCATTACACTGTTATAAAAATTATATTCAGGAAGTATTGCATTCTATTGTTAAGTAAAAGACGTGAGGCATAAGTTCCATGACTCAATAGGTTTTAAAAAAAGGGGCCATTTCTCTGATTTTTGTTTGTCTCCTGTGTCCTTTTTGGGTAACAAGCAAACAACAATCACATTGTCCCCTGGCTATAACTTAACAGTTGACTCCAGAATTTGAGCAGAGAACAAAAGTTGAAAAAAAAATTTTTACCCTACAATTTAAAAAACTACGTAATTGTGAAATGGGGTGAAGGGCTACCTGTCTAAAAAATCAAATGTCTAATTAAGATACTGACATATTAAAAAAAAAAAAAGATACTGACATATTGAATTTAGTACTAAAATATTCATATTTCATAAGGAAAAAGATGTATAATAATTCAGTATGTGAGTAACAAGTATAATAAGGAGTCACAATAAATTGCTAGGTTCTGTAATTTATCTAGGAAATACCATTAAGACCATAGTTCATGAAAAATGATGGTCTAGAACTTAAGCTCAGTAAAGACAGGTGGTGCAAGAATCAAAGGCAGTTAGCGCTAAAAATGATAATGAAAGTGCCTTATATACTTTATAAGTTCTGCAAAATTTAATGGACAGCAGATGAAAATGTACACATTGCCACAGCTACTGAATGAGATGAGTTTTGAGGAAACTCTATAAATTCCTACAGAATATCCTCATAGGCATTCTGAGGGCTGCCTAGTGCATTAGGGTTTAGATGTTTTATCTGTTTCCAGGGTAGTAATTAAAAGACTAAGCTTATCAAGCAGTATTAACAGATAAAGAAGGCAGCCTTTGTTTTTAAACCTCATTTGTTAAAAAAAAAATTGTGCTTACAAACTTTTATTCGCTTTATAAGAAAAAGTTTAATTTAGAGATACTAGAAAACAAGGAGAAGCAAAACAAAAATATCTATTATCCCACAACTAGGAATAACAATTGTCGACATTTTGGTAAATATCCTTCAAGGCTTTTTAGGTGTTTTTGTGTATATGTGTATGAGCTTATATATCCATATGTATATTATATAAAATATGTCGGCACATGCATATTTCTATATCTACAGCTTAAAGTAAACCCCACCAATTTTTTGAAAAGATTTTATTTATTTGAGAGAGAGGGAGAGAGAGCGTGCAAGAACATGAGCATGGGGAGGGGAAGGGGCAGAGGGAGAAGCAGACTTCCCACTGAGCACAGAGGCTGACGCAAGCTCTATCCCAGGACACTGGGATCATGACATGAGCTAAAGGCAGACGCCTAATAGACTGAGCCACCTACGTGCCCCAAACGTATCAATTTTTAAGGGTGGACATTTGTATACTTGGAAATGTCTCTTCTAAAGGCATAAAGAAAAATGAAAACAAAGGAGATTTCTTAGTGGAATCAAACTTAAAAGCTTCCTAGAAAATTATGCTAGACCTAGATCTTTTTCCTTGAGTTGAAAGTGGCAAGGCTGTCTATTTTTAAAGCCAATTTACCTGCTACTGGCATTTTCTCAGAGAAGGGGGACTGTAACAAACAAAAAATACCCTCTTGGCCTTTCCTAGCTTCTCCTGTATTCAAGATTGGACTTTTCTCTAGCTACATTCTAAAGGCAAGGAAAGACACTAGGCAGAAAAGCAAACATCACAAAAATAATGGGGGCAAAACATGGAGTAAAAAAGATAGGATTTGGGCCACCTGGGTGGCTCAGTTGGTTAAACGTCTGCCTTCAGTTCAGGTCATGATCCCTGGGTCCTGGGATAGAGTTCCACGTCAGGCTCCCTGCTCAGCGGGGAGTCTGCTTCTCCCTCTCCATCTGCCCTTCCCCCCTGCTCATGCTCTCTCTCTCCCTCTCTCTGTTCTCTCTCTCTCCCCTTCTCTTGCAAGTAAATAAATAAAATTAAAAAAAAAAGATAAGATTTGCATAGGGACATTTCTGTTTGGCATCTATCGGGGAGTTAGTCTTCTGGTTTTTACTGAAGGAATGAATGGCCAACTACTTATAGCATGGCTCTTCAGCATGGTGAGAACCTTCGTAGCAGGAGGAAACTGTTTTAAAGAGGCCCTGCCTTCACAGACTTTGTTGCATGTGTATCTACACAGAAGAGTCTCTTCAGCTGGCTTCTGGACCTCTACTCTTATCCTGGTTCAGTATACTCTCTATACTGCAGCCAGGTTGGAGGGATCTTTCTAAACTGCAAATGAGATCATGTCACTTTCTTCTTTCAATGGCTCCCCACTTCCCTTAGGGTAAATTTAAATTTCTTAATATGGCTCAAAAATGCCTTGTACATGTTGGCTTCTGCTTACCTCTCTAGCATCGTCTTTCTCTTAGTTTATGTTACAGTCATACTTAACATATAGTTCTTTGCAAAGAGATCAGATATTTTTCATATACTCTTACTTTTGTCTGGCTGCCTGTCCCCTATTCAACTGTCACCGTTCAACTGACCAATCATTTTCTCAGGGAGGCCTTCCCAGATTTTTAGGCCATGTTAGGTCCTACTATTAGTTGTTTCCATAGTTCCCTGTACTTAACCTGTCATAATGCTCACCTTTTTTTAATGGTATTACTTAATTGACTCTTTTCCCTAATAGCTCAGAGAGGACAGATGTGTGTCTACCTTGTTTACCACCAAATATACTGATTAGTACATGGTTCTTAATAATTATTTGCTAGGAGGCAAAAAAGAAGAGTGCATGAATAAGAGTGATCCTTGGGTATCTTTGGTAGTATTACTGACTACAGTTGCTATTCATTGTGACTCCATGAAAAAAGTTAATAATATACTTTTTCTTAATTTCATTTGATATGCCATTTCTTTTGAAAATTGCTCAAATTCATTCTCTATAATTACAGTTTCCTGTATCTGACTTCTTCTAGAGCTTTCCTTCTGATTATTTTCATGCTAAATACTAATGCATGATCCTTCTTTACCAGTAATTAGGTGTCATTTATAATGTAGTCCCTGATTATATTAATTTATCCAAATAGACTTGGTCTTTTTAATTTACTTTTATTTTGCCATTTTTACTTATACACCTAAAATGGCATGTTCTCAAGTAGATGTACATAGCAGCACCGAAAATAAATGATTTTGGTCTTCTCCTTAGCTTTTCAACATGAATGGCTGCTGAAGATATTTATTTTATTAAATGCCAAATGTTGAATGGTGTGTAAAATTGACTTTCAGATTGTGGGGCTATCTCGTTTTATTCTTATTTCTAACAGTTATCTTAAAAATTCAGAAATTATTTGAAACAAGAAGAGTTCTGTAATATTATTTACAATAGAACTTAACTAGTGGACCGAATGCCTTATTTACAGGCAGTGTACAATTCTGAGCAGAACTGGCTAGTCAGGGGGCGCCTGGGTGTTTCAGTGGGTTAAAGCCTCTGCCTTAGGCTCAGGTCATGATCTCAGGGTCCTGGGATTGAGCCCCGCGTCGGGCTCTCTGCTCAGCAGGGAGCCTGCTTCCCCCCATTCTCTGCCTACTTGTGATCTCTCTCTCTGTGTCAAATAAACAAACAAACAAACAAATAAATAAATAAATAAAATATTTAAAAAAAAGTTCTTAAAAAAGAGAAGAAAAGAAAAGAAAAAAAAAAAGAACTGGCTAGTAGGCATGTGAGATGCTGTGCTAGAAGAGATCTCTTCACCATTTATAATCACCACTTCTCCATTTCATAATACTTAGACAAAGGTTCTATCTGGCTGTCTGAGAATATGTGACTTTATAAGGTTCCTGTGCTTGATACGGGAGTACAAGGTTGAAACCTGAAAGTTTTAGGCTTTTTGCCTACAATATCTGGAAAGAACGTGAGTGGCCAAGGTTCTTGTCACTCCACTCTCTACGAATATATCTTTTTTCATTTTTAAGAGGTAGTGTTTTTTCTGACGTATAATCAAATTAGGCTTCATTAGCAACACCTCAAGACAATTAAAAGGTAATGCATGACATACAGATTTAGGCTTATGAAATTACCTGGTCTTCCCGAGAAGTTCCCTTCTTTGCCTGTTGCTTCCTTAGAGCTTCGTACTTTTGCTTTTCTCTTCTGTATTCTGCAACAGCATCATCAGGGGCAGTTTCATCCTCTGAAGAATAATAGAATATTCTTAGAATAAATACAAAAAGGCTGTGTGGTTTCATATTAACACCTATGCTTATTACAGAAGAGGAGGTCAGAACCTGGGATTGGTTTTCACCCATTTAAAAATCAAACCAGGGGTATGTGCTATGGCAAATGCTGTGAAATGTGTAAGCCTGATGATTCACAGACATGTACCCTGGGGCAAATAATACATTATATGTTAATAAAAAATAAAAAAAAAATCAAACCAGGGACATCTGGGTGGCTCAGTTGTTAAGCATCTGCCTTTGACTCAGGTCATGATCCCAGGACCCTGGGACTGAGTCCCACATTCTCCCTCTGTTCCTCCCCCTGCTCCTGTTCCCTCTCTTGCTGTCTCTGTCAAATATATAAATAAAATCTTAAAAAAAAATAAAACCAATAAACGGATCCATCTCCACAACTATTTCCTGTGCTAGACAGTGGTCAGTATTGACTTATCAACCAATTTTATAAATATCTTTATTATATAATGTATTATTATAGTTCTCATTTGAGTATAATATTATCTATCTTACTTTTAAAATAATTAAGATTTTCCTAAATTTCAGCACTGCTATTTTACATTCATCTCCTGTTTATAAGATGCAATCATTTGATATTGGTTGATTTTCCAATTACCTGCCGCTTCTGTTCCTCAGTTAAAGCAACAACAATAGCAACAACTAATAAACAAGTTCAATTTGATGTCATCATAAAAAACAAATATATCCAACAAATAAGTCAGGACAGCTATCAAAAACAGATAAAGTAATTTTTACTAAGTTAAAAGTTAGAAAACCAATTTATAGATTTGATCCTGCAATACCTCCCTATGAAGATTAGTTAATATCTGGGATTATGAAGCACAGTTTTGTCTCAAGAAAAAAGCACCAACATTTTATATTAACTTACATGTGCACATATCAGTGAAAATTTATGATTAAAAAAAACAAAAAACCAACAACCTATCTCTTCTTATCTTTGGCTAGCAAACCAAGATGGGCCAGATGTAATCAAGAATGGCAGTAATCTTTCTATTCAAGCCTTAGTTTGTTGCTTACCTCTTTGTTACATGGTTTGAAGAATGTTATTAATGTGCAGTGTATTAACAATCAGCCATTTTGTTTGAGATTTTTCTAATGCTGTGACATTTGCTGCATAAACTCAACTGTGTGAAAAATCTGGTCAACTATTCTATTTCATAACCGAGTATATCACATTAGTATAAGTACTTCTCTTTATAATACTATCAACTATGAATAATCATAGCACATTAATTTTTTATTTTTATTTCTCAGCAATATATTCTGAATAATTTCCTTAGTTTTATAATTCACTTTATTAATCCTTTGTTTAGTTGTATCTAATCAGTTTTTAAGACATAAGCTGAGCCATTGATTTTAATAATTACATTTTTTATTTCTAGATATTCTTTTTTGTTATTCTTCAAATTCACCTGTTCTTTTAATAGTCTCAGTCTTTTATTAAGATATTTAGTCCTTAAAAAAATCTCTTTTAATTATTTAAAACACCGGTTATGTTGTATCTTTCAGATTCCTCTTGGGGTCTTTCTGTTATGTCTTCTCTCGTCCTCGGCTCATCATTTCTCTATGTGTTTTCTGATTTTTGATTGTGAGTTTATCTTTAGCTAGAGCTGCATCTCCATCATGCTCTGTAGGAATCCTAGGCACCCAGGATTGTTTAAGAATTTCTACAAAAAACTTTTGCATTTGTTTCTACCGGACAATTTAGGGGTTCCAGTAGTCTAGAGACATTTTTTTTTTCCAAGTTGATTTCTTGACTTAGGATTCCTATACCATATAGGGAATGTATATTCAGACTTTGTAGCCATGCCTGGCAGAGGTTTAGAGTTTTGATTTTTTGAGAAACCTTTTTTTTTTTTTTTTTGAATCTCCCTCACATAGAGGTCTGAAACATGACAAGCTTCATTGTGGCCTTCCTGACTAGGTGGAGTTTTTCTAGTTTCCATTTCTCTTGAGCCATGGCCACATCTCTCTCTAAGTCTGAGATTAAAACTCCCAGCTGCTAACTAGTAGAGCCTACATCTGGTTCCATTACCCCCTGGGCAACTGTAATATCACCTTGCCCACTTAATGCTCTGGTTTTGCTTCCCCTTTGTTTCTGGTACCTAGACTTTTCTTTTTTTCTTACCTTCTCTCTTCCCTCTGTTTCTCTCTCTTAAGCTTAACTAAGTATTTAAATTGGGCTGGATAATATTTTATCCAGCATTTCTATATATTTGTAGGAGAAGGAAGGTCTGTGCTAACTCAGTTTATGTTGCCAGAACAGGAAGTAGCACATTCATTTCTCATGTGCTTGAATCCCCCTGAATAAACAAAAATTGAATAAGTGACTGGATGATTTTAGTGACATAAAACTGGCTAATAAAATACACAAGGAATTTGAAAAGTTTAGTTTCTCTAAGTACAGATTGTTCTACTTTTACTTTTCTTATAGATCTCAATATACAGTGGATGATAACTCATAAATAATAATGATGTAGTATGATGACTTGTCATTTACTGAAATCTGTACAAAACATGCTAAATAAATAGGAATGAAGAGTGGTGGGAAAAAAGAACATTTATTAAAGAGTATATTTAGGCACCATGTTAAAGTGCTTTGATAATCTATGAAGGATCCATAAACCAGATGAAGAAACAGGAATTACAGTATGGTAGAGCTGGGATTTCAGCACAGATCTGTATGATACAAAAGGCCCACACTGTGCCCTAGTGACTTCAATTAAAATTTCCATCCAGAAAATAAAATTTTATCTAGTGTCTCTCATATGTGGGCATTCTAAGAAATGCTATGAAAGACATCTAAAACATAAATGATACAAACTTTTCATTCTATAATGTAGTCTAAAGGGTGAAACAAACCAAGATATGTGAAGAGCTAAGAAATCAAGTCACTGACTTTATGTTTCAAATTGCTGATTCCTTAGAGGGCTTAAAGCTTACCTACGTTATAGTATTAGAATAAAGCATCTCAGCTATCTCTGAGATAATATAGGTAGGTAATATATGTAAAAGGGTCTGGTGAAGAGAATGTCCAACATCACTATAATCATCAGTTTATCACTGGAGTATCAGTTCACTAGAGCACCAGAGTTAGAAGTTACCTTGAGAATCTTCTAATCTCCCTTCTCAGTTTATAAGTGAGGTAATCAGTGTTTAGGTAAATTAAGTTACTCAGCCAGTCTCCTAGGGGGATCACTAGCAGAGCCTGGGCTAAAACGTGTGTTCTGACTCTTAGTTTAGGTGACAAAGTTAAGTATGGCACTTCTGTCCCTGCATGTTATAAAGAATGCCTTTAACTCCTCCTCTAAGAGCTAGTCAGAAACTTAATCCTTGCTCCACTTGAATCTCTTCACTGTGAAAACTTTTTGTTCTTAACATAAAAGGACAATGACTACTCAACTGTAGTTACTTAGCTAATGAACCAATGGTATCCATTTACAAATCTCATTTTATAGATAAAGGGCTTATTCCCTCCACTGTCTCAGAACCAGAGCTCAAGGAGCTTAACAGCTCCAAGTAGCTGTTACATTCATTCATTTTTTTATTTTTATTTTTTTTAAGATTTTTTTATTATTTATTTATTTGTCAGAGAGAGAGAGAGAGAGAGCACAAGCAGGCAGAGTGGCAGGCAGAGGCAGAGGGAGAAGCAGGCTCCCCGCTGAGCAAGGAGCCTGATACGGGACTTGATCCCAGGACCCCGGGATCATGACCTGAGCCGAAGGCAGCTGCTTAACCAACTGAGTCACCTAGGAGGAGGTCCATTCATTCATTTTTTTAAAAAAATTCATGAATAATCAGTATGTATCAGAAACTGTTAGTATGGCTGCTTATAAATTATTTTAAATATACTGGGATCTAGTACTTCAAGGAAATTTTTGAAGAATTCCCATAATAAATGAAAACTTTTATATGAATAAAAGTAATATGTTACTGCTAATAGTAAATAGCATTTGAAAACAAAAGGGATAGACTTTAATGGATACAGAAAATATCAATGCTAGTGATACCTAGTTGTATCTTATCATACTTTCTGGAAGCTAAAAAACAAATATGTTTTTTAAATCAAATTTTATATACACCAGCTCTTAATTCTAGGAAAAGTACCAGACTTGAAAAGAGATATACATGATAGCTAACATTTTAAGTACTCATTATGTGCCAGATACCAGTACCTGAATTACTTGGGTAATCCTGACAACAACCTTATGAGGAAGGCATAGTATTAGCCCCATTTTGCTGATAAGGAAATTAAGGTAGTAAAAGGTTAAGTAACATCAAAGGGACTATAAACATGAGAATATAAACCCATGTAGTCTGGTTCTAAATGACAAGTTTTTAACCACCTTGGTTATTTCTTCTTCATGTTTGACAGACAAGAAAACAGAAAGTACTCCAATCTGACATAAAAAGGCATCAGGTTACGAGTTGGGTATATCTAATGACATAAAATCCTACCAAAAAAGGTTCTAAATTCCTCCCAGACCATGATAAATGGGAAATACAGTTTGCCAAACAGTGGGTTTATGTAAATAATTTCTACCTAGTTAGAATTCTTTATGACTTTTTCTTGGTAATCCTTAATTAGTTATATTTTCCCCCTCATTTGAACCTTTAAATGGTTTAAACAGTATATCACAGCTGCTTCTTTGTCTGTATTGCCCCCTAGGGTACAAACACACATGGCAGGAATTATGCCCTGTTTGTGGCCGAGCATATGCCTTGCATATAGTATGTACTCGATAAATAGTAACTGAATAGACAAATGAACAATCTGACCATTTTTAGATCTTAAATTACAACAGTGTCCATAGTAGCCTTATTGCTTTTGCTGGATGAAAGACCCTTTGAGGGACTTGTAGGGGCTTAGAGCCCTTAGCACACAAATACAAATACTTTTTCTGCATTAAATTGAGTTACAGATAAATAATTTCTGACATGTTTTAGGTAAGAGGAATAGAAGTAAACTTTAAGGCAATCACTTCTGATTACTTGAACACTGAGCTTTCTGGGTAGAATCTGTAAGCACTGTAGCCATTCATTTAAGCTTTACTATCTCCTTGAAGAGCTACTGGGGATAAACTCTATATTCTCTCTCTAGTCAGAATGCCTATTTTTTGGTTTGTTTTATTGGGAAAATCCAGTATGGAAATTACAATAATGGGGATATTCTTTGACATTAAGATGAGAGCCTACATATAACATACCTTTTATTATCATTTTCATAATTATAATCCATAGTATTTATTGAATGACAAGAGGTTAAATTTGTATTAATTTTGGGGGTTATTTATTTATTAAAAATTCTATTTATTTATTTGAGAGAGAGAGAGAAAACGAGCAGTGGGGAGAAGCAGAGGGAGTGAGAGAGAGAGAGAGAAGCAAACTCCCTACTGAACAGAAAGCCTGATGCAGAGTTTGATCCAGGACCCCAAGATCATGACCTGAGCTGAAGGCAGACTTGTAACTGAGTGAACCACTGAGGCGCCCCTGCACTAATTTTGTCTTAAAGATAATTAAAAGTTGCTTAGATGATGTCTTTAAAAAGTGAATCAGAAGAAAACTGGCCTCTTTATCCTATGAAACTGCCAAGATGAAAATTATCCACAATAAAATTATTAATAGAGGTGTCTATATGCACATTACAGAGACTAGGCAGAAGTTTAGAGGAAGACTAGGCTGAAAGTTTAATTTCTTTCTGTACTGTGAACTAAAATAAATCCATGATTTGAAAGTTTCATTTCTTTCTGTACTATGAACTAAAATAAGAAATCCATGATTTAATTCATTTTATTTATTTATTTAAAATTTTATTTATTTATTTGATAGAGAGATCACAAGTAGGCAGAGGCAGGCAGAGAGAGAGAGAGAGCGGGGGTGGGGGGGGAGAAGCAGGCTTCCCACAGAGCAGGGGAAGCCCGATGTGGGGCTCGATCCTAGGACCCAGAGATCATGACCTAAGCTGAAGGCAAAGGCCTTAACCCACTGAGCCACCCGGACACCCCTAATTCATTTTATTTAACCATTTATTATTTTCAGCATATTTTTTATGTTACGCATTGAATACTGGCTCCATCTGGTGGTCAAAATAAGCCAAAAGTTCCATGAAAATAAGTCAAAAGTGGTTAAATAATTCAGGAACTGCCTGAAGTAAGCTTGAACACTGAACACTGACATATGCTTCATTATTGAACAGTGACTAAATGGAATTCAGTCTACATTTACGTGGAATTTTTCTTTTCCTTTGCTGTTGTTTATCCTAGCTTCATTGCTTCATGTTATTTTAGCCCTAAAATAATCCTCAAAATAAATAGACAATATTTTCCTGTGTTCTTCTATTAGCTGATTAGAGAAATGTGAAGGTGACAAATTATAATACAGCTAAATTAATCCAGACTTTTAGACTGTATTCCATTTTGAATATAAATACAAAAATACTTATTTTCAGTATCTGTATTTTATGAATTTGACTATGATATGCCTTTGTGGTGGTCAGCTTTTGTTGAACTTAATGGGAGCTCTTGATGCTTCCTGGATTTTGCTGTCTGTGCCTTTGTGGTGGTCAGCTTTTGTTGAACTTAATGGGAGCTCTTGATGCTTCCTGGATTTTGCTGTCTGTGTCCTTCCCCACATTTGGGAAGTTTTCAGCTATAATTTATTTGAATAAACCTTCTGCCCATTTTTCTCTCTCCTCATCTTCTGGGACGCGTATGATATGAATGTTACTACATTTTAATAAGTTGTTGAGTTTCCTAAGTCTACTATTGTGATTCATTACTTTTCTTTCTCTCTCCTTTTCAGCTTCATAATTTTCCATAGTTTTATCTTACATATTGCCGATTCACTCCTCTGATTTGTCCATCTTTATTTTCATGGCCTCCATTTGGATTTGCATCTCGGTTAGAGCACTTTTTTTTTTCAGATTTTATTTATTTATTTGAGAGAAAGAGTGAGAGAGCACAAGTGAGAGCAGAGGGAGAAGCAGACTCCCTGCTGAGCAGGGAGCCCAACGTGGGGCTCAACCCTGGGGATTCGAGGATCATGACCTGAGCCGAAGGCAGACGCTTAACTGACTGAGGCACCCAGGTTACCCTCGGTTAGAGCATTTTTAATTTTGGCCTGAGTAGATTTTAGTTTTGTTTTTTTTTATCTCCGCACAAAAATATTGACTTTCAGCTGTATTACTATTAAATATTTCTAACAGGGGTAGCCTGTGAATAAATGAGAGTTCATATCTAGGGGTTCTGTATATTTATAATCTACTGGCTACTTAATTATTTAATTCACCATAAAAGGAGTATTTCCACAATCACAACAGAAAATATTAGCACTAAGAAGTTCTTAGGCAGCAATAACCTGCTCCTTTATAGATGAAAAAACTGAGGTTCAGAGAGGTCAAATTTTTGACCTCTTGGTCAAAATCTTGGATTATCAGAATCCAGATCTTCTGACAACTCAATGTTGTTTCCTCTCTATATACACTACTATGTGTACTTTCTCTTTGGAATGTGTAATCACCACAGATGTATTTCATTATAGTCTAATAATCACTTTGAAATTATATACATTTATACTACAATGTGACCATTCATAAAATGGCATGACTCTCTAATATAGATTTAATTCTTTAATTAGGAGTTTTCTTAATTTTAATTTTTGTTATTTTCCCTTAAGTTATTAGAAATTTTTTAAAACTTATTTTAATGCCCTGGTCTTATCCAAATACAAAATTTTACCTTTTACTTTCCCAAGTATATTGCTTCGTGGAGTTTATAGTTCAAGTAGCAGTCATGTTGGTAATAACTTATATAACAACACATAAATTAGTTACCACAAAGTATTACACTAAAAATCAATTCAAATGAATTAAATGAACTTATCTAATACATTAAGAGATGAAGAGAACTTATGTCAGTAAAGGTAAGTTCTGAACCCTAAACATGAAATTGCTTTAAATTACTAATACAATTTTCTATTATATAGACTCTATCTGATAAATTTTTTTATCAGATGTTTCTCCACTTTTCTTAGTAATGATCACAAGAAATAATCACAGTATAAAAATGAGTACTGAGAATCATTGAGGGACATGAATAGTTCTACTTCAAAGTAGCCACAACTTTCCACCTGTCAGCTCTAGTCTGTTGTTTCTGTTCAAATTTACTTCATTCTTCCTCCCTTGGACCCTAGGATTAGCACAGAGATTGACTGATGTTGCCCCCAGGTTTCTCAACAGAGCACACTTTGTCTACTTCTCCAGATGGTGTGACCCACAGTTCTTGCAGTTTGATGGCCATCTTGACAACATCCCTACATTGACCTGTCATTCTGGATATGGAAACTACAAATTTTATACTCTGTGTTGTAGCAGTAAGAAAAAAAATAAAAATTCTTTAAGATAAAAAGATTTTATGAAGCCAATCAGGGCAGATACTAAAGAAAGAATTGCTACCTAAAATTGCCTAAGGCTATAATTTTCCTAGTAAATTAAACACTGAAGAATATCTGCCTTTCTAATAGTACTTAAAGGAGAGCTCTACTGTTTTGTAGTAAATTTATGAGGTACTTTTCTCCAAGTAGTTATAAGAGTTTACAGACCAGTTCAAAATAGTCCTTAAATACTTGCATGTGTGATACGCATGGGCTTCTTTTTATCCCCTGTGTGACTGAGGCCTTGAAGCAATAAAGTGGCTTCTAAAATATAAGTTAAGACCACTACTACTAGCGCTATCATCACTTTTTAGGACCTAGCATGTCTGAGATACAATATTAAGAACTCTGTGACTGCTTTCTCACTTAATTCTTTTTCTTATAACAACACAATGGGTATTATCTTCTCTATTTTATGCAAGAGGAAACAGGTTTAGAGAGGTTAAGTATCTTGCTTAAGGTTATATGGCTAATAAATAATAGAGCAAGGATTTGAAATCAGGGCTGTCAGACTTCAAAGCCCATGCTGTTTCTATTCTATTACACTGCAAGCAGTTATGGGGACGAAGGGGGGCACTAGTGTGTATGGGAGTGAGTGAAACATAGATGGTTCCCAATGTTAAGAAGCTTAAAAGCTGGAAAAGGGATAAGACAGCTATACTCTTGAACTGTGCGGTGTTACAAATGACATAAGAGAGGTCCTGATAAAGTACTTAGGAAATTCATACAGAGGAGACAGAGGAAAGGTGGGAGGAGGAAGTGGCAGCATAACGGGGCCTTGTAGGAGAAAGATTAAGCTGTAAGGTAGAAGGTACAGCATAACCAAGCAGGAAGACACCATAGGACAGCATGCACATGAGAAAAAGAAAAAAATATTCTGTGAAAGTGAAGAATGGGTGAATAAGATGGGAATAAGGAAAATAAGAAAAATCTGATCATGCAAATAGCTAAGTGCTAGATTAATGAATTGGAACTTTATTTTGATAAGTAACAAGTAGCCACAAGACATATCTTCTAGGTCTATAATGCAAGGAAATCATTTACAAGTATTTGCGAGCCTTTTGTTAAACTAAACGAAGTGTGTTGAACCACCCTACATTGGTATGTTGTTTGAACTCATTTCTAAAAAAAAAATAAAAATAAAGTGTATTTTCTTATTATGATACTAGTTTGAGTTAGTTGGTAAAATGGAGGCTAAAGTTGCAAGTTTCCTGATGCCCACACTTCTCTTAATGAAAACAATGCCTTCTTCGGTAGTTCAGTGAACAAGGAGACAAAGGCAAGTGAGAGAGAGACTGACTGACCCAAAATCTTGTTAGGATTTTCCCTAATTAGCTTAGGAAGGAATTTTGAAAAGTATCCTGGTAAAATTATTTTTCCATATCTATCAGAATAGTCTAACTTAAACGTGAAAGTATGTACAAGTACTTCAAAGTACTATGCCCAGTTGTTTCTGGCTGTGTTCACTATCTCAGAATTTTTGAACCTGCCAAGACCATATTCTCTACTATAGGTACACTTATTCTGATTTAGATTTTACCCCTCTTTCTCAATTTCCATCTTTTTTTTTTTAAAGGTTTTTTTTTATTTACTTGAGATAGAGACAGTGAGAGAGAGCATGAGAGGGGAGAAGGTCAGAGGGAGAAGCAGACTCCTCGTGGAGCCGGGAGCCGGACGTGGGACTCGATCCCGGAACTCCGGGATCATGACTCGAGCCGAAGGCAGTCGCTCAACCAACTGAGCCACCCAGGCGCCCCTCTCAATTCCCATCTTAAATGATATCTCTAACAAACTAAATTTTGAGAGGAGGTGAGGGTAGGACAAAGGTCATCAAGTTATGCGTCATCTGAAGTCAACCTGTGTTCCGATATGCTTTCTGGAACCTGGAGTTGGAGTCTCAGTTGGATGGGGATTACCTTGCTTAGTCTTACTGGTACTGCTGTGAGGCTGTAGGCCAGCCCTCAGTCTGCTAATTCTGGCTTCCAGCTAACAGGTCATTTTGCCTGTAGCTTATTTGATTTTATTTTTTATTTATTTGTTTTTTTAATTTTCTCTTTCTTTCTTTCTTTTTTTAAAGATTTTATTTATTTATTTGACAGAGACAGACACAGCAAGAGAGGGAACACGAGTAGGGGAAGTGGGAGAGGGAGAAGCAGGCTTCCGGCTAAGCAGGGAGCCTGATGCGGGGCTCGATCTCAGGACCCTGGCATCATGACCTGAGCCAAAGGCAGATGCTTAAAGACTGAGCCACCCACGCGCCCCTGTTTTTTAATTTTCTTAAGGAAACAATGCTTTGCAGCTTTATAGTGGAAAGAATATTGAACAGAAGTTCTGACTCCTCAAATCTGTTTCAGTTAGGCTGAGTACTAAATGTCTTTAATGCTTTGGTTACTTCGTTTGCAAACGGTAACTATAGGACTTGTTTAATCTACTTCCTGGGACTGTTACAGAACTAAATGTAGGGGCGCCTGGGTGGCTAAGTGGGTTAAAGCCTCTGCCTTTGGCTCAGGTCATGATCTCAGGGTCCTGGGATCAAGCCCCGCATCAGGGTCTCTGATCAGTGGGGAGCCTGCTTTCCCCTCTCTCTCTGCCTGCCTCTCTGCCTACTTGTGATCTCTGTCTCTCTGTCAAATAAATAAACAAAATCTTAAAAAAAAAAAAAAGAACTAAATGTAAAGAGGCATGTGACAAGACTTTGTAAACTGTTCATATTATATAAATATGAGGTATTATCATTTGGCACTGGATACAGGGCACCATATTTTATATCTATAAGCTACTTTATAGTTATGGCTCCCTTCAAAAAATTAAATCTCATTTGAAGAAGCAAGGAGTAAATATAATATTTTTCACTTTATTAACATATTTGAATAAAAAAATTTCTGTATATTAAGTCAAATTTTCAAAGCAGTGATAAAATTCATAACTAGAAGTGGAAAATCCTTTTGTGAAGTGAATTATCAAAACTTAATTTATATTTCCACAAATTTGTATGTTCAAATGTAGCATTCTTATCATGACACTTGCCTATGAATCTGAATTTGCTTAAGAATAATCTGGGTTGCCTGGCTGGCTTAGTTGGAGCATGTGAGTCTTGATCTTGGGGTTGTGAGTTTGAGCCCCACATTAGGTATAGGGATTACTTAAAAAAATAAAATCTTAAAAAAAAAAAAATAAGTACTGTCTGCTGGCATATGGTAGGATGGAAAATGCTCTGCTCTACTTATCCTACTTGTACAAATAGTGCTTTCCATGTGCCAGTCAGTATTCTAAGTGTTTTATGCATGATAACTTATTTAAATATAACAGGGAAGGAGTTGCCACTAGACGTATCCTTTTGAAAAAGCTGAAATTGGGAAAGGCATGTGATGAGTGAATGCCAGTGAGCTCTGACTGAGATGGGTCCCAAAGCTGGACCCAAGAATGTGCGTTCCTCGAGGGCAGGAACTTTTCTGTTTTATTCACCATTTTATGACCAGAGATTGAAAAAGTGCCTATAAGGTTTCAGATACTTGACAGATATAACTTAAATGAATTGGTTAAGATTTATTTTTAAAAGGAAGGTGATTTTTGAGAGGAAAATGAATTCCTAGGGAAAGTAATTGAAAGAGAGGGTGGGGAGAAGGAAGGGACAAAGCAGGAGTCTGAATAACTGGCCTTCCTTGTCCCAAACCTTGAAAAGCTGTAGTCATCAGGTGCCACCTTAAGCTTAATGTCTCTGAACATTTCTTTTGTGGTACCTGTAGCCAAGAAATGATCAGGAAACAATGGAAATATAATACTCATTAGGATGATAGATCAACTAAAGTTAAAGTCTCTGAACTCTGTATTATAAAAACATATGTGCTGGGGAAAGAAAAAAAGTTATTTGTTAAAGTGCCTGAGCTTTGAAATGGCATTAATTAATTAGTTAATAAAGAAGAATTATTTGGGTTCATCTGATTAATTACATAAGCTGAAATTATTAACTAAAGCTATCTTCTATTTTTTTCTTGGTGAAGTGAAAAATTTCTCACCTTCTTATTTTGGATTAGAACATAATTACAGACACTTTCTCACTGATTAATTAAAAAAAAAAAAAAAACAACCTTTGGCTTAGTCACAAAACAAAGCCAACACATTGAATGGACTGGGTTCAATATTTTGAGTTAGCAACTTCATTCTCTTCTTAGCTTTGTCACTCACTGGAGTGAAGGCTTGAGTTGCCTCACAAATGCTTTGTCTCTATTGTCTTAGATGGTAAATTCATTATTAATTGCTATTTACTTTAAGGCATTTAATGTGGTAAATTAATTAGTATGCTACACTGTTAAAATATCCAAGGCAGTAAAAGCATGGATAATAGAAAAATAAGCAAGCCAACCTTGAGAAGTATTTCTGAGAAATTGAGTTGACTGGATTATATTCTAGGAATATAATCATATATTGGGCTGTAGTCTGCCTAACATCTTAGGCAGTAGTCTGCCTAACATCTTAACAAGATACCACAGACCATTAAGACTTTGGCTATAGTAAATATTGCAACCATTTTCTCTTTAACTACGATCAAATTGGTAAGAATAAACATAATTATTCTTTTATATTTGCCTCATATGGCAACTCATCACAGTGTGGAATGAAGTGTAAGAGACTTCTCTATGGGTTTGTGGAAGACAAAGTACAAAGGACCTATTTTTGTTGTTTTTCTATCACAGACTCAGTCTCCTTATGTCACAAATAATACTGCAAATAAGATGTTCAGAAATAAACCAGATAAAAGTGGTAAAAAGGAAACTGATGGTGCTCATTCTTGGTTGGGATTATCTGAAAGGAGACCAAACTGTAAGGTTGCTTCTAGAGAGAAAGTACAGTGATACAGTGTGTTGTATACACTATGAAATAACAATAAAAATAGGCACTTACATAGTATAATAAAACTTCTATTTAGTATTCTTTCTTAGGTGTTTGAAGAGTAAATAGACATTCTGTCATTAAGCTTAAATTATTGTAGTAAGGGAGAGGGTAAAAATGACTGCATGAAAAATTCCATATCCTTTCCACTCTGTGTTTCACATACACACATTGCAAGATAAGAAAAGGTGACATGCTTTCTTTTATCTCAGTGCATTTGCATGCACTGTATCCTCTGTTGGAAACACTTTCATTCAACTAACTTACTCATGTGAACCAGTAGCTTCAAAAATTTATAAAAGTTGAGAGGTTTCTTAGTGTACAAAATGACCCACTTGAGAGGTGAAAAGAATATATTGGAATGCTTTATTTATTTGTTGGTAATACATTTATTTGTTTATCTATTTATATATTTATTTTTAAAGTAAGCTCCGTGCCCAGCATGGGGCTTGAACTCATGACCCTGATATCAAGAGTCACATGCTCTAGCAACTGAGCCAGCCAGCTACCCCAAGAATGTTATTTATATTTAAACTATTAATTTTTTGTTGTATGTTCTAAGTAGTACACAATATATGTGTTTGGTAATAACTACATATGAGTCATAAATACATTTAAAAATACGTATTTTGAAAATGTTCACCATTTATTTTACAACCCAAATGTCCATCAGTTGACAAATAAATAAATAAAATGTGGTGTAGCCATAAAAGGGAATATCACTTAACTGTAATGGGGAATGAAGTATTTGATACATTCTACAACATAGATGAGCCTTGAAAATATGCTAAATAAAAGAAGCCAATCACATATGAAACATCTAGAATAGAGAAATCTATACAGACATAATGTAGATTAGTGGTTACCAAGGGCTAGGTGAGGGGAGGCTGAGACTATCGCAGGAGATGGTAAAGGGTACAGGATTTCCTTTAGAGATAATGAAAATGTTCTAAATTGACTGTGGTGATAGTTGAAGATACCTATGAATATACTAAAAATCATTAAATTGCACACTTTAAATGGGTGAATTGTATGGTATATGAACTATATCTCAATAAAACTGTAAAAATAAAATAAAAAACTTTATTCTGCAGGTGTAATAAAACATTTTTGGAGACCAATGGTCTCAATAACTGATGATTCTACTTGGGTTTGTGCATCTAGATTTAATTGCCTTTCTTTTGCTCCCTCAAACCTTCATGAGAATATATACCATGTTGTATTAATTACTGGTAGTTTGTCTCTTTCGCCCGCTAAATTACAAACCATATATCCTCACCCCATGTCATGGACTAAAATAATTTTCAGGTGGCTTAAGCAATTAAAGTAAAAGTAAAAATAATGAAAGAACTCCAGGAAGAGACAGATGAATATTTAAGCCAACTTGACCAGGTATCTGGGGAACTTCAAAAAGTATTGACACCCTGGGTTTCACTTCCCGAGCTTTGGGATTTCCAGGTGATTCTAATGTATAAGAAAGCTTGGGAACCACAGTCATGTAGTGATGAAGGAGAAATCAGAAAATGCATCTTAGAGAAATGGCCTTAAACAGCAACTTGAATATTGAGGCAGTATTCATTGCATACGGAATGCATTCTAGGAAGAGGAAGTTGTGACAGTGAGCGCTGAAGTGGGGGATAGGTTGGTATGTGAAAAAATTTAGCCTGTATGGAGCATAGGATGCCTAATGAGAGATGAGACTGGTGTGGTAGGCAAAGTTTAGCCACGTAGGGCCTTGTATGGCCTGCAAAGGATTTCATCCCATAGGAAATGAGATGCCATTAAAGAATTTTATGAAGGGGATTGACACATGATCAAGTTTGTGCTTAAGAAAAGCCACACACAGAATGCACTGGCAGGATCTAAGATTAGCAACAGAGATCTGTTGGCAGCCTGTTAGCAGGTTGTTAAAATAGTCCAACAGAAAAATTGTGGCTGAAAGGGTCACGGTAGGATGTAAGTAAGGCACTAGAAACCTATAGGAAAGGGGTGGAGTTTGTTAAGAAAAATGTACAGAGAACAGATTTGTTTTGAGGTTATTATAGTCTTTTCAGATCTAAATCTAATTCTATTCATCCAAGAAAATATGCAAACACTAACCCCTCATCGACATGTGATGAATGATGTTTTTCTCTAAAAATACATCTAGGTATGTAGACAATGAAACAATATTCAAAATAATTCTCCCTGAGGTCTTGGATTTCATTTTCATTTTAGGAAATCTTTTTTTTTTTAAAGATTTATTTATTTATTTGAGAGAGAGGGAGAGGGAGGGAGCGGAGGAAGGGTAGAGGCAGAAGGAGAGAGAGATTGCTCAAGCAGTCTCCCTACTTAACGTGGTAACACAGGGCTAGATCTCACAACCCTGAGATCATGACCTGAGCTGAAATCAAGAGTCAGATGCTCAACCAACTGACCCGCTCAGGTACCCCCAGTTTGGGAAATCTTAAGAAATTCTTTATTTTCTAAGTAAGATAATACATTCCCTGAGGTTATAGTTTCTACATTTCCCAAGGTTCCTAAAAGAAAAATTACATCTAAAATAACAAGTAAAAAACACCAACTAAATAAAATTAAAATTCTTTTGAAAGGTGCTATGAGCTCTAAAGATTGGATAAGTCTTCCCAATCAGAAAGTCCTTCCCCACATTAAAGTTAGTGGTTGTCAAGGTCAAAAACTGTTACCTGATCCTCATCGAAACTGGGTTCTACTCATTCTTTCTGACTTAAGATTATTTCTTCTACAGAATCAAAGTTCAATAAACTATTGAACTTTTGGTACAGAAATGAAGATGTTCAAGGAGTGTACCCTTTCCTCTAGGCAGGCTCATTTTTCCATTCCATCACCCTCAGTGAAGCTTTCCTTGACTATAGCAGTTCTTTTAAAATTATTTTTTTTAATTTTATTTATTTATTTGATAGAGAGAGAGATCACAAGTTGGCAGAGAGGCAGGCAGAGAGAGAGAGGGGGAAGCAGGCTCCCTGCTGAGCAGAGAGCCCGATGCGGGGCTCGATCCCAGGACCCTGAGATCATGACCTGGGCCGAAAGCAGAGGCTTTAACCCACTGAGCCACCCAGGCGCCCCTATAGCAGTTCTTACTGCTCTGAATATCTCTACATGTTATAGCTCATCTGCATACCAAAATTTAAGTAAGCACTTAAAATACTATTAATTATGAATACTGTTTAATTATGACTCTTAGTTATTACTACAGTTTCAGTATTAAATATAAACTGTCTCTTTCCCATGATTAGTCTTGTTCTATGTAGCAGAGACAAGCTACTTTAGAACTAGAGAAAAGCATTCTGTGGGTTTGGGGAACGTTATTTAGCATAGTGCTGTTAGACATTTATTCAAACCCAGTGGTTTTTTAGCTCTTCGTACTGTGACGTATCATAGGAAATATTTTTTCATATTAACTCTACACACATATATGTTTGGTATATAGCTAACATATAAAACTGTATGTAAGGTTAAGACATAAAATTACTGACATGTTTTGTTTATCTACAAAAATGGCAGTTTTGGGGCACCAGGGTGGCTCAGTGGGTTAAAGCCTCTGCCTTCCGTTCAGGTGATGACCTCAGTCCTGAGATTGAGCCCCGCAGAGCCCTGCATCAGGCTCTCTGCTCAGCAGGGAGCCTGCTTCTCCCCCTTTCCTCTCCCCTCTTCCCGCCCCGCCGTCTGCCTCTCCGCCTACTTGTGATCTCTCTCTCTGTCAAATAAATAAATAAAATCTTTTTTTAAAATGTTAATTTTATTTTGTTCAACAACATGTAAAGAAAAAAAATTCAAAATTTCATAAAAGGATATTTACCCTAACTACGTGATACATTCTTATGTTTTCTTGTCTATGCTATTGAATTAAATAAAAAGTGTTGATTAAGATATGCTACCGATTTCTATGATTCACCAGTGAATTACTGGCTACAATTTGAAAAACCCTGCTCTAACCTCTAACCTGTAGCCTAGACTAACTAGATAAAGGCATTCTGAGACAGAGAAGAGCAGCAAGGTAAAGATGAAGCAAGTAATAAAGATGGTGCAACTGCCTGGAAACTCTGTGCCCTTAGCAGAACTGGCAAAGATCATACTAACTGGAGAGAATTCAGAGATTGAAGATTTTGACTAAATCTTTTCTGATTTGACACAACTAAGCTGATCATATCACACAAAATGTGATTCAACACAGTTGACTGGTAGTGTTTAGAATGAGGGTTATCCCTTGGGACACAGTGCTATTTTTGTTGTTTTGTTTTGTTTTATAGGCGATTCTGATGTTAGAAAACCACTCCCCTAATGTTGGGTGAAGGAGTGGTTCTCAAGGTGTGCCCCTGAACCTAAAGAAAGCATCAGCATCACCTGGGAGCTTATTAGAAATGCAAATTATTGGACCCCATCCCATACCTACTTAATCTGAAACTCTGGGGGTGAGGCTCAGCAAACACAGTGACAGGTTTTATAATGCTCTATCCAAAAAAACTTTACATGTCATGCCAGTTTTCTTTCCACAGAGAGAGGAAGCCCATTTTTGGTTAGCGTGGTGAGAAGTCAGGCCTCTCAGCTGACTAGGATTTAACATTCTTGTCTTTACTATTCCTCTCATGCTTAATCTGCTGATGTAAAAGGACCAAGCATAAGCTTGCATCAAGTAGAACTCAGCGTAGTTGCTAGTATGCATATCTATGTGGCCACCTATTATTTCCTTTAGATTGATATTTTTCATCGCATTGTTTGAGTACCTTCTTTTCTACATCAGCCACTTATTTTACTTTCTTTGATCCTTTGTTTTCTAAAAACTAAAAACATTTCTTTCATTGGCAACTTGTGACAGTTCCATTCCAACCAGGTTTCTAT
>CM052809.1:42525325-42627711 GCA_028533885.1 Nasua narica | reverse complement strand
CCCCCCCCTTCTGTTACCAACGGCTTTATCTGATGGAATAGTGTTGACAGAACTTGAACGGGTGCCAGCTCTACTGATGAGGAACAAGGTGGAACCGCTGCTGGCTGGAGGGAATGTTTCCTTTTTAGGAAGTAGCAGTAAGATGATATTGAAACCTGGTTGGAATGGAACTGTCACAAGTTGCCAATGAAAGAAATGTTTTTAGTTTTTAGAAAACAAAGGATCAAAGAAAGTAAAATAAGTGGCTGATGTAGAAAAGAAGGTACTCAAACAATGCGATGAAAAATATCAATCTAAAGGAAATAATAGGTGGCCACATAGATATGCATACTAGCAACTACGCTGAGTTCTACTTGATGCAAGCTTATGCTTGGTCCTTTTACATCAGCAGATTAAGCATGAGAGGAATAGTAAAGACAAGAATGTTAAATCCTAGTCAGCTGAGAGGCCTGACTTCTCACCACGCTAACCAAAAACCAGACAACCTATGGCGTCCATACATGGAAAGAGGTAAAACTTGAGACAGGTAAATTTAATACCTGTAAAAGCTAATAAGGGCAAATGGAAATACCAGTTTCATTAGTAAATATCTTTTTTAAACTTAGCATAGATGTACTCATTGTCAAGTCCCAGACCAAGATAGCCCAAGTGCTTCCTTCTGCTCCATCCTCTAACCTCATGTTAGAACATAAGGGCAGCCACTGTGTCTTCTTCATGGAAGAGGGAACTTGAATGTCCTTCACTCCATCTCCACAAGTCTTGTGAACCTGAACATCTGTCTACTCACGATGCAATAATAAATAATAACCCTGACATTCAACAAAAGGAGCACCAAAATCCAGAACTGCATTTTGAAATGTCAAAGAGGGAATAAATCACATTCAGGATAGTTTTAGTGTTAGATATTTCATTATATGCATTTATTATATGCATTATATAATGTGTACACATTTATAGTCTATGTCTATGTCTATAGACTTAGCTAGTATATTAGCATATCAGCATATTTAAATACTTTAAATAATACCTTTCAGGTAAAAGAGTTTATAAGTATCTTTTTCTCTACCACCTAACAAAACAGATGACAATCATGCCTGCTCCCATTACTTGACTGATTAAAAACAACAATTTTATTTAGCATTTGGAATATTCTGACTGTGGTTCTGGCTTGAATGGTTGCTAGGAGAGATAATTTTCAGTCAAGAGGAGAGGGGAACGATGTGGGCAAAATATGGAGGAATCTGATAGCAAAGCAACATATTCTGATAATCCATTTTGTTAAAAAGTACGTAATGGTAGTAAATAATGTATCAGTAGCTGAGCTATCTATTACAAAAGTACTTTAATCCAAGATACAGGAAAGAATAAAATCTTGTATTAAATATGCAGTGTATTAGGTTTTTTTTTTTCATTTTGAGATGACAGGCAAAAAAAAAAAAGGCAGATTCATAATCACTTTTATGGAGGTAAAGGCTCTCTTGGCTGACATTAAAGATTATGTACACAAAATGTACTAGCTATTAACTGTTACCACTCTGGGAAGAGGATTACAGTTACTTCCAGGCAATTTACATCCTAATAACTGTGTTGATGCTCTTGGAAAAAAATTAATTATCTGAGCCACAGTTTTTTGTGTGTGTGTGCAAAATATTACCTTTCCTACCTTCCTCATGGGTTCTTGTAAGAGACAAATGGGGGGGAGAAAAATAAAAAGATATAAAGTTACTCACAAGTATGGACTTGTGTTAAAGACACAGTTGACTGCCCAAGCAATAATTCTTCTACTTTCTCTCTTTTTTTGCTAACACAATCCAGATTTGGTGTAGGCAACAGAATGCTCGGTATCAGGGTACAAATCATGATTGAAGCCATTTAGTTCGACTTTCATCTTTGATTTCACTCATTCCTTCTCCAATATTCTTTTGAATGCCCACTACATGCCAAGTATTGTTCTAAGTGTTTTCTTAAAGAAAACAGACAAAAATCTAGTGGGGAAGACAGAAAACATTAAATAAGTAAAACACAATATATGAGACGGTAATAATATAATAGAACAATGAAATAAGGAAGGGCAGTTCAGGGAGCGCCCAGCAGAAGTGGTCAGAGAAGGGTCACTGAGAAAAAGACGTGAGAGGTAAGGGAATGTGTCATGCGGATTATCTGGAGGAACTGCAGTCCAGACAGGGTAACAGCATATGCAATGGTTCTGAGGCAGGGAGCATGCCAAACGTACGCAGAGCAAAGAGGCTGCTCTGCCTAGAACAGAGTGAAGGAGAGAGAAGCAAAAGGAGTTGAAAACAGAGGTAGAAAGGTGGTGGGGCATAGATTATGCAAACCTTGCAGAGAAACATAAGGGCTTTAGTTTTTAAGAAACCCATTGGTGAGTTAAAGAAAGAAGCGTGACAAGATCTGACTTAGATTTTTAAAGGACCATCCTGGCTACTATATTGAGAATAGTCTTTCAGAGGCCCTTGGTAGAAACAGAAACCAGGTATTAGACAAATGCACTAATCTATGTGAGAAATGGTTGTTGCTCCCACAAGAGTAGTAACAGTAGAAGTGGCTAGGTTATATATCCTAGATTTGTGATCAGTTGGATGAGTGCTATAAAAGAAAGAGAGGAGTCAAGGGTGACTCAAAGGTTAACTGAGATTGGGAATATTTCAGGAGGAACAGGTTTGGGAGATCAGATCAGTAGTTCAATTTGGGACATGTTAAGTTTAAGATGTCTATTAAACACTTTGGAATTTATAAGCATATAGATGATACTTAAATCCATAAGGTTAAAAGACACCAGTAAAGAAGTAAGTGTAGTATAAGAAGAAATGAGAGGTCAAGTAAAAGGGTGATTCAAAGAGGAGGGAGTAGCAACAGTACACAATGCTGGTAATAAATCATTTAAGAAGGCTAAACAGTTGACTTGTGAGAATGGAAGTATATCAAGTAAATTTAAGAGGGAATGAGAGGGGAGGAATTAGAGATGGCAGGCATGTCCATTCTTTCAAGGATTTTTTTTTTTTTTCCTGGATAGGGACAGAGCTAAAGGGCAGTAGCTGGAGGGGGATATGGGGACAGGAAACTTTTATTTTCTTTAGTGGTAAAAACACAGCATGTTTTCATGCTGATGGTAAACAATCCAGTAAAGAGGGAAGTTTAATGATGCGGGAAAGAAAGAAGAGAACTGTTGGAGTGTTGTCTGCAAGTAGGTGAGAGGCAGCAAGATCTATTGTACAAGTGAGGGAGTTGGCCTCAGATTATGAAGAGCTCATCCACAGTTACAGGAGAGCAGGCAAACAAATGGCCCACAATGCAGATGAGTCGGTAGTTGTAATGAAAGTTTTCCTTTGCTTGCTTATAGTTGAGAAATCCCTCTCTGCTTTGCCATTGATTGGTCCAGGTCACATGTTCACTCTCAGTAGATCCACTTTTGGCTAGTGATATGCAAAGGGAAGTCTGGTGGGGGTTTTCAGAAAGAGTTTCTTTCCCATTAAGAGAAGGGTCCAGAAAGAGAAAGGTTCTTGCATCTACCTTTCCTTCTGCTTTGGATGCTATTCTATGAAGACATTATGCTTCGAGTTGCTACAAACATTTTATTATGACATTGAGGGGAAATCTGTAATGTATGTGTCAGTAACTACGTAAATATGGGTGGAATGTAAGGTCCATTAAGGCAGAGGCCTTTTTTTTTTTCAACGTGAGGTATAAGTAAATAAAATTTTAAGACATTTAAAATTTACGTGGCAATGATTTGATATGCATATACATTGCAAAGGATTCCAGAGGTCTTTATTTTGTTAACTGGCGATTCCAAAGTATCAAAAAAGTACCTGGCACATAGTATACACTCATTAAGTATTTGTTAAATAAATGAACTATGATGAAGATGGATGTTTTTCAGAAATTCATGGTATATTGATGTACACCAGCAAATAAAGAGATAAATATACTCCTATGCTCTAAGTGGTAAGATGGGGTAAGTAGAGGGTGCTAAAAAGTAGAAGCAGGTTTAGCTGATTTTGACTCTGAAATGCAGTGAACTTCCCAGACTGTGAAAAATCAGTTTGCTACTGTTTGAATGCTCCTTATAAAATGTTTTGTCCTGTATCAGCATCTTATGATTTCTTGAATTCCTTTATAAAAATAAATATATATCATATAATCCTTATATCTTTCCTTAGTGAGACACAAACAGGGCCATGATCTAGGGTAACATTTGTTTTATTCATTAACTTCATTTTTTCTCCTTTGCCTCCATCTTTTTTTGACCTAGGAGTACAATCATACTGATGAAACATTTTACCACAGCTATCACCAGGTTTTACTGAAAAGCATACAGGATGCCCTGTTTTAAACATTTAAGAGTTTCAATGTCTGCTTTTTTCTTTAGAAGAGTTATATTTCTATGTTCCATGCCAGCATCATTCTCTTCCCCTCTTTCATTTTAGCAGATACCATTATCTTTTTCTTCTGGAATCATTTTTGTATACCTGTATACAAAAATGATTTGTATTTTCTGTATGACAGAAAATAAAATACTTACAATTTTATTATAGGAGCACACATGTGGCATTATATGCAAAGGAATAAAATTAAAGCCGAAGTGTCCACAAGCTGGACTAAAACCATATTTATGCTGCTGAAGGCAAGAAAAATTATTTAGTCTACAGTTACAAGTAAGTAGCAGCAAAACAAATATTTGGTTGACTGGAAAGCCAGTGTTTTCATTACTTGCTATAAGCATAAAAGCTAAAAACAGTCTAACCAAGCACATTCTGACAGCAAATAACACATGTAATCATCAATCTTGTGATGTATATAAAACTGTGACTCTTTTTTTTTTTTTTTAAAGATTTTATTTATTCATTTAACAGAGAGAGAACACAAGCAGGCAGAGGCAGAGAGAGGAGCAGGCTCCCCGCAGAGCAAGGAGCCCGATGCGGGACTCGATCCCAAGACGCCGGGATCATGACCTGAGCCAAAGGCAGTTGCCCAACCAACTGCGCCACCCAGGCGTCCCAAAACTGTGACTCTTAAACAACTTAAGAGTCTTAACTTTGCCTTAAATATACTATATATATATATATATATATATATATATATAATTTACATATAATATATGATATGCTTTTATGGATATATATACATAATATGTAATTGTATCATTTACTTATTTTAAAAAAAGATCAGCTATAAGTTTTTTTCTTTACTAATATAATATATAACACCTCCTGCCCTGTTCTTCTAACAGAACTAGAAGAAATAATTATAAAATTTGTATGGAACCCCAAAAGACCCTGAATAGCTAAAGCAATCTTGAAAAAGAACAAAACTGGAGAGATCACAATCCTAGATTTCAAGATATATTACAAAGCTATAGTATCAAAACAGTATGGTATTAGAACAAAAACAGACACACAGATCAACAGAACAAAATAGAAAGTGCCAGAATTAGCCCATGATTATATGGCCAATTAATCTTTGACAACAGAAGCAAGAATATGCAATGGGGAAAAGACAGGCTTTTCACCAATGGTGTTGGGAAAATTGGACAGCTACATGCAAAAGAATGAAACTAGACTACTTTCTTACACACACAAAAAAATTAACTCCAAATAGATTAAAGATCTAAATGTGAGACCTAAAACCATAAAAATCCTGGGAGAGAGCATAGGCAGTAATTTTTTTTTTTTTTTTGACATTGATCATTGCAGCATTTTTCTAGATATGTCTCCTGACGCAAGGGAAACAAAAGCAAAATGAAACTATTGGGACTACACCAAAATAAAAAGCTTCTACAAAGCAAAAGACAGTCAATAAAACTAAAAGTCAACCCACCGAATGGGAGAAGATATTTGCAAATGACATATTCAATAAAGGGTTAGAATACAAAATATATAAAGAACTTGTATAACTCAACACCAAAAAACCAAATAATCCAATTTTAAAAAGGGCAGGAGATGTGAAAAGACATTTCTTCAAAGAAGACATCCAGATAGTCAACAGACACATGAAAAGATGCTCATCATTGCTCATCATCAGGGAAATGCACATTAAAACCACAATGAGATATCACCTCACACCTGTCAGAATGGCTAAAACCAGAAACCCAAGAAACAAGTGATGGTGAGGATGTGGAGAAAAAGGAACCCTACTGCACTGTTTGTGGGAATGCAAACTGGTATAGCCATGGTGGAAAATAGTATGGAGTTTCCTCAAAAAATTAACAACAGAACTACCCTCTGATCCAATAATTCCACTACTGGCTATTTACCCAAATACTATGAAAATTTTATTTTTTAAAAAATTTCATTTATCTATTAGAGAGAGAAAGAAGAGAGAGAGAAAGAGTGAGAGGGAGAAGTAGATTTCCTCCTGAGCAGGGAGCCCAATGTGGGACTCAATCCCAGGACGCTGAGATCATGACTTGAGCCGAAGCAGATGCTTAACCAACTAAGCCACCCAGGTGCTCCTGAAAATACTATTTTGAAAAGATACATGCATCCCTGTGTTTATGGCAGCATTATTTACAGTAGCCAACTTATGGAAGCAACCCAAGGATCTGTCAATAGATGGATAGATGGTGGTATTCATACACAATGAAATATTACTCAGCCACAAAAAAGAATGAAATCTTGCCATTTGCAAAAACATGGGTGGATCTAGAGAGTATATAATACTAAGGGAAATAAATCAGTCAGAGAAAGACTGATTTCATATGATGTCATTTATATGTGGAATTTAAGAAACAAAACGAATGAAGATAAAAAGAGACAAACGAAAAAGCACTTTTAACATTAGAGGACACACTGGTTGTTACCACACAGGAGGTGGGTGGGGTAGGTTGGGTGAAATAGGTGAAGGGGAATAAGAGTACACTTAATCCTGAATGAGCACTGAGTAATGTATAGAATTGCTGAATCACTATGTTGTACACCTGAAATGTAACACTGTATGTTAACCATACCGGAATTCAAACAATAAGAACAATAACAAAAAGTGCTTTAATCTAGTATAATATGCTCACCATGCTATCAATAAACTATTTGTCTACACATGTAAATAATTGCTTTGATAATCTGCAAAACAGTTATAATTTGCTGAATGCTTGCTATACTATGAAGTCTGTAATTGGTGACATATATTATTTAATATCTTATAACAAATTTACTTATTTATTTATTATTATTCCCATCCTACAGATAAGGAAACTGAGCTCAGAAATGACTTGCCCAAGATTGCCTATCCCCCAAATCAGAGTGAATAATGATGAAGCCCTCATCTGTCTGAGGTAGGATTCTGTAAAATCATAGTCCTGATAGTGCAGCAGAGGGGCTAAAATGTCTCACCAACGTAAGATTTTTGCATTTAGCAATTTAACTGATAAAAATTTTCTGCAATAAATGTGTTAAATTCTTTTTTTTTTTTTTTTTAAGGGAGAGAGAGAGTGTGTCTGCAGGCGTGGGGGAAGGGGCAGAGGGAGAAGGGGAGAGAGACAATCCTAAGCCTTGACTCAGGGCTTGTGACCTGAGCTGAAATTAAGAGTCAGACGCTTAACTGAGCCATCCAGGTGCTCCTACATATGTGTTAATTTTCAAATAATGTATTTGCCTGAATAAAAAAATAGCAAAGGAACCAGGACTCTTGGTATTGGTTACAATTATGGAAGGGTGGAAAGACTAGAATGTACCCTGGTGCGGAGACTATGGTTACTCTATCAGTATTTCTCCCTGCTCTGTTGGCTGAGAATGCCTCGAAGCAATAAGAATGAGCACACCTAGCACCCACATACTGATTTTTAAATACTATTCTCCACTAAAAGAAAACAGCTCCTTAGAACAAAGGGTGATTCTAGGGCAGGGGCAAGAAAAGTATAAGTATAGAACATCTAGTTAAATCAGAAAATAAGGAAGCACTCAAATAATAATGGAAAAATATCAACAGAACACAGGAACCAGCCTGAAGGGGCTCCCACTGGCCAAATAAAGGAAAAATATTTATTTTGAGCACCAAGATAAATAATTATAAAAACAGACTACAACTCATGAAATAAGATTCCATGAATTCAGACTGATATACTTAAGTAAATAGTGAATGGAAGATCTTTTTTTATAATGGAATGCTATAAATATAAAAGGAATAATGGAGTTAGAAAATCATCAGTGAACGCTAAAACTAATGGTTAAAAGTTAGATGAAATATGACATATTTATACAATCTCAAAATATTTGCTTATAACTAAATCTGATGCATTATTTTAGATTGGTTTCTGGACTAGGGAAAAAACTCTAAATAGGGGTGCCTGGGTGGCTCAGTGGGTTAAAGCTTCTGCCTTCGGCTCGGGTCATGATCTCAGGGTCCTGGGATCGAGCCCCGCATCGGGCTCTCTGCTTGGCAGGGAGCCTGCTTCCTCCTCTCTCTGCCTGCCTCTCTGCTTACTTGTGATCTGTCTCTCTGTCAAATAAAAATAAAGAAAATCTTTAAAAAAAAACAAACAAAACAAAACCCTAAATAGGTCTAAAAGACATTTAAATAAAAAACAAAATATGAATTTTGACTGTGAACTAGACAGTAGTATTATATCAATGTTAAATTTCTTGATCTTGATAATTATATGGGTTATGTAAGAGAAAGTCCTTCTTTTTAAGAAATGTATGCTTAGGTATTTGGAGAAAAGACCTATTGCTAAGGTGCTAATTGTTTAAGAAAAAAAATTACGTATATATACAAACATATACACATACAGAGAGCATATGCAAATGTAACAAAATATAAACCACTGGTGAATTAAAGTAAAACATATAAGGGTTTATTGTATTGTTCTTGTAACTTTTCTCTAACTTTGAGCCTTTAAAAAAAAAAAAGTAATCATCTCTTCTGATTTTAATGCTTAGTCTCTAGGGAGACTAAGGGAAAATCAGTTTTTCTAGGCCTTAAAAAAGATTTAATACTATTCAATATACAGGTGGCCCTTGAACAATTTGGGCATTAGAGGGCAGGGCCCCAGGGCAGTCAGAAATTTGCATGTAATTTTTGACTCCCCCAAAACTTAATTACTAATAGCATACTGTTGACCGAAAGCCTTGACAGATAATATAAACAGTTGATTAACACATAATTTATATGTTATACCTATTATATACTGTATTCTTATAGTAAAGTAAGCTAAAGAAAAGAAAATGTTAAGAAAATCGTAAGGAAGAACTACATTTACAATACTGTGCTGTAAAAAAATCCATGTACAAGTGGACCTGGTCAGTTCAAATCCCTGTTGTTCAAGGGTCAACATATATCCAATGAACAGCTCATTTATAAGACCCGATGCCAGGTCCTACAGACTAGCTAGAGCAGTAATTCTGAGTGTGGTACCCAGACTGCACCTGCACCATCGGCTTTACTTGAAAACTTGATAGAAATGCAAATTATTCAGCTCCACTCCAGACCTATTTATGTTCTACCGATAGAAAGAGATAATAGGGGATAAAATGATAAACCCCTTGAAAGCAAGATTATGGAGAAGAGAGGTAGAGGATTTTTTTAAACTTAATTTAGTATGCAATAAGACACTACTAAAAGTTTGTGAGCAGAGGAATAATATAATAATTATATTAAGATCACTCTAGTACCAGTATATAGAATGGGTCACATCTAGGGAGATTCTTGAGGAAAAGACCAGTTTAAGTTTCTTATAATAGTGCCAAGAAAGATGTATTAAGAATGTGAACTAGCCTATAGGACTAGAAGACAACAGAGGAGAGATTCCACAATGGGTGAGTGCCTATTATCACTTGGCTGAATTTGACACTGGCTCAGGGTAAGGAACCAAGCATAAAGACAAGGGAAGGGGCAAGGAAGAGAGATGAGAGCAATTAAAGGTTAATGAGATTTCAAGGCTAGATGGCTGACAGAACAGGTTGGATCCAGATGAATTCAAGAAAACTTCCTATAGCTGGGCCTTTTAAAGGCCACGGATCCCAGCCTAATAATCCTATAAAAGCATGTTCTTCTAAACAGTGTCAAGTAAGGAAGCCGTGATTCCAGCCTTATTATTCTATTAAGCATGTTCCTGTAAACAGTGTCAGTAAGGAAGTGGTTTTCAGACTTGAAGATTTTAAAGATCTGTAAACATTCCAAGCAAACTTTAATGGATGAGTTGCTTTTTAATTTTACAAATTAAGAACTTTAAAAAACACTTCTATCAGCTGTCAAGAGTATAACTTGGTAAAGCCACACCGGAAGAAATGGCAATATCTAGAGGAGCCAGAGGTGTGCGAACTCCACGGACTATGGTTTGTGTATAGTGTATTTGCTAAAAACATACATCGGTTCAGTCAGGGCTTTGACGCTTCCTACCTACAGGATTCTGGACAATTTTTTTAACCACTATAATTTAGTTTCTTTATCTGTAAAATGTGGGTATTAATAGTGTCTCTCTATTGTTTTGAGAATTAAATAAATACATACGAGATACTTAGAACAGTTCTTGGCGCACAGCATTGGTAAACATCTGCTATTAGAATTATGATGATAATGATAACCCAGACCCAGCAATTCCATTTCAAGACATACCCTCGAAAAACTATTGTTTCTATGCACAGGAGAAATGTATAAGGGTGCTTTCTGCAAAGCACCCTTTTCAGGGTGTAATGCACCCATTGCAGCACCTGTAATGTTTAAAGTAGAAAATACGTGGGAAAAACCTCCAAGTCCATGAACAGGAGAAAAATAAACTGGCATAAGCATTCCGTGACTACATTATTTAAAATGAATAAGCATGTACGACATTTAAAAACATGGATAAGTGTGGAAAGAATAATGTTAAGTAAAATAAACAAGGTGAGGTAAAACACATACGATACCACTTATATAAAGTGACATACTCAACAATATTATTACCTTTAACAGCTGCATACAAACCCATGTAGTAAAAGGTTAAAAACATGCACAGGAAGGAAACACATTCACTTCTGGGTAGTGGGTACTTTTGTGGGGAGAGAAATGAAACTGAAGAGCATACAGTGGACTTAAACAGTATCTATAAAGTTTATATTAAATCTAAAACAAATAAAAAATATGATTATTTGGGTAGAAAACCAGGTTAAATCCCTGTACTTTTCTGTGTGTTTAAAATACTTCACAAGGTAAAGGCAAAAGCAAAAGAAAAAATGACAGTCCATCAATTCAATATATTTTTAAAAATCACATTTTAATGTTTTTATTTTTTATTTTGAAATAATTTTAAACTTACAGAAAAGTTAAATGTAATATGGAGTAATATGAAAACTCATATTTTTTTTCTGCAAGATCACCAATTTTTAACATTTTACTGCAGGTTTTATTATTTTTTTTCCCTTTGCATATATATTTTTGTCAACTTGAAAATATTCTGTCATACATCCATCCTTCATTTGTAATTCATAAGAACAAAGATAATCTCTTAATGTAACTATAGCTTGGTTATCAAATCCAGAAATATAAGACTGATGCAGTACTTTAATATACCACCCATATTCCAATTTGGTCAAGTGCCCAGTAATGTCCTCTTTAGCATTAGTTTTCCCTTTGTTCCAGGATCCAGTACAGGATTATGTATTATGTTTAGTTTTAATGTCTCTTATAGGCTCCTCAGCCTTTCTTTGAATTTCATAACATGGACACTTTTCAAGAACACAGGGCAGTTGTTTTCTAAAAAACACTTTGGGTTTGTCTGATGCTCCCTTACAATTAGATTCAGGTTATGCATTTCTAGCCAGAAGACCTTAGAACACTGCCTGATTTTGTGTTCTTCTCAGGGTATCATTAGAAAATACATGTTGCCTATGGCAAATGCTGTGAAATGTGTAAGCCTGATGATTCACAGACATGTACCCTGGGGCAAATAATACATTATATGTTAATTAAAAAATTAAAAAAGAAAAAAAAAGAAAAAAGAAAATACATGTTGCCCCTTTTTGCTGATGTTATTACTTTTTAAAAAAGATTTTATTTATTTTGAGAGAGAGACAGAGCACGAGTAGGTAGAGGGGCAGAGGGAGAGGGAGAAGCAGACTTCCTGCTGAGAAGGGAGCCCGATGTAGGACTCGATCCCACAACCCTGAGATCATGACCTGAGCTAAAGGCAGAAGTTTAACAGACTAAGCCATCCATGTGCCCTGCTGATATTAATTCTGATCAGACAGTCAACTTGTTACCTGGTTTCTCTTATGTGTTTTATGTTGCACCTAATAAGCAGTCAGGGAGATTTAAGATCATGCAAATATACCTGTCTTCATCAAACATTCCCCCTAGATTTCGTATCCATTGCTGATTTTTGGCCAAACCAGTGTTTACTATGAAAACAGTAATTTTCCAACTCTACACACCCTTCACATTTACTGGTTGGCACCTTACTATAAGGAGGAGACATCCTTTCTCTTCTAAGTATTCATTCATTCATTCATTCATTCATTCATTCATAGTATTAGGAAGTCATGGATTTCCTATTTTTCCCCAATGGCTTAAATTTCATTATTGTCCTTGGTTATTATTTTTTGGATCTTTTTATTGACATAAAATTCATAGAAAATAATCCAACATTTTAAGTTGTCTTTTTAGTAGTTTTTAGTATAATCACAGTGTTGTACAACCATCAGCATGATATCATTCAGAACATTTCCATTGCTCCAGAAGGAAACCCCATATCTTTATCAGTCAGAATTCTCACCTCCCTGCAGCCCCTGCCAACCACTAATCTTTTTTATGCTTCTACAGATTTGCCTATTTGGGACATTCCTTAAAAATGAATCATATACCATGTGTCTTTTTGTGCTGGCTTCTTTCACTTAGCATAATATTTTCAAGGTTCATCCATGTTGCTGTATATGAATCATACTTTATCCCTTTTCATGGCTGAATTATATTTCATTATAGGGATATACCACATTTTGTTAGGTTGTTGTCTTGTTTCCGCTTTCTGGCCATTATGAATAATACTGCTGTGAACATTTGTGTACAAGTTTTTATTTGAGGACTTGTTTCTGGTTCTGGTAGGTATATACCTAGGAATGGAATTTCTGCATCCTATGGTAATTCATTGTTAAACTTTTTGAGAACTGTTAAACTTTTTCCAAAGTGGCTACACTCTTTTAGAATCCCACCAGCAATGTATGAGGGTTCCTGTTTCTCCACATCTTTGCCAACATTTGTTAGTTTGTTTGTTTCTTTTATATTATAGCTATTTTAATGGGTATGAAGTAGTATCTCGTTGTGGTTTTGATTTGCATTTTCTTGGTAGCTAATAATGTTGAGCATTTTTCATGTACTTATTGGCCATTTGTGTATTTTTCTTTGCCAGTCTATTCAAATGCTTTGCCCATTTTTTTTACTTCATTAATACTTATGATAGTATATATATATTTTTCCAATTAATTTTATTTTATTTTTTCAGTGTTCCAAGATTCACTGTTCATGCACCACACCCAGGGCTCCATGCAATACGTGCCCTCCTCAGTGCCCACCACCAGGCTCGCCCAACCCCCCACCCACTTCCCCTCCAAAACCCTCAGTTTGTTTCCAAGTCCACAGTCTCTCATGGTTCATCTCCCCTGCTTTGCCCATTTTTAAATTGGGTTGTTTATCTTTGTATTTTTGAGTTACATGGCCTCAGTTATTTGAAGTGCAAATTATCCCAGATTTAGTCTCGGAGTCAGGGGGAAGACCTTTCAAGATGCCTCTTGACATGCTACCATCATTTTTCCGAGCACTTTCTACTTTCTTGTATAACAGGTATTCTAGTCCTAGGAATAGCCATTTCTCCAAAGAGCCCTGGTTCCTTTCAATGGGAAATGGTATCAGAAACCAATATACCAGGTGTGCTCTTTGTTACTGATTATTACTTTTTTAGGTCTTTTTAGCAGCCAGAGGTAGGGAAAAAAAATACACACACACACGTAAGTATAAGATATTATGAGTCCATACAAATCATATTCATCCCCTGAAATTTTTTCTTGTCTTCCCTCATTCCATATTTTTATGTCCTTTCTTCTGTAAGAATAACAATATATGTACTGCTCCTACAGCATCAACATATGTATTCATTCATTAAATCTTATCATATACATCAAACGGAATTATAATTAGTATGCTTATAGCTGTACAAAAACAAAAGCTACTAGAAAGAGTTCAAGTTTTATTTACTTTTCTTCACCCCTAGTCAAGACCAAGGATAATATAGTCAAAATACTATGTTTAAAGTTTGAATTAATTTTCTTTTTCTTCATAATGTGTAATTATGTGTATTCATCAATGTAATGTTACTGATTACAAATATATTTATTTGTTTTTGTTCACACTGTTTAGTTTCTTTTTCCTTTCCATGCTACTGATTTAATTTTTAAAATACATGGAACATGAATACATTTCCTAAAGTCAAAAATACACCAAAAGATAAACTCAGAGGTGTCCCTGCCTCCCATCTATTCTACCCATTCTCGTTCTTCCATTTCTTACAAATAACAATCTCATTGGGGTTTTCTGGCTTATCCTTCCTACCTTTCTTTTTGTGAAAGTAAGAAAGTGTGTGTGTGCACATGTGTTTGTGTCTCTTATTTTATTTTTTCTCACATATGTGGCATTTATATAGCATATATTGCTTTACACTTAGTTTTTCCCCTTACTTTCAAAGAATAAAAAGAAAAATTGAGATATCCTAAAAGGGCATTTTTCAGTATATACCCAGGAAGAAAGCAGTAAATTATGACTTTTTTCTGCCTTTATGTGAAATAATCTGCTAATAATCTCCCTTCCAATGCTAACTTTACTGGAGCCTGCTAAAAGGAAACAAAAACAAAAAGCATTCTAACAGTGAAAAAAAGCAGCATAATCATTACCTAATATCATAGTACATAATATGCCCTTTTAAATATTTCTGCTGTACAAAAGTAAAAACTGTATTTCAGAAACACAGCTGGGACCCCATGTTGTCAGCCTGAGGAGGCAGCGGTGATAGGTGGCTGCCGACTTCTGAAAGAACAATTTTGGTACACTTGTGAGGTTGGGAAGCTAGAGGCCAAGAATAATTAATAGTTGTGAACAAGGAGAGGCAGAGGTTTCAGACTACTCTCCTCAGAAACTAGTTAATAGTGGAAGCAGAGTTTGGAAGGGAGCACACAGAAGAAACAAGGTTAAAACCGTATCTTTAAGGTTGGACATGAAATGAATACGTTGAGACAGAAGGGAAAAAAAGTCAGTGGATATAGAGAGACTTCTGCAAAAGGACAAGAAGAAGAAAAAGTTTCTGAAGACTGTGGGAAGGGGTGCGGGACTGGTTAATCTTGAAAAGAACTAGGGTCATTTTGTCCTGAGAGAAAAGACAGGCTGGAGAAATGTGTGGGAAAACAGAAATTCTGTGGTGGAGAGAAGCTCATATAGATGGTCTTTTCAAAAGAGTAAAGATGAGGTAATCTGTACACGGTTGGGGCAGAGAGGCAGGGTTGGCACTGAGTTGTGAAGACTGTGGAAAATGCTTGGCACAGAGAGGCCATGTGGAGAACACAGTACAGAATGAACAATACAAACACAACAATCTCTGTATTGGAATTTCTTCAGCTTTGTGAAATGATGTAACTGTTCTGAAACTCTTGCCATCCTTCTATTATTGAACTAAAAATTTTAAGCTATCCCATAAAATTACAAACAATATATCAGTTTAAGAGTTGAATTTTTTTTTAAAGATTTTATTTATTTATTTGACAGAGAGGGGAGAGATCACAAGGAGGCAGAGAGGCAGACAGAGAGAGAGAGGGGGAAGTAGGCTCCCTGCTGAGCAGAGAGCCCGATGAGGGGCTGGATCCCAGGACCCTGAGATCATGACCTGAGCCGAAGGCAGAGGCTTAACCCACTGAGCCACCCAGGTGCCCCTCAAGAGTTCAATTTTTAAAAATACTGCACTTGCTAAATCTGATTTAGAAATACGCATATTTGTGATTATATACACACATTTTACTTACATATATTTTAAACAAGTAATAATATCAAGTATCTAAAGAATTCTATTCACCATTATCAATACTTAACCAAATGAACAAACATTGCTATTTCATCGTAAAACTCACCATTTTTTTGAGAACAGTATGCCTCTTGATTTTTTGACCAAATAAAGTTAGCTGACTGCTCATAATATAAAATGGCAGCTACTCCCAGCTCAGAGGGAGATTAAAAAGTAACAAAGTCCAAGAAGCTGAAAAAGCATTCTCTGGTATAGCTCTGGGCAGGAAGTAGTATAATATATTCTTTCCTTCCCTTTATTTGAAGTCTGCCCTATAGTAATTTTCTTTCCATCACTCATCTTGAAACAAAGAGATATTAAAACAAACAAACAATCTTTCTGCCAACTTAAAACTGGCAGAACTGGCATCACCTAACATAATATTTGTATTTATTTTCCTTATTGCCAGTCCCTACCCACCCCATTCCCAATTGCCAACTGGAATGTAAGGCCCATGAGAATAGACACTTCATCAATTTGTTTTGTTTTATCCTCAGTGTCTTGAATAAGGCTTAAAATATAGTGGCACTCAATAAATATCGATTAATGAACAGAAAATCAAATCCTAAGAATCCTAATGCATATAAAGAAAAAGGAAGCCTGGGAAAAATAGGCTTTTTATGACATAATTGATATCAGCATTGTGGATTACTAGGAACTGACTATACATTTGGTTTACTAGATCACTGCTAAATATCTAAGATACTAGAATCAAGAGTGTAAAATTCCTTGTTAAGGTCAGAAGCTTGTCTTAAGTAAAAGAAATGGTTTAAAGTTTTATAAAGTATGTATATTAGTTAAAATTGTGTTTAGTGAGAGAAATACTTATTGTGAACCTTCAGAATTTATGATGTAGAATGGCAGATAGGATTAATATAAAGAAAATTATGGTAAGTAGCATAGGAAATTCACTGAGATATCCAGGTAAATGTGTTTTGAAATGTATCTGAGGCTTGGAGCTAGAAATGTAGATTGGAGAGTCATCTGTCAAAGGAAATCAATAACCTATCTTTTGTGGGATTTTGAAGAGAGTTTAAGGGAGTTTGGAAAAGGTTTATAGGATGTGGGGTGTTTGAGATAGGACAAAATGAAGGACAAAAATTCCATCAACTAAAATGGTGGAAGGCGTTTTTAAGTCAATGAAATTGCACAGGCAATATGACACACCAGAAAGAAAGAGTAGGGTGTAGTCAATGATGCATGAAGGCATTTTGGGGAGAATAAGGAATATATCTAAGGAAGTAATGGAAGAAAGGACTTAAAATCTATAGAATTGCAGATCTTGAGGATTCTGCATATAGTACATATGCATAAATATCCATAGCTACATCTACAGAGATGGGCACATGATGGTATCAGTGACAATGAGATGGTAAGAGATTTTAGTCTCAAATTTTACTGAGACTTCTGGGACAAATGGATGCATCCTTGTTCACTGGATTAGAATCTGGGAGGATGTGAGGAGTTGCTGTTATGACTACTCAAAACCATAGGGAAAGCCTGAACATCACCAATATGGGGATGTATGTTGGGGATGGAGTGAAAGCAGAAACAAGAGATGGATTATAAAGAGAAAATCTAGGCCCACTTGACATTGTTTTAGCCTCTGCTAAAGCTGTGCCTGGAATCAGTTCTACATATAGTCCCAAAAGAAATTTTTTATGAAGATTTTATTTATTTATTTGAGAGAGGGAGAGAGAGCGTAGAGAGAGAGAGCAAGCACCAGAGGAAGGAGAGGCAGAGGGAGAGGGAGAAGCAGGCTCCCCACTGATCAGGGAACCTGATAAGGATATTCCGGGATCATGACCTGAGCCAAAGGCAGATGCTTAACTGACTGAGCCACCCAGGCACCCCAGAAATTTTTCATTATAAGTCTTTTTAACTATTTAAAACCATAAGATTCCTAACTAGAAATGTCATTCCCATTTTACAAATGAAGAAACTGCAGGATAGAGAAAGTGAGTAATTTGTCCAAGATCACATAGGTTTTAAACAACAGACTTATAGCTCTAACTCATATATGATGGTTCTAGGCCCATGTTGCTAACTATAAATTTCTTATTTTTTATGTTTTCATACATGTGTTTATGTGTGTCTAAGAAAGAGGGAGAGAAATATTGACTTTGGTTATTTTGGCATATAAAAATAATAATTACTACTCATTGAACATTATGCTAAGAACTTTACATAAAATTTCTGTAGATGCCAATCATTACCAGCTTGTCCATACTGACTTTTAGTGGAATCTTTCTTGTTCACAACTGCTGTTCCCTCTGTGAGTCTTAGAAGCTGGGGCTGGGGATGGCATATGAGCCAGATATGCTCACTAATGACTGTGACTTGTGTAGCTAATCAAAATATGAGATGGGCCAATCAGATTCCTTTCTTGCAAATATGGTGAGACGGAGCCAGCTGGTGATACACAAAAGGATGCATACATTGAGAGTTGGAATGGTCATTTGAGACCACGTGCAACACAGAATTCTAAAGAAGAATAAAAATAGAAGACTGTGCAGAGAAAGAAGAGTATAGAGAAGACAGAGAGAAAGAAAAGCAGAAATACAAAGGGAGAAGCAGATTACATAGCTTTGAAAGGAGAACAGCCTCGGTTTCTGACCACACTCTGTCTACTCTGGCTGTTGTCTTTGGGTATTCATGGGACTCCACTGTGTTTACATGAACCCCCCTAAAGTAGCTTGAATAATTCTTGGCCAATGAAACCAATAAAGTACAGACTAGAACAAGCCATCATCGTAGTAAATTATCACAGTGAATTAACCCAGTAGGTAATTATTTTCAAGATAAAGAAGTTGAGATTCAGAGAATTTAAGTAAATTTCTTGAGGGAAACAACTAGTATGGGATGACGCTAGGATTAAAACCCAGGTCAAGGGGCGCCTGGGTGGCTCAGTCACTAGGCGTCTGCCTTCAGTCCAGGTCATGATCCCTGGGTCCTGGGATCGAGCCCCACATCAGGCTTCTTGCTCAGTGGGGAGCCTGCCTCTCTCTCTCCCACTCTACCTGCTTGTGTTCCCTCTCTTACTGACTCTCTTTCTATGTCAAAAAATAAATAAAATCTTAAAAAAAAAAAAACAGGTCAGTGTGTCTTAACTTCACAAGTGTTAAGAACTGCTGGAATAAGGAAACATCAGAGACAAGGAAAACGAAGAACTAACTTCAATACTTTAGGAAGAGGTAGTGAGAGACACACCTAGAGCAATGGATAAACTAATGGAAATGAAAAGATAGGTACAAATGTATAGGGAATGTCTATGGGGGTAGGGCTAAGGGGTGAGTGAAGAAGTAGAAGCCACAGGTGATATGAAATTTTTTTGACCTTGGCTGACTGAAAGAACAGAGGTGCCATTAACAGTACTAATAGGGAAATTAGGTCTGACTGGGACTTGTTTTTTGTGGGGAAGAAAATACAGTTAATTTGGGTCACTATTAGTTTTAGGTTAATGTATTTAAAAAGGGAGTTGAAAATGTGGGCCTAAAGCTCAGAAAAAGGGACTCAGGAATTATTTTAAATAAGTGACTTCAATGAAATCTTCATAAAACTCAGTAAATGATTATATATTTAAGAAAAAAGGGCGCCTGGGTGGCTCAGTTGGTTAAGCGACTGCCTTCGGCTCAGGTCATGATCCTTGAGTTCCGGGATCAAGTCCCACATCGGGCTCCCGGCTCCACGGGGAGTCTGCTTCTACCTCTAGCCTTCTCTCCTCTCATGCTCTCTCTCACTTTCTCTGTCTCTCAAATAAATAAATAAATAAAATCTTAAAAAAAAAAAAAGAAAAAATCAGTATGGTACAAGTACAAAACTTTAAATTCAGAGATAAAAACCATATTTAATCCTAGAAAGAGATTGTTTTAGATTTCTAAATTTACTCTGGCAGTATTTATAGTGAGAAGTTTATTGGACCCAAATGACAGAACAAAGCAATAGACTCTGGTTCTTTAGTTTGTATAGTCAGCAGTGTGCATGTACATACATACATACACAAATACGTAGACATGCACATGCATACACACAGAGACATACCCTAGCATTTATATCTTTAAAGGATGTAATAATGTTTTAAATTGTATAGCAAAAATATATGGATGTAACATAAAAAAATGTCTTGTTTTATGCCTTGCGTTTCTCCATGGAACTTAAAATCCTCTAACAGACATTATCTCATTGTTTTAAGAACTGTTATGAAACAATCTGACATTTATATAACACCATTCATACTCAATAATCCCAAAGGGCTTTACAAATCCTGGAAGAATGACTTTGCTCATGTTCAATATGCAACCACTGAGGGATAGAGTTGGGATGGGTGGGTAGAGAAGTGCACAGGACTGTGGTAGATAGTCTGTGTAACATAGCAGTAACATTATACAACCATTTAAGAAAGGAAGTGAAAGACATAACTAAACAGAAATCTGTAAAGCGACAAGCAGAAAAGATCCAAGGTAAGATTATATTGCAGGTGTTAAATTTGAGAAAAATATTAATACCAAGTGGTCTTTTTTTTCTTTTTTGTATCTTATTATAATAATATAAAAATAACCTCAAGATAAAAAATATGAGTATCCTCTACTAAGAACTCCATTTCCCTTTCTTTCTTAAGAGATTTTATTTATTTGTTTTTAAGTAATCTCTACACCTAATGTGGGGCTTGAATTTATAACCCCGAGATTAAGAGTCGCATGCTCCATGATTAAGCTAGGCAGGCGCCCCAAGAACTCCATTTTCTATAGCAATTTTCTCTGTGGGTAGTGGTCTGTTTTCCAACTGTCAGCCACACTGAGGATACTAAAATGTTACTGATATTTTGAGGGGGCTGTATTTTTTAAAAGAAGGCTTCTCCTCCTCTCCACCTTTCCTTTTTGAACTGAGACTAGGATGCTGAAAAACAAACACTCAAATGGAAAAATGAAAAAGGGTTTTTTGCTTTGTTTTGTTTTGAATTTATCAGATGTATTAGGAATCTCCAGAGGGAAAGAACCAAGAGGATGCATATATATGTAGAAAGAAATTGCTTGTAAGGAATTGGCTCATAAGATTATCAAGTCTGAGACGTTCTGAGTTGGCAGTTGGTAAGCTAGACATCCAGTTCAAGTCCGAAGGTCTGAAAATCAGCAGAACTGAGGGTTTAAATTCCAGTCTGAAAGCCACAGATTTGAAATCCAAAAAGAGCTGATGTTTCAGCTTGATTCTGAAGGCATGAAAAGACTGGTGTCCTCACTCAAGGCAAGCAGGCAGGAGGAGTTCCCCATTACCTCAAGAAGGTCAGCCTTTTTATTCTGAATAGAGTAGGTCTGCCTTGAACTGTTTGGATGAGGGCCATCTAAGCTAGGGAGGGCAATCTGCTCAGTCTGCTGATTCAACTGTTAATGCCATTCAAAAACACCTTCACAGACACACCCAAAATAATGTTTGACCAAGTATCTGGGTACCCTGTGGCCCAGTAAAATTGATACTTAAAATTAATCATTTCAGATAAAGAGCCTCTGTCCTTCCATGACAAAACTAACAGAATTCAGTTTTCTGAAGCCTTTAAGGTCAATGTAATAATGTTTTTAAAGAAGATACTGCAAGATACTCTACCTGGACAAGGAAATATGCCAGTTAATGTCAAAAGGCTACTGTAGTCCCCCAGTGTTGTCTCCATTAGTCACATTATACGTGAAGGGGAACACAGAAGATGAGTAGGAAGGTCTTTGATTGGGCATATGGGTGGAAGTAGACGGAACTCAGGGGGAGAGCTGGATATCACAAAATACTGCAAAACCAATCTCTCAGCACTAAGTCATGTGGTTATGTGGGAATAGAGCCAGTTTTCCAGAGGAATGAGAACATAAGCCTCAGAGCTACACTGCAGCTTTGACTATCTCATTAGCCAGTTCATGGTAATAAGGGGAGAACATCCTTATTAACTCACCACAAATATCACTTGAGGCCCTGGATCTGAAGATCACCTTTCAACACAGTGCTTTGTGTCAGTACAAATTTGCTACTATCACTACTGCCACTACCACTGTTGCTACCAAAATTATCATGTGTTTTAGACACTGTATACTTTAAAACTTACACTAAAGTAAACAAATGAATATACCCATTTCACAGATGAAGAAACTGAGGCTAAAAGAGGCCAAGTGCTATAGATATGTTTTTGTTTGCCTAGTGTGTTTTGACCCCTTCTTCTAACAGGTTCTGCCCCTGGTGACAGAGTGACACACGATCAGTCACTGTCTGTCTCCTAGGAGCTGGGTGCTCTAGAAGGACGCTAGGGTGAGTTGTCTGATGATAGATCCTAGAAATAGTCCGAGAGTTTTTGCATCCAAGGTCTCTGATCTTCCTGCTCATCCTGAGGTTTGGCCATTCAGCTGTGTTCCATTTTGTGTGCTATCTCAATATCCCATCCGTGGCTTAAATTTTAATTGCTTGTGATCAAGAACCTTAAGAAATACACATCTATGTTACATAATTTATCCAGGAGCAGGTAGATATCAGTGGAACAGCTAAGACCTCAAATCTAGATTTTTCTGACTTCAAAGGCTATACTTTTAACCATGATACCTCACTGGTTTTTGAAAATTGGAATCCTGTAATAGTATTTGCCACCAAAAGGAACTGTAGTGTTCTCCTGATTTTATATCTTGGCTTCTTTAGTAAATTTTTTGAATAGAGTTAGGCTAACATGGAAAATCTTATAAAATTACTCTATAAAATATAATTTCATTGTTGAAAGGGAAAATCTTCAGCGGGCATATCTGAGTTGGGTTATTTGGATACTGTATAAAAGGGATAGGCAGAGGTATAAGAAAATGGTACTTGAACTGTGCTCTTCATCAGTGAGAAGAAATGAGAATAAAACTTTTAAGAACCTCCAGATAAATAGGGAAAAAGTAGAGGATACACAGACTTTCTTTTGCAGGTTCATAAAATGGAAAGACCCAAATGTTCACAGTCTCATAGCTCCATAATTATGTGAAATGCACAAAATTAATCTCTCTGAGCCTCAGTTTCCTTATCTGTAAAATGGGGATAGTAATGTCTATCCATATAGGGTCACTGTGTGAAGTTAAATTCTCTCTCTCTAGTAAGGTTTATGCCCAGTGAGGGGCTTTAACTCACCCTGAGGTCAAGAGTTGCATGCTCTACTGACTGAGCCAGCCAGGTGCCCCTGAAGTTAAATAATATAAATAAATCTTCTAATATAGAGCCTGGTACATAGTAAGTATTTATGAAATGGTAGTTGCAATTATTGTTGTAGCTGTCATTAAACTGAGTCAGGTAATGATGGTTAGGGGGCTGACAGGAGAAGGCTGCTGAGAAGAGTGTGGAAATAACACTCTTCTCAATAATATAATAACAAATAAATAATAGTTGGAAACCAAAAGGATAAAAGTATTTCAAGGAAAGGAGTTTTTAATTCTTTGTTAGGATCTCTTGCCTTTGTGTGTGTGTGTGTGTGTGTGTTTCATATTGCATTTATTGTGAAAGTAATGCCAATACTGAAAAGTGCACAGATTTAAAACGTAGAGCTCAGTGATGTATCACAAAGTAAACAGCCAAGTCAGGAAATCACACCTACTGGTCCTGTAGAAGTACCCCTGCTGCCCATCCTAGCCACTGTCTAACCTTTCCTCTGGGACAAAACCTATACTACCCTTTGTGACAATCACATTCTCTCTTTTCTTTATAGTTTCACTTTATACACTTTATACACTTCAGCATGTGTTACTAAATTTTACTTAATTTTTCCTAGTTTTTAAATTTTATATAAATGAATTCATGTATTTCTTTTGTGTGTAGTGATAGTTCATTAATTATCCTTGGTATATAGTATTCTAGTCTATGAATATATAATATTTTTAAACCATTCTACTACTGATGGATATTTGTGCTGTGTTTTGTTTGTTTTGGCTGCTACAGATAATACTACCATGAGCATTCTCGTACATTGTTTACATTTCTGATGGCTATCTACCAAAGAAAGAGTAGAATCAATGGGTCACTCAGTTCAGTATTTTTAATTTTGGCAAAAAAATGCCTTTTGTTTTCTTAAGTGCTTTCTTAAGTATCTGTTAATACTCTTAACATCAGAGGATAAGAGTCCCAGTGTTTCTCATTCTCAGTAACAGTAGATATTGTCATTCTTCTAGATTGTGTGTGTAGTACTGGCTTCAGTGTGCATTTTCCTGAACACATATGAGATTGAGCAAATTTTCTTGGGATTTTGGGGTACTGGATATTTTGTTAAGTGACTATTGAAGTCTTTTGTCCATTTTTCTTTGAGTTACCTTTCTCACTGATTAATAATAGGTTCTTGAGATCTTCTGGCTATCTTGTAAATATCTTCTCCAATTCCATGGCTTGCCTTTTCACTAACTTCAGGGTGTCTTTAATGAACAATGCTTTTAATTTTAACATAATATAGAGCAAACATTTTCTTTACGATTAGTTCTTTTTGTGTCCTAATCCTTATATCTCTACACCAATGTCATAATGACATCCTCCTAAATTATTTTCTAGAAGTTTTACTTCTGTGCTTTTCACATTTAGATCTACAGGTCTATCTGGAATTGATTTTTATGTATGTATGGTGTGGTGTAAGGTGTCAAGTATTTTTCTGTCCTCAAATTAAAAATCCAATAGTTATAACACCATCACTAAAAAGACTCTCCTTTCCTCATTACTTTGCAGGGCCAACTTGCCAAGCTTCCTGTTCTGTTTCCCATACCTGTCAGTCATTGTACCAATCCCACACTGTCTTAACTACTTAACTTTATAAGATATCAGATGACATACAGTTGTCACCATCTTCATCTCCTTTTTACTCTCTTAGCTACTTGGATTTCCCTATACATTTTAGAATCAGCTTATCAGGTTCTACAAAACCTGTTGAATTTTTATTGAAATGGCACTGAAACTGTAGAAGTTTGGGGGAAAATCAGCATCTTTACTGTCTCTTTTTTTCTAAACCTTTTCAACTTCTAATTCTTGCCTTATTATATACCAGCTAGGTTCTCCCATGAATGTTTATGAATGTAATGATGCTGATTAAAAGAGATTATAATGTGCATCTTTATCTCATGCCAGATATCATCATACCATTCTGCATATTTGTTATGTTTTCTAGATACCCTTTTTAATAGTACAGTCCTATTTCTAATGTCCTTGAATTTTTAGCTAAAATCAAGAACACTTGTTGAATTTTATTAAATGCTCTTTCTTTCTCTTAAGATGACAAAATGATTTTTCCCTTGATTCTATTAATGTGTTAAGTTATATTGATTGATTTTGAATCTTAATTCAAAACTTAAGATACTTAAGATATCTTAAGTTAAGATAAAAGTTAACTTATCTTTAAGTTAATCTTTAAGTTAAAACTTAAAGATTCCTGGAATACATCCAAATCTGTAAGAATACATTATGCATTGGAAATAATGCCTCATTTGGTATACTAGTATTTTGATTAGAATTTATGAGGGTTGGCCTGTAATTATCTTCTCTTTTTTTTTTTAAGATTTTATTTATTTATTTATTAGGAAAGAGAGAGAGTGAGAGAGAGCATGAGAAAGAAGGTCAGAGTGAGAAGCGGACTTCCCATGGAGCTGGGAGCCCGATGTGAGACTCGATCCCGGGACTCTGGGATCATAACCTGAGCCGAAGGCAGTTGCTTAACCAACTGAGCCACCCAGGCGCCCCTATCTTCTCTTGAAATGTTTCTACCAGGTTTTCGTATCAGGGTTGTACAGGCTTCATAAATTAAACAGTAATATCTTCTCTCCTTTTTTATTCTTTGGTCAAGTTTCTGTGAGATTGGTGTAATGTATGAGTCTTAAATTATGGATCTGGTTTCTCTAAGTTAGAAATAACATTTAGAATCCTACTTTTTAGGTTAGTCTTAGTAAGGTACAATATTTCTTAGTAGCATACAGTTGTTGAGATTGTCTTGAAAGCTTTTTAGTGTTTGTGGGATCTGTAATTGTTTTTTAAAAAATTGTTATTGGTTATGTATACCTTTTTTTTCTTATCCATGTTAATTAAAAGCTTAGCAATGTGATTAGTTTTTTAAAAATAATGTGTTTGTTTTTGTCATCCCTATACTGTATGCATATTTTCTACTGCACTGATTTCTGCTTTTATTTTTTATTCTTCCTCCTTTCTTTGGGTTTAATTTGCTTTTTTCTTTTCTAACTTAAGAGAGGTACTCGTTCAGTTTTGTCTGAACTTACTGAACAAAGTAAGTATATTTAATTTAAAGACTGCTTCTGATAATTTCAATTTCTGGAGTCCCTTCACAGTTGTTTCCATTGATTGTTTCTGCTGGTTTTGGTCAACTGATTTTGTTTCTCTGAATGCTTGCCTATTTTTTATGTAGGTCAGATATTGCATTTGCTGACTTGTTTGTAGAAAAATACAATGCCTAGGAATGATGTTATCTTCCTTCAGGGATGATTTTTATTGGGTTCTGCCAGTACATGAAGGCACTAGCAATCCAAGATCACCTCAGTCCAACTGAGGTGATTTGAAGCTGTATACCTAAGGAGGCCTGTCCACTTCCAATTAACCTTTACCAGTAGAGAAAAGACCCAGAGCCAAAACATTCACAAACATCACCTTTCTAGGTGCTGGAGTCCATTCCCTGTCCCATCTCCTTAAGAGGCTATCAAAAGCAATGTATCACCTTTTAGCCTAACCACTATGCCCTCTGAATTTAGCAAATTTTCCTAAGGGAAGAGTTGCCTCCAAATGTGAACCTCTATTCTTTACTGGCTCTTGGCCCTGAAATTCTTTACTCTCTTGTTAGTTCTCCGGTGTGTTAAAGATTAAAAAAAAAAAATTTTTTTTTTTTTAAATATTTGTCCAGCTTTTCTAGTTGTTCTAGTTCAAATTACCTGGCCAAAGCAGGAGACTCCTAACACTGCTTCACTGGCTCCAGCCACTCATGACTAAACCATACTTGGACCAATACTTCGCACTCAAAAAAATCACTCAAAGTGGATCATATACATCAATGTAAAATCTTAAGCTGTAAAATCTTTAGAAGAACACATAGGGGAAGATCTTTGTGACCTAGGGCTAGGCAAAGATTTTTTAGACCCAACATCAAAAATTCAATCCAAAAATGAAAAAAGTGAACTAATTAGACCTCATCAAAATGGAAAAATTTTGGGGTGCCTGGGTGGCTCAGTCGTTAAGTGCCTGCCTTTGGCTCAGGTCATGATCCCAGGGTCCAGGGATCGTGCCCTGCATCACACTCCCTGCTCCATGGGAGGCCTGCTTCTCCCTCTCCCACTCCCCCTGCTTGTGTTCCCTCTCTTGCTGTCTCTCTGTCAAATAAATAAATAAAATCTTAAAAAAAAAAAAAAGTTTTATTTTTCAAAAGACACTGGTATAAGGATGAAAAAGAAGCTACTATTTGTGAGAAAATGTTTGTAAAATCATATATCTGATAAAGGACTTGTATCCAGTGTATATAAAGAACTCAAAATCCAAAAGCAGATAACAACATAAAAGTGGGCAAAAGATTTGAGAAGATACTTTGCCAAAAAAATATATACAGATGGCAAATAAGCACATGAACAGATGCTCAACATCACTATTAGGTAGAGAAATGCAAATTAAACCACAGAATAACATTATAAACTATTAGAATGGCTAAACTGAAAGAGTGACTAGGGGCACCTGGGTGGCTCAGTCAGTTAAGCATCTGCCTTCAGCTCAGGTCATAATTCCAGGGTCCTAAGATTGAGCCCCAAATCAGGCTCCTTGCTCAGCAAGGAGTCTGCTTCTCCCTCTCCCTCCGAGCCTCCCTCCTAACTCGTGCTTTCTCCCTTCCTCTCTCTCTCAAATGAATAAATAAAATCTTTAAAAAAAATAATAAAGAGTGACTATACCAGTGTTAATGGGGATGGAGCACTAGGATATCTCATACACTACTCTTGGGAATGCAAAATGGGACGACCTGTTTGGAAAACAGTTTGGCAGTTTTTAAAAAGTTAAACATATACCTATTACATGACCTAGTCATTCTATTTCTACGTTTTTACTCAAGGGAAAAGTATATGGCCACATAAAAACTTATGGAGTATCTATATCGTGGAATACTCCTTAGTAATAAAAGGAATGTTACCGATATAGACAGTCACATGGATAAATCTCAGAATACTTATGCTGAGTGAAAGAAGCCACACAAAAAAGGGTACATAGAGTATACGATTCTATTTAAATAAAATTCTAGAAAATACAAACTTTTACAGTGATAGAAAGAACTTTAGCAGTTGCCTGGGGATTCAAAATGGGATTACTCATGGGCATGAGAACATGTTGGGCCTTCAAGAGTATGTTCACTGGGGCGCCTGGGTGGCTCAGTTGGTTAAGCGACTGCCTTCAGCTCAGGTCATGATCCCGGAGTCCCGGGATCGAGTCCCACATCGGGCTCCCAGCTCCACGGGGAGTCTGCTTCTCCCTCTGACCTTCTCCCCTCTCATGCTCTCTCTCTCACTCTCTCTCTCTCAAATAAATAAATAAATAAAATCTTTAAAAAAAAAATTAAAAAAAAAAGAGTATGATCACTGTGTTGATTGTGGTGAAGGTTTCATAGGCATATACATATGTCAAAACAAATTATTCACTTTATTCTTCAGTAAAGCTGTTAAAAGTATTCTTTCTATTTTCAAATGTCTGTGGAGTCTGTCTCTTGACTGGGTCCTTTCTGATACCTACCCAATTTAAAGTAGTCCTCCAATCCCTGTATCACATTGTCCTGTTATAGATTATTTTCATAGCCCTTATTATCTAAAATTACTGTCTTCATTATTTGTTCATATGTGCTCTTCATTTTACCATGGATTTGTGCTCAAAAAAGTAGATAATATTGAGTTGTCTTCATTCTTTTTTCTTAGCTTATAAATTATATAATTATCTATTTAAACAAAAGATAATTTCATTCATTCCTTCAGCAATTATTTGTTGAATGACTGTATTTTGCCAGTCGTCATGTCAGGTACCAGGCATATGGAGATAAATCAGTTATGACTTCTGCCCTGCAGGGCACTCTTCCAACTATTGCTGTACTTACTGCCCTTCATTTTGCAGTGAAATCTTACGCATCATCTCTTAATACCTGGCTCAGATATTTGGTCAAGTTTTCCTGACCAAAAGGAATATTGCTTTTTTGGTTCTTCCTAGGCCTTTGTTTATATTATGTAACAGCATCTGCTAATTTTCTCCCTGAATTCATTCTCCCCTTTAACATTTTAGTGATAGAACCAAACTCCACCCTTCCAACCCCCAACACTACGTTTTAGCTAGGCACTTCGCCACCCAAATGTAGTTTAGCCTTTCTTAGAGCTAGGTATGGGCATATGATTCAAGATGCTATGACATGACTGAAACTGCTGTGTGCAATTTTTGGATCATCTTCAAGATGAAGCCACTTGTCTGGTACTTATTCTTTCCTCTTCCTTGCTGCTGCAACACAGATATGAAGGTTCAGCAAAGGCCAAGTTCAATCACGTGGACTATGAAAACATCCTAGGAGATGGCAGAAAAACAAAGTCAAAGAAACTTGGTGGAGCACCCAGGTGGCTCAGCTGGTTTAGCGTTTGCCTCTGGCTCAGGCCCGGATCTCAGGGTTCTAGGATTGAACCCTGAGTCAGGCTCCCTGCTCAGCAAGGGAGGCTGCATCTCCCTCTCCCTCTGCCCCTGCTCATGTGCTCTCTCACTTGCTAACTCTCTCTCTCTCAAATAAATAAAATCTTAAAAAAAAAAAAAGAAAAGAAAAAAACTTAGGTCTTTGAATGAGCTTCTAGCCGTGAAGGGTTTATACCTTGGCCATTTTATAGAAGAGAAATAATTCCCAATATTATTTAAACACTGTATTTTTTTTGAGTGTGTGCTTCTTTCTATGCTCTCTTTTTAATAGCATCTTCTTTTGACTAATAAAACTAGCTGTATTAATAGAAACTTCCATATGTGGCACTTTTGTACATAACAAGTAGTTACCTTCTCTGGCTTGGAAGGACATCTGGGAAGGAACAAGTGACAAATGTCTAACACAACAAAGTCAAATCAATTTCTAGTTATCTACTATGTGTAAGGGACTAAAAAGTTATTTTACTGCTTATTATAATTATTGTAATCCCGATCTAACAAGTGTTTTCTGTTTTACTGACTTTTGCTCTTTAGTATTTCCTTCATTCTACTTTGTTGGGTTAATTTTGCCTGCATTTTTTTAAGCTTCGTGGGAAATGTTTCCAGTAATTTCCCGAAATACAAGTCTTAAAGCTATAATTTTCCTTCTGATGTTGCTATAACCACATCAACGTATTTGGAAATCAGTAACCTTAAAATCAATTGTTAATTGTTAACAACTGCATTTTGTCAGAGGAGGTAGTTGGTTTAAAAACAATCCTGTGGGGGCACCTAGGTGGCTCAGTGGGTTAAAGCTTCTGCCTTCGGCTCGAGTCATGATCTCTGGGTCCTGGGATCGAGCCCCGCATCGGGCTCTCTGCTCGGCAGGGAGCCTGCTTCCCACTCTCCCTCTGCCTGCCTCTCTGCCTACTTGTGATCTCTCTCTCTCTCTCTCTCTCTCTCTCTCTGTGTCAAATAAATAAATAAAATATTTTAAAAAAACCCCACAAAACAATCCTGTGAAATTTTTCTAACTTTCTTTATGGCCCACTATGTGGCCACTTTCCATAAAAGTTACAAGAGTCCTAGAGAAGAGTGTATATTCTGAAGCTGTTGAGGGCCACGCTCTGTTTATGTGCATGATATCAAAGCATGTTAATTGTGCAGTTCAAATTGTATTCTTATTAATTTTTTATAAGCTTATGTACTGTTACTAAGAAAAGTGTATTAAAATCTAATAAGGACTTGTTTACTTCTCCTTGTAAGTCTATCAATTTTGCTTCATACATTTTGCTCATACATTTTGTTAGTAGGTCCATTCACGTTTAGGATGATTAAAACTTCCTGGCAAAGTGAAGATGTTATTATTACATAGAGGCCCTCTTATCCGTAATAATACATTTTGTCTTAAAGATCCAATTGTCTGATATATTTAAGATGTTTTTCCTGTAAGTAACATGATTGAATTTGTCTTTCAGCCCAGTTTGATAGTCTTGGTTTTCTAGGTGAAGAGTTTAACTTTTTGAATTATTTCAATATAATTACTGATAGATCTGTATTTTATTACTCCTATCTTATTTTGCATTGTTGTTTTTAATATTCTGTTCAGTCTGCATGTCTTGTCTTTTCTTTTTTGTCTCCTTTCAGATAAAATTTTCCCCTCCAATTCCATCCTTTTCTCTACTAGATTCAGAGTTATGACCTTTTCCTGTCCTCTTAGTAGTCTCCCAAAAATATTAAGATGGATATTTAATATGTTGCAGTTTCAAGTTAATTTGTATCTCTAGCTTAACAAGAACACTTTTCCAAAGTCCTTTTCACCTGCTTCTTAAACTTAAGTGCTATTTTTGTTAATTTTACTTTTAAGCATAAGACATTATTTTACTCATTTAGTACTTCTTTAGATATATATTTACTATTTTCTATGTTCCTTTCTCTTTGCAGTACAGATTTTCCATCTGAGCTCACCCATCTTTTGCCTGAAGTATGTCCTTTAGAATTTCCTTTAGTGAAGGTATGCAGGTAGCAGAGTCTCTGTTTTTCTTTGTCTGAATAAAACCTTCCTTCACTACACTCAAGATAATATTCTGTCCTATATCCATGCTTGTTGTTGTTGAGAAATCAGCACTTGCTTTTTTATTTTATTTTTTCTTCTTTATGTTTTTTAGCCCTACCTCCACAAATGGGGGAGGGGCAGTTGGAGAGAGAGAATCTCAAGCAGACTCCCCACTGAGCACAGGGCCCAATGCAGGGCTCAGTCTCACAACCTCAAGATCATGACCTGAGCTGAAATCAAGAGTTAGACGCTTGCCACCCAATTGCCCCAGCTTTTGCTTTTTTTTAAAGGAATTTCTTTTTCTCTGGCTGCTTGTAAGTTCTCTTTATGTTGAACACTCTGAATATTATCATGGTGTGTGTACATCTAGATTTATTCTTATTTATCCTCTTTTAGGTTTTTTCATTCTTCTTTACTCTGTGAATTGATCTCTTTCATTAGTTAAAGCAAGTTTTCAGCTATCAGTTCTTCAGATATTGTCTTTGTCCTTTGATTTTCTTCTAAAATTTGATTAGATTTATTAGATTCCTTTTTTTTCTCTTCTTCCAGGTCTCCTATCTCTTTTTGGACTGAAATCCATATAGTTTCTTCAATTCTATCTTTCTGTTTACCAATGTTCTTTTTAGCTATGTCTAATTTGCTATGAAACCTATTGAATTTTTAATGTGAACTATTATATACTTTTCATTTCTAGATTTCCTGTTAGTTTTAAAATCTTCTTGTTTCATATACTTTTAAACATTTCTTTTCTTGAAATGTATTACATATATTTATTTAACATTTAGCATCTAAATAAAAACTTAAGAATTTGTGAGTCTGATTCTGTTATCTGTTCTTTCTATTAGCTTTTTGTCAGGTACCTGTATTGTGTGTGTGTGTGTGTGTGTGTGTGTGTGTGTGTGTGTGTGTGTTTTCATTCAGAGCTATTTGTTTTCTTCTTAACTGTCTCTGAGCACAGTGAATAAAAGCAGCTTTCTCCTGAAAGGATTTGTGTTTGCTTGTATCAGACTTCTTGGGGGCACTAAGGAGCCAGAACTATTTCCAACTAAATTCTTGGCTGGGGGATATGAGGTCATCCAGGAAGGATGAATTGGGGCTCTAAAGTGATGAGAAAAAAAAGAAGAAGAAGAAAAAAATAATAAAGTGATGAGAAGACTTTCTTGTGGCTTGAGTCCCTAGGAAATGCTCTTGGCCACAAAATAGTTAGTACCATGATTCAAGACAGGCAGTTTTCCTTGTAGACCTTGGATGAGGGTGAGGTGATTCTGCTTATTTCTAATTCTTCTTGCAACTAGGAATAAGGATGTTTGGGCTCCCAACTATATGGGATAGTCTTCTATTAGATACCACTTACTTTGAGAAAACCTTTGGTTTTATTCTATGTCTTTGTAAGACTTCAAAAAACAATTCTCTAGGTCAGTCAGTTTAGCAAATGTCATTAGGGTTAAAGTTAAAGCCAGACCTGGTGTTCCACTTATTTTCTTAATTCACATCTTTACTTATTCCCTGGTTTGGGTATTTATTTTGTTTGTTTGGATAATTTTTAATTTGTTTGTTTTGCAAGTTCCTAGGATAATGTGAGAAAATGTTTTTATATTACATCCGACATATTTAGTTGTTTTCAGTGGGAAGATCAGTTTAGACTTTTAGTCTGCTATATTGCCAGAAATTAGCATTTTCTATAACATTTAAGTTTTTTGCCAGTCATTGCAAAATTACATGTTTAGTCTTTGAAAAGACACAACAAGTATGACACTAATGTGCTCTTTAAAAAACTAGGCTTGTAGAAAGGGTTTTGAAGACACTTATTCTCACCAAAACCAAAGTAGATTTTAACAAATACCAATTAAAACTTTACAGACTGTATCTCCTCAAGGTTGGATCAAGTTGAAGAACAGAGCTGTGGAAGCCAGAAGCCTTGAGTTTGCTGTGTGATTTTGGGTAAGCCCCTTAATTGGTTGGCCTCTGGCTTTTTATGTATATGATGAAAAGGTAGGGCTAGATGTTCTTTTCAGGATCAAAACTGTATGATGACTATACAGAAGTGTTCAGTGTAAATAGAGCACAGTCAAGATCAGAGTTTCTCATGCTCAAGACATTCCTTAAGGCTAGCCTACTTTCACATTTTAAACATACTGCAGCATAATGCTTTAAATAAGCATACTTGTGTGGCCATTAAATCAATATAAACTAATTTTATACTTCAAAATAGAATCTTCAAGATTATCAATATTTTGATATAGTTTGACATTCTGAGAATATCTTTATTTTCTTTGTCCTTTCTGGCATTTCAAATTCTTTATTGTAGCTATTAATATAATTTAGGGATTATATGTTTTTTGCATGAAAAATTACAAATACTCAAAAGCTGCATCTATACCATCTGCCGGGATTTTATATGCAGAATTCTGAAAACATAACCACTAAAAACTACCAGCATACTGCATTGTTAAAAAAAGAATCAACCTAACACCACACAGATTAAACTGTCCAAAGTAAGTTCTAATGCAACATATTCACAGGTTTACACTCTGAAGTTGTGAAAAGATTATCTTTTTCAAATTTGATTACGTGCTGCAAGATGTGGAAGAAACTCAGCACTCGAATGAATTATATGTTTGATGTCATTTTTGGCAAAACCTCATAAAATGTCGCATAAAAGAAAAACATCTCACTTAAAATAAGGTCTTGACAGCAGCCTGGAATAGTTACCTCTAATCCCAAATAAGAATGCTGGTTATAATCAAAATTTTAATGACGATATTAGTTCTCCCCCTGAGACAATCTAAGTATCAAAACAAAACAAAATAAAAAACAACATGTGCATATATACCACACACCCCTCATCTCTTACTTTCATAAGAGGACAAATTTGTAATTATTTCAGTTCATGCTCTCAGTATTGATTAGAATGTTTCCCTGCAGATTTATCACTGGCCACTTGAGAAATGAAGAAGTGGCAGGGTACCCCAGCCAAGGTCAATCAGTACATTTTTGTTGTTTAGTATTAATTCACGAAAGGTATAAATAATGCCCATCAGCAATGGAAATGGAGTCCCTGGGCGTCAGCACCCTCACGTCATCTGAACCCTAGAGCTGAAAGCGGTGGGAACTTTTTATCTTACAACTACATTTATACAATCTTTACATCCATCCTTCTCTATATCCCGCTGATCTGAGAAAATTAACAGGGAAGAATACCCCTAAAATCAGGTTGTCCACTTAAGAGTTATCTCAATTTCACTTGCAAAGTTTTTTAAAAAGCATATTATAAACAAGATTATGATAAAATAACATTATGGAAAACAATACACATGTTTCTGACATGAAGATAAAAAAGTCGAGAAGAACAAATATCACGTAGCTAACCATGGTTGTTTTTGGCAGAAGTATTATGGGGTGATCTTTCTTTTTATCCTTTATGCTTTTCTACAGTTCTTATATTTTTGCAAAGGATATACATTACTCTTATAACTGGAATAAATAATACAGTTGTTGTTTTTTATAAAGAGACAGTTAAGCCAAAGGTTATTACCTGTATCAATTAACAAACTCATTTTTACTGGGTTAGGAATGGCATCAATATTAGTAAGAGGAAGACAAAGTGCAATTACTAAAAATATAGTTGAAGGCTCTTGTCACATTTCCTATATTAGAATTACATCCATCACCAGGCAGAAATAATGCTTCTTTTGAGACTATTTTAAGACAGTGAAGGGCTGCAAAGAGATACCCATAACACACTGACTCATTAAAAACAAAACAAAACTAAGCAAAACAAAACACTAACAACAACAACAGCAGATGACGAGGACTGGTTAAAGTTTATTTTTCATTGCACAAAAAATTAAAATTAAATATGCCCAGAATGTATGATTCTCAAAGTAAAGCTCAACAGGATTTGCTCATGATGGCTAGTGAGAAAGTCTGAGATGGACTGTCCAAAAAAGAACACAGTACTTCATGGATTCTCACGTTAGAGATGATCATCTCTTAGTCACTTTACCAAAAGATGAAATTCTTGGTCTAAATGTGAGGGTATGCACATCTTTACATTTGCTATCTGCCTTTAAAAATCTTTACTACTTTTAAAATTATATTATTGAAAGACATTGTTAAAAACATAACATGCTTTCTGGCACATGAAGGTAGTGACATGTATTTAAAAAAATTTTACTTTAGAGACTGGTTATCCTGGCTGGAGAGGGAGTCTTTATTTTTCTAGGATTTCTAAGAAATGAAGTATTCCATATAACTCAATATTTCAGAAAAGAGAATCTTTGTCTTTAATTGAGTAAAATGGTCGAAAAATCTTTTTTATTTTATTTTATTTTTTTTTTTATTTTAGAATAAAATAGGTTAGAATCATTGCCCAATCTCTGCCTTACTAAACAATAATAAGTACCATCTAAGCTTTTCTTAATTGAATGAGCATCAGTAACTTTAATACTAACATGCTCTCCAAGTATAATGAAGTACAACAAATCCATAATATTCCACTCCTATTATTTATTGTGTTTTATTACTTACTGTCAAGTGGTCAGCTATCACGTCTTGCTGCTGCCAGAATGAAGTTCCTAGCTGTGCCTTTCTCTCTCACTTTTTTACTTTTGATTTTGTTAAGTCCAATAAAATAGTGGGCTAGCAAGATGCATAGGCCAGGCCCTATCCTGGCTTTTCTTTTGTTTATTTATTTATTTATATTCTAATTCTTCAGGTATGTTTCATATACCATAACATTCCCCCCCTTTTTAAAGATAAGTATTTATTTTAAATATTTATTAAATATTTTATTTATTTATTTGATAGAAAGAGACAGGTTGAAGTCCCGCTGAGCAGGGAGCCCGATGTGGGGCTCGATCCCAGGACCGTGGGATCATGACCTGAGCCGAAGGCAGATGCTTAACAACTGAGCTACCCAGGTGCCCCAACATTTCCCCTTTTAAAGGGTACTCTCCCTCACTTTTATTATTCTTTCATCTGTTCTGAACTTAGAACTGGATAATCAATTTATTAGTGCCATGCACAAAATAAGAATAAATAGAATATTACTGATGACTGGCCTGAGAGGCTATGATTCAATTGCAAATATACTTTTACTTTTCTATGTAAATAACATTAAAAGTTAGCATAAAGATTAAGAGTAGACTATGGGAAAAATAGGCTTGATACTTACAGCCTTCAAGAAAAAAAATGATGACTTGAGTACCTGAAGGAGGTTAAGTGTTTTGGAAAAAAGTACCAGTTTGCTTAGTGAGAGGAATGAATTCTACATGGTATTAGGCACAACACAGAGCTAGCATTCCACAAGGGCTTCTGTTTCTTATAAAAACCAAGATTAAGCTAGTTTAACATCATATGATAGATAGATGAAATGTAGTCAAAAACTATATACTTTTACAACCTATCAAGCCTGAGGGGCCCTAGTCTGACTTAATCCAGTGTTAAAAAGAGAGTCTGTTGAAACCTGAAATAGCCCAGTGCAATTTGAGAGGTACACAACACCCCAGGGATGTGTTCATGAAGAGGCTTTAAAATTCTTTCTTTGATTTACAAACTCAGATTGCCCTTCCTCCTCTAATTTCTGGCACTAGTCAAAGAATAGGTATTATGTGCTTTGAACTTTGAAAAGAGGATCTGATACCTTATCTCTCTAGAACTGATTAGAGACTATGTCCAAACCTGTATCTCTATGTGACTATGTTCAGTTTGGTATTAGTTTTGATATGAAAAAACTCAAAGAGACCTGGAAGGGACTTAGAGACATAATTTAATGAAAAGGATTATGTAGTTTATTAAAGAATCTGACAGAGCCAATAGAGGAAACAAACTATCTCCGATTAACTATCAATCTTATTCAAAATCGGTATGAAAACCCTACGCACAGGCTTGGATGATTTACACTGGGACTAAAGAGACTCCCCAGCTGTAAATAGGATTGTTTGGTAGCACATCTCTTCTGACATTGCTGGTATCTAAAATGTAACACTACATTCCTTGTTTACATAAACTGGGGTGTTAGAATCTACTGCAGACTCTGTATTCAACTGAGAATACAACCTAACTGCTTTGAATTTTAGAGTCAGATTTCACGCTATCATAAAAAATTCTAATTGTAGACTAAAATAATGGCTTTATTCCTCAATAGTCTGTTTCTTTCATTTAGTGAAACCTTTTCAAATAAAAGCCTTTAAACATATTTATATGGCAAACCAATGGCAAAAATTAGGAGGTTATATTTTTGGACTGCTTTTCTAATATAGAGGTATACTCATATTTGTTATTTGACAATATCCGTGTGATTTAAGCAATAGCAGACTTTGAGCTCTCCTGGGAAGACTGAAGAGAAAATGGATGGTCCTATATACATTTTTACTACACCGGGAAGCTCTGTTTTACAATGGTTTTCAAAAGATTAATAGGTTGGCTCAATTGTAAGTACATGTTTTCTTACTAGGGCAGAGATGTCAGGAGCCTTTTGGGTTATGGATTAATATTCTTGGGGGTCAGCTTTGTTGAGGCATAGCTGGCATATAAAAGAGCTGTACTTGTTTGGACAGGTATAGTTTGATAGGTTTGGATGTGTGCCTATACCCATGGCACTACCACCACAATGAGGTGATATCAAATAGCAACATAATTAGGATTGTTCAATTGTATGGGGCCCAAAGTATTTATTGATGTAAAAGCAACAAAAGTATTTTATTTTCTGTCATAATGGAATTGAAGGAGTTAATAAAAAGGAACCACTTAACAGTAAAACATAATAAAAATAGGAATAGCACATTTTATTTATCTCATATTTATATAGAGAGAAACAGATGGGTCCTGATTTTAAAGTAACTTGCCTGAGGTGATAGAAGAGACTTCGAAGTATAGCTATAGTTAGAATACTATAACTATAGAATTCCTGTTTATCTATATAAACCTGGCTAAGGATCTGGCCCAAGAAACTGGGTCAAGATAATAAAACCAAAGGAGTATTACTCTCTGACCAAAGGAGATTTCCTTAGATGACAGAAGCCCCGATAAAGTATCACATCTATTAGAACACTTGGCTAAATGCTAAGTGGGAGGCCTCCATTCACACAAGAAGGCCAAAACTGGGCAGATTAAAGTACAGGCATTAGAATACAAAGCTTTTTTATTCTGATGGGTTTCTTCCCAAGCACTTTTAACCTGAGGATATTACATTAAATTCTAAAGTGAAATGGCAATAGTCAGCAAGTGTTAGCCAAGTAACTTCATAAAATCAGGAAATAATACTACTGGATGCTTTACTTAAGCATGTAGACAAACTCACACATAAACCCTTTTAACAAAGAAAATGATTATTGAAATGTAATTGTGAAAGCACATGAAAGGAATATTTATTTTGAAATTTTGATTTATGTTGTATTTAGATACAGCTATATTGATTACAGGATTTAACTGCAACTAACACAGTATTAAAATCCAAAATTTCCATTTGTGGGATTTGGATAGGACAAAATGGAAACAGAAATAGCTATATTTTTCTCCTCACAAATTTAAAATTATTTTTATATAGCACTGTAAATTTATTAAAGGTCTTCTCATTATCTAATTTACTTCTTACAAGAAACTTGAGGGTACACAAAGCATTTTCTACCTGGATTTATGGTAAGAAAATGGAATCACACAAGCTTATATAACTTCAGTACTAGTAAATGGACTTTAAAATCTCAATACATTCCTATTTATTTTTTGAGAAGATATAATACTCTAAAATATTCTTATAACCTTTAGTGTTACATATAACAAGTACTTAGTATTACTATCAAAATTACTATTAAAAATACCAAAATTTGTATATTTTTAGTCTCTATACTAGCAGATGTGGTACATGCATCCAGATGGAAATTCATATGGAAGATAGGTCTATATTACACAATAGTTTACACACCAAAGTATCTAACAGCCTCTTTTTAATATCAATTATCTCCTAAGTTTATTGGCAAATTAAGTTTCTAGATATAGTATATAATATTCAAAAGACCAAATCATGGAGAGTTGTGACAATACTCAGATAATTTAGTCTTGGCTTAAAATAAAATGTTTTGTAAAAGCCAGATATGCAGCCATATAGCCCAATCAAGAAATCTTTTCTGAAAAGGTTCAGCTGATGTATGAAGGTATAAAGCCAAAGTCAAATAATACTTTCAGCTTCTTTCCCTGTGATGATCTTACTATGAAAATGCTTATGAGAACATTTGGATCTGTTCCCAGAGTTTATATAGTTCTAATCATGGAATATCTTTCAGGTGGGAAGATAGGCTAAGTTCTGACATTCAGGGTTGCTTAAAATTCTGCTTTGTTTCCAAAATGCTGTGCAATGAGATGTCTCATAATCATGGTGTCAATTTTAATCATGGGGCAAGAAGGAAAACTGGACTTAAAAACTCCATAGGAACATATGCACTTCAAATATAATGTAGCGTTTACTGAAATTCACAAATCTCTCATAATATACAATTTCCTAGCATAAGCCATAGTAGTCAATTTAAAAAGGTAAAATAAATTTAGAGGAAATACAATTCCAAGAAAAAGGTAATTCAGAATGCATCTTAGGGGCTAAAAGCAAATTTTGTTCACTGTTCTAATAAGATGGTGATAAAACAATATCCCTTCTAATAGCACTGTAAAATTATGAGAATCAAAATAAAGACTGACTTAGTGCCTAGATCTTGGTTTCTTATTGCCAAATACAATGGAAAACCAGAATTTCTTGGGGAAGTGGTTGATTTTAAGCCTGGAGAGGGGAAAACACAAGATCAACATGGAGCCTTCTGTGCTTAAAAGTAAAAATGTGCTCAGAGTTGGGAGCAAGTTGCAAAGACATAGGAGCCAACCTGAAGGAACTACTAATGACCAATTCTGGTACTACTTGAACAACAAAATAAATAATGATAGTTTGGGATTATAACACATAGAATAAAATAAATATTTGCAAGCCCAAATTGGTATAAATAAGTAAGTAAATCTATAAATAGAGAGAGAGTGATCTTTCTTAGAGAAGAATTACAAGTATTAAACATAGTGGGAATCAGGGAAATAAAAAGCAACCACTAGAACACAACAGTAAATAACTGTTGCCTATAGGTAAGATCCACCAATGGATACTAAAATTAGTGGGAGGAAGCTTGAAAAGAAACAGGATAGATGGTCTCAAAGAATTTTTTTCCCCTATCAAATACTTAAAATCTCAAAAGGAAAATGTAACAGCTCAACAACTTTAAGCTAGTGATCCAAGTAGTATCATGACTAAAAAGACAATAGGTAACTTTATAATGCATTAGGAAGGACCTATCATTTCTGTGCCATCTTGCCAAAAAAATGCATAAGCTTAATCTAATCATGAGAAAACATCAGACAAACTCAAATATGACAGTCCACAGAATATCTCACCAGGACTGTTCAAAGTGTCAAGAACATGAAAGACAAGAAAAGACTGAGGAACGGTCACAGATCAGAGGAGACTAAAGAGACACGATGACTAAATGTAATATGGAATTCTGGATGGACAAAGAGAATCGAAAAAGGTCATTAGTGGAAGAACTGGTGAAATTCTAATAAGGTCTGTAGTCAATAGTAATGTATCAATGTTAACTGCTTGATTTTAATCATTGTACTACAGTTATATAAGACCTTAACATTAAAGGTATATGGGAACTCTGTAACTTCTGTAGGTCTAAAATTATTTCAAAATAAAACAATCAAAAATAAATTAGTAGAATGTCCCACTTTTTGTGGAGGCTAATTTTAGCTGACGTTCAAATTTCTCAAAGATATAAATTAAATTCAGGAAAGTACTTACTAATATAATTCTCTAATTATGCCATAAAAAAGGTTTTAACATGGCTAATTTTCTCATAAATAGACTGACACAAGCTGTAGAAAAATCTTTTTTTTTTAAAAGATTTTATTTATTTATTTATTTGACAGAGAGAGAGATCACGAGTAGGCAGAGGCAGGCAGAGAGAGAGGGGGAAGCAGGCTCCCCACCAAGCAGACAGCCCGATGCGGGGCTTGATCCCAGGACCCTGAGATCATGACCTGAGCTGAAAGCAGAGGCTTTAACCCACTGAGCCACCCAGGTGCCCCAGAATCTTCTCTTTTGTGTTACGAAATCATTCTAAGACTCATACCTTTCTTTAATTGCATTTAATACTTCAAAGGCAGATCTATAAGTTAAAATAGCACTGCTTATATCTAATATAAGCTTTAACTGTAGAGCACTATTACAGTAATTACCTATTTCCAATTCTCTCACTTCTACTAGATCATAAACTACAAAGGCAAGAACTATCCATCTCTTGCCAACTTCACACCTCTGGTCCTGCATGGTTCTTGAGACGTGGACATACTAATAATTATTATCTCAAAAATGAATTAAAAAGTTCAAGTAAAAGCTTTTTCTAGTTTAAAGGAATTACTTTGATATATTTAAAATGCTTTTAATTATTAGGAACAATACTTGAGAAAATTATGTTTAAACTTAAAAATAAGTTTAAGTTTAAACTTATTTTTAAGTTAAATTCACTGGGGCGCCTGGGTGACTCAGTGGGTTAAAGCCTCTGTCTTCGGCTCCGGTCATGATCTCAGGGTCCTGGGATCGAGCCCCACATCAGGCTCTCTGCTCAGCGGGGAGCCTGCTTCCCCCTCTCTCTCTGCCTGCTTCTCTGCCTACTTGTGATCTCTCTCTCTGTCAAATAAATAAATAAAATCTTAAAAAAAAAAAAGAATATGTAATCTTTAAGGCAAGATGTGGCATCTTATTCTTTGATTTATCTCCAATAACTGTGACAGAATCTAGTACATAAAAGTCCTTTTTGGTATCCAAAAAGCATGAGAATATAGAAGACATATGCATAAAGCAGATTTGTTAAGCCAAATTTAGTACATATTATTAAAGATAACAATAAAATTTCTAGTCATGTTCACTGAATCTACAATTTAATTTATTATTGTGAAAAGAAAACAGAGGGTTCCAATCTGTTAATTTGGAAATTGGACATTACATGTTTTATAGGTGAATCAGTTTTAAACTAAAGATCATCAGTGAAATAGCTTTTAAGAAGCCCCTTTAGCTTCATAAAAATCATAGTAATATGAAGAACACATTTAACCTGTATAAATAGCAGGGTATTATTTTGGTTGGTTTTTGATGAGCTTTATTAGTATTTTAGATTTCTAGTATCTTACTTAACATAAACAAACAACAAGACTTTATACTTCATACTATTCAAACCAATGCACAAATGTTTATAGAAGTCCCAAACATAGGGCCTAAATGCTTTTCTTAGTGCTTTAAAAGGTATACAATATAAAAAATGAACATTCTATTCTTATGCACTCTGAGATATGTTTTATTGTATTTAAGTTTTGTCTGATGTCAAGTCTGTTAATTTTCATTAAGCTTTTTAGAATAATAGTTATAATCATGTATGCCTGAATTTACTTCTTAGACAAAAATCCTAATGAGAAATTTATTTTATTGGCTAACTATCCAAAGAAAGTATAAAAAAAAAAAAAAAAAGGAAAACTCAGGAAGGAAAGGGGAGGGAAAGAGGCGAAAAGGAAGGAAGAAGAGATGGAGGGAAAAAGGAAATGTACCAAGTGAAAATAAAAACCCGATAAGTATCCTTACCTTCACTTTTCTTTTCTGCTTGTTTTGCTGCATTTTCTCCTTTTTTTTGTTTTGCTGCTAAGAGTTCCCGCTTTAACTGTCTTGCTTCTTTTCTGAGCTCATCACTATAAAACAAAAACAGTTATGTAAGTATATAATACCCTGAGAGAGAAAACTGCTTAGCAAAAACAGGATCACTGGTTTTCAGGTACACTAAGTCTCTAAGAAAAACAAAATAAATAATGTAATACATTTTCTTTCTTACATGTCTATTGTGGTATGGAAACATGGCTAAAGGATATTTTAAAGCTGCAATTTTTCATAATAGCAATATGAATTACCTATAAAATATACTCCCTTTCAAATATTTCAAACAGAATAGATAAGTGATAAATGACCCATTGTTTTCCTTCTAATTCAGTTGTGAATTTAACATTCTAGTTCCAGTTTAATAAATGGAGAGCCTGAATCAAAGCAAAATTTTAAGATAAATTTTTTCTTTAAAACTGGATATACATAAAAAGATGTGTCTATAAAACTTGATGAATTCTTGAACTGGTACCAGTAGCTAGCATTTATTGAGCAATTATATGCTAGGAGCAGTGCTAAAATGCTTTAAACTGAAGTTTTAAAACTCAATTAATTTTGAACCCATATAATACCACAATTTGGCAAATAATTTCCTCTTCTGTGAAACCCAGCAGGCTGTGGTATCCTGATGATTAATACAATCATATATTAAAGGTAAACTGAGATGTAAATACTGACTTCACTACAAGTCTTTATGTGAAAGACTTTATGTGACTAGTTACTACAAGCCAGTTTTAGGGTAGATTCATATTTATGTGCTTCATACCCATGACATGAACCCTTAGGGTCATTTGTGGCCAGTCAAAACTTTGCATTTCATATCTGTGAATGTCAGGTATCCACTCTATTTCAGTAAAAGCTAGAATGGATAACATACTCAATGAACGTTGTAAACCCGAGTAGGTAACAAGTCTGGAAAAGGTCTAAAAGAAACCCAAGCCAAGATGTTGTGGAATCTTGTCTAAATAGTTCCATACTGATTCAACCTTTGTGCTTCTTCTTGATCTCCAAATCTTATACTTTTTTTCCCCTTTTAAAACACTGTCCTGTATCAGCTACCAAATTGATAGGTCTTACAATGTGCACAACTCAGTTCTTTTTACCTTTTTTCCACATCAAACACATATAGCTGTATTTTCTATCTGGTTGGCCTCCAGGATCCTGAATTCTGAAACTTCCCTTTCTGATCAAAATCTCCTACCTTTTTAACTTTCTCAGTCTTTTATTCCTATTGAATCTGTGCTCACTTGTGTTATAAGAAAGCCAACACCTTCATAGTTCATGATCCAACAGCCCTATTCTTACCCATCTGGCTCTCTCATCATTCTAGATGATATGGTTAGTTACTTCACTGATATCCTCACTAGCACCTTTAATTTTCTTCACTTGTTTGTCCTTATGAAAATATCATAATCATGTAGAAGAATTTGTTCACAACATGCTCCAGTTGATGAACCTCCAGAGAATATTTTGTTAGATGTAAGATGTTGCCTGGGAATTTGCCCATGGAACAAGTTTCGCAGATGATTCCAATATGCATTCAGGTTTGGGATCCAGTACATTAGAACTGCCCTGTAACAATTATCTTCTCTTCCTTAACAACTCCAAGCACTCCTACTTCACTGATCCTTTTATTCAGCCAATAAACATACTCAAATTTCCTTGGACTCTGCTCCAATCAAGTGATGATTATCCTCACCAGTAGACTCCTTCCCTGAAAGAACAGTTTAGGTATACAGTCTATTTTCACAAACTTGAACTTCTTAATCTCTTGCAATCTATCCTTCTTATACTCTACTGAAATCAACTTATACTCTTCTGTATCAATCAAATTCAGTGGTCTTTTCTCAGGCTTCCTTTTCCTCTTTGGCTTCTCTACCATTTCGTGATATTGTCTTAATTACTTGTTCTGTTCTCAGTCTGTAATTCTTGGCATTTTTCTCATTTCCATACCCTGTACACTGGCATTTTTATCTAATCTCATAACATCAACTATCATCTTTATATATGTTACTTCCAAATCTAGATGTTTTGTCCTGATTTTTTGGTCCTGCATTTCTAACTATGCATTACAAATCTCTATGTACATTAGTACTGTCCAATAGAAATATAAGGTAAGACATATATGCAACTTTTAAGTTTCCTAGGAACCACATTTAAAAATGATAAAAGATGGGGCGCCTGGGTGGCTCAGTGGGTTGAGCCTCTGCCTTTGGCTCGGGTCATGATCTCGGGGTACTGGGATCGAGCCCCGCGTCAGGCTCTCTGCTTGGCGGGGAGCCTGCTTCCCCCACTCTCTCTGCCTGCCTCTCTGCCTACTGTGATCTCTCAATCTCTGTCAAATAAATAAATAAAATCTTTAAAAAAAATAAAAAAAAATAAAAAAATAAAAATGATAAAAGGAAACAGGTTAATTTTAACAACTTATTTTAACTCAGTAATTTAATATGTTCAAAATATCATTATTTCAACATGCAACCAATACAAAAAGATTAATACAATATTTTACATTCTTTTTTTGTATTAAATATTCTAAATCTGGTACAGGACATCTTAAACAAGCCACATTTCAAGGGCCAGGATCTAGATGGATAGTGGAAGCTAGACGTTGCATAATTACAAACTGTGTTCAAACTTGAAGTCATCTCCTCCCTGCCCAAATCTGTTCCTTTTCCGAAGTCTCTATTTGTGGAACTATTTTCCTCCTAATGACCAGACTTTAAACTTCCTCTGGGACTGTTCTCCCGCCCTTTCACTGAATCACTGTCGAAGTATGTCATTTTCCAATCTCTCTCATATATCACTAACTCGTCTTGATTCTCAACATCACTGCCTAGTTTAGGCTCTCATTATGTATTCCTCTGATAAATGTAATTACTTCCTATTTCTTGAAGTTATATGAGACAGGGAATAGCAACCTCATCTTTGTTCTCTCCACTAAATACCATTATCTTTTTATTGCGCTATTTTTTTTTAAGGATTTTTATTTACTTATTTGACAGAGAGAGATCACAAGTAGGCAGAGAGGCAGGCAGAGGGAGAGGGAGAGGGAGAAGCAGGCTCCCCGCTGAGCAGAAAGCCCGATGCGGGGCTCAATCCCTGGACCCTGAGATCATGACCTGAGCCGAAGGCAGAGGCTTTAACCCACTGAGCCACTCAGGCGCCCCTATTGTACTATTTTTTAAAAAAATTTTAACTTGGTAAGTAATTCAGAAACTTAGATGTTTTCTGAATACTAAGGTCTTTGAGACAAAGATTATTTTGAAAATTGAATATGAAATACTGCATGATGGCTGAACCAACTAGTTATGAGAGTAATTTGAAGTATGCAAAATATGAGAGATGATGACAGAATATACTGTTGTAGAGGCAGTAAAGCACAATAATCAAAAGGATTAACTTTGAATTCAGAAAGTCCTGATTTAAAGGCTAACTCTATCACTTATTATCTGAGTGACCTAAGAACAATTACTTCTCTGAGATTCAGTTTCTTCAACTATAAAATGGGGGTAAGATATTTAAAGTATTAGGCACTGAATACATGTTCAACAGATGGTAGCTATTATTATTTAGATCATGTTTAAAATAGCACTATGGTTAAGGATTCTTTGTGAATTAGGAATATTTCTTTATTATCTTATTTACTATAAATAAATGTTACCTCTACTACATATGGAGATTAACTCTGTTCATAATTTTTATAAAGGGCAATGAACGCATAATGCCTGCTTCTAAAGATCCATCCTTAAATAGTCAAAGACTTGGATGCATTATTGAAGTAGCCATAATAACATACAAACTGAATAAGGATGAATGAAAACTCAAAAAAGACAAAGTGAGACAGAGAAGGGAAAGTCTATAAGATTATTATACTGAATTTTTCAAATGATTCAGAATTTACAACATTGTCAAAATCTTCCAGACGATTGAAACAACACTATTTGTTGGACTTGTGGAATCCATAACTCCTGGAATGAACTGTAAGTTTTTAAACTAGTCCTGAGGCCACAGTCTAATTTTAGAGTTCCCAATCTTATATTCTCTGAAATATAGTATCTACTGGCACTAGAATATATTTAAATCTGTTAAAATGAGAGTAAAAATTGTTAGGGCTATTAACAAAAGATAAAGCTAGGAAAAGAATCTGGTACAGAGTCTAAATGCCAAGCATTTATGTGTGACCAGGTGGGAATATTTTCCTCCAATTTCTCTACAGCTTTGAGCTTTCAATTTTTTTTATATCCAGTTTCTCACATCTTACTGCTTCATTTTACCTACTATCCACCTACTTTAATACCTTACTAGTAACCTATACAGACTTTAAATTGCTGTCTCAGAAGTGACTTATGACCTCCTAATAACAACTTTCAGTAGCTTCCCTTTCAATGGTTAACTTAGACCTTTATTAGAATTTGTCTTCTTTTTTTTTTCTTTTTAAAGATTTTATTTATTTACTTTACAGAGAGAAAGAGATCACAAGTAGGCAGAGAGGCAGGCAGAGAGAGAGGGGGAAGCAGGCTCCCTGCTGAGCAGAGAGCCCGATGTGGGACTCGATCCCAGGACCCTGAGATCACAACCTGGGCAGAAGGCAGAGGCCTAACCCACTGAGCCAACCAGGCGTCCCAGAATTTGTCTTTCTTGACCACCTTACCAGTGACTTTTTGCAATCTCAGACATAGTGTCATACTAGATCTACATTTCTAATATTCTGTCTCTGTTTCCACTGGGTTTTACTCTTTGACTCTGCTCTTCAAATTTAGGGGCTTCTCAGTAGCCTAGTCAACCCTCTCCCTTTAGATTTCATTCACATTCAGGACTTCAATTCCATCTATCTTAATGCATTTGATGTACCAAATCAAGATTGTTAGCCTGATGCTCTTTATATATCTCCACTTTCAAGCTTAAATCACATTTCTAACTGGCAGGTGGATACTTCCATTAACTATTCCACAAATGTATCAAATTTACCATTTTAAAGGTCAGGCTGATCATTCTGGCTACTCAAACACCATCACCTTATTTTGGTCTTTCCTGTTTTTGACCACCAGAATGCTGGTTGTCAGGTCCACCTTCTACTATTACTCTCTTACTTTTTACAGCTGATTAGTGGTCACATCCTTCCTTTATAAAATCTCTTCCTTTCTGTAGTCAGTGACAGCTGTTCAGATATTCACAACTGCACTATCACAGTAGTCCACCCACCTGGACTGTGTGCCTCTGGTTTGGCCTTTCTTCCACTCATTTAGCATACTTACACCATACCTGATAATTCTACTCCCCTAATGCTCATAACTCCCCAAATCCTACTGAAGTGAGCACTACTTTCTTTCCCAAGCATGTGAGTTCCTCCCATTAGCTACCTTCAAACTACTTCTTCAATCTTATCTCTCACCTATCCTCTACAGTTACTCTAAATTTTAGCCAAAGCATACCAGCTATAATTATGTTGGCAAACTTTAAGCTTCAGTAGACACATCCCTTTGTTCATGCTATTTCCATTTTACCTAAAATGGTCTTTCTTCCCTATTTCTGTCTACTAAAATTTCCTTCAGCTTTCAGTACAACACAGAGAAAGTGGCACCTGAGTACAGTGTTGAAGCAAAGTTACCAAACTCATCAGCCTTAGTTTTCTCATTTATAAACTGTGGCTCTATTTAGCATATATATAATAACAAGGCTGATGGAAAGATTAAGAATAAGAGTAAGAGCACTATCAGTTGCTTAGAAGGCAGGGTTTTTTAATGACAAATATACTACAATAAATTCATGACTGTTCCAAACAATATAAATAATTAAAACTTTAAATCAAAATTAATCATTTTAGTAAAAATTGATGGTAGAATGATACTAAGTGCTATACTATTAAACACATCTACTCATGTCATTGATGGGTTTTTTCTTTTTCTTATACATTTTTTAAAGATTTTATTATTTATTTGACAGAGAGAGAGGGAGATCACAAGTAGGCAGAGAGGCAGGCAGAGAGAGGAGGGGAAGCAGGCTCCCCGCTGAGCAGAGAGCTCGATGCAGGGCTCGATCCCAGGACCCTGAGATCATGACCTGAGCCGAAGGCAGAGGCTTTAACCCACTGAGCCACCCAGGCGCCCATGTTTTTTCTTTTTAAATCTAATGTCCATTTCAAAGATTAAACAAAACATTTTGGTAAAAACAGAGACATGTTTATCAGAAGACCTAGATCCAACATCATGATATGGCCACAAGCAATTAATCCTCTTTCTTTGCCTCAGTTTTATCATCACCCAAGTACATTCTGAGAAAGGTGTAAAAGTGATTACACACTGCAGATCATTCTATTTCAACTTCTTTGTATTAAGGATCTTAAAACCCAGTATTTCAGGAAATGGTGAGATGCTAAATACAGTCATTTCATCTTAGCCACAAGAAGGTGAAGTGTGAAGATAGGAAGAGATTTTTATCAATATTGCCCAAGTCAGTAATGGAATTATAAACATGACAGAGGCTCCTGATTCTTTATATGGCTTCTCACTTAGTTTGCTCACTACTCACTGAGTGAACAATACATTTTGACTTGAATACCTTATTTTTAAGCTGAACATTTTTTTATACAACAGAAGACACTATGAGTAAATACACAGGAAAGTTTTTATAACTATAGTGTGTGTACCTTTTTATCAGACTGTATTATTTTATAGTAGTAGTTAAAAAATCTTGCAATGTTCTAAATTGTGCAGCTTTTCAACTTGAGACTGAAAATTTAAAATGGCAACAGTTATCTTGGATAATTTTCAGTCAATTTTTATTTTTTCCCAGATGCTTTTTAAAAATTTTTTTATTTATTTGAGAGAGAGAGAGCATGAGCAGGGGGAGGGAAGGGTAAAGGGAGAGGAAGAGAGAATTTCTTTTTTTTTTAATTTTTATTTGACAGAGAGAGACATAGCAAGAGAGGGAACACAAGCAGGAGGAGTGGCAGAGGGAGAAAGCAGGCTTCCCACTGAGCAAGGAGCCTGATGTGGGGCTTGATCCCAGGATCCCGGGACTCCGACCCGAGCCGAAGGCAGACGCTTAATGACTGAGCCACCCAGGCGCCCCAGGAAGAGAGAATTTCAAGCAGACTCCCTGCTGAGTGCAGAGCCTGACGTGGGGGTTGGTCTCATAATCCTGAGATCATAACCTGAGCCAAAACCAATAGTCGGATGCTCAGTCAACTGAGCCACCCAGGCACCCTCCCAGATGCTTTTCTCATATTCTTGTTTCCATGGAGGTGCCTTAGGAAAATTTTGAGTTATATCTGTTCTTTTTCTTATGGCATGAGAAATATCATCTCAGTGGTAGGGTGATGAACTCAAACACTGAACTTTTCTAACCTTCACCTTAAAAAACACCTGACTGGTTGACATGCTTTTTTTTTTTTTATTAAAGATTTTATTTATTTATTTGAGAAAACGAAAGAGAGAGCACAGAGGGAAAAGCTGACTGCCTGCTGAATGGAGAGCCTGATGTGGGGCTCGATCCCAGGACCCTGAGATCATGACCTGAGCCGAAGGCAGACGCTTAACACACTGAGCCACTCAGAAGCCCCATGTTTGACTTTTGAAAAGAACTTTATTCTATGAAAATGAAGTGGACAATGAATGAATTTGTTTAGAGACCTTATTAAGCAAGTTGACAGCTAAACATATGTCCATTACAGAGCATTGTTTCTGGAACCAAAGATGTAGTACTTGCAGTTAGCTTAAGCCTGCTATTTCCCAACATCTGATAAGAATTCATAACACATGGAAATGATTGCAAAGCAAACAGCACACCCTTCATGGTTTTTCGGTCTGCTGCTTTAATCACAAAGATACTGAATCTGTTTGTAATGAAACAACAGCTTGGCTGTTGATGAAATCATAAAATAGCCATGATAATAGTGTATCAGAAGCATTAAAACTATAGACTAATGGCACAATTTTTAGGCTTATGGTATCATCAGCTGAAGCAGGGAATGTAGATTTAGCATGGATCAGAAGATATCATAATATGTTGTAGTGTATACATGAATTGTGAAAATATATACATATATCTAGGAAATATCTAACCAAATTAAATCAGGGAAACCCACTATACATTTAAAGCTCCACTTTACCATATTACCAACAGTTAGACAACTAGGTTTAGTTGGTCAACTAATTCTAGTCAGCCTTAGATTGGCCTTAGACAACTAGGTTAAATCTAAGTCTCAATTTCTGCATCTTGAGATGTGAAAAATACTAAGGTTGTAAGAAATGAATACAATTCCATAGATATTGCTTCGCATACTTAACATGATGCTCAGAATATGTACTCAACATCAGTTTGCTTCTATTATTATTAGTTTTCTCACACCCACCACAAACACTATTTCTGTTTTTACTATTTATAGAATCAGTTACTGACTGAGACCTCAGGCTAACTAAAAAGAGTACAACAGCAAATTCTTTCATTTTTTTTCATGAATGCATAGATTTCAAAAGCTTACTGATAAATTTTTGTATTTGATGCACTGCTTGGATTAAATACCACATACTATGAAAATGAAAAATGCAATAGTTTAAAAAGACTAAAAATTTAAAAATTCCCATATCCTTATTCTGGTCTCTCAACACTTGGAATTGAACTGCTTATTTTCTTTCGTTATAATCTAGTTGTGAAGGTAAAGAATAAACAAGTCAACAAAGAAACATATGCTTACAAATTCTATGAGGAAGGCTAAAGGAAAACCTACCTTATCTTTAGTCTACATGATCTTAGAAAGCATCTATCAAAAGATAAGGTTTAATATGAGAGATAATGCTCTACATGTCCTTAATAATCTATTACACCAAGGGCGCCTGGGTGGCTCAGCTGGTTGAGCAACTGCCTTCAGCTCGGGTCATGATCCTTGAGTTCTGGGATCGAGTCCCACATCAGGCTCCCAGCTCCATGGGGAGTCTGCTTCTTCCTCTAACCTTCTCTCCTCTCATGCTCTCTCTCATTTTCTCTGTCTCTCAAATAAATAAATAAAATCTTTAAAAAAAAATCTATTACACCAATATATAGGAATAGAAAGATTGTAATTTGAAAAAGAGTAGGAGTCTAAATGCACCTGCATATAGCCTTTAGACTTAAAATTTTACTCATTTCATATGAAAGATCATATTTATTTCCAAATAAAAAGTTTAGACATCTGATGTAGATTGCCATTAGTCTCATAAGATCTCTTTCAAATTTTAGAAAGTTTTATTTTTTTCCAAAACAGATTAAATAGTGAATCCTGCACAAAATCATAAAATGTCCATAACAGTAGGTGATATTGCTATTCTGTCTAAATACCAAGTCAGAAGTGCAAAATCAAACATGTTATTTTACAGCAAGATCTTGGCTTAGCTAGTATTTCACACAAGTGGAGTAAATTTGTTGTGGCAGAAATTCGGTCTTTAGCCATATTTCTATTCCACAATCCAACTTTACAAATGATATTAACTCAATATGAAAAACATGCGATTTCCATTTCCAGTAAGGTAACATAGGAGGAAACCTGAAAATTCTCTTGCAATCAAACACCTAGGAGAGCTGAATAAAGTACATTTTAAAAAAACATAATGTATAACTTAGTTCTTTAAATACATAGCTTAGCTTGCTAAAAAGCAAGGGGTTGAAAACAGGAAGAGGACTAAGAACCAGAGCAAGAAGCATTGCAGCTCTTACTGGGATACTCTGAGTTAAGTGGTCTCAGTAACCTAGGATTGTGGGTTTTAACATGGGGTTTTAGTTATAAGGATCAAAGTAGTACTCCAACACATAAATCTAAAGATTCTCTACTCATAGAAAAGGTGAGAATAAACACATCTTTAAAAAAGGACACATCTACTAAAAAAAAAGACTACAAAGAACATTGTCTGTCTCACATCCATGCAGGCTCTCAGGCTAATGAATATTCTTAGAATATCTAAGGAGTATTTTTAATTAAAACCACCAGTGACCTATTATACTCTATTGTGCCTGTTGGAACAAAAGGCAAATTCTCTCTGAAGGAAAAAATCTTCAGTCAGATTTCAAAGGACTCTGAAGATTTCTTAAAAAAAAAAAAAAAAAGGCTCCCTATAAAAAGATTTCATAATATACAAGGAAACAAGGCATTGTGAAAATCAGAGGAATAACAAGTAATAATAGAAACTGAACTTCAAAACTTTAGACTGCAAAAATAAAACAAGTATATTTATTATATGGAGATACTAAAAAATAGAATACAAAATCTACATCAATAATTGGAAGAATCAAAACAACTTTCAAAAGAGATAAATAGAATAGCTAAACTCAATGAACTACCAAATAGCTGAAAAAAGAGATTGAGTGAATTAGATATATCTGAAAACACACATAACACAGGATGCAAAACAGAGAAAAAAAATCAACAAATGTAGGAAGTTAAAAGAAATGGAAGACAGAGTGAGAAAGTCCATTACAAGTGGAACTGCAGAAAGAGAAAACAGAAACGGGAATTGAGACAATAAGGTCTGGAAATTTTCCAAAATTGCTGAAAAATATCAGTCTTTAGATTCAGGAAACTCAATGAATTCAAGCAAGATAAATAAAAAGAAAATCTAAATGTAGACATATTGTAGTCAAAATGCAGAACACCATAAACTGATCTTAAAACAACCAGCATAGGGACACCTGGGTGGCTCAGTCAGTTAAGCATCCCACTCTTGGTTTTGGCTCAGGTCATGATCTCATGGGTCATGAGAAATCAGGCCTGCACTTGGCAGGAAGTCTGCTGGAAGACTGTCTCCCTCTGCCTCACCTCCCCCCACTGCCCACATGCTCGCTCTCTCTCCCTCAAATAAAGTAAATGGATAAATCTCAAACAAAAACAAAAACAAAAAAAAACAATGCATAAATTACTTAAAATTAAATTCACCTTTTTCTTTGACAGAGCAAGTAGCCGGACATATCGTGAGAATAAAGTAGTCACAGACTTATGCAACATAAAATGATGATTTTCGTTATTGTCATTAAAGCAAAGAACAAATAATGGCTGGATATGTAAACAAAAATGATTATGGATTAGTCCTAACTCGCTTAACTATTTCAAGAATGCAAAATAACAGGTCAAAGTTAAGCTTGGGATATATTTCTACTAACGCACTATGGAGTAAGTTCTTATCCATTTTCTGGCCTGTAATGCTGCCTTGAGTATAAAACAAAAGACAAACCAATTACAGGTGTAGGATAAATGGATGGGTCCAGGTGGTGGAAGGAGTACTAGCAGCAGCAGGAATATAAAAGACTGAAGGGGATTTAGCTGATAGCACAATCTGGGTCAACACCATCACGTGACTGCCCAAAAGAGTATGTGTGATCATCGGTCTCATTATAAGAAGTACATGTTCCCAATATGCATGTTACATCTTTTGCAATTGTTCCACAGTCCCTGGATATTCTGTTCTATTTTGTTCAGTCTTTGTTCCCCTAGCTTTTTGGTTTTCAAAGATTCTATTGATAAAAATCCTCTAGCTCAGAGATTCTTTCCTCTGTGTCCAGTCTACTAATAAGGCCATTGACTTCTCTTACAGTGTTTTTGATCTGTAGGACTTCTTTTTGGTTCCTTCTCATCTTTCCTCATCATTTTGGTCTTCATCTCTGCTTACATTGCCTGTCTGGTAGAGTTCTCAGCATATTAATGGTGGTTGTTTCAAATTCCCAGTCTGATAATTCCAACATCCTTGCCCTATCTGGCACTGATGCTTGCTTGCTCCGTCTCTTCAAATTGTGTCTTTTGCCTCTTGGTATGCCTTGTAACTTTTTCCTGGTAGCCATTCATGATGTGCCAGGTAAAAGGAACTGCTGTATATAGGCCTTTAGTAATGTGGTGGTGAGGTGTGGGAGGGAATGCCCTGTAGTCCTGTGATTAGGTATTAGTCTTTTAGTGATCCTATGCCTCTAGACAATGACCTCACAACTGTTTCTCAGGTTTTGTTTCTGTTTTTTGTCCCCCATTAGGTGGGGCAGGATGGCTGTAGTGGACTGGAGTTTATATTTTCTTTCTCCCACATGAAAGGCTAGAGGGAACTGGAGTTGGGTGTTACACTTCCCATAAGGAGGGCTAGAGCTAGAGGAAGTTGGCTATTTCCCTTCCCCCAGGTAAGTTCGGCTCTGGTAATTCCCCGACAGGTCAGGTTCTGGTTAACTAGTTTTCACTAAAGTCAAGCAAGAAGAAGACCATATTCTGCTATATTCAAAATGGTTCCTTTTACCCTTCCTCTGGTGGAGGGATTTTTCTGTTATATTCACTCTAGTGAACTAGTTGAACTCTCAGAGGTAAATCTCACAAAGTACTGGGGAGGCCTCCCTATGACTGTGTCACCCTGAAGTTTTTAACTCACAGATTTGTCCACACAAGGCCTCCAGCAATTCATCAACTGTACTTCAGGTTTCTCTCCCCAGCACTGTTCTCATGGCAGTTTCTCCTTGTGCTCAGGTGAGATGCAACTCCTTGTGGTCACCTGTCTGTCTTTCTAATATTGGAAGCAGAAGTTTGCCCTCTTTCCTCACATCTGGTGGTGATCCAAGAAGAGGAAAAAAGCATGATTAAATAATTTTATTGAAAAAGAACATATTTTTATTTTATTTGAATTTAACATGAAAATATTAAATGGAAGACTAAAAAATTTTCTAAATTTTATATGTTTCTTTGTGTCAAGAGATTTCCTAAGAAATTCTTCCATTTTATGAAAAAATGTTATGAAAATATTAAGAGATTGGAGTTATTTTTTTTAATGACATTTTAGGCTGTACTGATTCACTTCCTGGTCTAATGGTTGAGGAAATTAGTATACTTAATATTTTTTCCATTTTTCCCTTCCTCCATTTTCCAATTTGGGTTACTGCTATTATTGTTTTTACATTGTCAATATTCATAGCTTTTATATGTAGAATTTTCACAGTTGTATGGGCTTAGTTTTATATTTAAATGGATTTATTATTTACCACCATTTCTTTTTCTCCCAGTCCTGAGTTTAAGAGATGTCGAGAATAATATTCACTTTCTGTTAATAATAGTTATTTCTGGATGTAGGTGTGTTGTTGTTTTGGGTTTCCTATTTCCTTCTTGCTCTGATATACTCCCTTAATTTTTTATGAGTAAGCATCATTTTTACAAAAAACTAAAGTCATTTAGAAAAAAAAATTAATGAGCTACATTTATGACAGTATCTAACACTGTGATTCAATATGTAGTAAAAGCTAAATAAATATAGGCATAAACTGAGGGAGAAATGGTATCACAATACTAATCCTGGGAACCACCAGAGAGATGTGTGGAGGCTAGGGAAGAGAACTTTTATGAGAAGGCATTTCAAACATAACACAGAGAACAAAAACCACTAAGAAAATGGCAGCAGATAAAATAATGTATATCAAAAAATGATGAGGTAATTTTTGTGAAGGTCATACTTAGTGACAAATAAGCATTATGTAAATTATTTATTAAAGATTTTCCATTTCCCACAGTACTCTTGCTCTACTAAACTTACATCAAAATGACTTCAATATTATGTGAAAGTATGAAAATGTGAACAAATGATTTTAAGTAGAGTACATGGTATGGATCAAATAAGGAAAGAAAGTGAGGCAGAAATTTTTCTGGTATTCAGTTAGACTTTCATCAGCATGAATTGGAATTATACGAATTGGCTTCTAGAGGATCATGAAGTTTAATACAGTGTTTTTTTCACAAATGGAGTTGCACGTGGGTGGTCCTCTTAAATCACTGCAACTTCTCCTATTTTAAGCTTAAGGACTGTTGGCCCTGCCTTCATTATCTAATGGATGTAGAGAAACTGAGGTCCCTCCTTCATCTACATGCCCCCCCTTTTTTAAAGATTTTATTTATTTGACAGAGAGAGAGAGAGAGATCACAAGTAGGCAGAGAGAAAGGGGGGAAGCAGGCTCCCCACTGAGCAGAGAGCCCGATGCGGGGCTCAATCCCAGGACCCTGAGATCATGACCCGAGGCGAAGGCAGAGGCTTTAACCCACTGAGCCACCCAGGCGCCCCTACATGCCCCTTTTATGTGGCTCCTGGACCAGCTGTGATAAGGACAAAAAAGTACATCAGAGGCTTCTATTCTGCTCAAAAATGAGTCACACTATGGTAGGTCTATAACATGAAGTCTAATCCAAGTGTAGCCTTTCTGATAGTGACTAAAAGATGGTGGTGGTGGTGGTGATATTATCTTATCTTTCTAATTTTAATTTCAGATTCTCTTCTCACTAGGTGGGTGAGAATTCCCAAGTTCCCCAAGAAGTACTTTGCTTGCTCTTTCAAGGCAGATGAGCCATTAGATAAATGGTGATCTTACTTACCTGACTTTGAAGATTTACCTTTCCTAACTGCCTAGTCTAATGAGCAAGCTTAGACTCTTTGGGTACAGATCCCTTCCCAGGTCAAGTTCACTGTATCCTTTTGACTATGGGACTCTGATTTGGCTTGCCTTCAAGTCAGTCTCCAACTAGAGTCAGGGTAACTTTTTCAAGTTCTAATTTGATCTCAGGGATTCTTTGCTACAGCACCCCTTGATGCTTAAAATCCATACTTATTAACTCTACTACAAGGTTCTTTACGGTCTCAGCTGTGCTTTATTCTCTAGCTATATCTCTGGTGCCTCATCCTTTGCATGCATCCCACACATCTGACACATAAGCAGTATTCAGCACTCAGTAAATAAGTCAAATAGTATACTAACACTAAAAAAATAATTCATTTCTCTTAAGCACTAGCAAAATGTATGAATGCTAAGTGTGCGAACACTTTAACTCAGCAATTCTAGGCATCCATTGTAAGGTGCCAAAAGTGTTCAAGCACCTAGACAGATGCAAAATGTGCTGGCTGTTCATTACAACACTGTTTACAATGGGAGATGTCTATTTAAATAACTAGACTAAATAATACAGATTATAGAATAAAGACAAGTATTAATTAATTTATATAGAATTGTGTATTTATGAATGTGTGCATGCCTACACACAAAAATAAAAATAGGGGCGCCTGGCTGACTCAGTCAGAAAAGCCATGTGACTCTTGATCTCAGGGTCATGAGTTCGAGTCCCACATTGGGTGTAGAGATAACTTAATTAATGTATTTGTCAGAGAGAGAGAGAGAGAGCAGGGAGAGCAGCAGGCAGAGGAGGCAGAGGGAGAGGCAGGCTCCTCACAGAGCAAAGAGCCCAATGTAGGACTTGATCCCAGTAACCTGGGATCATGACCTGAGCTAAAGGCAGATGCTTAACCATCTGAGCCACTCAGATGTCCTGGGTGTAGAGATAACCTAAATAAATAAATAAACTTAAAAAAAAAAAAAAAAGGAAAGAAAAAGATTTGAAAGGAGGTTTATCAAAATGCAAACAATGAAAACATTCTACAGAGTGCAATGTTATGTGACAAAGATTTTATAAACTCTAAATTCTGATTATAAAGGTTAACCTATTTCTGTTTAGAAAAAGAAAAGTTTCTTTTTTTAGGGAGACTATTTCAAACGATTTCATCCGAATATTAGTGGTAGGTATTATTGTTCCTTAATGATGATCCATTGTTCCTTTTGTGATCCATTGTTCCTTTTGTGAGATGATCCATTGTTCCTTTTGTGCTCTTCTTTAAAAAAAAAAATTAAAACTAAGAAGTTAAACTTAATTAAAAATACTCTGACATCCAGGACACTAAATGTATGATTTTTACTGATTTGTGATTTCCACAATGATTTCACTGCATAATCTTAAATATTTTAGAGTATTTTAGTAGCATATATTAAGTCAAGCACAGGAGATAGGGTGTGGCATATCTGAATGCTTATATGTTTAGATTTATCTATTTGCAAGATGAAATTTAACATAGGGAATACTCCAATTTGTACTAATAAGTCTATCACTACAATGACAGTTTTGAGTCTTTAAGCAAATGTTTCTTAAAATCTCCACTGCGATTTAATTATCCATAGATAAGTAAACTCGCTTTATGAATGTGATGAAACTACAAGCCCAGGTCATTACAAAATCATTTCGCTCAAATTTGATCACATCTCTCACAACTAAACATTGGAGACTACACATGTGATATATGCTTCTGTTCCATGGCTCTAAGCCACTAAGAATGTTTTGGAGAAGGCATATAAACTTTTGCATTTTTCTTAAAGCTTCTTTTCTATCCTAAGGGCCATGGGGACAAGAGATTGGGCGAAGAAGTAAGGAAATAAGACAGGGCAGAAGAGGAAAGGTTTTACAGTTTTTCAGCAGTAAATAAAATGCTTCAAATTAAGGGAGAGGAAAAAAAATAACACACTTTCTTTCCTTTCTAACTCCATAAACCACACAGTGCAGTGTAAGTATTGTGGATACAATAGGCACTAAGCCACAGCAGGGCCATTGGTTTGTGCTTCCTGACTTTTCTAAAACTTTCACCAGCACTGTGGCTAAAGATGTGCTCTAACTTAAGTAACACATTTTCTACTTCTAGAACTCCACCTGGCATTTAGCTGAACACAAGTTGCATCCTCAGAGGCATTAGTGATAGGATGCAAAAAACGGACTCATCCCTAGGGTAGTGCTGTAGAAAAGGCCACTTTTTTGTTTGTTTGTTTGTTTGTTTTTTCTGTAAGTCTGTGTAGGACTTAACTTTTCTATGGGTTTCCTACTCTGTTACCACCTGGCAGATGAACAGGACCAAAAATTTTGCCTGAACTGTGCTAGACCATCCTTCAAGAAAATAAGGACAAGATATGGGCCAGGAAAAGCACTTTGGAAACTACTTGCACCTAATAAAAACATATTTTTAATTTAGCTAATGTGAAATTCAAACTAGTTCAATCCAAATGGAAAAGATGCTTTATTTATATTTATGTGGGTTCTTAATTTAGGCTTGATTCATACTTCATGAATAAAAGCTACCATTTTATAGAATAAGATGCACATTTGGCAGTGCATACCTTTGCTTTTCATTAAATCAGTATGAGATATGTGGCAGGATTCAATATTTGTCCTTAATTTTGTCAATAAGCTAAAATTTTCCTTTATTTTTTATTAAAAAATTATAATCAACAAAGTACTATGATTAGAGTTTCACATGGTTACTTTTATCTTTTTTCTCCAGTCCCCAGATTTTCCAATTACTGTGCCAATAAAATAAGCACATCCATGCCAACTATCTCATTTAATCTCTAACCAAGTGAGCAACTCCAACTAAGGCCCCAGATAGAGTGGAGCAAAGTGAACCACCCTCTTTGTACCCCGTCCGAATTCCTGATCCATACAATTACAAGTTTCTTGTTTTAGTCACTAAGTTTTTTTTAAATTTAAATTCAGTTAATCAACATACATCATTTTAGTTTTTGATGTAATGTCCAGTGATTGATCGGTTGTGTACCACACCCCGTGCTCATCACATCACATGCCCACCTTAATGCCCATCACCCAGCCACGCCATCCCCCAACTCACCTCCCTTTCCACAACCCTCAGTTTGTTTCCTGGAGGCAAGAATCTCTCATGGTTTGTCTCCCTCTCTGATTTCTTCCTATTCAGTTTTCTCTCCTTTTTCCTATGATCCTCTGTACTATTCCTTATATTCCACATATGAGTGAAACCACATGATAATTGTCTTTCTCTGACTGGCTTATTTCACTTAGCATAATACCCTCCAGTTCTGTCTATGTTGATGTAAATTTGTCCTTTCTGATGGCTGAGTAATATTCCATTAGTCACTAAATTTTGGAATGGTTTTATACAGCAACAGATAATTGAAAAGGACTACGCTATGATATGTAGTCACTTATATATTAATAATCTACCAAGAGGACTCATAAGTAATTAATGCTATCTTTTGAAGAAATTCACTATTACTAGTCATTTCAAATGGTGGCCACAGAGTTGGGTCAGAGTATTTTGAGTTAAGAGGCAATAGAAGTGTTTACAGCAGTTTAAAGTATACTGTTATATAGGTAAAATACACACTCAAAAAATCTATGGGAAATTTTAAGCCAGAAAGATTGATGCTGTTATATTAACAATATTAAAAACCAAAGCATCCCTATGAGGTCCAGAGACAGGTACCCATCATAAAACAGAACAACCAAAGATAAAAACTGAAAATCTAGCCTGAAAATCTGGAGGTTGGGCTAGCACTTCAGACATCTCTCACACAATGATGGTGTGCTTTGAAATCACGTGCAGGGCAGTTCATGGGGTAGTGTAGGTATTCATCCCAACATCCTCAGTAAGCGATAGCTCTATTTAGACAGATGCAGATTTCTGATGCTTTATTTTCTACAAACGTTCATGGCTTTTGCATTTTATTCATGTTGAGGGTTTAAACATATCTTCAAATCTAGTTATCAGGAATTTTAAGTCTTTCACTAATAACATCTGAATTCATTTAAATGACAACACATGAATAAAACTGTTAAATTGTGATCATCTGTTGATGGTAGCAATGTAATGGTAGCTTAAGTATGGCACAGCAGTTAAATGATTTGTTATCTGAAGTGAGACAACCGGAGCTGAACGTTTGCTCTGATTTTTTTTTTTTTTTTTGGCTTTCTACTATGGCTCCTCAGAAATGTGCCTAATAACTAACTACCTTGTAGGGACAGTGAGAGTGCCATCTATTAGTTTTATATGTACTAACAATTCAGGTAAATGGAAACATACAGTATGTTCTCTTTGCTGCCAGACTTTTCACTCAGCACAGCATTTTCTGAGGTTTATAGAAATGACTACAGCATGTATTAGTAGTTTCTCTTTACTGCTGACTAATATTCTATCATATGACTATACATGGTTTGTTTATCATTATCCTCTTGATGTAAATCTGGGTTGCTTCTAGTTTTTTTTTTTTTTTTAAGATTTTATTTATTTATTTGACAGAGAGATCACAAGCAGGCAGAGAGGCAGGCAGAGAGAGAGAGGGGGAAGCAGGCTCCCCACTGAGCAGAGAGCCAGATGTGGGGCTCGATCCCAGGACCTTGAGATCATGACCTGAGCCGAAGGCAGAGGCTTTAACCCACTGAGCCACCCAGGCACCCCAGGGTTGCTTCTAGTTTTTAACCATGAGGAATATAACTATTATGAACACACATATATACAAGTCTTTTTGCAAATAAATGCTTTCATTTCTCTTTGATAAATACCTGGGCGTGATAAATATCCATGCATGATGGGAACATGGGGTACATGTACGCTTAACTCTATAAAAAACTGCTGAATTGCTTGTCATATTTTTACTCCTACAAGAAATTGGTGTTTAACAGTTCTGGTATGCTGTGTCCTTGCTAAAAGTAGGTTTTCTCAGTCTCTTTTTTTTTTTTTTTTTTAATTTACCCAGTTTAGTGGGTGTTATCTCATAGTAGTTAAATTTGTGTTTTCCTGAATATGATGTCGAACATTTTTCATGTGCTTATTGGCCACCCATTTCTTCCTCTGAAGTGTCTGAGTCCTTACCCCATCTTAAAAACTGTCTTCTTATTTTTGAATGGTAAGATTCTAGATACAAGTTTTTACCAAATTTACATGCTATAAATGGTCACTTTTTCATTTTTTTGGTATCTTTTGATATGTAGATTTTTTTAATTTTGTGGTAGTCCCTGATCTCCCTTTAAAGGGCAACTGATACAAAAAAGATGTAAAGTACAATCACAATTCTACTAATAATTTATTAAATCCCAAATGATTTATTAAATCCCAAAAAGAAACCCGTAAAGAGGCCCAAGATGAGTTTTCAGTAGGAAACCTAGATCTGTCACTGACTTCTGATCCAGGGTTTCTTCCATTATTCTGTTATATCTGACCTAACTAACTGGCCTTCCATTTTTAAGGGTTTGGTTTTTTTTTTTAACGACTTATTAAGGCCATCTTGAATGATTCCCTGACTTCTAGTATTTTAACAATAATGCTAACTTATTTATGCAAATGTGTTATTATCTTAAATCCTTTTTTCATAGTCAACAAATTGAGTACTGACATGGAAGAGGCACTCAGTATACCCAGGTTGCCAAAAACTGCTAACAGGTCCTCTGTGGGTGTGATTCTTAAATTACCAAACAGTGGGACTCTGTCAACGGTTCCACTTTTATAGGCTTTGTATTGCTAGATTTCTTAAACCTAATAGCTATCAGGTGAATTCCTAAGAATATCCTCCCTACACATAGGCATTTGTCTTTGTCTGTCTTTTTTTGAACAATGGTAGAACACTAGTCAGTGAGTAAATGTGGTAAAAAAGGAAGTCTAGTCTTTATTAGGCAGTGATGAATGAACTGAACACTGAAATTTAAACAGGTAATAAATGGTGCTGCCTAGACTTTATTCTTTAGAACAGTATATTGCCCAGATGTTAACTTACTCAAACTTTAAATCCAGCAAGAACTTAAAACGTCTCTAATCTGGTACCTTCTCAGAGAGAATGGAATGGAAAATACATTCTCAAGTGACACTTTTCTCTTTGCTATGAAAATATTACTATTCTTTACAGGCTTTTACACATTCATGGATTTTTATCAATATATTTCTATTTTCAACCTAGGCTAATTGCATTAGCTAGCAACATCTGGTCCATCACAAAGTGTTATTGTATGGAGACTATTTACAGAAATATAATTTAATTCAGATCGGATTTTCAGAATTATAAAAAAATAGTATTTATTATACAGAAAGTCTGTGAAAAGACAACTAAGAATACATCAGTTTCTACTGCTTCCAAAGATTCCTTCAAATGCTTATCTTTAACTAAAACAATTTCTATTCCTTAAGACTATCAATGACTTAAAATGATCTTCTTTTCTTCTGATGAACATGATATCCCTGAATGATCCAAGTCCCCAGGTCTCTGAGGAATTACTTTTACAACTAGAGCAATGAGAGGACCTCACAAATTTCTTACCCCAAATGTCACCACTAAAAATAAAGGTAAAACTTTGCTGAAAAACTTAACTATTAGAACTTTGGACTGAAATATAGTAGCCTTTCACATCTAGAGTAAATTTCTGTAAGACAAATATGAAAGCATAACAACTCTCAAAATATAAATACAGGAAATAGTTTTGAGAAAAATTTTTTAAAGCTAACTCAGTTTTAAAGTATATGCTTTATAGTATTTCTTCTAATAAGGAAAATAATTTGCATATACTTTTCAAAAGATACTCTACAAAAGTTTTAATAAATATATTGGGGCACGTGGGTGGCTCAGTCAGTTAAGCGGCTGCCTTTGGCTCAGGTCATGATCCCAGGGTCCTGGGACTGAGCCTGCATCAGGCTCCTTGCTCAATGGAGAGCCTGCTTCTCCCTCTGCCTCTGCCTGCAGCTCCCCCTGCTTGTGCTCTCTCTCTCTCTCTCTCTCTCACTATCTCTCTTTCTATGTGTCAAATAAAATCTTTAAAATATATATATATATATATTAACATTTAAAAAACTAAAACAATTAGAACAAATCATTTGTGTTCACATAAATACAGATATTAAGTGGTGAGCACTAGTGATGTAATTGGCCTATCAAAGGACCCTTTTTTGCTTTTTTAAGAGATGGTAAAATATCTGCTTAAAAAAATCCTTAACATTGGAGATTGAAATCATCTAAAAACAAACACAAAACATGCATCCAAAAGAATAATCTGTAAGCTCTTCGACTAAAAAGGATGTTAATGTTAATAATTCCCCCAAGCCAAGATTCCTCCTGCTAGTTGAATTTACATTTGACCTGTTCATTTTATGGATTTCATACAAACAGCTACTTTTTTTCTTTGCTTATCCATTGGAAACCTAAAACAGTAGTGCATTAAATCGGGAAAGAATTTTCTCCAATAAAAGCAAGGGTAAGAAGAACATGTCGAATAAAAGAGGTTACTCCCATTTCTTCAGTGTGAGAGTTATTCAAACTTCCATACCCTTATCTTTCTTGTCCTATTAAGTAGACAGGAGAACCTGAAAAAGCTTTCTGAAGAATCCTTTGTAATCAACCAAATATTATTTATTAAATGGTCACGACAGGGGCATTACTTAAGTAGGTACAGTGTTACCAGAGTATCCCTAACTGCTCACGGAGGCTTGTTTTGGTCATTATGTAATAAACATTTATCTCTGTAAGGTCAAAATAAGATGTTCTACTCGTTTAAGCCTAATAGCACTTGGTTTTGATTCATTAAATACAGGAACACTATACCTTACACATTTATTATATTACTTTCAAAGAAGCAGTAAATTAATTGAAACCTTCTCATTTTATACACAGAACTCATGGAGCCCTGCTCTATGTCAACTCTAACTATATAAGGTGAACCACTTATAAACTACCTGACTATTAGGCCAACGTGTTTAGAGAAAGATATATATCTTCTAGTTGCAAACACAAAAGTCTCTGATAATGTTGCTTTCACTTAGTGCTATCAAAAATACTACTTAAAGCATTCTTCTGCAATAATTACTAAGGAGTTAAAACGTTCTGTTCTCTTACTTACTCTCAAATCACTTTTTTTCAAGTATGACAACAATAAATCTCTTTTTCAAAAGGCCAAGAATTGCTAATTATTATACCATTAATATTGAAGTCACCAAGCATTTATTCAAGATAGCAAAAGTTTAAACATGACCACACTAACTATAAACCTGGCTCTGAGCACCAGTGACCTCATATCAGCCTGTAGGCACTGCAGGGGAGAAAAGAAGAGAAAAACCAAACACCACAATTCTGAATGTAGTAAATTGGATCTCCTGTTTTTTCTTGACAAGCCTCTTAAAAAAAAAACAAAAACAAATAAAACTCTAAAACCTCAATTCTAGGTACGCTGAATGGTTTTCTTATAGAGGAACTGGCAAGTTTGTCTTTCGAAGGTAGTATAAAAAAATCACTGGACTGAAAGTAAGAAGCAGACTACTAAAGCCATGGATAGTTTATGACCCTAAGCTAGAACAGTGATGGGTGTTTATAAGAATAACACATAAAAGTCAACATCAGTGCTGAAAAGTGGAATATTAATAGTGCAACAGCCATAAGAAGAGCTATTTCTAAGATGTGTCTTCTTTATTTTATCCTAAAGCACAGAACATTGAGTCTATTAATAATCTCTATCCAAGAACAACATTATAAAGCAAACACTCTTTGAAAACATAGAAGTTTTAATACATTTCAACCATAAGCTTTTATAAAACGGAAGCTCTGTGTAGGATGTTGCACAAGGCACTAGAGTCAAATGATGTCAGTACACCTCACATCCATTCAGACAGTTACTGTTAAAACAAACAAACAAACAAACAAACAAACAGAAAATAACAAGTGTTGACAAGGATGTAGAGAAATCAGAACCCCTTGGGCACTGCTGGTGGGAATGTAAAATGGTGCAGCAATATGGAAAACAGTATGGTAGAGATTTCCTCAAAAAATTAAAAGTAGAAAAAAAATTAAAAGTAAAATCACCTTATGAACCAGCAATCCTCCTTGTGGATAAATGTTCAAAAGAACTGAAAGTATGATCTCAAAGAGATAATTTGCACATTCATGCTCATAACAGCATTAATCACACTAGCTAAAATGTGGAAGCAATTCAGTGTCCATTAGTAGACGAGTAGATGAACAAAATGTGATATGTAAATATAGTGGAATATTATTCGATCTTAAAAAAGGAACCTGGTACATCCTATAACATGGATGAACTTTGAAGTCATTGATGCTAAGTGAAATAAACCCATCACAAAAAGACAAATACTGTATGACTTTACTTATATGGGATATCTAGACTAATCAAATTCATAGAAACAGAAGGTAGAATCATGGTTGTCTGCAGCTTGGATGGAAGAGAAAATGGGGAGCTATTTAATGAGTAAAGAGTTTTCGTTTTGCAAGATGAAAAGTTCTGGAGATTGGCTGTACAACATGAATATACTTAATGCTACTGAACCATACACTTAAAATGGTTAGGATGGTAAATTTTATGTTATCCATATCTTATCACAATTAAAATTTTTTTTAAAGATTTTATTTATTTGAGAGAGAGAGCGCACATGAGCAGGGCAAAGGGAGAGGGACGGTGAGAGGGAGACTCCTTGCTGAGCAGGGATCCTGACATGGGGCTCAATCCCAGAACCCTGGGATCATGACCTGAGTGAAGGCAGACACTTAACTGAACCACCCAGGCACCCCTTAAAAGAGAATTTTTTAAGTGATTTCCAGGGTGGGAGAAAACAGAAATTATGCCACCACTTTGCATATGATAATGCTTAGTACATATTAAGTAAATTAAAATTTTTATAAAAATTGAATTGTAATTGACACACCATGGTAGTTTCAGGTGTACAGAATAATAATTCAATAAGTCTATATGTTATGCTATACTCGCCACAAATGTAGCCACCATCTGTCAGCATTTAATGCTAATATAATACCACTGACTGTATTCCCTGTGCTGCACCTTTCATCCCTATGACTTATTCTTCCCTAACTGGAAGCTTGTCTGTCCCACTCACCTTCATCTATTTGCCCATCTCCCGCCACCCCATCCTCCCTCCCAAAACCATCAATTTGTTCTCTGTATTTACGGGTCTATTTCTGCTTTTTGTTTATTCATTTATTCTTTAGATTCCACATGTAAGTGAAATCATATGTTATTTGTCTTTCTCTGTCTGACTTATTTCACTTAGCATAATACCCTCTAGGTCCATCCATGTTGTTGCAAATGGCAAGATCTCACTCTTTTATGTCTGAGTAATATTCCATCACACACACACACACACACACACACACACACACACACACAGCACTCTTACTTATCAGATAATTCACCCACTGACCAACACTTGGGCTGCTTCCTTATCTCAGCTATTGTAAATAATGCTGCAGTAAACATAGGGGTGTGTATGTCCTTTTCAACTAGTGTTTTTGTTTTCTTTAGGTAAATACTTTAGTAGTGGAATTACTGGATCATATGGTAATTCTATTTTTAGTTTTTTTGAGAAACCTCCATACTGTGTTCCACAGTGGCTGCTCCAATTTGTTCCTGCTAACAGTGCAGGAGGATTCCTTTTGCCCACATCCTCACCAATACCTGTTATCTCTCTCTTTTTTTAAATTTTATTTTTTTTTTCAGTTTTAAACTTACTATACTTTTTTTTTAATTTTTTTTATTAACATATAATGTATTTTTTGCCCCAGGGTACATGTCTGTGAATCATCAGGCTTACACATTTCACAGCACTTACCATAGCACATACTTGTTATCTCTTATCTTTTTGATTCTAGTCGTTCTGACAGATGGGAAGTGATATCTCACCATAGTTTTGATTTGCATTTTCTCTACGATAAGGAATGTTGAGTATCTTTCATCTGTCTGTTGGCCCTCTGCATGTCTTCTTTGGAGAAATGTCTATATCAGGCCCATTGTTTTAATGGCATTATTTGTTTGTTTGTTATGGTGTTGAGTTGTACGAGTTCTTTATATATTTTGGATATTAACCCCTTAGTGGATAAGTATCTTCTCCCATTCACAGGAGGTTGCCTTTTTGTTTTATTGATGGTTACCTTCACTGTGCAAACGCTTTTTATTTTGGTGTGGTCCCAATAGTTTAACTTTGCTTTTGTTTCCCTTGTCTCGGGAGAATATGCTGATGATAATATTCTGATGATATGCTGAAATAAGTCTCGGAAGTTTTGCACTGCTTCCTCAGAGAAAGCAGGTGTTCATCGGTTAAGTCAGAAAGAGACTTCAGTTCGTTTGTTATATGCACAAATAAAAGTTATATCCACACCCTCTCCCACAGTACCTCTGGCAAAGGGCCACTAACCCCATGTGAACATCTGTACTTCTATGTCATATGGCAGCCCCATTCCATTTTGGGCCTGGTCTATCTTTTAGAAAGTTTTTCCTTATTGTTGAACCTAAATCTACCTCCTAGTAACTTTCATTCATTTATCCTGATTCTGTCCTTAGGAGCCCTAGAGAGGACAGAAAAAATCTAGTTCTTCTTTCATATGAACACTTTTCAATATAAAGGTGTTAGGGGAAATGCCATAGTACCAGTCACGACTTTCTTTGCAGTAAGTCTATCAGTCCACTGTCCTGAAGGATGGGCAACAGAATCCAAATAATTCTACATCATGTTCGCTTAAAATAGAGTTAGAAAAGATCTGCTTTGAAGTTTTCAAAGAAATGTGAATTCATTTGAAACCATTTATAATTGTAAGTTTCCTATTTAAAAATGCCAGCCTTTAATTTCATAACTGAAAGGGGTTTACTTCTTGAATCACCTGCAGCCAGACCCTGAAACTCCATTTGGCTCTTCTGTCCTCACACGTAGCTCTCAGATATCTAATAAATGCTCTTAGCAAAGTGCTTTGCACTAAAGGTTATGACAGAAGCATAATATCTTATTAGTAGCCATTTAATTTTCACTTGTGTTGGAGATTTTAGCTGTTTAGCACTTACATGATCTGAAGTGATTAATACATTTTTAGTCACTGTGATCATTACGCTCATTTATGTACACATAAACATGAAGTAATACTAGGCATTAATTAGTAGCAGCTACAAATTAATGAAGCACTCTTACCAATTATTTATGTTTTAATCTCTATGGAAATCTCCGTTTCGGTACTAGTGAAAATTTATTTCAGGAAATAATAAAAGTAATTTAGGTAAAATATCATGTTTTTAAAATTATACCAATAAGCTATGCTCTCTAAGTTATAGTGAGAAGCTACGTCATGCACTTAAAATAAGTGTTGGTAAACTTTTTTGAAAAGTTTGGTTTCAGGTACTTAAGTGAAATTTTTTAATAGCTTTTAAAGGGCTGGAATTCACTTGAAAAAGGAAAAGAAAATAAGTAAGATAAATGTGACTAAATTTTCAACAATAGAACAATAGAATAAATGAACATGCAGGGCCTAGCACTTAGTAAGTGTTCAATAAATTTTGAGTTGAAATGAGCAGGCTTTTTACTCTCTATCTTTTTTTTTTTAGTGTTTAAATGAAATCATAGAAGTAAATTTGATATTTCCCAAAATTTTTCCAATATATTTTTATTTAAAAAAAGAAAAATCCGGGTGCCTGGGTGGCTCAGTTGGTTGAGCAACTGCCTTCGGCTCAGGTCATGATCCTGGAGTCCCAGGATCGAGTCCCACATCGGGCTCCCTGCTCTGCAGGGAGCCTGCTTCTCCCTCTGACCTCTCCCCTCTCATGCTCTCTCTCTCTCTGTCTCAAATAAATAAAATAAAAATAAATCTTTAAAAAAAAAAAGAAAAATCCATATAATTATCTGACTGGGTACAACTAAATTTCCCTTTTGATTTTCCAGTACTATAAAATATTCGTTTAATGTTCAGAAAGAGAGAGGCAAGTAATTTCTTTTTTTTTCAAAAAAATTTTTAAGTAATTTCTTTTTTGAAGCATCTGTGACCTCTCTCAAATCATAACCTCTCAGTTCCTTTAATTTTCAACCTAGAAAAAAAAGTTCATTTCTTCTCTCAGAATTCTTTCTACTATATGCAGATTTACCAAAACAATTATATAGATTTAAGTTTCATTGGAATGGAGGGTGAAAAGAGGACTTATTGCTGCTGCATATTGCCAGTTTCTTCTGGGAATTTTGTCATTAATAGTCTGTGTGGGGCTAAAATTGCAAATGCAATGCCTTAACACTTAAAAACAAAAAACAAAAACCCTCCGAGTTAATTAGAAATGAGATGCTAAAATGAATACTTTGTCATATATGTAGCAAAACCTGGATTCTATTCTTTCTTGCATAGAGAGCTATCTTAAATTTTTCCATGGTGAATTTGGAATTCCTTATCTCTGAGCTTCCTGATATATAGTAGTGGTCTACTCAGAATCTCAAAATAAATGAAAATAGCAGAGGTGTTAAAAATCTTAGCAAGCCTCACAATACTTGCTGCACAAGTAAAGCTAATGTCTGGCAATAATATTTACCTTCTTCCTTTTTACTGACATATACAACTGACAATCAGTTGACCAGGGTTTTCCAAGAACTATCATCTCATAAAAATATAGATTCTTCACAGAATCCCTATTCAGGACCTTAAAAGATTAAACATTCTAACATCAATATTAATGGTATTGTTCCATGTATATAATCTCTTTAAAGTAAACCCTTACAAGGGACATAAAGATTGACATTTAGGCTTTACTGGCAAAGGTATTTTGAGGAAAAATTGGAATTTGAAAACTATATTAGAACTCATTACTGGTATGCTAAAGAGTTGTAGATTTAATTCTGGCTGTTGGGAGCCATTAAAAATATGTGAGCAAAATGGAGGGGGAACTCCTCCATCAACTCCATCTACACAGTAAAGGCCAGATTGTGGACTAAAAGAAGGGAAACCAGTTATATTTCAATATTATAAGCCAGGGGTCAGCGCTATTTCTATAACGGCCAAGACAGTAAGTAAATGTTTTAGGTTTTGTAGACCACACAGTCACGTCACAACTACTTACTTAACTCTGCCACTGTGGTCTAAAAGCAGCAATAGAAAAAATGTAAACAAATGGGTGTATGTGTGTTCTACTAAGACTTTCAACAAGAGATTCAAAAAACAGATGGCAGGATGGATTTGGTTTATAGGCTGTAGTCTGCCAACCCCTATTCTAAGTCAAAAATAAAAAGTAGAACTTGGCAAATATGGTGGCAGTGAAGATGTAAAGAGATAGATTTTAAAGATTTAAGCAGAAGATCTGGTAGGTTTTGGTGACTGACTAGATACAGAGTTAGACATTACAGAAATAAGAGTCTAGGATGACTTCCAAATTTCTAGCTTGGGCAAGTAGAAGTGGGTGGGTGAGAATAGTCACTGAGAGAAGGAGTCTAAGATGGGAAGTAATTTTGGTAAAAATGATGATAATTTCTGTTTTGGACATGTTGAATTTGAAGTTCCTGTGAGACATCTAATTTAGACAGTTTCAAAGTGAGGGGATATAAATGAGACAGTATAGTGTGCTTTTCCACCTCCATAGTGTATCGATCACCACATCCTCTCAATTCTTGCCTATAAAACTTCCAAATTCTCTTTTTACTCCCCATTCCCAATGCCTTGGTTAGCCGTTTATGACCTGGGCTATTGGAATAGTTTCAGAATTGGTTTCCAGGCAGCAAGCCTTGGGCCCTCTAAGATATTGTCTACATTATGGCCAAAGGAACCATTCTAAGATATAAATCTGAACATGGCCCTGCCCATGTTTAAAACTTTTCAACAGCTTCCCAACAATGCATAAGCCCTTTAGTGATCTGACTTCTATCTACTTGTTTACAGTGACAAGCAATCGCAGTAGCTCTCTTTTGCTGTTTGCTTTTGTTCTGTTACCTTCAGCTGAAAAAACATGTTTCATAGAAAGACTTGTAGAAATTATGCTCAAATATTAACAGCTCTATATAGATGGTGTAAATGATTTTTTTCTATTTTACCTGCTCCTTTCTTAAAATGTACTGAATGACTACATACTACTTTTTTTTTTTTTAATGAAAAGGGAAAGTTCAAAACACACACAAGAACAACAACAAACTTCCTTTCCTGTCAACTCTTTCTCATGAGTCCTTGGGAAGCCTTCATCTTCACATTTATTAGCCCTTGAGGTCACTGCTCACGCACATACAGCAGTCATCGCTCTCTTGCCTGGCTTCTGCTGCTGCAGAGCTCACTTCCCAGCTTTGCACACTTGTTTCCACCACACTGACTCTCAAACAGACGAGCAGGAGATTCAGCTCTGGAGAGGGCAAGCTGGAAGAGCTGCGTCACTGGCAGGGAGCTCAACTGGCCTTAGAGATTAGGTTTAAGAGAGTTTATAATTTGCAGTTCTGGCCACAGGTGACCTTGCAGAGATAGTTACCGTGCCCCTTATAAGCAGTGTCAGGAATCTCTTTGATTCCATCTTCTTTAGGCACTCAATCAGGTTCCATGACTAGCTGTCTTTCTTCTTTTACAACCAACTTTCCCCTCCCACCCCCATCTTCTCTTTTCTATGTTTTTGTCAAGCTATTTAATCTCTCTCGTCCAGATTCCTCACTGATCTTTTTGCCTCTAGTCTTCCACCACTGTAATCTATCTTATTAATGTAGTACACATAAACTCGAATAGATCTCTGAAGAAAGCTGAAACAGTACACCTCAAGATCTCCACACTTCTTTTCCCAGTATTTACCTGTAGAGGTAGTTGGGCCTCTCCCAGATTCCTCACCAGACCCCATTCTTTCCTGCTTCCAGGTCCTTTTTCAAATCTCCTCCAAAAAGGAAGATCATCCTTCTACCTGTCTTTATCCTACTAAGTTTTAAGGCTTAAATACTACCTACTCTATTAAGCTTTCCTTGTTCACAAAAATCAACTTGAATTCCTTTAATACTGCCTGTATCATTCTTACTTACTCCCCAACTTCTGTCCCCACCCCGTTCCAAACGTCCTTATACTATAGCTTTTTTACCCTCATCTTCTTCATTTTGGAATTTTCACACAGGCCACCATAATTCCCTGTACAAGGGATGAATACCAAATGAATGTTTCTTTTCAGCAAATATTTTAAGGACTGATTGTCCTCACATCTCTAACTGCTGTGCACCTAATATAGTTAAGACACTACATCAAAAACTAATGATGTACTATAAAGTGGCTAAATGAACATAATAAAAATAAATAAATAAATAAATAGCCCCTTTCCTAGTGAAGATATAGGATGAAATATACATTTCATTTCAATTGAAACTGAATTCAATTCAATGAATTGATTGATTGAAATCTTCAAGCTTTAAACATTACCAAGGACTATATAGGAGAATACTTTAAAATACAGTGGTACCCCCCCAACTTACCCACAGGGGATATGTTCCAAGAACCCCAGTGGATGCCTGAAACTAAGCACAGTACCAAACCCTGTATATACTGTGTTTTTTCCTATACATACATACTTATGATAAAGTTTGATTTATAAAGTAGGCACAGTATGACATTAACAATAGTAACTAATAAAACAGAACGATTATAATAAAAAAAAATAAGAGCCTAATGAAAGTACTTCTTGGGTACAAGTATTTCTTGAGCACTTAGTACATGTAGGCACAGAGGTTAGGAATTCACAAAGAGGACTGAATTAAACTTACAAAAACCAGTCTGTAGCATAAGAAAAAAATATTTATATTCAGTTTTTGTCCCTGGTTCCTGACAGAGAAGCCTTAAAGCCTTTGTAATTTCTTGAGTGATAGAAGTGTTTTACTCAGAGCTCATAAATTCCTTGGAATTTCCTGGATGATAGGAGCATCTTTTGTTCTAATAAGGCAACTCTTGGTGGGTTAACTGGAAAGCTCTGGATGGGGACTGGTCATTAGAAAGACCAAGCCCTGATTAGAAGCTTAGAACTCTCAGCCCCACTCTTAACATCCTCCAGGGAGCAGAGAGGGGCTGGAGAATGAGTTAATAATTAATCATCCCTCTGTAAGGGAGCCTCTGTCAAGATCCCTCAACTGAGGAGTGGGGAGAATTGAGCTCTCCAAAGTATCCATATGCTGGAAGGGCTGTACACCTTAAACTTCATGGGGAAAGAAGCTCCTGTGCTTGGGACCCTTCCAGATCTTAGGCTACGTATCTCTTCATCTGGCTGTTCATCTACATCCTTTATAAAATCCTTTATAATAAGCCAGAAAACAAAAGTGTTTTCCTGAGTTCTATAAGCTGTTATGGCAATTATTGAACCTGAGAAGGGGGTGTGGGAATCCCAGAGTTGTAGCCAAGTCAGACAGAAGTTCTTAGAATTAACCTGGGAACCTAGCATTTTTGATTGGCATCTAAAGTCGAGGGTAGTCTTGTGGGACTTAAGGGTAAAAAAGCCTACAGTACAAGAAAGTATGGAATGGGGGCAGGGGACAGAAGTTAGGAAGTAAGTGTGTATGAAACCTGTGAGATGTGTGCTAATTCTGGGTACTAAGTATCAGAATCGAGTTAAAGTGTAGTTGGTATCCACAGAGAATGGATACCTAGTTGGTATCCACAGAGAATGACTTGTAGAAAACCCTCGCATTTGGTATCAGAAGCTTTGTGAATAGAGAAATAGTTTTTTTCTTTTATGGTCCAACCTTGCATTGTTTTGAAAGATTGTTTTCCTATCAAAGAAGAGATAGACCAGATGGTTTCTCAGTTCATCCTGAATCAGGTTTTCATAGTATAATTCATTATTTTTCATAAATAACCTAAGCAAATAGGGCCACAATCGAACCTGAGTATAAAAATCATTCTAAATCCAAACACAAGTGATTTTACAAATTTGGTCAATTTAGACTACCATACTTTTGCTCCTTTTCTTTGATGCAAAAAATAAAAAATCAAGAGCTTACTAAGTTATTCTAAGATTCAAAGTTATAAATTTCAGCTTTAATACTTATGGGGAAATGGGCTTTCCAGAACACTTGTAAGTTAAAAGGCAGAGGTCACCTGGGTATTAACTCTGCTTTCTCCCTCTGGATGAGAAAGTGTCCTTGCTGACACTGAGTTTGGTTCAAGAACCAGGGAAGTCTGGTAATTATAAACATTCCCTTAAAAGGAAGCCCAAAGATTGTTATTTCAAGTTCTTCTGGAATAGTGATGAAAATGGAATAGCCCACAGATTGCTAGTTCTCTTAGAATGGTAAATATAAAAGGGTAGTGACACAACAAGAAATGAACCTTCCTGATTCAGGGACCCTGTCAGACTTGCATGGATATTTTTGTTAACTGCTGATCCCTAATAGGGGTCATGATGGTGAAGAGAAGCTATGCTGAGATGTGCTGTACCTGCCTCTGCTCTGACTTGACTTCTGATACAATACTGGATCTGTGGTCAATTAAATTGGGAACTAAAGTTAAAAAGCACATGTGTGTATTATGAATGCATGTGTTTTCTTCCTGTCAAGAAAAATTAACATATCAAAGGCCATCTAATCACTTTAAGTAAGGCTAATTAGGAATAGATCAGTTATGTGATCAATACTGATTGTGAGAATGCTCATTTGATTAATTGAAGAGAATCTCAAGTAAAGAGAACTCTTCATCAGGACACAAAATGTAAATAATTCGAGAATCTCTAGGGAAAATGTACTATAAGGATTTTTTTAAAGACTTTATTTATCACCTATCTATCTATTTATATTATTCTTTTTTTATTTGAGAGAGCGAACCAGAGAGCACATGCGCGGGGGGGGCGGGGGGGGGCAGGGGTAGAAGTAGAGAGAGAAGCAGATTCCCCACTGAGCAGGGAGCCCAACATGGGGCTGGATCCTGGGGATTCTGAGATCATGACCTGTGCCTGAAGGCAGATGCTTAACTGACTAAGCCACTGAGGCTCCTTCCTAGGGGAGAAATGATACCTCAAAAGAGAGAAAAGGTTGAAAATGCCTTCCAAAGGAAATACTATTCCAAGTTTTCAACTTCAGAAATCCTTCAAAAGGAAATGGGTTTCTAGTTCTAGGAATAACTACTTCATATTTCATATTTTGGAACATGTTGAGCAAAATTACACACTAAATTAATTACTAAATTGTAAATTTGTAAAATTCTAAATAAGAAAGATTCTTATGAGCAGGTTTTTTTTGTTTGTTCTTAATGTCCAAAATGGTAAAAAAGGAGTAGTAAAATGGATTTTATTAAGCCTGGATTTCTTTCTTGTTGGCTTAAGGACAAGCCATTTTGCTATACAGTAAGACATAAAACTAATGCTAGATATTAAACACAAATTTACTGAAACCTTTTCTCATTTCCTTATGAAAAGGTAACTAATTAGAATGTTTTTATGAATTCTGAGACCAAGTTTGGCACTTCAGTAGCCAACATAAGCAATGGAGTCACAATAAAAACTTATCAGGGTGCAAAAGTTCTTTATTTAAGAGTTAGCTAACATAGGGTGCCTGAGTGGCTCAGTTGGTTAAGAGTTAGCTAACATAAAGTAATAAGCTATTGAAGATTTCAACATCCCAGTTTCCAAAACCAAAAACTGTAGTTACATATCATAAAGATTACAATAGTATCATTTCATACCAAAGGTGTTAGAATTCCTTTCTGGAAATAAAGTAAGCCTCTGATATATCTATTTTTATGCAAAAACTAAATTTTATAAGCCTTAAAAACTAAACCTCTTTCCAGAAATGGAGGAGAGCTGATTTTCTAGGAGTTTCTCATTTGTACCAAGAAGAGTCTTGAGCTCGAATGGCTTGTGACCCGCAATTACACATACCCCACAAATGCCCTGCTGCAGACATGAGTATTTGTTTGTAACATTTGGTGGGTATGAAGTGGCAAGCCGAAAAGCCATCCTGCTGAGACTTCTCCTGGTGTATGGAAAATCTTAGTTTTTCTCGTTTATGTAAACCAGTCCTGTAACTCAGATAAATACAACTTTTTTAGAATAGAAACATTACAGCAGCCTTGCTTTGCCTCAGCTAAACTTAGCGCATTCAATGATGGGCACATTTTCTGGGCTCCACCTTCTGCAAACAAATTTTAAAAGTACTGAAAAGCAACCAAGGCTTTACATCACAGAATAACAGATTTAGGAACGAACACGGAAGAAATGTTACAAACAGTACTGTTGGGTGATTTAAACAGTAAGATTTATTGTCTCCTTCTAGCCTAAGTTTTAAATGTGGATTTTGTCAAAGGTTAGTTCTAACTTAGATCAAATTAAGCTTGATGTGAATGGGCCAGCTCACTCCTAACCACATACTAAAAGTAGGAAAATGATTTGCGTGTTTTTTTTTTAAAGGTCACATGCCTGGGACCTCAGCAAACAGTAGTATTATTAAAAGGAAAACTCCATGTGGTTCCAAGAATGGCAAAAACATCCTCACATAGGAAACTCTTGATTAGCAACTGAATGAAAGTAAAAATGTAACAGTTAAAGTGAAATCTAAAAACAGAATATATCCTATCATGCTCTACAAAACCATAGCAAACAGTGGTATTTGTGCCCGGCTGCTGGAGATGGACCTCTTTCCTCTTGCCTGTCCATTGTGTTCTAGAGCCACCAGTGAAACCTAAACTCAAAGGTTTAGGACTTGTAAACACTGAGAAGAAGTTGAGCCTGAGCAATATCTAAACTTAAGTGTAAGCCATTTGCTGAGTGTTCACTAGATACCATCATTTTTTAATAAAAGTGATTAGAATAATATAATCTCAGCCAAGTGCCTTGCATGTGACGAATGCTTATGTGAGTACAGTATTAAAAAGTATTCAAGTATTTGTTCAACTGGATGTAGGATATAATTTATAAACTAGTTTACTTCTTCGTTAAATACTTTGTTCTTGAATTAAGACATTCGATATCTATTTTATCATCAAATTAAATTAGCAAATTTTAAATCTTTGTTTGGGTTTGACTCCCCACATTTCAACAGTCCCGCGACTCAAATCTTTTTTTCCTTAGGCATGAATACAGTGGTTTCTCTCATAAAAAACAAACAAAAACTAAAAAAAAAAAAAAAAAACCACATAAAATATAAAAATATCCTATAAAAGAGTCACCTGAGACAAATCTAATTTTGTTACAGGCTATAATTCTGTAGAAGTTGAGAAGGAAAAGTAAATTACTGAAAGAGACTGGATCTTCCATCCAATGTAAGAATATTAATATGATATTTAAGTTATACCAAAAACTTGACTATCAGTTCATGGAAAATGATTCCTCCTAATAGAAATGAATTCACATTACCTATATTTAGCAAAATAACATCATAGAGAAATATACAGCTATTTCCACTGCTAATTTACATAATGGAAAGTGGAAAAGTTTGCTGTTTCCACATCCCAAGCCAACTATATAATTATCTTTGCCAAACATTCAGCAATCTACAGAGTTTAAATGTATAAGATATCCATAGCCAGGATTACATCTGTTTTATGGACAAGCCTGTAATGGGTAGGAGGAACATAGATTTAGCCTATAATCCTCTGAAAATGTGATTTAGACTTTTGCTTTACATAGAAAATAAGCATTCATTTATTTAGTAACTTTTTGAAAAGTAAAATTTCCAATTATAAGGTTGGAAGATGTTTACTATTTAAAGACATTATGTTAATACATACTGAAGAGGTTGAGTGGAAATATACTATTGTTAGAAAAGTTCCTCCAGTCTACTATTATTGTCCTGAAAGGGTAGCTTTGTTTATCAAAACAAATAAAATTATATTTATAAATCTAAAAACCATAAGAATATATATTTATTATAATGTTCTCCCATTTCTGTTTGGTTAATTCAGATTTCAAAAGATATTGTCTCTGTACTGATGAGAAAGAGACCCTCCAGGCTCCAGAGACCTCCAGTTGTTTGGGTGGTGGGAGCCAGGGGAACTCCCAGAATTGCAAACTCTTTTCCTGTTCTACAAGTGAATCCAAGGACAATCTTTAGAAACAATTCTTACTTCACCAAATATAAAGCTCACTTTTGGAGATGGCTCAGGGGAAAGGATTAAGAGCTTAGGTGTACATAAGTCTAAAGAAACAGCATAGTATAAGCATATGAATGGGAAATTTTGGACCTTCAGTATAGAATACAAATGTGTCCTTGGAGTTTGCAATCAAAACAAATGACAGAAAATACAAGAAAGGACATACATCAGTAAAAATAAAGTTAAGATAAATGCTTGGAAATCTCTCCACTTTTCCTTTTGAATGTGTAACTGCACTGAGCATTACCTTTTGGCCAAGTGGAGAAGAGTGATTATCATCTAATCTAACTTAGAGTGAAAGGCGTTTCATAGAACTCCAAAAACCAAATTATAAACATGAGGTTAAAACAAAATATGAAATTATTCCAGATCTTTTGTAGGGTCCTAACAAATTACATCAAAGTTCTCTTGGTTAAAAAAAAGAAAATTTCCTTTTGTGTTTATGACATGTAGAAGAATACTGAGATAGTACGAGGAGATGTAATGTCAGAGCTTTATAGAAGGGTTCATTTAAAGTTCAAATCAGAAAAGAACAGACTTATGTTGCTGGTTACAAAGACGACAAAGAAATAGTACTTATTACCCTTTTATACAAACAGATGTAATTCGATAAATGTTGAAATTTTTCAAAGAATTAATGTGGTTTTACTTTTTTTGTTTAGAACGTACAATTTGAATATTAATGATACAACATGATTTCTTTTAAAAAGGGGGGGCAAATTTTGAGCTTCCAAAAAATTCACAGTTGATTCTCCTCCCACCTCCTTTTTAGTGATACTATACAAAGCCAGGTAATGTTATTACTGTTCAAACAGAATAATTACATTCAGTGTGATCGATTAATAGCATAAAGGCTCATGTTGGACCCAAAAGTATGGTTAAAGCTACTTTTATATTTAGTTAGAAGTTCTAGCAAATAAGTTCAGAAAAAGATAGAAGTGTTCAACACCTTGTGTGTTCTGGATAAATGATAGATTTAACTTTAGCAAAGACTAATTTTGACTATACTGAGGGACTCAACATTTTCTTCCTACACTGTGGGCAAAGATGGTAACTAGCCTTTTAGCACAAAGCTTTGGGTGAAGACCGTGAGAAAAAAAGAATCAAAATGATGATTCTGTCACTGAGTTATCATCCTTCAAATAGATCCAAATTGCAAAGAATATATGAACTGAAAGCAGAAGCTTACAGAAAGTAGTACAAATCGTTGCTTAACTTTAAGACTAGTCAAGTTGTGCTATCATTTAATGCTAAAGACCAAAACAATCTGACAACCCCTTTATATCACACTGAAAATACCTCTCAAGACCATTTAAACTATAGACGGAATCATCTCAAAGGCACGGAGTGATCCTTAAAAGAATCCAGTTATAAAATATATAAATGGAAGCTCTCCTCCATCACTGCTATCAAAGCAATTCAAAGTATACTTTGCAAACCAAAGTATAAGCGAGACATCCAAAGAACTGTCTCTGAGGGTCTTCAAGCTACAGTATGTGTCATCTGTTTGGTCTGGTTTAAGTATGAGCTGATTTAAAAGCAGTGAGATGACTTTGAATGGAATTTTCAAATATGGAATTGATGGAATACATATATAAATCTGTATAACACAAAATAATAACTTGCAAACACTTGCAAATAAAAGCTTGCAAATAGGTTTACGTGAGGCACTATTCTAAGAACTTTATATATATTAACTCACTTCCTCACACAAATACTATTATATAGTACTACTATAAGCTTACTTTATAAATAAAGCTGTGGTAATTACTTACTCTAGCTCTCTAGAGCTCACAGCTAGGCAGAACCAAATTCGTTTTGTTCTAGAATCTCTACTCTATGCTCTTAAATCACTACACAAGCATTCTCAAAGTGTGGTTTGTGGACCCTGGAAAACCCTGAAATCACTTCAAAAGAGTCCACAAGGTCAAACTATTTTACTAATAATATTAAGATGTGATTTGCCCTTTTCACTGTTTTGACTTTTGGTCTGATGGTACAAAAACAACAGTGGGTAAAACTGGTGGACCTGTAGCATGAGAATCAAGGCAGTGGCAGCACGATGAGCCAGAAGCCATTGTATTCATCACTGCCAGGTACTGACAGGAAAGAACAGACAAATTTCAGCCAGTTTCACCTAAGAATAGCCTTGATGAAGCAATAAAAATTGTTAATTTTATGAAATTTCAACCTTAAACACAGTATTTTGTGTTGAAACTCACGTATGCATAAAGCACTTTTATTGCCTATACAAGTATGATAGTTATTTTGAGGAAAAACATGCAATTATTTGACCTGTGACCTAAGACAGTCAGGGTTTTTTGTCTTTTTTAATAGTCCACCACTTTTATTTGAAAGAACAACTGACTAGCTTTGGCTGTTGTGAACTGGGAACAAAGTGATCCTCTCACAAACAAAAGAGACTGAAAATATGTGTTGACAATGATACATTTTGAGCTTTCACAGAAAAAAATAGATTTTGGAAAATTGAAAACCACTACCATGAGACTGACCAAAGACTGGAAGCCTCTCAAGATTAGTGATGATATTAATGAATGAGATTTTTTTTTTATATTTTATGGCAAAGTGTATCAATATTTAGAAGATCTGCATAATTGGATGTACCAATACTTTTCAAATGGCCAATGCATAATATTACAAAATCATGCATGGCTAAAAGACACATTCAAAGTGTACAACAAACCAATGGATTTTAATATACAACAGATTATGAAGGGTTTTGATTTCACATTGCATTTAACCAATAAGACATTAGCATTTGTTGACTTTTGGTACAGTATCAAAGAAGAATAACCATAATTGTCTGAAAAGTCTATTAATATTCCTGTCTCCTCAATGTACATATTTATGTGAGGCCATATTTTCTTCCTGTAATATAACAACATAGTTCATAGAGCAAAATGAATGAAGAAGCAGATATTGGAATCCAGCTGCTTTCTATTAGGCCAGTCATTAAAGAGAGTTGTAAAAAGGTAAAACAATACTCTTGTCTTTGTCACTAAATGTTTTTTATTGGAGGAAGAATAATTATTTTTTTCTAAAACGTGTGTTATGTTAAAATATAATCGAGTCTATTATTTTTATTTTAAAGTATATTAATATTTTAAAATTTTTCTCAGTATTAATTTCTAGTAAATATTAATATATATAACCCCCCAAAACCAAAATCTTTTTGGGGTCCTCAATAATTTTTTTAAAAAGATTTTATTTACTTATTTGAGAGAGAGCAAGCACAAGCATAATGAGTGGCAGGGAGAGGGAAATACAGGTTTCCCCTTGAGCAGAGAGCCTTACGTGGGGCTTAATCCCAGGACCCTGGGATCATGACCTAAGCCGAAGACAGATGCTTAACCAACTGAGCCACCCAGGTGCCCTGGGTCCTCAGTAATTTTTAAGAGTGTACAGGGTCCTAAGATCAAAAAGTTTAAGAACTCCTGTATGAAGCTACGCTGGCTCTCTTCTACACACAGGTGTGTGTGTGTGTGTGTGTGTGTGTGTGTGTGTGTGTGTGTGTGTACATGTGGTGGGGTAGGGGGGTGCAGGGGTAACAGTAGCCCTTGGCTGCTTCTGTATTCATCCATCTTCTGGAGCTTTACTTTGCTTCTGAAGTAGGATTCCCTGCTTCCCTACTGGGAAGAGAATGTACTGACCACAAACATAAGAATTACCTTGGAATTGTAATTCTATATTACAAGAACGTGTTAGTCAGCAGTTAAAAAAAAAAAGTAGTACTTTGACTAAGAAGAAAATAGTTGTAATAAATCAGAAAGTTCTGAGGGTTAAATGACCAGTAAATCTATTTCAATGTTTGAAGAATATAAAATTAAATGTGTGATTCACAAACTGACCATATTTGTAATGTAAGGCAAATACTGATATAAACATACATAATGTAATATATCACCTATTCAAATCCCATCCATCCTTGAAGATCTAGCTGAGATAGAGCTTCTTAAAATATGTGCTAATAAGGGGCGCCTGGGTGGCTCAGTGGGTTAAAGCCTCTGCCTTCAGTTCAGGTCATGATCTCAGGGTCCTGGGATGGAGCCCCGCGTTGGGCTCTCTGCTCAGCAGGGAGCCTGCTTCCCCCTCTCTCTCTGCCTGCCTATAGAGCTGCCTACTTGTGATCTCTCTCTCTGTCAAATAAATAAATAAAATCTTTAAAATATATATGTGCTAATAAAACATGTTCAATAAATGTTATCTGTTAACTGAAAAAATAAGTGAGTAAACTGAATAAAGTGATTCTTCTTCCTCAGACTGGTCACTGAAATTATTGTCAGGATACCTTTAGCAATCACATAGGTATGGCTATATGTGTAGTTCTAATGGGATTTCATAGATTTTATACACACAAAATTTTTTTTTAAAGATTTTATTTATTTATTTGAGATAGAGACAGTGAGAGAGCATGAGAGGGGAGAAGGTCAGAGGGAGAAGCAGACTCCCCATGGAGCTGGGAGCCCGATGTGGGACCTGATCCCAGGACTCCGGGATCATGACCCGAGCTGAAGGCAGTTGCTCAACCAACTGAGCCACCCAGGCGCCCACACACACAAAATTTTGTATATGCATACAAACATAGGTTACATGTTTATATCTTGGTAACTTTTTGCCCACCTAATGGTATTCCAATAGATCCGAAATATAATTTCCCAAATTGGGGAAAACCAATAATCAATTACAGCCTGTTTCAATAGGAAAATTTTCTTAAATTCTAAATAACACACAAATAAAACTGCAAACATGATCCATTTATGAGTCAGTAAGTACCCTGACATTCAGCCAGTAATTCTAAAAATGGAAAATGATTGAATTTCCTGAACCTAACAAATAATCTAACAACAAAAAAGAATAAAATGTGAGTCATAAAAGGTATCAATGAGGACCATTTTTAGAAAATGTAAAACAAACAAATCATTTTATAAGAAATATTAAAAGCTTATACTTTTGTTATCAAATCTGTCTTAATATAAAAATAATTTTAAAAAACCACACTTGCATTTTGCATAATCACTGCTATTATCATTTGCATGATCATAGATTTGACATTCACTTATTCCTTTAACAATGGTTGAATATTTACCATATACCAGATGACCACTGGCAGAATTGTGACCAATTCTTTAGATGGTTTCCTGGCCTTTTTCTTGCCTTATCCCCTTTTTATTAACTATTTGGTGAGTGGAGGAAAAATAATGTGAATTTAATAGCTGCTTCCACTATTTAAAATGTTGTAGTAGATTAGTGAGTGGTTTAGAAACTTTCAGAAGGAAGTAAAGGAAAAAATATGCTAGATTCACATTCAGACTCACTGAGACTTCCTAAGTTGACAAAAACAAAATAATCTGTCACTTATTCTCTACAAGTCTTATCTGTAAAATGAGGAAATTGAAAGACAGTTGATATGGTTCTTCCAGCTTTAAACTGTCAATAATTCTATTTAGGTACTGTGAACATTTGGCATGTGATGATTAAGAGGGGTAGGAGATTAAATGCTCCTTAATGGGAAAAAAAAGTAATGACTCATCCTAGCTATTTTCAGAATGTATTATATATACATTAATCGTTTTTTCTTAAGTAAAATCAAATAGTAAAATGAACAGTATTCAGAAAGAATCACTTGAAAGATTCTGAAAATATTAGAGTATATTATTATAAGTATGTAGTATCTTGAAAACAAAAATATTATAACTGATATATGTTAATAAGTATAATTTATTGAATGCCTACCAACTCATCTCATCATGCAACAATCTGGTAAAATAGGTAGTATTTTTTTATTCTCATTTTACAGGAAGAAACTGAGGGTCAGATAAATAATTCATTCACCCAAGGACACTTAGTGAAAAAATGGCACAACCTGGGCTTTTGACTCCAAACCAATACTCTTCCTACTACAACAACGTAATGCATTTTGATTCCTACAAATGAGTCTCTTGTTTATAGTCAAGTTTCAGTTACTAATGGTAACAAGAACAGGACAGCAAGGAAAAAGAAATCCCAAATAAACATAATATAACAGCTTATGATGTGGATAAATTCCAGTAAAATAAGTCTTGTGAGGGTGAGATTCTTGATCAGATGGTTTCTCAGGCACCTTCAATGTCTCAAATTTAGGTAATATTCTCAATTCACTGAGGTTTAAATGTTATCTAATCCATTTTTGCACTCATTATAGAAACTTATAATTTATATTACATTAATTATAGATAGATCACAAATAGGAGGTATATAATTTAAAGGAATAATCAGGAATCTTCTAAGGAAAGGATCCAAAGACTTGCTTTTTTTTTTTACCTTTCTATTTTCTCTTACTGAATTTGCTTAAAAGAAAAATGGAATCAAAATTCAAAAGGCCATTTTAACCCTGGCTACTAATGCTTTCTTAAAAATGAGAAAAACTTGCTCCAAAAAGGAATACAATGATTTGATTTTTCATTTCCATGTACTTTTTCTGTTCTTAGGTTGAGACAACAAAATTGCCACACACATACACACACACACACACACACACACACACACAATGATCTGAAGAAAATTAAGTAGGACAAGTCCAAGAAAATTTACCAACTAAAAATTTATACTTGGATAATCAAGAGGAAACTTAGAAAGATTTCTAAGTATTATACAAGATAAAACTGAAAGCAAAAGACATGAAACTAACAGTTGTATTAAGGTCTACTGCAAATAAGTAGCAAGAAACAAAGTTAAAAATAACTATTAATTTATTAATTGAAATAATGAAGTATAAAGTCAGAAATTACTACTTGGTCTTTTAGTTATTCAGAAATAGGATCATTTCAAAAAATCTCATCAATCAAGGAAATGTGTAAGTTAACAGGTATAATTTAAACATTAAAATGCAAGTCTAAACTGCCATAACAAATACTAGGATCATTTATAGAACATTCCAAGTAACCACAATAGAATACACATTCTTTTCAAGTGCACGTGGAACATGCACCAAGATAAGCCATACTGAGCCAAAAAACTAGTCTCAATAAATGTAAAATAACTGAAATTGTACAGAATATGTCCTCTGACCAAAATAAAATTAATTTAGACATCACTAACAGAAAAATATCTGGATAATTCCTGAATATTTGGAAAATAAACAGCACACTTCGAAATGACCCATAGGTCAAAGAAGCCACAAGGAAAATAGGAAAAATTTTGAACTGAATTAAATTCAAAGCAAAATTGTATTGGTATAGGTTCAACCAGAGAAACAGAAGCAGTGTATGTACATATATACCTACATCCAGTAAAGGACTGGCTTGTGCAGTTGCAGTTGTGGGATCCAGCTAGTCTGAAATCCAAAAATGTGGATCACATATTTGCATAAATAGGCTATCAAGAAGGACAAGTTGAAACTCTCCACAGTATAAGCTAAAGCTGCTCTCCACAGATGGAATTTCTTCTGAAAAGGCTCAGCTCTGTTCCTCAGTCTTTTGAATGATTAAATCAGGCTGAGATCATAAACTGCTTTACTTAAAGTCACTGATTATGGACTTTAATCACATCCGCAGAATACCTTCAAAGCAACACCTATACATATTAGCATTTGATTAAACAACTAGGATCTGTAGCCTAGCCAAGTTGATGCATAAAATTGATTACAATAACAACAACAAAATTGGTGAGATGCAGAGAGCGGTGTTTAGAGCTTTAAATGCTTCATTAGAAAAGAAAGTAAAAAATCAATTATGTAAGGTTCCAGCAGGAGAAGCTAAAAAAACCCCAAAACAACAGCCACTACCACTGCAACAAAAAATAGACAAGAAGAAGAAAAAGGAAAAGAGGAGAAGAAGCAAATTAAACAAAATAAGTAGAAAGAAGAAAAGTTGATCCTGTAAATACATGTCTCCAAGACATTTAATGACATTTCATATGTGCCAATTTGGAAAATTCCTGGCTCAAACTTCTCTCTGCTTATCACGTTCCAGATATAACATTCATGGAAGTCAAGAACTGTATGTATCCTTGAAGGTAGAAAGTAGTCCCATCCTTCCATTTTCAAGAAAAGAACACCCAAGGTCAAACACCTGTGTTCAAGGACTAGAACCCTGGTTTCCAAAACCCCTTCAATTCCCATTGCAATATACTGTCTCCAAGTTTCCTTTCATGTCACTAAAAATTGACCACCCATATGTGCTATAGTAACCATTGGGAAAATCTACAACCTACCTGCTCATTTTCTTTAACTTAAGTTTATCCACAGGCTAGGGCATGAAGCACTGTCATGTTAATTACAAAAAAAAAAAAAAGGCACACTCTCTAGAAGACTCTCTTAGGAAATAAACACCTTTTCTTGGCTGAAAGATTAGAAAAAGGCACCCATTCCTGGAGCTGATGTGGCCCTCCCCAGTGTACAAGGCTTGGAGTAGAACTCCACCTAGATTCCAGCTCATATTCACATTCGATGGCCAAGTCCTCTGCACAACTATCTTCAGTAGTCCTGCTTATCAGTCATTTACCATCTTGTCAAATGCAGAATATCAAGTAATATCATTCCATAAAAATGCTTGATTCATAAACGAGTCAAATATAAAAAACTTCAAAAATCCTATCTTGGGGCGCCTGGGTGGCTCAGTGGGTTAAAGCCTCTGCCTTCGGCTCAGGTCATGATCTCAGGGTCCTGGGATCGAGCCCCGCATCGGGCTGTCTGCTCAGTGGGGAGCCTGCTTCCCCCTCTCTCTCTGCCTGCCTCTCTGCCTACTTGTGATCTCTCTGTCAAATAGATAAATAAAATCTTTAAAAAAAACTCATATCTTAAAATTTTTAAGCTGTATCTTAACTCTTGGCAGACCAAGGTTCTTGTATTGGAAATATTCAAGCAGAACTACAGTGTTAAGAGTAGACAGGAAAACTTTATTACCAGTACTTCATTTTAGAAAGTGACATTTTATGTTTGTTTTGTTTAGTAAGATTCAAAGTGTTTCTGTAAGTGCTATATTAAAAATTACATAGAAGGAAAAATATAGCAACATGTTTTCCTAAGCAATAAATGTCATCACTGAATTTTCAGCAAGGACATTTATCTTTCTAAAATAAAAGAGTTGCACACACTAGCTAAAGTTAGAATTTTATCTTTTAAATTTGTTTCCTTAAACGAACATGTCCATAATCACATTTGTAGACATGCTATTTTTGTTTTATGAAATTGTCATTAAGTTTTTATTATAAACAGGATGTTCTCAAAAATAATACTTCCATTTTAAAAATAAACATTCAAAGTGAAACAAATGAAATAAGAATAGTCATTAACAACTTACGTAAAATGCAACAAATTAGCAAACTCATTATCTTGGAAAAGAGTATTTCTTTTACCAGCAAAATTACTCCTATCATCTGCTTACTCCAGTGTATGGTCTGGCAGTTGACAGTATAAACCTGCCTGAAAACAAACCTTCAAGAAAACTAATAAACCTCATCTGACTCCACACCATTTCTACTTGGGATTTCCTTTGCATTTAGAGTACTCAGTCTGTCTACGCCATTTTGTACTTTTTACTGTATTATTTTCTTAAGTAATTTAATGTGTTCTTATTTTACACAGAATGATTTAGGCAATAAGCACATCTGATGCAGAGTACATTCTCTGTAGTCTAGAGAGGGATGTGGGAGGGAGGTGGGAGAGCCAAGATGCTTATTAAGGACACCAGTGTCTCATTTTCCTTCTAGGGATGCTTGGCTTGTCTCCATTGTCCCCATGGACTGGGTTCAACTCTTCTACTTCATTGATATCATGCCCCTTAAATATATACATCACCTTAAATACTAATCTGGTTGTTATATATGCTTAATAACCACTGACAATTACCTGGCATTAAGTTTTCATTTTCTTTTGAGATATGGGATGGTTGGAAGGGGCTACCAGAAAGTGAGCTTTTCTAAGGCTGTTAAGGTTGGATTGTGTGTCACCAAAGGCACTTTAAACTCTATAACCACCGCCCATCCCTGGCATCATGTTTTAAAAGTAGTTTCATACATATTATTTCATAAAATTTGTTTTCATCTTGTCACTAGGTAGATTCATTCCTCTCCCCAAACTACCACCTCATTTACTATAGGGATTTGAAAGTGTTCGCTTTCACTTAGCAAGTGAAAGTGTTCACTTTCAAATTATAGAAACTAAAATAAACATGATTCTCTAATATAGCAATCTCACCAAACCCTCCTACTCATATATCTCCTTTCCAAAAATGTAGAAATCCAGTATTCACCCAACCTTGAGTCTTTCAAATTGGTGTTCTCCAAGTGAAAAAAGAGGTTCATCTATGTTTTTCTGTACATATAAATCAAGCAAAATGAGTTATTTTTCCACTTTACTACCCTGGAAGGTACCTCATGATCTGGTCTTAACCTATCTTTCCATCTTTATTTCCAACTATATCCTCTCTAGTCACAACAGATTGTTCCTCAAATACATTCTGTACTTTTCTCCATTTCCTCTACTGGAAATTCCCTTTCCCACCCATTTCCTCTTATTCAAACTTTATCCCTTCTTCAAGGCCTAGTATTATTGCTGTCTACTTTGCATACATGTAGACTTTCTGATCCCTAAAGTTAAAATTAATCTCCCTCCTCCATGGAGCTAATGTACTTTCTCTGAACCTCTGCTTTATATAGAGTTCATTGTGTACAAGACAGTTATACTGTCTGGCTCAGCTGAGAGCTTTTTTGTAGGCAAGGGGAGTATCTTTATCTTTCTATGTACTGCATGCATATTGTAGATGTTTGGGAAAATATTTGCTGAATCCAAATTTCCTTGCAAATAGAATACTGTCTTGGTTGGGGTTTTCATGATATTTTACATGGACTTGGACTATTAAGGCAGTCTTCTGATCAGTCTCCTCAACCTCTAGTCTTGGCTCCTTCCAGCTTATTTTCCATGTTACTACCACAATGATCCCTCTAAGACAAAATGCTAATCATGTCACTTTCCAATTTTAAAACTTTTATATTGTTTTCTACCATCTAAAGAACAAAGTCCAGTTTCTAAATAGGCCATACAAGACCCATCTTGATTGGCCCCAGTTTACTCCTCTAATATTTCCTACCATAATTCCTGCAGATGTGCATCTCTGTGTACATAAGTTCCCACATTTATCAGGATATCAAATTCTCACCAATCCCTTTGCATGTACTGTCTGCATCCTGGCCTCCCATTCTGATATCCCATTCTTTATGTTTCATCTCAGGGGAGGTATAGTATGGCCGTTAAGTCAAATATATGCAGGGCGCCTGGGGGCCTCAGTGGGTTAAAGCCTCTGCCTTTGGCTCAGATCATGATCTCAGGGTCCTGAGATCGAGCCCCACATTGGGCTCTCTGCTCGGTGGGGAGCCTGCTTCCCCCTCTGTCTCTGCCTGCCTCTCTGCCTACTTGTGATCTCTCTCTTCTCTGTCAAATAAATAAAAAATTAAGTCAAATATATGTGTTTAAATCCTGGATTGCCCATTGTGTGGAAAGTAATCCTGGGTAAGTTAAACACTTCAAATACAACTGAAGAAAGATTAGAAAGCTGTCTAGCCTCACCATTCTTCCCCTACTCTTTGGAAAACCACTCTGTTCCTATACTTTGGTGGGCAACTTTGACATTTTGTGTAAAATATAAAACTAAGGGCCAGTATTAGAACCTAAGCTCTAGGTTCTTCGCAGGTAGATGTGATGAGTCAAGTTCCAGATTGAAAAACAGACAAGCCTTAACCTTTGTTTTCTTCTAGCTCCTTATTCACTATATACTAAAATGTGAAGTAGTAATACATACAAATTTTAAATCTTTGCTTACAGTAGTGGTCCATCTTAGCAAGGATGTACATATAACATTTTCACATACTGCTTGCCTCATATATCTTTGGTTAAATATCTGTTCAGATCTTTTGTCTATTCCTTAAATTGGTTTGTTTTCTTAGTGTTGAATTTTCGGAATTCTTTCTATATTCTTTCTATGTTCTAAGAGATACAGATCCCTTATTAGATGTGTAATTTGCAAATACTGCTTCCTACTCTGTGGCTTGTCTTATCATCCCTTAAAAGCAACCTCTGCAGAGCCAAAGTTTTTTTTAATTTGAAGTCCAATTTATCAGTGGACTTCATGCCTTTTTGTGTCCAAAAACTCATTAGCATACCCAAGTTCATAAAGATTTTCTCCTATGTTTTCTTTTAGAAGCTTAATAGTTTTACTTTTAAGTTCATGAACCATTAGAAGTTAATTTTTGTATAAAGAGGTAGGTGTCGATGTTGTTTTTTGCACACAGACTCTCAGTTACTCTAACATCTTTTGTTAAAAGATTATCATTTCTCAAACTATCTTTGTACTTTTGACAAAAATCAGTTTATTGTATGTGTGGGTCCATTTCTGGGCTCTGTATTCTCTTCTATAGATCTCTCTCTCTCTATCCAGTAGCCATCTATTTTTTCCCTCTGTACGATTTAATAGGTATGTAATGCTGTAGATTTTTGTAAACAGCATATACTTAAGTATACCCAGTTCAAGGTATCATAGCTTCAAATAAGGATTACTTTCTGTTCTAAGACTCAGAAACAGAAATGCAACAACAACAAAAAGTAAACTTAAATAGAACCTGACTAATGTGAAGCAGAAAAAGAATGCAATATTCTAAGGCTAGGCAACTACTCTGCCTCGAAACTGAGTTTTCAACCTTACAGAGAGAGCCCAGATGAGGTGAATCCCTTTGGCATAGTCTATTTCTATGTCAGATTTATAGCTCTGTAGGGGTGGTTAATTGTTTGCATTTTATTTTAACCTGGTTTAGGTGCCAGGTCTGATCTAAAAGTCAGCAGCTACAGTGTTTTAAAAAAGAACAATTCAAAGATATATACAGTATAAGCTTATAAACATTCTTCAAATGCTACTTTATGTTTTTTTAAAGATCTTATTTATTTGACAGAGAGAGAGATCACAAGTAGGCAGAGAGGCAGGAAGAGAGAGAGAGGGAGAGGCAGGCTCCCTTCTGAGCAGAGAGTCCGATGTGGGGCTCGATCCCAGGACCCTGAGATCATGACCTGAGCCGAAGGCAGAGGCTTTAACCCACTGAGCCACCCAGGCGCCCCTTCAAATGATACTTTAAAAACTTTTAGCAAGAACAAACTGAAATTAATCTTCTCATACATTCTTTTTATGTTTTTTTGGGGATAAACAGTATTTCATCAGTGTTTTATGAAAATTACTTTGAGTAACAGAAGCATTTATAATTGTAAAAGGCTCTCTGTTATCTTAAGAGTCCAAGAATTAAGGTAATGCAGATATCCTTCCATCTTATGGCCGTAGCACCAAAGACCTCAAGTGGCAATGCTGCAGTCTCACCATGTTTAGGATGTAACCCTCCTCTGGAGGCCAGCCTCTTAAGTGTTAGTTTTTGTTGCGGGCTGTGTTTACTATAACAGGTGTTATAGTAAATAACTATAATAGATATTATAGATATAATAATAAATTATAATAATAGATTATTATATTAATATATTATTAATTATTATTTAATTTTATATAATATACAGTATATAAATAATATAAATATTATTATTTATAATATAAATATAACAACAATATAAATATATTTAAACAATAACAATAATATAAATATTATTAATTTATTATAAATTATAATAGATATTATAATAAAATATAATATTTTACTAAAATAGTAAAAAAAAAAACAGGTGTTATGTCCCTTTATTGCTCCTTAAAATTGTTGCTATTCACTGGCACAGCTTAGACGCAAAAGTAGTTTAGTTAGAAGAAAATACTCTCTCTCTCACTTTGTCTTTCTAGAATAGAGTAACTTTGTCTTCGGCAAACATCTGAGCTTAGCATTGGAAAAGACAGATAATCTAGATCCAGACTTGCTTTTTAAGCTATGTACCTTTATTTACCTATGTTCCCAACATACAGGAAAAGGTTAAGCAATAAGTGAATTTTCCTCACTAATTCATTTAATACAAAAACTATGAGCAAAACCTTTAACTATCTACTTAAATGTAAACACATTTTGTTCCAAAATTCTTTCCATACTATACAACATAAGCTAAAACAATAAAATGAAGAAAATATAATTTTTAAAAACTTCACTGGACTACTGATAAATCCTACCTGAGAATACAATAATGAGCATAAAGCCAAACAATTAAGGCTGGTTATAAACTTGCAATGTTATTTTGGCTTTCAGTTTCTGGGCCACTCTCCAGCAGCATCAGGATTAGACATTGTTACCTTCTATCACACTAAATGTCCTTCCACAGGTCAGCTATATATCTAGGTGACTGAGCAACTACATCCACTACAACTAAAACTGAGTCTTATCATATAGCAGCAGGACATAAAATACAAGGACAGTAACACTCTAGTCTTTGTATGAGGCCTACACGGTATCTTTCTCAACTCTCTGAAGCCAAGCCAAGGGGTTTTCTTCTTAACTCCCTTTAACAAAGACTGTCTTTAAGATTATTTCAAGTTATAGTCAATATTGTGAACAAATAAGCACATGCAGAAATTTTCCATTGATTTGTAATGATTAATAAGTCTAAAAAGGTAAATGCTTATCTAAAAAAAAGAAAAATTGGCAGGAAGTCATTATACAATTTTCATAGTTAAGAAAACATTCTTTTTCACAGAATCCAGAAAATCAAATATACAGCCAAGAATAAATCTAACTTCTTGTCTGTTGACTGTGTGTGTGTATGTGTGCGCATGTGTGTAAACTGAATATACAAATTATAGAGAAAGGATTTTGTACATAAGCTTATATGCCAATTAGTATCTGCCTTTGACCATAAGAAAAGTACTTTTCAGTAGGAACAGAAATCTATCCATTATCATATAACAAATTTGAGACTGTTTAAACAAAATAATTCTGTAAAGAAGCGCCTAAATCAACACTAATTTTTAAAACAAAAAAGCAGACTACTTGACATGATAAAATTAGCAATTAGCAATATCAGGAAAATGTATTAAGAATCTTTAAAATAAAAGAAAAATTTGAGTAGAAGAATAATAAATCAAATACAAAATTAGATTAAAAATCTAGCAAGCCGCTGATATACTTAAAAATAATAATGGAAATCCTGTTTAAGATTTAACACTCACATAGGTGCATTTAAATAGTAAACACATTGAAATCAACATGAATGCACAAATAGACTGAATGAACTAATACATATGGTATAGCAGTATCTTAACAATAAAGACTAAGGAGAGAAGAGAGACCAAATATTACTAATGTATCAAAGTTGGCAAAAAGGTAGGAAAGAATTGTAATGAATTCAGTGAGATTCCTCTTCAAAGTAGGTCATTACTAAATAGTTTATATTGTGTCTACTTTTAAAAAGACAAGCTTAAATACAAGCAAAGATTCGATAAGGTGAACAAAATAGAACAAAATCCACTCAGATTAATGTTGATGAACTATTATGGCAAAGGTTCTTTAAAAAGTCATAGAACTTATAGAAAACTGATTTTGGCTGGGAGAAGAGACCCCTCTCACTTTGTCTCCCTAGAAAAGACTGACCTTGTCTTCTGCAAACATCTGAGTCTAGCTTTGAAAAAGACAGATATCTGGGGGCGCCTGGGTGGCTCAGTGGGTTAAAGCCTCTGCCTTCAGCTCAGGTCATGATCTCAGGGTCCTGGGATGGAGCCCTGCATCGGGCTCTCTGCTCAGCAGGGAGCCTGCTTCCTCCTCTCTCTCTGCCTGCCTCTCTGCCTACTTGTGATTTCTCTCTGTTAAATAAATAAATAAATAAAATCTTTAAAAAAAAAAAAAAGAAAAGAAAAAGACAGATATCTGGATCCAAACTTAATTTTTAGCCTCATTTACCTTTACTCACCTATGCTCCCAACATATGGGAAAAGGCTAAGTAACATGTGTAATTCCATCATTAATTACCTGACTACAAAAACTGTGAGCCAATCGCATCCTAGAACTACTAATGAATTTTTTGTTTGTTTGGTGTTTTATTTTTTGAAAGGTGTGGATCCTAGTAGATGCATTTTGTAAAAGCCAAACCACTTTTAAAAGTTTGTCTTGGTTATTTGGATATATACCCCTGATAGGCATGGAGGGAATTATTATTATTATTATTATTATTTTATTTTATTTTATTTTATTTTATTTTATTTTATTTTATTGTCAAAGATTTTATTTATTTATTTGACAGAGAGGAGAGAGATCACAAGTAGGCAGAGAGAGGGGGGAAGCAGGCTACCTGCTGAGCAGAGAGCCTGACGTGGGGCTCGATCCCAGGACCCCGAGATCAAGACCTGAGCTGAAGGCAGAGGCTTTAACCCACTGAGCTACCCACTGAGCCACCCACTGAGCCACCCATGTGCCCTGGAGGGAATTATTTTAAATAGTGTGGTCTGAAAATACGATGTCTGAGCAAGGAACTGCATGAAGAGAAGGAATCTCTAAGATTATCTCAGAGAAGAAACTTTCCAGCTGAGGTAACCCAAAGTTACCTGAAGGTCACTGAAAAAGGCCTGAAAAAAGAATGAGGTTGGTGTGTCCATGAAACAGCAAGAAGGACAGACAATATGCCGCATTTGAAGTGAGCCACAAGAGTAAGGTGGATAATAGCTTGGCGAAAGTGTTTGAAAAAGTGGATAGTGTGAGGACCACAGCAGAGTAAAGGGGATGTCTTTGCCAGAAGCGTAAGATTTCAGATGCAGATGGATATACTGTTGGTGGGAAAATGAGGAATTTCTCTCACTAATTCTGTTTTCATAATAAAATAAAGAGCAAGGTGATCAGCCAAAAGTGAGAAGAGCAGTGAAGATTTTGGGTGTTATTAATTAATATGATTCTCTTCCAGGAACAACAGGAAAACCAACTAAGAAAGCTATTAAAAATAATGAAACAGCTATTCATTTCCTCTCTGCCCACATTCCCACCTTAGAGAACTTACCCTACTCACAACCCTGGAAGAAACAGCCTTACTTTATCAGTTAGGTTTAGGTTCTGTTGCACTTAATAGAAACTCCAACTAATGTGACTTAAATAACTTGAGTGTTATTTTATCCCACATAGAACAACTCCAGATAGGCAATCTGAGCTAGAATTGTGGCTCCATGAGGCCTTCAAGGACCCAGGCTCTTTGAATCCACTTTATTCCACCAAGGCTAGCCCCTTCCTTCTTTGCTTTAGAAAAGACTGCCTGAAAGTCTAATATGCTTCTGTTTCATTTCATTGCCAGAATTTCGTCCCAAGGCCTTGCCTTGCTACAAAGGAGTGTGTTGCATGTCTTTTAATGGGGCAGTCATGAGTCCAGCTAAATATCTGCGTTCTCATTACTAAATAAGAAGGGAAGTGGGTGATGGAGGGACAAGCCATCTCTTTCTCACCTACATATCTCATGGCTTTCTAAGAGCCCCTCCACCATCACTGTCCTCTCCAATGACATAAATGGATAGCTAACCCAAGCCAAGCCAGTTAAGATTCTTTCTCTGGAGAGTCAGGCTGTTGGACACAGAAATAAAGTCAATTTACTTCTGAAGAGCTGAATGCAAGAGATACTAGGCTAGAGCCCTTCTGAGAAAACATAAGACTGTAGAAAGTAATAGAACAAATGAACAAAGAAAAGGAGAGTTAAGTCTGCAGAAGGAGAGAAAATAGAAATTTCTGACCACTTCTGTTCATGACAGACTTGTATGCAATTCTTTTATCTGGATTCTGTGCAACTCCTTTATTCCTTTATGCAGAAATCCCTTCAGTTTACTTCATATGTAAAATCCCTTTATAGAAAAATATGAGTTTTTTGGAGTAGGCTTCTATTCACTACAACCAAAGGATCCTTAAGATACCTAATAAGAAAGTTATGATTTGATGTTCCGTGCATATGAAGTGTTTCTGCATCTTCTGTGAAACTCGTGGAAGATATCATTGTGTTCTTCTCCACCCCTTATGGAAACATAGATAAGATAGAATTTCCTTTAGAATTTTATGCTTTTAAAAAGTATGTGATAATTACAAAGTGATATTCTTCTTTTTAAAATTCAGATAATAGCAATTAAGTAATGTTCATTATGCCTCTTTTGTCCTGTCCATCAGGAAGATGGTGACTCAATTCATTACAGAGTCACAGGTATTTACAGCATATTCCTGGTTAAAGCACAAAGCCTGGAGATTACCTTACTGTTTCTAAGCATTCACTGCTTCTCCTTAGGAAAGGTTTATACTTCACCATACCAGGCTTGGCCACATCACTTGTTCTCACCAATGAAATGGTGAAGTGATGGATGCCATGTCTAAGCAGAAGTTTTAAGAGCTAGCATATGATTCCATCGTCACTCTTTTCCTTCTGCCGTGCCTCTCAGCAAGAGGCTTCTCCTTTGTTCTGGGCCCATGAATGTTTAAGTGATGGGGAGTTTATCCACAGATATTGCCAGGATGTAGCCAGAACAAGAGAACAAACATTAGTTTTGACCCACTAAGATATGGGGATTGTTTGTTACCATAGCATAACCTAACTTAAGCTGACTAATAAAGGAAGCAATTCAGTATGTTTATATGCAGGGCACTGAAGAAAATCAGGAAGGCCTAAAAGGACAAAAATGTCTGAGGAGAGCACTAGAAACATCTAGAACTCCTATCCCAATGCTTATCACCACCATTCAGCCAAGTTATTTAAGCCAGAAACCTAGGAGTCATCTGGAGTATATCTTTTTTCTTCCAGTCTCCTATATCCAAATCTGTTATCACTTTATTATCTCTAAACCCATTCCCATAGACCCTGCTTTAGGGAATTAGACCCTTATTACCTCTTCCTTGGACTAATGTAATAATCTACTAATGTGTCTTTCTGTTTCAGTCTCCTCCCTCCAATCAATTTCCTACACTCATATAGAATAGTATTTCTAACATGATGTCATACCTTTGCTAGAAACATCCCATGTGAGAGTTACATGTCAGCTAGACACAGGTGAGCTGGCCCTGACCAACCAACGGCTCTCTGGGCTCTGGAGAGGGGTCAGACCACTGCAGGTTCAAGGACCAGATTTGCCACTTTCTACACACAAAACACTTAACCTCTGTAAGTCCAGTTTTCTTCACTTTAAAAATGAGAATCATAATATAGACTGTACCTTGTAGCTTTGCTATGGAGGTTAAACTAGAAAAAGAAATTGGCTTGGCAAAGTGGTCACACTGTAGAATAAGAAATATTTGTGGAATAACAACAGCTGTCTGACTAGAGCAACTCGGAATACCTCACAGCCCATATCTGTTCATATAGCTGTCTCCCTTTACTAGATACTAAGCAATTTGTAAAGAAACTCAGACTTAGTAATCTGAGCATCCTAGAACCTAGCACAGTGCCTGGTACAAAAGAAGAACTCAGTGTGCATAAGCGAAGCCACACCTGAAAGGTGGTAAAATCCCTGAACAGTTAGGGCGGAAAGGATCCAGAGAGAAAACTAGAGAAAGAAAAAAATAGAATCACTAATTATATAAATCTCCTTCAGGTCCATGTGTAACATCAAGTGCTTTTAACTTTGTGTTAAAGATCTTTGCATCTTGAGTGCCCTCTTTGTTCTATATTTTATTCAAATTATACCTGCAAATTTATTTTTTTTGAAGATTTTATTTATGTGAGAGAGAGAGAGAGCATGTGAGTGGGGGGAGGTGGAGGGGGTAAGGAGAGGAAGAGAGAAAGAACTTTAGAATAGCATGGAGCCTGATGCAGGGCTCAACCTCAGGACCCTGAGATTGTGACCTCAGCCAAAACCAAGAGTCAGACGCTTAACCAACTGAGCCACCCAGGCACCCCATACTTGCCAATTTAATTTATAGGCGAATTCACAAAGCACAGACAAGGAAAGCAGGAAAGCAATGAATTTTAAAACTCTTCAATATAACTAGATTTCCAGGGTAGAGAACACTTCCTCAAATGCTTGAATAACTTAAAGAATGTTTTTTGCACATAATCTTAACACTGCATTTCAAATGTATATTGCATTCTCCAAGAACAACTTATACTACCCGATCAATGGAATATAACTCTCAAGGGTAATAGAAGTCAATACATTCTAAAAAGATGCAAATACCTCTTCCCCATTTTGACAGGAGAATCTCCCCATGTGCATTTCATTGCTTCCTGTCTGCCATTTTGAAGTCTAATTGTAAAAACAGTAGGGTTGTTGTATTTCTGAAGTATATAACTGAAGTTCAAGGATTTTTTTTCTTTTATTTTGAAGGTGATTCCTTGGATGTGGATTAAGGTTCTCAATGAACTAACTGGGCATTTTATTTATTTTTTTAAAGATTTATTTATTTATTTATTTATTTATTTATTTATTTATTTGACAGAGAAAGAGAGAGAGAGAGAGCACAAGCAGGCAGAACAGCAGGGAGAGGGAAAGGCAGAAGCAGACTCCCCACCAAGCAGGGAGGCTAAGGCAGGACTTGATCCCAGGAGCCTGGCATCATGAACTGAGCTGAAGGCAGACGCTTAACAACAAAGCCACCCAGGCATATTCCCATAACTGGGAATTTGAAAAGTGGCTTTTTATTTTAAATAGCCCAAGAAACAGTTTTGTTCAGAATATCCAAAAATCTTTGCTATAAAGACCCAAACCGAAGAAAAATGGAAGCTTGCCAGAAATGCCAAATGATAGTATGATTTATAATTGTTACTATTCCAAAATTTTAAATGTAATAGGTAAAGGCAGTAAAATAAACCATCTAGTCTACATTGGGGGATTATACAACACTAAAGGACTGGACTTCATCCTAAAATGTTATTTCTTTCCAATACTGCCTCCAAATAATGGTTTATCTTATTAGCATTAGGGTATGACTTATAAAATTGCTAACTGTTCTTGATCTACAAAAATGGCAGTTTTACATTCAACTCTTTTTGACCTGGTATTTTTATCTTTTCCAGAAATATATATTGCCTACTTAACATCCCTAATAATTTGCATGCATGTCTCTTAGAGTACTTGACATGATGAATTGTAATTAATTGTTTATAATCTCACTTTTATATTATATTATGAATGTTTGCAGATAGAAATAATTTCTCCTTTATTTCTGTGTTCTTGGAGTCTAGCACTGTCTGGCACTTAGCAGTTCTTGCAGTATGCAACAGTAGTAGCATATGTTTAAGAACTGGAGGACTGCTTAGGAAAGAACATACGAAAAATAAAAATCAAGCATGCAAACTTCATTAAAATTAGGACAGCTCCAAAGCTTAGTGCCTGCTGATAAACCCAAATATTTCCTGAAAATACAGCATTTGGACCACTACTACTCCATACCAAAGAAATAATAACTGCAAATTTTCTTTATTCAGACACCAGTTACCCACTATATAGGCCTCACATTTCTTTCTCTTCCTCTTTCTTACCATCTGCTTCAGTATATCTTGGAGCAAAGGAAGATAAAAGGAAAACGAAATGCTCTAAATGGTTAATGTACTCCTTGCTTGTAAATGTTCTAATAAGAGGAAGAGGGGAACTTCTTACAGATGATGATTCTAATGGTTCATACAGCATTGTTAAAATATCTGTCAATTTCAATCTTTGTTATTATCTTTTAAAATTTGTACTATATAATTTAAAAATAGATACTATCATCTAAATTTTTTTAAAAGATCTTTTATTTATTTATGTTTCAGAGAGAGAGCGCACAAGCAGGGGTGGCAGCAGGCAGAGGGAGAAGCAGGCTTCTCGCTGAGTGAGGAGTCCGATGCGGGACTCTTTCCCAGGACCCTGAGATCCTGCCCTGAGCCAAAGGCAGACACTTAATCAACTGAGCCACCTAGGTGTCCCACTATCTTCTAAATTTTTGAAATTTAAATATTGTATTATCTTTTTGAATCTGTACTTCCTATATCTGATCATCTTTTTTTTTAAGATTTTATTTATTTATTTGACAGAGAGAGAGAGATCACAAGCAGGCAGAAAGGCAGGCAGAGAGGAGGAAGCAGGCTCCCTGCTGAGCAGAGAGCCTGATGCGGGACTCGATCCCAGGACCCTGAGATCACGACCCGAGCCAAAGGCAGAGGCTTTAACCCACTGAGCCACCCAGGCGCCCCTATATCTGATCATCTTAAGACTAATAGATTCCCCAAGGCTGAGAGAAAGGTTACAAATGTTTTCAAGAAGGCCAGAAATCCTGGGAAGTAAGAAATCCTAGTAACATGTCAAACCCAACAAAGAGACCCTTTGAGAGACAACTACTGGCAATGTCTAATTTGGGTGTTCACCCAGGCCTCAGGGAGTATACTCAGGAGGTATTTACGACTACATTTTCCCTTGCTTCATAATTTAAAATTCAATCCAATTCATCAGATGTTTAATCTCAATTTCAACTTCAATATTCGTATCTAAATTCCTGGTGCTATCATAATAATCATATTTCATATTCAGTCAATTAACACAAGTCATAACTAAAACACAAATTCCACTTAATTTTAACAAATAAGAGAGTCTTTATGAAGAAGGTCAGCTAAATACGATGGATAAACAGAATATAGCTGATCAAAC
>CM052809.1:42503751-42515948 GCA_028533885.1 Nasua narica | reverse complement strand
CAGAGAGAGAGATCACAAGTAAGCAGAAAGGCAGGTGGGGCGGGGGGGGGGGGCGGAACAGGCTTCCCGCCGAGCAGAGAGCCCGACGCGGGGCTTGATCCCAGGACACCGAGATCACGACCCGAGCCGAAGGCAGAGGCTCAACCCACTGAGCCACCCAGGCGCCCCTAGAGTTTTAATAACTACAACAAAACTTCTAACCCTTTAGGTCTCTGTGTTCGCTAATTTTCTTTCTTTTTTTTAAAACACTGCAAAAAGGTAATCTATTTACAGAAGAGTGATTTAAAGGCATTATGATATTCTTTATAAACAGATGTAAGAACTGGAACTGTCCACTTTTTAAAAAACTCTACATTTCAACCCTCTACTATTATTTTTAATTAATTAATTTTTTTTAGAGAGGGAGGAAGGGTAGGGCAGAGGGAGAGGGAAAGAGAATCTTCCAATGTAGTACTCAATCTCACGATGCTGAGATCATGACTTGAACCGAAATCAAGAATCAGACCCTTAACCAACCGAGCCACCCAGGTGTCCCTCAACCCCCTACTATAATTATAATCCATTGAACTTCCTGTATCAAAGGCTATGGCTCTCCAAATTTCCATCTCTTCATCATCTGAGGGAAGACATACCAGAATCTTTAGGAGTAAAAAGCCTTGAGGATAATTTTCTTGGAGTATATTTAACAGATTCACTGCTCCTAAATATTTTCAAGGCATAGGTGTTTCAGCAATGAGTATTGTGTCAAAAGTGATATTCAGGAAAACCACACTGAAAGGCCTGGTAGAAGCATTGGTGGGGTAAAAGATCAGGAAGCAATATATAATCCAAATACATGTATCTTACATGGTTCAAATCCCAGCTCTAGCTATTTACTGGCTGTGTGACTGAGCAAATTACAACCCATCTATATCTGAATTTATTTTTGGGTAAAATGGCATAATGATAATACCTATCTTAAAGGGCTGTGATGAGAATTAATGACATTAATGAATATATATAGATAATATTAAAATGAATATAAAAGCTTTGGTCTGTCACTATTATAATAATGATCATCATCATCATCATCTAGCAGAACACTTAAACAAATAGCAATTAAAATCTGAATCACAAGGTTGAATCAATTTTAACTCTAGTTCTAACCGATTAAAAAAAAAAAAAAAGCCAGGTTAAAAAACCCACAAGATTCTAATTTCAAGAGGGCATATCATGGTAGGAGTTGCAAATATTACTGACAACAAATCATTTTACAAATCAGTTCAATGAACACTTCCTGACCGTATACGGTGGAAAACATGCTGTGTCATATATATAGCAGAAGATATAAAAGTGAATGAGATATAGACCCTAACATCTTTTATAATTCAGAACAAAGGGATTAGAGTTTTACCTGACTAACTCGATTTACTTCCTCCTCTTCTTCTTCAGCTTCCTCTCCAAATGAAAGTAAACTAAAATTTCTTATCAAAAAAAAGGAAAGAAAAAAGGAAATAAGAATAAAAGAAAATTGAGAAAATTAAACAAAACTTAAAAATACTGTATTTTCCAGGCAATAAAATAGAGTTTACAAGAAGAACACATTTGAACTGTTCAGGAATACACAATATGACTTAGTATTCAGCAGAAATATACTAAGGATCCGTATTTTCAGCATAATGTTAAGGCATTGGCCTCAGACCACAGATATTTCATATATTAGATGAAACTAATGAACAAAAATCCATCCTGAGCACTACCATTAAATATATTAAGTCAAGCATGACAGAAATAATTAAGCCTTTTATATTTATAAAAACTGGTTAGCAAAATGAAGTTTTCTGAAAACCTAATAAATACATAGCACTGAGAGCACTACAAATGGGAAGCAATTAATCTAGGTCTCCCCAAATGCCCTAATACTTTAAAATTGATAAGCCACACAACATTATCAAATAAAAAAATATAAACAATAAACTTAACAAAAAAATAGACCATAGGGAAAAATAAATTGTCTTCTTTGAGCCTTCTAACTAGACATCCCAAGGAAGATAAATAACAAGTTATTAAAACTCTCTCTCAAATACTGAAAAAAATAAATGATTTGGCAATAAGAGGAATTTTTTATTTCAAAACCTAGATGCAATCAATGACTACCACATCATCCCTAATATATTTGCTATGAATTAAAAACAAAAACAAAAACATGCAGCTTTTGGGCTGATGTCAAGATAAATAATCGTGATGAAATATTGTATCTGAATATAGTGACTGTGACCTTTCACCCAGAGATAAATTAGTAAAAAAAAATGAATCAAAAAATAGAAGAATATCAGGGGCGCCTGGGTGGCTCAGTGGGTTAAAGCCTCTGCCTTCAGCTCAGGTCACAATCTCAGGGTCCTGCGATCGAGCCCCCCCCCCCCAATCTGGCTCTCTGCTCAGCAGGGAGCCTGCTTCCTCTCTCTCTGCCTACTTGTGATCTCTTTCTCTCTGTCAAATAAATAAATAAAATCTTTAAAAAAAACCTTACAATCACATATAAAATACTTAAAAAAAATAGAAGAATATCAAATACACTGCTATATAAGGATTTATTTTGCCACAAGACATCAACGGCTTATTGAAGTGGCTCACATTTGACAGTTTATAAAAGTAGCTTAACTTCCTTATACTGTAAGATGTCACGGAAAAGAAACAAATGTGATTGAATACCTATGCCACTGGGTGTTTTCAAATTCCCTTGCTCATTTTCTCTTCCTAATAACCTGATGTTGTAATTATAATTTCCATTTTACAGGATGGGGAAACTGCAGCTCAGAAATATGAACGCACTTTGCTCTTATAAATGGTGTCAGGCAGGATTGTACCTGGAACTGTCTGAATCTAACAACTATGGATACACTGAAATTACTAATATGGATGCTAAATTCACTAAAAGAGGAAGTTGAAATCTAACTCTCTGATATCTATTTTACCAAAATAGACAAAACTAATAATGGGAAAAATTTGTTCACAAAATCCTGAAACTTATTTACTCCAAAACAGGAGTGAAAAGTTAAAATTATGTAACCATGCAGTCATTATATCCTTCATATCTGACTTTCCAAATTCTTTACACGGAGCATATATTAGTTGAAAAACAAGTAAAAAACCAAACACAAATTCTTAACTCATATACATAAATAATTGCTATAGTGGTAAAAATCTTTATTAATAGAGATTTCATATAGACATGTGACACAATACTTCTTTAGCTTAAATTACATATAGTATTTTAATAAAAGAAATGCATATTTAGGGGAAAAAACCCTCACAATTCAGATATGTCCCCAGTCCACACTGGCCTCCCCATCACTAGTAAACAGTTGTTACAAAAGGAAACAAAATGAATGAATTTCTATTATTCTATTATTTCTGATTACTTTGTGCCTTTGGGCTTCGGTTTCTTTACTTCTTCTTCTGGTTTCTCTTTTTTTGGCTTTTTTATTTCTCTTGGAATGATGTCATCAAAAGGATTGAACAAAACCTATAGAAAAAATATTTTGAAAACATTTTTCCATTTTTAAAAATTTCACAGAAAATTAAAACCAGTATTTAATTGCATTAATATGAACTTCTGTATTTTTTGCTCACCTAACTATTGTAAGTCTAGTGATACATTTACTACATAAAGTACTTCCACTTACATGGCCTCGCTGGATTCTCCTGATAATCCTATGTGTAATTAGGTAAAAGGTATTTTATCCTTATTTCACAAAAGAGAACAATATTCAAGAAAATATAATACCTAATAAGCAAGACAAACTCAGAGTATGACCCCAAATCAAATGCTTCTAAGGATCTTCTTCCTCAATGAAGGATCACTCTAAAATTACCTAGGAAGGCACTTCATTGAGCTAAATAAGCCTAATTCTTCTAATTTTCCCTTATAAGTCAAGGTTTTCATACACTGGATTATCAGCTAAAGTTTCATCTTTGAAACCAAAACCTTCAATTTAAAAAAAAATTCTTAATCAGAAATTGTGCCTAAATTACAGAGACAAAATCCAAATTATGATGTTGATTTAGTATAAAGCCTTTACCCAACATTTTAAAAATACTAACAGGGCGCCTAGGTGGCTCAGATGGTTAAGCATCCGCCTTCAGCTCAGGGCATGATCCCAGGGTTCTGGGATTGAGTCCCGGCATCAGGCTCCCTGCTCCTTGGGGAGCCTACTTCTCCCTCTGCCTCAGCTCTCTCTCTCTGTCTCTCATGAATAAGTAAATACAATCTAAGGAAAAAATAATAATAAAAATAAATAAAAATACTGACAGCTTGCTTCTCTTACATGGTAATTTAAGTGCTGTATCTTAGATATCATGCTCCTACCTCACAGCTTCTTATTCTGTGTGGATTACGTGGTCTTTCTTCCTCATCTATGTCAACTTCTGTCAACCGCAGCATGTTATAGACTGTATCCCCTGTGACCTATCAAACAAAAAAGAAAACTTAACTGTAAACTATTATATTCATTCTTTGAAACAAGGGAGGGCTTCTGAAAATATTTTTTCAATAATTAAAAGGAAATCTCATATTTTTATATAGGAGTCTATGCATTAAATATTGCAAATAAAACAACATCAACTTAAGGGGAAAAAGCACAAAGGGAGCGCAACCCCTCAATAACATTTTTAGAATGTTATTGAAATGCCATCATTGAAATTTTAGAATGTTATTGAAATTTCAATTTCTAATTGAAATTAGAAAATTTCCAATATAGATTTAACATCAGGTTTTATTAAAAGTGAAGATATAATGCCAAGTAACCTCGTACTGACTGACAGCTTCTCAAACAAAATAAACCAGTTCAGATTTTAGAATTGGGTAGAACAAGCAAATAACAATACCATGTGTAAATGCTTAGCAGATATTATCTTGTTATATCCTCTCAAACATCCTAACAGCAAGTACTGCCATTATCCTCCTTCTCAGGATAAGAAAACTGAGATTCAAAGAAGTTATAGAGCTGACAGCGACGGCCTTTCTGAATTCTTATTACTACGCTATACTTTGTCTCTAATGTGAAAGTTATATATTAGAAATTGTAAAAAGTGGTGCAGAATGACAATCTAAATCTCACTTTATTATACGCTTTTATTTTTTAAAAACAATGGGAAGGAAAACCTACAAACACCAGATAACCTGTGTTACAGTGGTTCAAATGTGCATTTGATCCTATGTTGTTATGTTTTAAGCAACCATATTGTATTGCATGTTTTCAGCATGAGTCCTTTCATTCAACATTTCTCAGGCGTTTTAAAATAATACCAGTTTTCCAGTTGTGTTCAGTTTGTTTTTCCCTTTCATCCTCACACAATCCAGTTTTGCATAGGCTGTGGGAAAACCATTCTTACTGAACCAGTAGAGGGAGCTGATACACTAGTGAAGTCTAACATGTCTAAGACTTAAAATGTGGAAATATATTTTATAGAAGGGAGAATGAAAAAACAAAACCTTCAGAATCCCCTTTTAAAGAAAGATGTTAAATGTGAGCAGGATTAAATAGGTACTACTCAAAATAATATTTCAGATGAAAAGTTTTCATGTTAACACAACTTCCACTTTACACTTAAGGGAATTCATCATTGACAAAAATGAACTTTAAACTACTAAATGTTGTTACCTAGATTTCTAAACAAATAAAAACAGTATCAGATGAGCAAAACAGGAGCTTATATCATCAGTATGATTTTAGAAAAAAGAACATTTTAAATCATAATTAATGACTTATTTGAAACATACAAACAAAAAATAAAGGTGGTCCCTCATAGTTCATTGTAAAAGGCATATATTCCATCCCTTTTAGAAATAATAAATATCCCAGGGAATATTTTTATGAGGGCAGCTCCTAGATAAGTTGGTCATATGTATCACAGAAGCTGAAGATAATTGGACACAAACCTTTCCAAAAATGGTATGCTTATTGTTGAGTTCATCTGCTCGACCCAGTGTAAAGAAAAACTGGCTGCCATTATCATGAGGACCAGCATTTGCCATGGCAACCAGTCCTCTCCGATTAAAACGTAACCGTGAGTGGAATTCATCCTGAAGCATAAGAAAAAAAATAGTTTAGTGAATGATCTCAGTTATAAGGGTCTTCGTATTCAGTTAACAAGGTTCTATACAACTTCCAATCAAAAATGCTAAATTTTTATTTAATTGATTTTTAAGAATAATCAAATCCAATACTTCCTATTCCTTCAGTACTATTAAACTTGACTTCGCCTGCAAGCATCTTTTAAATATCAACCACAAATTTATCCTATTTTATGGGAAAGCTGCCTATTGAAGAAGGGCACTCAAAGGGGAAGAGATTTCTAAGTCATTCCCCTATTCCCAAGCCTTAAAGTTATCTAACTTTTTAGAACCTTCTGTTTTTCTTCTCCAAAAAAACTACCTTGGAGTCATTGCAGGGTCTTCAACTACTGCCCCTCCCCACTCCATTCTAAAGGTCATGACAAAATGGCTTCCTTCTTGTTTTTTAATTCAAGGAATCTACTATAATTGTGTTATGTGCTTTACTCTTTTTTAAAGGTCTTTGTTGAGTCTTTTCTGAACTGGCACTGGTCCCATTTGCCAGTTTTCCAAGGAACCAGAGCAAGCCTCTCTAAGGTGGATTTCTTGCTATGGTAGGGCTACATAACATACATTAGTCTCTCAGTTAACAGAATTTCTATCCAGACCTGATACTAGACTCATTTATAATATAGCCATATGATATAATCAATGCTTTTCATTAAGAAAGTTATTTTTCCTTAACAAATAATTGTCAAAGATTTAAGCACAAAGAGTCATAACTTGGGACGCCTGGGTGGTTCATTCAGTAAAGCATTTACTTTTGGCTCAGGTCATGATCCCAGGGTCCTGAGACAGAGTCCCACATCAGGGGACTTGCTCAGCAGGAAGCCTGATTCTCCCTCTACCTCTACCTGCCACTCCCCCTGATCGTGCTCTCTCTCTCTGTGACAAATATATAAATAAAATCTTAAAAAAAAAGTCATAACTCTTTATACTGTATCAAAAATGGCCTAATTGAAAAACTTAACAAGATAACAGTATTACATAATAAGCAAAAATCTCAATTTAGATAGGAATTATGAGAAAGTGCTATTCTGTTACACTGAACAATAGAATAAAGGAATGCTTTCTACTAGATGGAAGATCTAAAATCATGAGACATCTCAATTTGGTAAAATAGAAAATAGTTTTTAGTGACATTTGAGACTTTTTTATTACAACGATTCCTCATTTTCTAAGGCCATGATCATCTGGAAATTAAAGCAAACAATCAAGTATTTTTCTGAAGAATCATATAGTGACCCAGTAAAAAATTAAAAGAAACTCCAGACCCTCTCTCTTTTTTTTTAATTTTTTTATTAACATATAATGTATTATTTACCCCAGGGTACAGGTCTGTGAATCATCAGGCTTACACATTTCACAGCATTTGCCATAGCACATACCCTCCCCAATGTCCATATCCCTACTCCCCCCTACCTCCCAGCAACCCTTAGTTTGTTTCATGAGTTTAGGAGTCTCTTATGGTTTCAGACCCTCTATCTTATTAGTATAAACATGATGTCTTTAAAAATTCTCATATTTTAAGGACTATTGATGTTTACTCATTCAAAGAACGTGATACTGTTACCATTAGTTAATAAATAACGTAACTTGTAGTTTTTATTTGAACCCACTGTTATTAACTACGATACTCTTTTTATCTTTTAGATCTGTGTAGGCAGTTAACAAATCACTGACCCATTCTTGCTTAATACACATTTTTTCTTTTTTTTTTTAAAAGATTTTATTTATTTATTTATTTATTTATTTATTTATTTATTTATTTATTTATTTATTTGACAGAGATAGATCACAAGCAGGCAGAGAGGCAGGCAGAGAGAGAGAAGGGAGCAGGCTCCCTGCTGAGCAGAGAGCCAGATGCGGGGCTTGATCCCAGAACCCTGATATCATGACCTGAGCCGAAGGCAGAGGCTTTAACCCACTGAGCCACCCAGGTGCCCCAATATATGTTTTTTCTAACATTTTTTATGTTAATTCTTCCTTCTGTCCCCTTTTGATTTCCTGTTATGACATGTATTTTAGGCTACAAAGGTCATTTGTGCATAATTAAGAATGAGTTCTGCTTTGGACTGAATTGTGTCTCCCCCAAATTCATACAATGAAGTTCTAACCCCCTGTGTGATTGTATTGGAATCAGAGCCTGTAAGGAGATAATAAGAGTTAAATGATGTATTAAGTGTGAAGCCCTAATCCAGGAGTGCTAGTGCCCTTATAAAAAGAGGAAGAGACACCAGAGCTCACTCTCTCTGCCATGTGAAGACACAGCAAGGAGGTGGCCATCTGCAAGCCAGGAAGAGAACCTTCACCAGAAACTAAATGCCAGTAACTTGATCCATACTTCCTAGCCTCCAGAACTGTGAGAAATAAATTGCTGTTGTTTATGCCAAACCATCAGTGGTATTTTATTATAATGGTCCAAACAGATTAATATAAATTCCATATAGTGTTAAATAAAATATTTTAAAATAGTATGGCATAAGAAATGTTCTAAAAAATCTTTTACATTTACAGAGTTCCAGAGATCAGATATTGTCAGATATCAAGAATACGTAATATAGTTTTTTTTCTGACTCACATTTTTCTCATGACCACCTGCAGTTCTACCTGAATTCAATCTAGTGTAAAAGTTAGCAAAAAGACAACTCAGAAAGGGCACCTGGGAGGCTCAGTGGGTTAAAGCCTCTGCCTTCGGCTCAGGTCATGATCTCAGGGTCTTAGGATCGAGGCCCGCATCGGGCTCTCTGCTTTCACACCTGTATAATCCTAAACATGTGATAGGTACCAGATTTTGTGCACTAATGTGAACTGCATTTTTTTTCATGTGGGGCACAGTCATTTTCGATTAAGCAATCCAAACTGATTTGCAAATAAATAACAATAAAAATTTGGTTTCACCTTGAATGGGGCTCCATAGATAGACTCTCCACCAGTCCCTGTGCCAGTAGGATCTCCCCCTTGGACTATAAAACCGGGTACAACTCTATGAAAAATGGTGTTGTCATAATATGCTGAAAGAAATTTAAAATAATTTAGCAAAGTCTAAAACAAAGTGTATAGCTTTCAGAGTTAATATTAGAGTCACAAGATTTTTTTTTCTCAGACTATTAAATAGGCCCATAAATCAAACCCTTTCTTCCCTATTTACCATAAAATGTCTACTCAAAACAGCATAATTTCTACAAAAAGCATGGTTGTTGTGGTGTTGTAATTATTTCCAGGATTCTCTCCAACTCTGGATTACAGTTTATGTATAAATATATTTGGAAGCTATAAATACACAAGAGGGATCATATATGCTTTCCTAATAGTACTTATTATTTGGAACCTGAAATCATTAAGGAGACTTCACCAAGAAAAAGAAGTTATATGTGGCAGAAGCATGGCATCTCAGTGAGGTAAATTCTGAGCCAAGAAGTTGGTGGGGGCAGAAGGGCAATATTTAGGGTTTGATAGAATCAGGGAGTTTATATTAAGAGGAAAACATATGTAGTATATATGTGTAGCCCTGAAGGAAGTGCTGAATAAACAACACCTATTATTGTTGAAAAAACAAACAAAAAACAAGTAGCAGCAGAGTAGATAGGAGATGGAGTTGATTACTGAGTGTAGTCCTAGTCAGTCACATGCTTAGGATTACAAAGCAAAAAGATGGAGAAAAAGCATAGTTCCCTGAAAGCTTCATGAGCTGCAGAACTGCCTGACACCAGATTTCTTGTCATTCATACAGGATTATAAATGTCTTTATTATGTAAATAATATTGAGCTGAGTTTCTCTTACTTGCACCTAAACACAATCTAACTTATTCAATGACAAATACAAATCAAGTACCTACTTTATGAGTCAAACAAGATTATGGTTTACATAATTCATAAAGTACTATAATACAGTGGCTTGCAGGCATCCTCATAATTGTTTACATTTGCAAGATCTATCTGGACGGAAAATCCATACTTTAAAGCTATATTGGCAAGAGAGCCTCCTGCAAAGAAGTGCTCGGTTGGTTACAAATAGAAACTGTAACAACTGAGTCTAAAAGTATCTCTCCTGTATCAAGTAACCATTTACTCAGAGTAGGTTAAAACTATGAAGCAGTCAGTTCTGATTCTTGCATCTTGTTGGCTGGGTAGCCTTAAACATAATTTTTCCCACCATTTTTTTTTTAAATGGAGGTATAAGTGGTTTCAGGTAGACAACATAGTGATTCAATATTTGTATATATTGTGCGGTATTCACCACAATAAGTCTAGTTAACATCCAGCACCTCACATAGTTACAAATTCCTTTCTCTTGTGATGAGAACTTTTTAAGATCTACTTTCTTACCAACTTCCAAATATGCAATACAATATAATTAACTATCATCTACCATGATGTACATATAATTTTCTCATTACTAAATGACTGACCCACCCAGACACCCAAAAAATTTTTGATTATAAAATAAATAACCTCTGGGGATCCAATGTACAGCGCAGAGGTTACAGTTAATAGTACTGTGTTGTATACTTGAAATTTGCTAAGAGAGTAGATCTCAAGTGTTCTCAGCACACACACACACACACACAGACTCACAATGTAACTTATGTGAGGTGATGGATATATTACTAAAATTGATTGTGATAATCATTTCACAATATGTGTCTTAAATCATCACACTGTACACTTTAAAAAATCATGTTGTATATCCTAAATATATATAATTTTTATCTGTCGATAATACCTCAGTAAAGCTAAAAAAAATAACTAAAAACTTCCCTTTAACTGCCATATCTATATCATGTTCCACCTTCCTGGTTTTTACTCATTTCCTTTCTAATTCTGGAAATCATCCCTTTTTGAAGTAAATACTGATATGAATGTTATAAGATCTAGAAATTTCATGACTTGTTTAAATCACAGAATTAGTGAATTAAAATGGAGTTCTCTCTTTTAAAACCTTGACTTTACTTGGGAGTATTTTCATTTAAAATAGTTTTCTCATGAATCTTTTTAGCTTTTGCAGTAATAATTCTATCTTTTACTTGTTCAACTTAAGAGAATTGCTCTAGATATTTTTCTTATGATATTCTTATTCTTTTTTCTTTCTCCTTGTATTTTATAAACAGGGGAATAATTTTTGTTGTTCCAATTAAGTTCCACCATGACCTAACTTAAGAACTTTATTTTTTCTTCACTATCACGTTATATCCAGATGTTTTCTGTTTCTTCCATTCACCTGGTCATGGATTATTAATTATCATTCATTATTTCTAATGTTTTTGTACTTTCACTCTTCCCCTGTAAAATTTGAGCTTTTGAGTCTTCAAAACTTCTTTCCAGAAGCGAGTCTGACTTCTCTGTGTCTACTGTGTTTCTTGGTTCTGTTGATAGTTATTTGAGGCTTCTCTAACTGTACTACCTGTCTGATTCAATTTCCTTCCTGCCTGCCACAGCAATTATTAATAATGGTCTTTGCAGATGTCTTTCTATTTTTTGGCGGGGCAGGTTTTGGGGGGGGAGTCTATGTATTTTTATATCTTAAATCTTCCCCTGGTAATTATCTATTTGTGTAATTATTATCTAGTTGGAGAGCTCTTGTTGTACCCTCCTACTGGTTATACTGAGTTCTCTTTCACACCTTGCTTTTGAATCAGAACATCGTTTTCTGATACCTAATTAACCTTTCTATCTCTACCAATCAGATTTAACTTAGACAATGATTTGCCACCACTAGTGATATTTGAAACCATATGCAATGTATTCCAAAAGCCAACAAGTTACAAAAATGTTTAGAATGTTTAGTTTTATAAGGGAATATTCTGAAGGAAAAAACACTCAAGTGGATGTATAATTCTGTAAAGTTTATTGAAAGAAAAATAGTCACTTTGTGATTTACTCTCAAATCATACTGGAAACATTGATAATGACATCACTGAATGCTGGATGGAAGGCTTCATGGAGAAGATGGAATTGTGGACAGATATTAAAAAGTAGGTAGACTTAAACAGTAAAGAAGGAAAGAGAAAGTATTCTGAAAGGAGACTGAGAATATGAAGGAAGTTATGAGGATATGTGTGAAAGTGGAAATGGGAAGGAACTGCTCAGGAAATAAAACTAA
>CM052809.1:42479320-42503251 GCA_028533885.1 Nasua narica | reverse complement strand
AAAAAAAAAAAAAAAAAAAGCAGGCAGGAAGGAAGAGATACTCTATCATGACAAGTCAACCCAACTGGATTCTTATTTTCTTGGGAGGTATATTTTTGGGATGCAAACTGAGCGGCTGAGTAACCCCCTAGACTGTATCTAGAACACTGGGTTAATATGTTCTGATTTTGAATGAAAACTGGTATATATCCCAATCCTAAAAGTATAGGATATCTAAAAAGATATACTGTCCTACCTATTATCCCCTTGTATACTTAAAATAAAATGTTACTGTTAAAGGGAAACTACACATGTCTTCTCTCCTTTGCAATTCTAATACAGTGATTCTAACTTTTTAAAGTATGCATCCCTATTAGCAAAGAAGAGAAGGGAAGTGGGAAGTTAGTTAAAGAATTGGACGCACAGAGTCCTCAAATATGCACATTTTTTCCCTCTAGTATTTTAAGAGTCATAGAATATAAACATTTCAAAGGATTACATAAAAACAGTATTTTTAGATAATTCTTAATCTCCTTTACTAGTGATATAACGAAACTTTTTTTTTAAATAACAGCATTACTGAGATATAATTCACATACCAAACAATTAGCCTTTTTAAAGTGGTTGTGAGTACCATGACTACTATGTAATTCCAGAACATTCAATATTCTCAAAAGAAACCCTGTCCCCATTAGCAGTCACTCCCTATTTCCTCCTATTCCTATCCCTTGGCAACCACTAATCTATTTTCTGTATCTATGGCTTTGCCTACTGAACATTTCATACAAATGGAATCATACAATATGTGGCTTTTTGTATCTGACTTCTTTCATTTAGTGTAATGTTGCTTTCAAATTGTAGAGGTCCATCTTCAGGCTCTATACACTTAGTTTTTAAATATCTTGAAAATCACAATGGCTTTATATTCTTACTTATAAATATGTCAAACCACAATATACATTTAAGACAAAATTCGTCATTAACAATAATAAGTGGAAATCCACTTTCAAATAATTTCCATAATAATTTCAGATTTTTGACATACCTCTCATGCTAAGGCATCGACTCTACCATTTTCTTAGGGTTTGCCTATGTTTATACTATTAATTTTATTTTTAATATGCAGTTTGTAAGGACTGGTTTAGTTAATCCAGATACCATGAAATGTAAATCCATTTAGCAAGTCATTAGGAAAAATTACATCATGATATATAAAAAGTGACTGAATGAGTAAGTGAATTTATATGTTGCTTTTTATATAAAATATTATATTTAAACAAGAAAGAAGACAATAAATACAAAGAGAAGAATGTAGATTTTTCTCCCTGCATCTCATGGATGGTTTTGCATATCCCCTGAAGTGTGCACTCACGGGTTTAGAAACCACTGCTCTAAAGAACAAGCTAATGTACATCATCCCTGCCTTCATAGGCTATGGGGTCAGGGTGCTCAGATGACAATAGTGACCCTTAAGGTAGCTTTGTTACTTTAAACATGATCTCTAACATATCTGTGATTCAACTTCCTTATGTAAAAATAGGGACAATAATATTCTTATAGGTTTGTTATGAGGACAACATGATTTATTCTACAAAAACTGCTTTGAACAGTACCTGACAAATAGTAAATGCTCAAAAAATAGTAGCTATTACTGTTGTAATTATTATTCTTATATAATTATATTTGGCCACAGTCAACTTACACCTAGTAAAAAGAATGCATACATGGGGCACCTGGGTGGCTCAGTTGGATAAGTGTCTGCCTTTGGCTCAGGTCATGATCTCAGGGTCCTGGGATCGAGTCCCACATCGGGCTCCCTGTTACCAGGGAGTCTGCTTCTCCCTCTCCCTCTGCTCTTGTTCTCTCTCTCGCTCGCTCTCTCAAAAAAAAAAAAAAATGTGTACATGGTTGGGCCACCTTGCCTACAAGAGTTTCTTAATCTTTCCACTGATAAAATACTAAATTTAAAAAGTATGTACATGTGGTCAACTAATCTTTGATAAAGCAAGAAAGAATATGCACTGGAAAAAAGACAGTGTCTTTAACAAATGGTGTTGAGAAAATTGGACAGCCACACGCAGAAGAATGAAAATGGACCACTTTCTTACACCATACACACACACAAAAAACTCAAAATGGATGAAAGAAAGGAATCCATCAAAATCCTAGAGGAGAGCACATGTGGCAATCTCTTCGACCTTGGCCACAGCAGCTTTTTGCTAGACATGTCTCCAGAGGCTAGGGAGACAAAGGCAAAAATGAACTATTGGGACTTCATCAAGATAAAAAAGCTTTTGCACAGCAAGGGAACAGTCAATAAAACTAAAATAAATAAAAGACTAAAATAAAAAGACTAAAATAAAATAAAACTAAAAGACAACCTATGGAATTGGAGAAGTTATTTGCAAATGTCTTAATCAAGTAAAGGGCTTTATCCAAAATCAATAAAGAACTTCTCAAACTCAACACCCAAAAAACAAAAAATCCAGTCATGAAATGGGTAGAAGACATGAACGTTCACTTTTCCAAAGAAGACATACAAATGGCCAACAGATATGGGAAAAAAGGTTTAACATCACTTGGCATCAGGGAAATATAAATCAAAACCCTAATGAGATACCACCTCACACTGGTCAGAATGGCAAAAATTAACAACACAGGAAACAACTGATGTTAGGGAAGATGCAGAGAAAGGGGAACCCTCTTACACAGTTGATAGGAATGCAAACTAATACAGCTACTCTGGAAAACAGTATGGAGGTTCCTCCAAAGTTAAAAATTGAGCTATCCTATGGCCCAGCAATTACACTACTAGGTATTTATCCAAAGGATACACACATAGTGATTCAAAAGGGCACATGCACCCCAATATTTAGCAGCAATGTCCACAACAGCCAAAGTATGGAGAGAGCCCAGATGTCCATTGACAGATGAACAGATAAAAAAGATGTGGCATAGTTGTACAATGGAATATAACTCAGCCATCAAAAAGAATGAAATCTTGCCATTTGCAATGACACAGATGGAACTAGAGGGTATAATGCTAAGTGAAATAAGTCAGTCAGAGAAAGACAAACACCATCTGATTTCACTCATATGTAGAATTTAAGAAACAAAACATATGAACATAGGGGAAGGGAAGGACAAATAAAATAAGATGAAAACAGGGAGGCACACCGTAAGAGATGCTGAACTCTAGGAAACAAACTGAGGTTGCTGGAGGGGAGGTGAATAGAGGGAAGGGTTAAGTGGGTGGTGAGCATTAAGGAGGGTCCTTGACCTCAGGAGCACTGCGTGTTATATGCTGCGTGTAATATGCAATTGATGAATCACTAAATTCTACCCCTGAAACTAATAATACAGTGTATGTTAACTAAATTGAATTTGAATAAAGAATTAAAAAAAAAAAAAGAAGGCACCTCTACTTTGTGAGGTTTCAGTGACTCCTTTTCCTACAGCTCCAAAACAAAACAATACTTTGATAATAAAATGTTTCTTAAGAATAAAAATATATTAATGTGCAATTTAAATTAAGTGTTCATAGTATGTGGCAATTTCATCTTGAGTGTGTAAGGACATTTCTATCAATGGTACTTTCTGTGCCTCATCTTCAGAGGCCAGAGTAACAGCAAAACACAGCACATTTGTAGACAATTGCTAGGGGTCTACCACTGATATAACATGTCAATTACTTCTCAGTTGATACTATGCTCTTTGAAGGGAGGAGCTTTGTCCCATTTATTCTGAGTATCTCTTTATTCTTTTAGTACCTAATGTATTATTAGACAGCATAGGCACTAAACATCCACTGAGCAAACTTGTTATTTATCTCTTTAAATTCTTTACAGGCCAAAATTCTTGCCATGTGCTCTCTATGGTACAGAACTTTGAAAGTTCAAAGTCTTCAATTGGCCTTATACTGGAAAAAATCCCCAGTTGTTTTTGAAGGAAAACTTTGGTTAGGCCTGATATTCTCTGTAAGCCCAATTCTGTTCCGTAAGTACAGTGTTTATCACCATTGGCATGTACTTATTTGGATGACTATTTGGTGAATATATATTTTACCCCACTGACTCCATGATAATAGGGACAATGCTGGTTTTTCTTTCGCTTGTATCCCTAAAACCTAGCATAGAGGTGTCATGTCCTAGTTGCTCAACAAACATTTGTTGAATAAAAGATCTCCTGTTCAGGCATGTTTCTCTGTTAAAGCTTTTCCTATTTACGACCACATCAAATCTTCCTCCAGTGTAAAGCACTAAATCTTCCCTTGACCAGCAGCAATATAACCTCAAACTCACTGATGCTTAATACTTTAAGAGGAATACAGTATTAATTCATCCATTTATTCATTCAGTCAGTACATATCTGAACTCTTCCTACCATGTGTCAAGCATCATTCTAGACACCGGTTCCTGCCATCATAGTGCTTGCATTCTATGGGGAGAATGGAAGGAAGAGGACACAATAAACACTAACTAGTAAGTAGTTAGAAAAAACTTTAGAGGTAAAGGGAGAGGAGAAGGGAATGTTGAAAGGCAGGCAGGACATTAATGGGATTTGCTATTTTATAGAGTAAACAGAAAGTCCTCTCTGCTAAGGAGACATTTGAGCAGGCCAGAGTATACCAGAGAAAGGAACAGTACGTGTGAAGGCCCAGCCTAGAAGGACGGGCGATGTACCATTCTCTACCAGTGTTTATCAACTGGAGGTGATAACACCCTTAAAAAACATTTGGAATATGAAGAGGGGTATTCTGTGTTTTCACAGTGATGTGAGGTAGGGTTGAGGAGTAAAGGGAAATTCAAACAACAAAGAATTAAAAGAACTTGTCAGCTCAAAATACCCAGTGAAATTTTTGCTGGAGATATCAATTACAGCATTATTGTTTTCAAATTGCTTTCATTATATTACAAAATGTCAACCAACAAAAAATTGCATGAAGTAGGATACAATCATGCAACAGAATTGTATCTGATGTAAATTTATTCTAATACAACTATGTACTTTCGGCCACACTATTTTCTATTATGCTGGTTCATCGTCTTTCATATGTGATACAGACTAGCTCTCAGTTTAGGAATTCAGGTGATACTTACTCCATCACGGACTCCTCTGCCTCATACTGCAGAGAAAAATCTTTGATGGGAATTGACATACCTTGACCATTTAAATCAATCAGGAAATCATTCTCCATTCTCCCATTCTAATGTGGGAACATTTCCCATTCCCTACTTTCTCTGAGAGTCATCTCATGTTTTAAGACCAGCTCAAAAGATACCTCATCCACGAAGCTTTTCTCTCCTTTCCCAGTTGCTCACTCTTTAGTACTACCATAGCACTAGGCTCCTCTCTCAAGTATGCCTAGGACATACCACAAGGTTTTTCTTTACCTGCCTGCCTCCCAAACAAAATCATAAGCTCTTCCTGGGCAACAACTAGAGGTTATCCATCCATCTTTGTAGCCCCAGCACCTAGAACAGTGCCTCGTGCCTACCAGGCGTTCCATAAATGATTGTAAAACGAATGGACAAAGTAATTTCCAAGTTAAGCAAAAAGAGGGGAAAAAAGTCGAAATTTAAAATGTACTTGGGTTTCTACCTAGGACCCTAGCCTGAGTTAGGCTGAAACAAGAAATAGGACCAGAAGGCTGGTACGTGGAGAAATCTGCATTTAAGAACTTCTTCAAAGTATTTGCTGAGCGGTGTCAATAGATGGTTTTCGATGCAATCCTGTTCAAAGGCAGGAATAAGGGACATGACTTCTCGTGATCTTTTCCAACCCTAAGACCCCAGAGCTCCCTTGGTCAGTGAGGTATCACTTCGAGGGGCCCAAGTTCCCTAGATGAGGCTCTCACCTTCCCGTTCGTGGGAGGTTCCTGGATGTAGATGTTGCTCATGCTGGTCAGTGCTCAGGACTCGGCTTCTAATTAGGAATAAGAACGGAGGGCCGATCACTAAAGCTGTCCACCTATCAGTGAACGCTTCCTTCAGTCGGGTGGTCGCGGAAAGCTCCAGCTTGTCGATGTCGCCAAGACAGCGACACCAGGCACTATCTTTTCCCCAAACTAGTTCCTCACGGACGCCGCCATGTCGCTCCTGGACCAGAGCACCGCTAATCCTGAGGAGGGGGATTCTGATGGCCTCCAGGGAAGGAGAAAAGATTATTAAGAACCCACAGATTAACTTAATTTGTGTTACAATTTTTAAATGCAATCTATAAATCTTGGTGTTGTTTACTTCACTACACGTTTGTGCGGGTCTCACTCACCGCCCCCCCCCCGAAGCTGGCAGCAATGGTTCGGACCGTGTGTGTTCTGTAATATGACTCCCCGGAAACTGAATCAACGCGCCTTGGTTCCGCTATCGCAGGAGGCTTTCCTGGACTGTCATCGAGGTCCCGCGGCGCCGGTGGGAGGAAGAGGCCTCCCTCGCCATTTGTTGTCCTCGCTGCAGGCGTGAGGCGGGCGTCCCCTCGAAAGCTTACGGCTCCTGCGACCCCTCTTACCAGCGCCATGGCAGTCCCAGGTGAAGACCGACGCCAGGGCCCGTAGGTCTAGGCGAGCAAGGGAGCGGGTAGGGTAGGTTGGGTGCGCTGGGCTGGGGAGCAGCGCCCACGGGGATTGAGGCGGGGGCGTTAAAATGGACAGGTTTGTTTGGTCTCCATGAAAAAGTTTACACTCCAAAAAATAATCTCTGGAGGGAAGAAGGAACGACCGAAACTATCTCCCCCAGCCCAACCGAGCCCCCGCGGCGCTGCAGGGATTACAGGGAAAGTGTGTCGTGGGGTGAGGAGGGCCGGGAACTGTAGGCCTCGGGGGCGAGGAGCCGAGAAACACGGACCTAACTACGGGCTGGCTTGAAAATAAAATTCAGCTGGCGACCGTTGACGGGGCCGAGCAGCCAGAGGCGTTGTTTGTCGTGGAAGGCGCAGGGACGAAATTGACGTCTGGGCTCCTACTCCCTCTTCTTGTGCGCACGGAGTTCCTGTGTGGCAGTGGACCGGTCGCTTTCCCCCGCTGGGCCTCTCTTTGTGCATCTGTAAAGGAAGATTGGCTCCCTTGTGTCTGTGGTTTCTTCCAGCTCTCAGGTTCTGTGTCCAGTGGGTACCGACCTAAATACAGTGAACCCTACGAAATAAGTGCTTCAGAGATGTGCGGTTCACAACTACCAGCTTACTTGGAAGTTCTAGTCGGGGAGGGCACCTGCTTAAACCAGGTTTGCCGCGATGTCTCTTGAAGAACCCTGGTTGCAGGAGTTACTTTGAGAATTATATCCCTCCCCGACCCCCCCACCAGCAGCAGCCCCCAAACACACAGCTTGGAGATTCACAATGCTCTTTAGTATATGAAAGAGTCAGAAGTTATTTAACCATGTTTGTACCGTGGCCGCCTTTTCTGAACTATATTTTACGGATCTCTGTTATAGGAGTACTGTGCTTTTCTAACCACAGCAGTTTTGGGAGGAGGGGGCATTATGAGAGAGGAAAGATAAACTCATTCATACACGGAACGGTCTTTATTGCCACGTGCTAGGCAGCGTCCTACGTGGTCAGAACACAGTGGTGAACAAGACAGTTGCACTTCACACAGAACTTAGAATTTAGCAATGGAGAGGAAGGAGCAGAAAGTCAGACCTATGTATGGCAGGGAAAATTTGAAGCCTTCAGGAGCACATAGTAAGGGCACCTCACAGAAGATGAGAGGGGCTAGGAAGGTGGACTTCCTAGATGTGGCATTTAGGATGAATCTTGAAGAATTCCAGGAGGGTTGGAGTGGTGAGAGAGGCAGTTGCAGCCAGAGGGCCTGGATGTAGAAAGGAAGAGCAAATGTGTGAGAAGAGGAAGTAAAAGAAAAGATACTCCCTCTAAATGGAACTCAGAATACAAAGGGGAGAGAAGTGAGAAATTAACTAGAGAGTTAATAACAGTAGCATAACAGTAGCTAATATTTAATGTATCAGCTGTGTAAGTAGTGTTTACTATGTATCAGATGTATCACACAGTGTGTCAAGCATTGTATTTTATCTCATTTAACTAACGTCCGCACTGTAAGTTAAGTATTAATAATTCAATTTTATATGAGCATACTGAGGGATCAACAAAGTTACTTGCTAATTAAGGGATAGCTTGTAAGCGACAGGTCATTGGGGCTCTTCTAGTCCCCATGCACTTACTCATCTTGCCATGTTATAGTATAATTTACAAGGTAGTTTCCACCTCTTAAAGGAACTTGTAAGCCATGACAAATATTTTGGATATTTTCCCAAGGACTATAGGAAGCCATTTAAGAGTTTTAAGAGATTCATATTTTGGAAAGATCATTCCGGCCGCACAGTAGATTGGAAGGAAGCTAGTTTGCAGACAAGGTCACCAATTAGGAGTAATTTCTGGTAAGTTATGATGCTTCAGGTGTCAGGAAAGGAGAGAAGCACGTGGATTGGAGATACATTTTTGTTGGCAGACTCACTAGGAATCAGCGATTGATCCAGTGTGGGTGGGTAATACAGGAAATGGGGGTACACATGGATTTCACTGTTATGTGGCTGGGTGGGGCCATTTTCTACTATAGGCAATACCCGAGAAGGAGCAGGTTTTAGGGGGAATGATAAGAATTTGAATTTGGGGTGTGTGTTGAGGTATAGTCAGACATATGAATGGAAATATCCAATAGGTAGTAAGAGAGAAAATTTGTGGCTTAGGAAAGAAGCTGGAGTCAAAGACAACAATTTGAGTCATTCACAGGTGTAATAGGAGTTAAGACCATTGTAGTGGCTGCCTGTGCTCAGGTGGAGTGTGTAGAGAGTGAGGAAAGGGTCTGTGACTGCAGCCTGGAGTTTATCAACGTGTAAGGAGCTAGCAGAGGAACGCCAGTCTGCACAGTAGGTTGCCGAGGCATCCTGAGCCTTCATATCAGCCCTGGTGATCCTTGTATTGCACCACTACAACTAGAGTTGAGTTGCTGTCACTGTTGGTTTTATTACTTGAGCAAGCGTTTTCAGCACCTACATGGTCTAGACCCTCCAAGGGACACAATATCACAGCCTGTGTTCTCATGAAACTTAGGTCTAGCAATGAAAATGGGGTGCTTAAGAAAGAAGAAAAAAGGTGATTTTTTTTTTAAAGATCCTTATTGGAATTGCTTTAAACTTAGACCAGTGTTATAGATATGTTAACCTTCTTCCAATTCAAAATAATGCTCCAAAGTATAATAATCTTAAATTGTGCCATTAAGCTAGATGGCAAGACATGGATAGACTATTTAAACCCTGCAAAAGTGGAGATAATAGATATGACAGCACTATAAGAGTACAATGCAAGTACCATTAGGAAATAGAGATACAGAAAATGTTGAGATAATTTCTTGCATGATCGATCCACATAGTGGACTAAAGAAAAATAGGGCTCCATCAGAAACCTTTTGAAATAATTATTGAGAAGGCCAAGTATTATGCTATGCTCTTTTATTTTTAGGTATAATGCTCATATGGATTCAGCATGGCATTTCTTGGGTGGTCTTGCTAGTGATTATTATGAGATAAGACTATAAAGTGACGAGGATGCTTTCCACAAGTGAAAATCAGCCTCTTCTGTTTTATGCTCACCTACTTCAGCTGTTTTTCCACAGCATTATGTGTAAGCATACACCATTATGTAGGCAACACAATGAAATGTGTACTTTCTTAGGGAAATCGTAGACTCTTAGTTGTTATTTTGAAAATGACAGCTAAGGGGGCCTGGGTGGCTCAGTCAGCTAAATGTCTGTCTTCAGTGCAGGTCATGATCCCAGGGTCCTAGGATGGAGACCCGTATAGGGCTCCTTGCTCAGCGGGAAGTCTGCTTTTCCCTCTCCCTCTGCCTGTCCTCCCTGTTCGTGCTCACTCTCTCCCTCTCTCTCTCTCAAAATAAATATATAAAATCTTTTTTAAAATAAATAAAAAATAAAAATGAGATTTCAATACAGATTTCAGTGAAGTTGACTTTCTTTTGGAAACTATGCCCATTCACATTGTTGAAATTAGTTCTGACGTTCTTGTTAATGATTCACCGTTCCCCATGAAGAGGCCGCCTGACACCAGTGGCAGTGTATGCTACCCATGTGGCTGGCACAAAACCTCTTTTTCTCTCATTCAGTAAAATCTCTATAGCCAGGATAGGGAATTTTCTGTAGCCAAAATAACATTACATCTGGAGTATGAAAGTGAGTCACATTTTTAAAACACATTACTATAACATCTTAGTAATAGAGGAATTCTAAATTTTGTTGTATCCAGTTGCTTTTCATGCCTAAACTGTATATAATTTCTTTTCTCTAGTCTGTGCTGCACATTGCTGCTAAAATAATTTCCTTAACTATATATCCAATCCTGTCATTCCTGGGGTGGGGCGGGCGGCGGGTGGTAAGATGTTAGTTCTTGGCCCCTATCTGTGAATTTCGTATTTCTCTATCACCCAGATCAAGATTTTAAGTATTTCCATCACCGTAGGAAGGTGTCGTTTGTCATTTTTCCCTTCCCTTGCCTAAATAACCATTATTTTTATTTCAATTGTCCTTTTTTTTTTTTAAATTGTCCTTTTGTAACTGTTCCACTGCCTGTCGTTCCTCAGATGGGCTAGTGACACTGCAGACACAAGTTCCATAGCTAGCAAGTGGGAGCTGTGTATGTTACTGATTCCCAAGTGCTGAAGTATTAAATTTCTAACCTCAAATCAACAAGCATTTGTTGAGGACATCTAGCAAGACTACACCATGCTGGGCAGTAAGCTGTATACAGACTCCAATGGCATGTTCTGGAAGCTAGAAAAACTAGCTCCCTCTACTCCTTTAAGTTCCTGGGAGGTGAAAGGCAGCCATTTACCTGAGCCCTTCCCTGCCACTCAAGTTGTTTAACAGAGTTCTAAATCCAGAGTAAGCCCTTGCTGATATTTAACAAATAAAAAAATAAAGACCTCTGCAATTTATTCCTACAACCATCAGTTAATAAAATTTTGTTATATATCTGTAATGTACCTTCTCTGAAGAATTTACAAGTGCAGTTACTGCCTTTGTTGGAGAATCTTGCACAACAGCAACTCTTTATGCTGGGTTTTTTGAGGGAGGTTTTTAGTTTGGTTTTTGAGAAGATAATTCATCCACATGCTGTAGATTTTAAAGGTACCAAAAGGTGTGTAGTGACATATCTCTCACCTTTCTACTCCTGGAGGCACCTCTTTTTTTCAGGTAATTAATTTATATTCTTAGAGATCTTTTTTGTATATCTCCACCTATATATAAATAAAATCTACATATAATCTGTATTTTACCTATATCTCATCTTCTTTCATACAAATGGCAGCATACCATAAGCACTGTTCTATACCTTGCTTTTTTCCTTTATATCTTAGATATCATCAGATATCATTAAGTAAAGACTAACCATAATTTATTTATGTTTAAATTATTTCCACTCTTTTACTCTTACAAATGATGCTATAGCAAATAACTTTGTAAGTCAACATAAGTCAGTGTGCATTTGTGCAAGCAAATTGTGAAGATTCATTCCCAAATGGGGAAGTGCTAGGTCAAAGTAGTATGTGCATATATTGTTCTGATAGGTTTTGTCAGCTTGCTTTCCATAGGGATGGTATTGATTTACCCTGCTATTCAGCACTGTATTGGAGTGTTTCTGCCTCATACCCTCTTCAACCCTTTCTTTGCTGTTATGATAGGGGAAAATATAATCTCATTATAGATTTTAATGTACATTTCACTTATTATGAGTAAGGATGAGCATCTCCATGTTTCACACTTGTTTCTGTTTCTGTGAGCTTTCTGTTTAGCTCCTTTGCAGATTTTTTTTTATATTGGTTGTTGGTTTTTTTCATAGTGATTTTCTGGGTTTTATACAGTAGGCATAATTACCCTTTATTAGTGCTGAGTTGCAAATATTTGTTGCTACATTTTCATGTGTCTTTTGAGTTTGTTTTAGCTGGTCTTTGCCATTTTTTTATGTAGGCAATTTTATAAGTTTTTATAGAATGGTTTTTGGATTGTCGGTCATGATTACAAAGGAACATTTGGAGAGAGACAGACTCTATTACTCTGAATAGCGTTAGCAAACTTTAAAGAGGAATGGAACAAAGAACAGCGTGAGAATCTCTGATGGGGAAATGGATAACTTCTAATTAAAGTAATAAGGGCCTCTCAATATGGCCTTGTTATTTAGTTTGACATGGATCTTGAATACCATTGTATCAGCAGAGTTCTTATTCGAAACAGAAACTGACTAGTTAATTGAAGAAGAAAATGAAAGATCTTGGGTAGCTCATAGAATGTAAGCAAAGGCTAGCTAATGAGGCTTGGAAAACAGATGAGACCAAGGGTACCCATAGCCTAGATGGTGCACAGTCCCAGACCTTGTTAGGAGTGCTGCCTCTGTGGCATCACTGCCACTAGAAAATGCATACTGATAGGAGGATGAATGAAATGTCCCCACTTCAAAGAGTCACTTTTCTGTGATTTATTGTATCAGAGACAGCAGATTTAAGGTCCCAGGTAGATACATTCATTTGGCCCAGCAGTCATGAAAATTAGGACAAATGATGCTTGAAATTTTACCTTAACCAAAAACTGGGGAGGACATAGTTGATACGGATTTATTTATTCAGAGTTCTTGTTGTATTGCCCTTTTATGTAAAAGTTACAACTTTGTTAAAGAAAATGACCTACTCTGAAAAAGTCTGATATTTCATTCATCCCAAAAATACAGGATAGAGTTCATCATAAATAAGTTAATTCCTTGTAAGTGCTGAGATGAGATCATTTCAGATCCGTCCATTACAACATTTTTAGTTTATCATAGGAATGGTAATGGCACATTTAGAACAGTTTTGTTCTGTCTCCTTCAGCGTCTGTGGTTTCTATGGAAACAGATTTAACATTGACCTGGATTCTCTGAGCTTTTTTTCCAACAGGCAATTATTTCATAATGAAAGAGCTTCCAATTTTATTATTAATCCAGTGTTATACCACAATTCTGCAATAGTGCGGCATATGCGTTCCTACCCTATGCAATACAAAACACAAGGTTAATGAGAAAAAATGAGATTGGGGCACAACAGTCAAAAACTTCATCAATGATATATATAAAAATGATAGAAACCTAATAACAGTAGCACAGTTTTGCATGTGTTAATTGGTTAAAAGGCACACAAATAATACAGTAAATAGGGTACTGTACTTTGTAAAAGACCTGAAGTTTGTTTTGGAAGCAGACTTCCTAAGAATTGCAGCCTGTGAATTATTCCAAAGTAATGGTAGGAAGAGGGTGACGTGAAATCAGATCAGTGTTATAACACCTTATGTGGGTGGACACTGCTCACAGCACACATGCTGAACTCAGGTCACTAGAAATATTTCGGGGTATGTCCTTGCATGTGTTTTGTATATTCCTATGAGCCTCGGAGCAACTGGGTACCACTTTCTGCATTCACCTAGGTTTTTCATGGACAAAAGTTATATTATGTTCAAGTTGTTCTCTCTTACATCAATTGCATTGGGACAAATTTATGTTTTTAAAACAAGCATTATAGCACATCTGACTGTATTTTTAGTAGGAAAATATTAGTATTTTTAGTAGGAAAATTTTTAGTAGTAAAATACACATTACTCAGTAATGTGTTTTTTAAAGTAAATTTGGGATTAGAGAAAAATGACTAATGTTTTGACTTCATAGCAGTGAAGAGATGGTTTAAAAGTGATCTTTGTTTTAAAATTGATGGTTTCATATTTGCATTCTATGTACTTTAATTTATTAGTGAATTTGGGTTATATCTCTATATGAAGGATTTAGGAGTTAGAGGCCTTGCATTAAGGCCTCTGTACAATTCTTTCCTGACCTTCTGGTTGCTAGAAGCCCTTATTGGTGGTGAAAATTAGTTTCGACTATATATATTATGCAGCCATAAAAAGGAATGATCTTCTGATAATGTGCTACAATTTGGATGATCTTGAAAACATTATGCTAAGTAAAATAATTCAGATGCAAAAGGATAAATATTGTATGATTCCACTTATATGAGATTTCTAGAACAGATAAATTTATAGAGGCAGAAAGTAGGATAGAGATTATCATGGGCTCGAGGTAAGGGAGAATGGGCAGTTTTTGTTTAATGGGTTTAGTTAGTGTTTGGGATGATGAAAGATTTTGGAAATAGTGGTGATAGTTGTACAACCTTGTGAATGTTCTCGGTGCCACTGAATTCCACACTTAAAAATGGTTAAGGTGATAAATTTTATGTATATTTTATTACAAAATCCATTTCAATTTATTTCATCTCTGTTATTATCTTCCAACATTGCTCACATGTAGCACTAATGATACAGAGACATCATAAATATTTCTAAACATCGATCAGACTAAATATGTGACTAGCAGTTTGTTTTCTCTTGTCAGAATCTTGTTGCTGAATTCAGCTATTCTAAGAAAATAGCTAGCAATTAAAGTATTTTCCTGGATTTTCACTAATTTCTTTTAAAAAATCAGTTTGTTTTTCTTCTCAGGGAGAGTAGAAAAACATTTGTTATCTCAAATCTTCATATATATGTATATATAATAACTAGCATATATAGTGAATATATGTATGTTTATACTTATGTAACTAATTATTTACATTTGAGGGACAAGCTAAAATACTCCGGAATTTCTTCTTCAATGTTCTAAAATTCCTGGAATATTTAAGCTCTTAACTATAACACTGCATTTCTGTTAAAGAAAAATATATTCTGGGACTAATCTTGAAATACTGTCAAATAAAATAATTTGAGTAAATTGGCTTTTCCAGTGATTTCTAACATTCGTAAAAATTGAATGAATAGTGTTACTAATTTGGGTCAGGAATGATTTTTTTAAAGAAAGAAATTCTACAATAAGATATTTCTTAGCTTTTTCATGTGATAAAATTCTTATATTTCTTCTTTTTATATGTCTCCTAAAATGTCATTCAATTTTATTTCAGGTTGCAACAAGGACAGTGTCCGAGCTGGCTGTAAAAAATGTGGCTATCGTAAGTACATTAAGAAATAATATTTCAAAGAGTGAATCATTGCCTCTTTGGGCAAAGTGATTTGACATCCTGATTTCAGTGCCCTGATTTCAGCATAGTTTTGTAGCCCTGTTATTTAGCCCGGGTTTGCAGGTGATTCAGAAATTGCTGTCAGCCCTAAATAGTTCCTTTCTTCCCCGCGGTAGACGCAGTGATAGGTGGCTGTATATTTAATGACTAGCAAAAATGTCAAGTACAAGTGGAGTAGATTTAGGAGACTGGAGAAAGTGTATTCGAAAAAAAAACCCCAAAAACATATATACTTAATCTTTTACTCCTTGTCTGTATAGATACTGGGTGAAGAGGGGAGGGCAATGAAAATTATTTTTAAAGGGTTATCCCGTTGGTTGAATTTAGTCTTTTTAAGGATGAAATTGGTCCTAGAATTTCTGCTCACAGGTAAAAGTTAATATAAGCAGTCATTAAATCTATTATGATCAATGAGATGGAATAGAAAAGTAAACTTTAACATGTGCAATTATGTAGCTTAAATTTGTAATTATGTACCACAAACAAATATCATTTCTTTAGTTAAATGTTAACAATTCCTAAAGCTTTGATAACATTGAGTACAGTAGCTTTTGTTATTTTATAAATTGGAGACTGTGCACGTGAGCCTGGATTATGGTTAATACGTGATAATTAATTAATTTACATAGAAGTATAGTTATATCTGATGCACAATGTTACATGAGCTTCAGATGTACAACATAATGATTTGTTAAGTTTATACTTCAAGCTGTATTCATCACAAGTGTAGTTACCATTGGTCACCATATAGTGCTATTGCAATACCATTAACTATATATATATTCCCTATGCTGTACAGAAAAGTTATTTTTAAAAAGATAAATGTGATGTAAAAAAAAAAAGTCCATGCAAGAACATGTGATAAGAGAGCACTCAGGCATAAATCTTAATTAAAAGGGCTCATAATGAAAGCATGCTGAGAGTACCAAGTCACATTCTTCCAAGCAAAGGCTGAATGAAATGTGGCACAAGAGACTCTTGCTCAGTTAGCAAAAGTGGGCACTTAAGCATATAAATCCTTCACTTAAATACAAACTCATGAAGAATACACTTTCATGTAAGAAATGACTGCAGTGAAATCTTTTCTGTGTTTTAAACTTGTTTGTATTTATTTCTGCTTTGTTTCCTTTCTTTAAATCTTTGCTAATTTCCATGTTTCATTTCTTGATTTAGGACTTAAGAACCTGCTCACTCATGCTCTCTCTCTTCTTTATATGCTGTTTTATTTACTTCAAAATATAGTATGGATTTTCCAGTCTGTCTGTAAATACCAGTTTGTCTACTTGGACTTCTTTTTAAGGGGTATCTGGGCGGCTCAGTCTGTTAAGCATCTGCCTTGTGCTCGAGTCATGTTCCCAGGGTCCCTGGGTTCAAGCCCCGCGTTAGGCTTCTTGCTCAACAGGAAGTCTGCTTCTTCCTTTCCCTCTGTCTCCTGCTCCACCTGCTTGTTCTCTCTCCCTGTCAAATAAATAAATAAAATCTTATTAAAAAAAAAAAAGACTTGTAGGAAAATAATAAAAATAATCTTTTGGAAATAGAGTATTTGTTGATCTAGTCTCCTTACTGCTATTTTATTTTACAAAATGATAGAAGAATCTGTAGTAATTAGAATTTTTTTTTTTTTGAGAAGCTAGGTAAGTAGATAGGTTTGGCGGTCTTTCTATTATTTTAGTGATTAAGTTATTTTTTTTCTAAAGATTTTATTTATTTGACAGAGAGAGAGAGAGACCACAAGTAGGCAGAGGGGCAGGCAGAGAGAGGGGAAACAGGCTCCCTGCTGAACAGAGAGCCCGATGTGGGGCTCGATCGTAGGACCCTGAGATTGTGACCTGAGCTGAAGGCAGAGGCTTTAACCCACTGAGCCACCCAGGCGCCCCTTTAGTGATTAAGTTATTAAATAACTTCTCATTCGTCTTCAATGGAAAAATTCAGTAATACTTCCCTTCTGGGGAAAACTTGGATCTTATACTTTATAAAGATGATGGTCTTTTCAATTTACATATCTTTCTGATATAAACTACATTTTAAAAATTACCTGTTATTTAAAAAAATAAAAATAAAAAATAAATAAAAATTACCTGTTATTTGCAGGTCAAAATCTTTGTATTGATGGTAGATGTACAAAAAAAGTGCACAAAACTCTTTGAAATGTTTTTAATGCCTAAAAATGTGCATATTAATCAGTTAGTTACAAAAGAGTATTGTCTCTCTAGTATTGTGAAACTAATAATTTAGGCTGTACTATTTAAAAAACTTGGGGCACCTGGGTGGCTCAGTGGGTTGGAGCCTCTGCCTTCGGCTGAGGCCATGATATCAGAGTCCAGGGATCGAGTCCCGCATCAGGCTCTCTGCTCAGCAGGGAGTCTGCTTTCCCGTCTCTCTCTCTGCCTGCCTCTCTGCCTACTTGTGATCTCTCTCTGTCAAATAAATAAATAAAATATTAAAAAAAATAAAAATTAAAAAAAATAAAAAACTTTAATACTTGATTGAAAAAGATTTTATTGTCAGTATGTTTCCATAGTGGTTATATTGTTTTTAAGTTTCAAGTTAAGAATGAATGTGTTACTAAATAATATGAATGTCACTTTTTCATGGCAATTTCCTCAACAAAATAATTTTTATTTCCATGATAAGTTTTTGAGTTTTTTTTAGAGATGGCAACTTCCGAATATTTAAAAGCTACAAGGACACTAAGCCTTTTTCCTTGGAATAAATGTCTCAAATAATTTTGATAGTTCTCAGAAAATATACCTTTAAAAAGTTCAGTATCGTATACTCAATAGTTGAGCATTTGATCATAGCAACAGGAAATAAAAACATACCTAAATACCTTTAAAGTTTTATTTAACTTAAAATGCTAAAATATTGATAGATAGTCATGAACTTTTCTTTACCTGTGCATCTGCTCATTATTGTTTCTCATAGACTTTTAAGTGCAAATATCTGAAATGCATTTCCTACTTTTTTAGAGTTTGTTTCTTCAAAGACAAGCAGTGAAAATAATAAACCTGAGTGCAAAATCATTTCATCATTAGTTCTTTTTTTTTTTTTAAAGATTTCATTTATTTATTTGACAGAGAGGGAGAGATCACAAGTAGGCAGTGGAGGCAGGCAGAGAGAGAGGGAAGCAGGCTCCCTGCTGAGCAGAGAGCCCCATGAGGGGCTCGATCCCAGGACCCTGAGATCATGACCTAAGCCAAAGGCAGAGGCTTTAACGCACTGAGCTACCCAGGCGCCCCACATCATTAGTTCTCATTAGTGGTAATACTGCCCCACCCCCCTGAAATCTGTGGCCTTTTTTTTTTTTTTTTTAAGTTGTCCATATGGGGTTGAGGGCAACAGTAGTACATTTAGTATGTAGAGCATAGGGATTATAAACATCCTGTGATGTGTAGGGCAATATTGGACAGGAAAGAATTATCTGCCTCAAAATGACTATGGCACCCCCTTTGAGAAATAGGTACTTTTTCTCATTGTTTTAGGTTTTTTTTTCCCTCTATCTCGTCAGTCTTTTCCAGTACCTGATTTGAAAACTGCTTTTAAAAACAACTCATTTAAGGGGCACCTGAGTGGCTCAGTGGATTAAAGCCTCTGCCTTCGGCTCAGGTCATGATCTCAGGGTCCTGGGATCGAGCCCCACGTTGGGCTCTCTGCTCAGCGGGGAGCCTACTCCACACCCCCTGCCTGCTTGTGATCTCTCTCTCTTTCTGTCAAATAAATAAATAAAATCTTTTAAAAAAATAATTCATTTAAATCTGGTGTTTCTGAAAGTACAACTTTGTTTTATAGAAACAACCATTCTTTTTTGTCCCACGTTCATATTTTTGGCTTTACATGATTTTATAAAAGCAAATTTATATCTAACAATAACAAATATGTCTTTAAGCAAACCATGCAGATTCAGGCCTATATGAGGAGGGATAAAAAAGTGGAGAGCCTATATAGTCTCCCATTTCAAAAATTTTCATGGGAAAAGTAAGGAACTGTCTTAGTCCTTGTGGGCTACTATAACAAAATACCACAAGCCCAGTAGCTTATAAACAGAAATTATTGCTCATTGGAGAGGCTGTAAGTCCAAGTTCAGGGTGCCATAAGTTTTCCAGGCTCTAAACTTTTCACTTTATACTCACATGGTAGAAAGGACTAGAGATTTCTCTGGGGTCTTTTTTATAAGGCAGTAATCCCATTCATGAGGGTACCACCCTCAGAATCTAATCACCTCCCAAAGGTCCCATCAGTTAATACCATCCTCTTTGGGGGCTAGAATTTCAACATATGAATTTTGGCGGGACACAAAGATTCAGGTTGTAACAGGACATATTGAATACAATTGACCTTTGAACAACATAGGTTTGAACTGCACAGGTTTAGTTTTAAGTCTTTTTTTTTTTTTTAATAAATACAGTATAGTAGTAGAACAGGAACCACCACATGTCTCCCCGACCCCACCTGCACTTAGCCAAAATAGATCCTACAGTAATACCCGTTTCTTACTCTTCTCCTGGGAGTGTGGAAAACTTCCCTCCACGTGGAGTCCAGGGAAGGTAGATAACCAGGGAAGTCAAAATACCTTTACCCTTCTCTCTAGGTCACTTGTTCTACCTGATCCCCTTTATGTGGTTCTTTTTTTTTTTTTTTTTTTTTAAGATTTTATTTTATTTATTTGACAGAGAGAGAGGGATCACAAGTAGGCAGAAAGGCAGGCAGAGAGAGAGGGGGCAGCACGCTCCCGGCTGAGCAGAGAGCCCAATGCGATGGACCTGAGCCGAAGGTAGAGGCTTAACCCACTGAGCCACGCAGGCACCTCCACCCCCTTATGTGGTTCTAATGCAGTTTCTACTCGAAAATGTTGTCAAGGGGTAAGCTGCCAATTCCCCTACAATATTAGCTACCCTCTTCAGAAAACATTCAGCACCTCGGACAGTGCCCCCACGCTAGGGCCCAGGCTTCTGTCTGGTGCTGTCCTGCCCTTGATGTCCTCCTGTCTCCTTGGTCAGGCATTGGGGGGTTGGCGTGTTATTGTGGAGTCCTTGGTTACATTAGCAAGAATCCTTCCATAGAGCCTGTTTCTTGCACCTCTCGGTTCAAGACCTGAGTGAACTGAGTTCTAGCCTTCTCTACAACTTTCCTCCACCATTGCTTTGTTTTTCATCATGTGATAACTTCTATCTTACCTTTCTATCACATAAAATACAGTAGTTCAGTTTTGGGAGAGCCAGCATTATATGTGGATTTTTGGCTACCTGGAAATCATTGCCCCTAATCCCTGTGTTCAAGGGTCAGTTGTAATTTCTGGAAGAGAATTTGGGATAAGTGGAGGGTTTTATATTTAAGATATAATGTGTTTATTGAGGAGATATAGGAGATGTTTCAGATACTGGTGACAGGAAAAGAGTAAGCAATTTCATCTAAGAATTATAACAAGGATATCTCTTAACTTGGAAGCCAGGTGAGAATAAGTACAGATATTTCAGGTGTAGAAATAGAAAATAGAAGGAGATGCTGTCTGGTAAACTTAGGAGCAGAGCTGCCTATTTGGGAAGGGGGCACTGAGTGGGACGGGAAAGTGGTTGAAAAATAGTTTTAAGTCAGGCATAAGTTTGGAAAAGTCACTGAGGAAAATAGGACAGACAAAAAAAATGGAATGCTTTGTGTTTGTGCTAACACTCACGAGTGTATGATTGTGCTCAAACAGTGCTTGGCTGCTCAGGGACAGGCACAATCCAAAGGTTAGCTTTGAGCAAGAGTATTTGTTTTACAGTGACGTATAATAGAAGAACAAGAATATGAATGAGTCAGAGAGGCTTATAAAAGAGTATTCAGAGAGTCAAGAATGAGAAATTTTAGAGAATCGGAGAAAATGAAAGGATTGAGTCAGTTAAGGTCTTAAGATTCCAAAACAGATCGATACATGGGTATAAGGGAGTGAGAAAACTAGAAGGATAAAAGATTTGAGTCAAAATATATGTTAGAGTTTAAAACTGCTGAGATGGAACACTTCAGCCGCTGACAAGGAGCATTGTGTGGCCATGGTATCTAGAATATCAAGGAACCGAGAAAAGCCATGCAACACCCTAGACTGCCCATTGAGCCTTGTGGAAGGGCTTAGCGTGAAGAACTTGAATGTGAGCCTGATTCCTAAGTGAATAGGCTTGTATAGGGATGCCTGGTGGCTCAGTTGGTTAAGCTGAGTTGGTTAAGCTCTGTTGGTTAAGCCTTTGGCTCTAGTCATGATCCCAGAGTCCTGGGATCGAGCTCTACATCGGGCTCCCTGCTCAGCAGAGAGCCTGCTTCTCCCCCTGCCCCTCACCTAGTTTGTCCTTGCTTGCTCTCTCCCTCTCAAGTAAATACATAAAATCTTTTAAAAAAGAAAAGAAAAGAAAGTCCAGAGGATACTAATAATACAGAGGTAAGCTGTAGAAAAGTGTTCCCAGAGAAGAGCCAAATATCCTTTAAAACAAGTGGTAGAGGGAGCAAACTGCAAACAGGTAGCAAAATCTGTTCATTAGAGATTATATGTTTCAGAAGATGTTATAAAAAGATTGAGAGAGGGGCACCTGGGTGGCTCAGTGGGTTAAGCCTCTGCCTTCGGCTCAGATCATGATCTCAGGGTCCTGGGATTGAGCCCCGCATCGGGCTCTCTGCTCAGCAGGGAGCCTGCTTCCCCCTCTCTCTGCCTGCCTCTCTGCCTGCTTGTGATCGCTCTCTCTCTGTTAAATAAATGAATAAAATCTTTAAAAAAGAAAGATTGAGAGAGAATGGGGTTAATTATCTGTTAGGTCAGGGGACCAGAAACAATATGAATATAAGACTTCAAGGAAAAAAAAAAAGACTTCAAGGAAGATAAATCAATACAGAAACCTACATTTTTGGGTAGGAATCACAATGATAAGGATGTGAAGCTTGGTGGAATTAATTGTATTTAATAATTGAAAAGTTTGTAATGTAGTCTTTATGCTCTCAGAGGACCTTAGGTAAAGCCAAAACCTGGTTTACTTAGCCCTTATTCACATGGTCTGTATACTCCATAAGCCAAGAAATAAGTACATGAGCACCCTAATTATAAAACAGGAGTTCTCTTCATTCATTGACAGATCTTTATCAGCACAGTCTAAGTCAAACTATAGGTTTTATTATTACTCGGCACTTCGAGTTACCCATCTAGCCACTCCTTGGATGCAGACAAGGGAGAATATACTTTTCTTTTTATTGGTACAATAAATGGTCATAACCTGACACCATGTATTAAGTCCCTACTTGGTGCTAGAGTCTGTACTAAGGACTTTAAAGATACAATTAATTGTCTCATTCTTAACCCTGTGAAGTAGGTTTCATGGTCTCCATTTTTATGAATGTTCAAAAAAAAAAAAGATTGATTCTGGCACCCGATTGATTGCCTAGGCGCAAACTTCAGCTGGCACTTACTAGCTGTGTGACATCAGGGTAGTTGCTTTACCACTCTGCATCAGTTTCCTTTCTGTAAAATTAGATAATTATAGCCCCTAGTTCCACAGAGTTGTGAAGATTAAATTAGTTAATGCAAGTGTTGAACTCAGTGGTTTGCCATAGGAATTCCTCAATAATTATTGACTATTATTACTGTTATAAATCAGAAAACAGGCTCAGGAGGATTACTTTATTATTAAGTGGGAAAACTGGAATTATAATCTGTAAAACTTGGTCCTTTCCCCATTTGTAAAAATTGTGGTAAAATATATATAACAAAATTTGCCATTTTAAGCCTTTTTCAGTATACAATTCAGGGGCATTAATTACATTCACAGTGTTGTACAACTGTCTCCACTATCTATTCTGACACTTTCCATCCCCTAAACAGAAATGCTATAACCTGTATCTCTCCAATACCCCCTTTTCCCAGGCCCCAGCCTCTAATACACTTTCTGTTCTGTAAATTTGGCCATTCTGGATATATCATGTAAGTGTAATCATACAGTATTTGTACTTTGTGGCTAACTTATTTCCCTTAGTGGAACATTTCGGAGTCCATCCATGTTGTAGCCTCTGTGTGTGTGTGTGTGTGTGTGTGTCTGATACACCATGTTGTATTATTCATTCATCTGTTGGTAGGCACTTAGGTTGTTTCCGTTTTTTGGTTGTTGTGACTAATGGAGCAGTGAAAATTGATGCACAAGTATCTGCTTGGATCCCTCTTTTCAGTTCTTTTGGATATCTGCCTAGGAGTCGAATGCTGGGTCGTCTGTGTCAGCTCTTTGAGGAGCTGCCAAACTGTTTTCCACTAGAAAATTTACATTTCCATTAGAAATGTACAAGAATTCCAATTTCTCTTGCCGACATTTATTTTTCTTCTCCTTTTTTTGATTTTATTTTTTACAAGTGTAGCCATCCTTGTAGATAGAAAGTGATATCTCAATGTGATTTTGATTTCATTTTCCCTAATGACTGATGATGTTCAGCATCTTTTTATAGTCTTATTGGCCATTTGTATATCTTCTTTGGACTAATGTCTATTCAAGTCTTTCATCCATTTTCTAATTGAGTTGTTTTTTTGTTCTTGAGTTATACCACTTGTATAGATACTGGATGTTAAACCCTATCAGATATATGATTTGCAAATATTTTCTTCCATTCTGTAGGTTATCTTTTCACTTCCATAATAATTTCTTTGCAAAAAGGTTTTAAATCTTGATGAAGTCCAGTTCATCATTTTTTTCTTTTGCTGGTGCTGTTGGTATTTTTTTTTAGATTTATTTATTTATTTATTACATGAGAGAGAGAGAGAATGTGTGGGAAGGGCAAAGGAGAGGGGGAGAGACTCTCAAGCAGAATCTGTGCTAGGTGTAGAGCCCAACACTGGGCTTG
>CM052809.1:42448149-42478820 GCA_028533885.1 Nasua narica | reverse complement strand
GAGACAAATGCTAGAACCACCAGGGAAAATCCTTGTAGATAAATAAATCCACAATTATATTTGGAGATCTCACCATTCCTCTCTCCGTAATTGTTGGAACAGGTAGACAGTAAACCAGAAAGGATATGTAAGACTTGAATAACACTGTCAACCAACTTGACGTATTCAGGGCTTATTGAACACATCACCCAACACCACCAAAATACACATTGGTTTTCAAGAGTGCGTAAAACATTTACCTAGGTAGACCTTATTGTGTGCTATAAAACAAGTCTTAATACTTTTTAAAGGATTCACATTATGCAAATTATGTTCTCTACCCACAAGGAAATTAAGTTAGGAATTTAATAATACCTTCCAACAAAATTCCCCAATGTATGTAATCTAACATATTTCTAAGTAACCCATTAGGTCAAAGAAAAAAGGCAAAAGAAAATTAGAAAGTATTTTGAGCTGAATGAACAAAAACGCAATGTAATATTTATGGGATGCTCTTAAAGGGTACTTAAAGGCAAATTTACAGCACTAAATTCCTATATTAGAAAAGAAGAAAAAGGGGCGCCTGTGTGGCTCAGTGGGTTAAAGCCTCTGCCATCTGCTCAGGTCATGATCTCAGGGTCCTGGGATCGAGCCCCCGCTGAGCAGAGAGCCTGCTTCCCCCTCTCTCTCTGCCTGCTTGTCTGCCTACTTGTGATCTCTCTCTCTCTGTGTCACATAAATAAATAAAATCTTAAAAAAAAGTCTTAAATGTATAATGTAACCTCTGCCTTAAAGACACTAGAAAAAGAAGAGTAATGAAACCCAAAGTAAGCAGAAGAAAGAAAATAAAAATATCAGAGATGAAATCACTGAAATGGAAAACAGGAAAATAATAGAGGAAATTAGTAGAACCAAAAGCTGGTCCTTTGAGAAGATCTATAAAATTGAAAAATTACTCTCTGAATTGATCAGGTAAAAATCAAAACAAACAAACAAACAACTCAGTATCTGGAATGATAGAAGTGAAAACCCTACAAATTATACAGGTGTTAAAATAATGGAATATTGTGAAAAAACTTATGCTGATAAATTGAACAACTTAGATAAAATGGACAATTACTTAAAACACAAACTACCAAAACTCTTTGAAGAAGAAATAAACTGAATGGCTTTTATCTACTAAAGAAGTTAAATATTTAGTTTAAAAACTTTCAACAAAGAGAACTCCATAGCTGAATGGCTTCTTTCTTAATTCTACCAGATATTAAAGGAGAAATAATACCGTGTCTACATAAAATCTTAAAAATTGAAGAGGAAGAAGTACTTTCCAACTCAATTTATAAGACCAGCATTCCCCTGATAACACTACAAGTAGAGACTCCTATAAATACAAGCACCAACAAAATTTTAAGCAGTTAAAAGAATTTTAGCAAACCAAATCCAACAATACATGAAAAGGATGTTATGACCAAGTGGCCGTTATCCCAGTAGTATAAGATGTGTTTCAATTCAAATCCAGCCAATGTAATTCACCATTTCAATGCTCTTTGAAAAAAGAACACCTGTATGATAATTACAGCATTTTAAGAAATTATATGAAGAAGTCCACTGCCCATTTTTGATAAAAATGCTCGGGAAACTAGGAAAAGAAAAGACCTTTATCAACTTGATAAAGGACATATATTAAAAAATGGAAGATTACATAATAGCTAATGGTGAAAGACTGAATGTTTCCATAACATAAGAAACAAAACATAGACGTCCACTCCTGCCACTTCTCTTCAGCATTGTAGTGGAAAGTCCAGCCACACAATAAGACAAAAAAAAAAAAAAAAAAAAAATCAAAGGCATCCAGATTGGAAAGGAAAGAGTAAAAACCAGTTACTGATGACTTGGTCCTCTATATAGAAATCCTGTAGAACCTACCAAAAAAACTTGTAGAAACTAGTAACCTAAGAACTAAGTTCAGCAAAGCTGTAGAAAGAAGATTGACCATTGGGCACAAATCAATTGTATTTCTGTATTGTGACAATAAACCATCAAAAACTTAATTTTTAAAAATACCTTTTATAACAGCATTAAAAAAGTGAAAGACTTAGGAATAAACTGACAGATGTGCAAGTCTGGAGCATATAAAACATTGCAAGGGAAATTAAAGAAATGAATGAAAAGATAGATCATATTTATGAAATAGAAGATTCACTCTTTTTAGGATGTCTGTTCTCTCATTGAACACTACATCAAAAACTAATGATGTACTATGTGTTGGCTAACTGAATGAAAAAAAAAGATGTCATTTTGCATCAACCTGATTTATAGATTTAAACTAATAACAATCAAAATTCTAACAGACTGTTTTGGAAATTGAGGAGCCACTTTTAAAGGTCTTGTGGAAATGTAAAAAACCTGGAATAGCTAAAATACTTTGAAAAAGAGTAATAAAGTTGGAGGACTAGCACAGCCTAATTTCAGGGTTTAGTGTAAAGCTACAAGTAATTAAGGCAATGTGGTACTGTTGTAAGGATACATGGAACAGAATAGATCCATACATTTATGGCCAATTGATTAAAAAATCAATTTTTATTTATTTATTTTTATTTATTTATCAACTTTTTATTTTCAGAGAATTATAGATTTACATGCAGCTGTAAGTGATAATATGGAGAGCACTTTGTACCCTTTATCAAAGTTTCTGTCAATGGTAACATCTTCCAAAATTGTACTACAATATCACAACCAGGATTCTGACTTTGGTAGAGTCAAGATAATATTTCTGTCACCACAAAAAAAAAAAAAAAATTTCTGTCACCACAAGGGTCACTCATATTGCCTTTTTTAAAGTCACACCCACTTCTGTCTTATCCTTAATACCTTCTTAATTTCTGGCAACCAAAAATTTTCCATTTCTGTAATATATTTTTAAAACAGTTTCATAAATGGATTCATATAGTATATAATCTTTTTAGATTGTCTTTTTCTACAAGGTATAATTCTCTGGAGATACACTCAGGTTGCTGCATATTTCAATAGTTTGTTTCTTTTTATTGTTGGATAGTATTTAAATCCATGATCCTTTTTGAGTTGATTTTTATATAAGATGAGAGACTTAAGGGGTGCCTACGTAGCTCATTGGGTTAAGCCTCTGCCTTCAGCTCAGGTCATGATCGCAGGGTCCTGGGATTGAGCCCCACATCGGGCTTTCTGCTCAATAGGGAGCCTGCTTCCCCCTCTCTGTCTGCCTGCCTCTCCGCCTGCTTGTGATTTCTCTCTCTGTGTCAAATAAATAATAAATAAAATCTTAAAAAAAGATGAGAGACTTAAGCCAAGTTTTAGTGTTTTGCTTGAAGATAACCAGTCATTTTAGCACTCTTTTAGAAAGCTATCTTTCCGCCATCGAATGTCTCTTGCATTTTTTTTTTTAATTTATTTATTTATTTGACAGAGAGAGAGAGAGAGATCACAAGCAGGCAGAGAGGTAGGCAGAGAGAGAGAGGGAAGCAGGCTCTCTGCTGAGCAGAGAGCGCAACATGGGGCTCAATCCCAGGACTCTGAGATCATGACGTGAGCCGAAGGCAGAGGCTTAGCCCACTGAGCCACCCAGGCGCCCCTTCTCTTGCATTTTTGCCAAATATCAGTTGGTCATATTTGTGTGGGTTTGTTTCTTTCTTCTATTCCATTGATCTTTGTGTCTTTTCTTCCACCACTGCCACACAGTCTTGATTAATGTAGCTATATAATAAGTCTTAAAATTGAATAGACTGATTCTTCCCACTTTATTCTTATCCAAAGTTGTTTTAACTATTCTCTATTCCTTCCATATAAATTTTAGAATAATGTCTATATCTGCAAAGAAATCTTGTTAAGATTTTGATAAAAATTAAACATGTATATCAATTTAGGGATAATTGACATGTTTACTATATTGAGACTTCCAATCCATGAACATGATCTGTTTCTTCATTTATTTAGATCTTTGGTTTCTTTACTCAGCATTGTCTCATTTTCAGCATAAAATCCTGTACATGTTATATTAGTTTTATACCTATAATATTTCTTTTTAAAAAATAATTAGAAATGATGTATTCTGAATTTTATTGTCTCTGTGTTTATTACTAGGCTGTTTTGAATTTTATTGTCTCTATGTTTATAACTAGTATATAGAAATGTGTTTCCTTTGTCTATGTTTATCTTTATACTTGGTGAACTCACTTATTTCTTTTTTTTTTTTTAAAGATTTTATTTATTATTTATTTGAGATAGATAGAGAGAGACAGCATGAGAGGGGAGAAGAAGGTCAGAGGGAGAAGCGGACTCCCCACAGAGGCGGGAGCCCGATATGGGACTCGATCCCGGGTCTCCGGGATCATGACCAGAGCCGAAGGCAGTTGCCCAACCAACTGAGCCACCCAGGCACCCTGAACTCTCTTATTTCTCAGAGTTTTTTGTAGATTCCTTGGGATTTTCTATGTAAGCCAACATATAAATATGTTTATATGTCGTAAATAGGAATGTATATGTAAATAGGAATGGTTTTATTTATTTCCTTTTTTTTTAAGATTTTATTTATTTATTTGACAGAGAGAGAGATCACAAGTAGGCAGAGAGGCGGGCAGAGAGAGAAGGGGAAGCAGGCTCCCTGCCAAGCAGAGAGCCTGATGTGGGATTTGATCCCAGGACGCTGAGATCATGACCTGAGCCGAAGGCAGAGGCTTTAATCCATTGAGCCCTACTTATTTCCTTTTGATTGGTCTTTTATTTTTCTTGTTTTTTGCTCTATTGCCATACCTTGAGCTTACAGCACTGTGTTGAGAAAGAGTGGTGAGAGATGACGTTCTTACCTGGATTCTAATCCTAGAGGACAAAAGCATTTATACTTTTACCATTAAGTATAATGTTAGCATTAACTTTTATATAGTCTCTCTTTATCAAGTTGAGAAAGATACTCTCTATTCTTGTTTTTTTCTGAGTATTTATTATAGAATCCTCAGATTTTGCTAAAAGCATTTTCATTTATTTATTTATTTATTTATTTATTTTTTCCAAGATTTTATTTATTCATTTAACAGAGAGAGAACACAAGCAGGCAGAGAGGCAGGCAGAGGCAGAGAGAGGAGCAGGCTCCCTGCAGAGCAAGGAGCCCGATGTGGGACTCGATCCCAAGATGCTGGGATCATGACCTGAGCCAAAGGCAGTTGCTTAACCAACTGAGCCACCCAGGGATCCCGCTAAAAGCATTTTCTGCATTGATCAGCATGATGTTATGATTTTTCCTTAGCTTGTTAATATGGTACATTATATTATTGATTTTTAGAAAACTGAACCAGTCTTTCATCCCTGAGTTCTATTTGCTAATATTTCATTAAGGATTTTTCTATCTATATTCATGAAACATGTTGGTCTATAGTTTTCTCGTTTTGTACCATATAGTCTGATTTTGGTATCAGAGTAACAGTGAGAAGATCATGATTTCATTCTCTTCTATTTTTTGGAAAAATTGTGTAATATTTGTGTAAGAGTGGTTTTAATTTTTCCTTAAATGTTTGGTAAACTTCTTCAGTGAAGTTATCTGGGCCTGAAGATTTCTTTTTGAAAGTTTTTAAATTATAAATTCAATTTCCTCAATAGTTAAAAGGCTATTGAAATATTCTATTTCATGTGAGATAAGTTGTTGCAGTTTGTGTTTTGAGAAAGGGGTCCGTGTTGTCTATGTTTTCAGATTTATCTCACTTATCCTTTTGATGTATACAAGGTCTGTGCTGATATCCCTTTTTTCATTACTGACACTGTTAATTTGTGTCTTTTTTTTTCCTTTCACATTTTGCTAGAGATTTGCAGGTTTATTGATACAGCTCCTTGTTTTATTCTTTTTGTCTAATTTTTTTTTTCTATTTTCAATTTCATTAATTCTTGTGCTTTATTATTTTCTTCCTGTTATTTGCTTTGTGTTTATTTAGCTTTTTCCCCCTAGGTTCTTGAGATTCAAGCTTAGGTATTATTAATTTGAGACTTTTCTTCATTTCTCTTGTAAGCACTTAGTGCTATAAATTTTCCTGTCAACACAGCTTTACTGTGTTACACAAATTTTGATGTATTTCTCTTTCACTCAGTTCATTGTGTTTTGTTTTCCTTGAGACTTCTTCTTTACCCATTGGATTACTTGAAAGTGTTTTGTTTCCAAGTGTTTAGAAATTTTCCTGTTATCTTTCTTTCTTTTTTTTATTTTTTTAAAGATTTTATTTATTCATTTAACAGAGAGAGAACATAAGCAGGCAGAGAGGCAGGCAGAGGCAGAGAGAGGAACAGGGTCCCCACAGAGCAAGGAGCCCGATTCGGGACTCGATCCCAAGACGCTGGGATCACGACCCGAGCCAAAGGCAGCTGCTCGGGGCCCCTGGGGGGCGCAGTTGGTTGAGCAACTGCCTTCGGCTCAGGTCATGATCCCGGAGTCCCAGGATCCAGTCCCACATCGGGCTCCCAGCTCCATGGGGAGTCCGCTTCTCACTCTGACCTGCTCTTTCTCACTCTCTCTCTTTCCTAATAAATAAATAAATAAAATCTTAAAAAAAAAAAAAACAAAGGCAGCTGCTCAACCAACTGAGCCACTCAGGCGTCCCTCCTGTTATCTTTCTTTTACCGATTTCTTATTTGAAACCATTGTGGACAGAGACATAACTTTGTATATGTTCAGTACTTTTAAGTTTTTTAAGATTTGCTTTATGACCCAGGGTGTATTTTATCTTGTTCTATGTTCTGTAGTCATTTGGAAAAAAATAAATATTCTACTTTTGTTGGGTGGAGTGTTTTTAAAATACTGTTTAGATTCTGTTGATTAATGGTTTCGTGGAATTTCTTCTCTTGCTGACTTTGTGTATGATATCTATTAATTGTTGAGAGAGAGATGTTGAAGTCTCTACTGTCGTAGATTTGTCTGTTTCTTTCATCAGGTCTATCAGTGTTTGCTTCATGTATTTTTGGCTCTGTTATTTTGTGCATACACATTCAGGATATGTCTTGTTGGTGAATTGAAACTTTTATCATTATTTTATGCCTCTTTTTCTCACTGGTAATTTTCTTTGTTCTGAAGTCTGTTTTATCTGCTATTAATATAGCCACTCTAGCTTTTCTTTGATAAGATTTGACATATCATCTCTATCCTTTTACTTTCAGAGTATATATATTATTTTATTTGAGGTGGGAGTCTTGTCGACAGTGTGGATGGATGGATCATATTTTTCAATCCACTCTGCCAATTTTTTTTAATTGATATCTTTTTTACATTAATCATTTATATGTTAGGGCTAATCCAGCTATTTTATTGTTTTCTTTTGACTCTGTTTTTCATTCTTGTTTTTTTCATTCTTGTTTTTTTCCCCTGCCTTCCTGTAGGTTACTTGAATATCTTTTAGAATTATCTCTAGTGCTTTGATTTAGCTACAGTGTCCCTTGAACACCTGTAGAATTGAATTTTGATTTATCTATAGTATCTTTGAGTACGTCCATAGTGACTTTAAATTTTTCTATGGTGTTTTGTGTAGCATTTTTTGGTAGTTGCTCAAAGTATTAAATATACATAATTAATCACAGTCTACTGGTAGTGTCATCTTCCCAATTCAAGTGAAGAGTAGAAACCATGCCTCCCTTTATGTCCCTTTCCCCTTTCCCCTTTATAATACCATTGTCCTAAATATGTTCTCTGCATACATTTAGAACCGTATGAGGCAGTGGTATAGTTTTTGCTTCCACCATCAAACATAATTTGGGAACTCAAGAGAAGGGAAGCCTACTGTACTCAGGTTTTGCTTACTAGGTTCTTTCTTCTCAATATTCCAGTGTTCCTTCTTTTTTTATTTTTTTAAGATTTTATTTATTTATTTGAGAGAGATAGAGAAAGTGAGAGAGCGTGAGAGGAGAGAAGGTTAGAGGAAGATGCAGACTCCCCGCGGAGCTGGGAGCCTGATGTAGGACTCGATTCCGGAACTCAAGGATCATGACCTGAGTCGAAGGCAGTTGCTCAACCAACTGAGCCACCTAGGCGCCCTCCAGTGTTCCTTCTTTTATCATTTCCTTCCTATTTAGAGAACTTCCTTTAGCCATTCTTTGAGGGTCTGTCTGCTGAGAACACATTCTTTTGCTTTTTCCTTATCTGAGTGTGTCTTGATTTCTCCTTCTTCTTGAAAAATATTTTTACTGGGTAGAGGATTCCAGGTTGACATTTCTTTCAGCACTTAAAAAATGCTGTGCCACTTTTTTCTGGCTTCTATGCTTTCTAATAAGAAATTTGCTTCTATTCTAATTGTTTCACTCACATAAGTAATGTATTATTTTTCTCTTTCAGGATTCTTTTTCATTTGTTTTCAAAGGTTAAATTGTCATATATCTTGATATGGATTTCTTTGGATTTACCCTGTTTGGGATTTTGCTCAGCATCTTGAGTCTGTTAAGTTTATGTCCCTTGCTGAATTTGGGAAGTTTTCAGCTATTACTTTTTATGACCCTCCTTCTTTATACTCTCCTTCCAAGACTCCAAGTGACATAAATATTGTATCTTTTGTTACTGTCCCCCAGATTCCTTAGTCTCTTTTCTTTAAATCTGTTTCCTTTCCATGGCTCAGATTGGGTGATTTCTGTTGTTCTGTTCTTCCATTCAGTGATACTTTTCTTCAGTGCTGTGCATTCTGCTATTGAACCCATCCACTGAGTATTTTAATTCCATTTATTATATTTTTAGTTCTAAAAGTTCTATTTTGTTCTTCTTTGGATTTATAGTTTCTTTGGGGCTTTCATATTTTTTCATTTGTTTCCAGCATCTCATTATTGTTCATAGAAACATTTTTGTAACAGCTGCTTTAAAATCTTTTTCAGATTATTTTAATATATCTCTCATTTTTGTGTTGTCATATTCATTGTTTCATCTTTCATTCAGTTTGAGATCTTCCTGGTTCTTAACTTGTTGAGTTCTTTTCAACTGAAACTTGGGCATTGTTGTGTTATATATTATGAATCTCTGACTTTTCTTAAACATTTTCTTTTGTCTGATTTTCTCTGGTACCACCACAGAAGGAAAAGTGGGGATACTACCTTGTGACTGCCAGGAGGAGACAGAAATTCTCTTTCCCCACTCAGGTTCCACAAACATTCAAAATGGTCACGACTTCTTGTTAGTGCTGGGTGAAGGTAGGAGTTCCAACTCCCTATTGTGGTATCCCATGGTAGGAGTGGTCTTGTTACCACTGAGCGATGATGAAGGCTCTGACTTTCATTAGATCTCCTCTGACAATACTTCACTGTAGATGGGAGGAGTGCCTCATTACTACAGGCTGGCAGCAGAAGTCGGCTTTCTAAGTGATTTCCATTGACACTATTAGTGGAGAGCTCTTTATTGGCCAGTAGAGATGAAAGTCCTGGCCACTTACTTTGACTTCTCAGGCTGGGGAGTTGAGGTGCCTTATCACAGCTTTATAAGGGCAGAGTATCTAGTTTCCCCATCTAGTCTCTGCTGACATGTGTGGGGTGGTGCCAGTTTTTTCTGTGGTGTTTGACTTCAGTAAGGGCAGCTATTATCTACTAGCTACCTATTCCTAGGCTGTCCCTGTTTTGGTCCTTTGGCTAAAGAAATCAGGCTTGTGTTAGGGCATTTTTGTCTGTACGTGCTGACATGGCCAGGTTAACTGCTTCTTCAGCTCCAAGTCTGGGTTATAGGAAGCAAGAATTCCAGGGAACTCACTACTGTGTCATTCTCTGGGTTTCAAGATCCTTAGCTGGCCTGTCTTATTTCTACTTTTCAGTTTTTTATGTTTGTTTTTATAATGTCTGGTATTTTTAATTGAACTTGCTAGGAGGAATAGAAAAAATACACTTACTTCATCTTCCCAGAAGCAGAAGTCTAATTGATTTTTTTTCTGTTCAACTGATTTTTGACAAAGGTGAAATAATTTGCAAAATAATATATATGCCACTGTATTTATATATCGTATAAAATAGCATCTATCCATCTTTCAAAAGAGAGAAAAACTTGGGACTTATATGTAACTGTTTTACATAAGTGATTGTATGTGCATATTTGGTTATTAGAGAGCAAGCTTAGAAGAAAACACACCAGGGCCCCTGGGTGGCGCAGCTGGTTGAGCGACTGCCTTCGGCTCAGGTCATGATCCCGGAGTCCCTGGATCAAGTCCCACATCGGGCTCCCAGCTCCATGGGGAGTCCGCTTCTCACTCTGACCTTCTCTCTCTCACTCTCTCTCTTTCCTAATAAATAAATAAATAAAATCTTTAAAAAAAAAAAAAAAGAAGAAAACACACCAAATTGTGTATTTTAGAAACAAGTTAAAGAGTATATATCCTTTCCTTCATGATTGACATAAATATTAGATCTATTGTTATTGTCCTGGGATCCTAACATCATGATCCTAGAATCCCATGATGCTAAGTTTGTTTGAAAAAGAAAATTTTAAAAAACTGTATTCAAGGGGCACCTGGCTGGCTCAGTCAGTACAGCATGCAAGATCAACCCTCTTGATGTCAGGGTTGTGAGTTCATTCCCCATTTTGGCATGGCGTCTATAGAAAGGAAGGAAGGGAGGGAGGGAGGGAGGAAGGGAATGGAAAGGAAGAAAGGAAGGAGGAAGAGAGAAGGAAGAGAAAATCTGTATCTGATTGTATTGTTCTGTTTTTTAAGACCTGAAATGCTACCCACCAAATTGTTAACATTGATTTGCTATAGGAATTAATAGTGGAGTACATGAATTTTTTTACTTAATGTACCTAGCAGTGATTGAAATTTTTATAAGAAGCATATAATATTTTTTACAAGCTTCTTAATAAATAAAAATAATTAAGGACCTTGAGGGTATTGAGCTAAGTGAAATAGGTCAGAGAAAGATAAACACTGTTATGATTTCACTTATATATGAAATCTAAAAAATAAATAAAAAAGCCGAGCTCATAGATACAGAGTAGAGATCTGTGGTTGTTACAGGCAGTTGATAAGGGTGGTCAAAAGGTACAAACTTCCAGTTATAAAATAAGTCATGAGGATGTAATGTACTGCATTTGACTATAGTTAATAGTACCATATTGTATATTTAAAAGTTGCTGGGAGAAGAGATCTTAAAAGTCCTCATCACAAGATAAAAATTTGGGGGGGCGCCTGGGTGGCTCAGTTGGTTGAGCAACTGCCTTTGGCTCAGGTCATGATCCTGGAGTCCTGGGATCGAGTCCCACATCGGGCTCCCTGCTCTGCGGGGAGCCTGCTTCTCCCTCTGACCTCTCCCCTCTCATGCTCTCTCTCTCTGTCTCAAATAAATAAAAAATAAATCTTAAAAAAAAAAAAAATTGGGGGGGTAAAACTGTGTAACATGGTGATAGATGTTAACTGTACTTACAGTGATTATTTTGCAGTATATACAAATATCAAACCATTATGTTATACGTCTGAAAAGAATATAATCATAGATGTCAATTATACCTCAATTTAAAAAAACTATCAAGAAAGGAGAAATTGTTACAAGAAAAGTGCAATATCCTAACCAATGAAATTCATCAGCCAACAACCACAATCAAAGAAATATATACATACCATATTAGTATGTAGATTCATGGTATCCTGATTCTTTCCCCTCAACACACAGGAGTAAATGAAGAAGAAGAGAAGAAAAAAGCAAAAAGCAAAGAGAAAATCAAGTTGAAAAAAAAAAGGAAAAGGTATTTTTTAACATCATTGTTTTTTAAAAGCAGGACTGTGAATCCAGGATGGATTATAAAATTTTATTTTTTGTGTGTTGTCCAGTTAATTTGACACTAATTTTTTTCTTAATGGGAATTAGACATTTGGTTATTTCAGTAAAATAACAAAGTCAAGAATCAAAAAAAGGTTATACTCAGCCACCTTAATTCTTTTTTTGGAGCAAATTAAGGTATAAATAAATAATAGCCACTGTCCCTTCTTTTATGTGTTCTAGAATTTTGAGTTTAAAACATCAGCCAAGCTTTTAATTGGATGATTTCTAAAATCTTTACATATATATTTTATCCTCATATATATGAAGTTGGAACTTAAATATTTGTATTCTCAAAATACCATTGTCATGGCTACAAAATTGGGTTACTAATAGGATTTATATACTCACTTATGATGCTGAAAATTCCTTCAGGTCTTTTACAACCCTCATTAGCCACCTATGAATTTTTAGTATCAGCTCTTTTAACAACTAACTGGTTAAGGAAATTCATTAAAAGAATTAAGAAGCAGTTTCTTTATGGGAAATGAGTGCAGTTTCACTTATACTAGCATAAACATATACAGACAGACATTTTTTAAGGCCCTTGACAGTAGTCATACTTGGCTTGGACCCTAGTTCTCTAACAGAGTAGGTTCTACAAGTCAGGTGTTACTTCACAGAACATTTAATATGTACATTTTAACACCTCAGCTACTTGTGAAACTTGCAGAAGTTTGTTTTCTCTCAAGTAATGGGATTTAAATACTCTTTAACATAAAAACTAATAGGAAGATAGAGCTCAGTGTATTTTGTAGTTTGACTTGTGGATTGTTGAATCATTTGCATTAGCACTGCTAGATGGATTGCTTATAGGAAAAATGAAATTATCTATTTTCTTCTAAATTCAAGTACACTTGTTTTATCTTAATAGATTATTCATTCAAGACTGGGGTCTCACAGACCTCAGACAGGGCCTGAAATTAAATGAACTTTTCTAGGCATACTTAGTGGAGATTTTGCCACCTAATAGAATTGTTGTGAGCAAGTCTAATACTGTATCTTAAAAATGGGAATCCAGGACCAAAAAGCCAAAGAAAAATGTACAGGCAAAGAAGCTCTAGTCGGAATCCATAGGTCAAGCAGGGTCTTCAAAACAGGAAAACAGACACGAGTTGACAATAATGGAGTTGAAGAGGGAACGAGAGAATCCATGAGAAAATAAACCCAGGAAACAGCCAGAAGTCCAAATAAGATGGACGAGATGGAGAAGGGAGTACAGCATCACAGAAACAAGGGAAAACTCGGAGTTCCGAAATAGGATTCATGCGTCACTCTACAGACCCAGCCTTATAGTCTCAGGCATTTATTTTTTTTCCCTCATGTATGTCTCTGTCAGGTTTTCTTAGCTTGGGCTTTAACTTCTAATCGTTAGATCACTCCACGATTTCTTGAGATGTCTTTTTTAATTTTAAATTTTTTTAATTTTAAATTGACACACCCAGAGTTTGGGTGTGGGCAGATTATTGTATACCTGTTTATATAAGATCTTAAGAGATGGCTTCTCTGTTTTCTGTCACTTATTTTTTTTCATAGTAGAGGAAGGAATTTTATAGTTTTTCCCCCCTAACTTTTTATTAGAATAATATTAGAAAAATAAGGAATAATGCTAAATCGTCCTCAATCATTTATATTCATTCAAACGCATCTTTTTTGTAACCAGTGAAAATTACTTTGGATTGCAAGTCGTCATCTGTGTCACTCTGCATCTAGAAGATTCAAGTATTTTAACTTGAGAAATGAAAAGAATTAACAAAAGTGCTTTTAGTTTGCTAATTTTCAGCCTTTACCCATTAATACCGAGGTACAATTATAGAATTGTGTATATAGTAAAGGCTTGGTAAATGACGCTTTGCTTACCTTGTAAGACTTTGAAGAGTATGACAGGATGAAAAACTGAAAATCACAGAAAAATCATTATATCCTTACTGAGTTTAAAACTTATTACTAGAGTTGAGAAGAGTTACTCGTCAGTTTCTGTGGCCAAGGAGCAAAAATTCCGAAGTCAGTACTTGAAGAGAATACAAATATATAAAGCACATTTTGAGTTTTTTTGTTTATACCCCACCTTGCTCCAAGAATGACTTAAGACAGTTAAAATCTCATTTAAAATTTACCTATCTGCCATAAATGCAATTATCAGTCAGTATGTATTATTGCCCATAGGTCTTATTCATCAAGTTCCGATGAAGAGGACACTTCAAAACAAAAGAAACAAAAATATCAGAAGAAAGAAAAGAAAAAAGAAAAAAAGAATAAGTCAAAAAGGGGGAAACATCACAAAAAGGAAAAAAAGAAGAGAAAAAAGGAAAAGCATTCTTCCACCCCTAATCCTTCTGAGATCTCCAAAAAGTAACTGAATCTTCGGCCTAAGCCATTAAATTTTAAAATTTGGTTTTGAAAATTATCTGACCTTCCTTGGAATTTGCTATATAATTATGCCTTGCAATAAATCACAGCCTTTTCCATATAGACATTTTTTTCATATATGGGACCATTGTCGTCTGGCAATACATTTTTAATGTGCTGACTCTAAAGTATTATATCAGTCTTACTACTTGGTAGACATGCCCCAAGTATGGATATTTGTACATGCAAAACATCGTTTTTGGTATTCATGACTCTTCGTCTAACTAGTGTTATTACTTCCTAAGTTGATTGTAAATGGCTTTACTACAGTCAACACAGATAATCTACCTGGCACTTAATGAGTATTTGCTGAATCAAGTATCCATCTTCCAGTGATAAAGTGAGGTAGGGGATAATGCTCTGCTCTTGACTCTGAAAGATTTAATAGCTTTATATCCTATGATGATACATAAAGATAGTGAAATTTTTCACTGTTGTTTTTGAATCTCAAACCTTTTTTGGATGTCATAGGAGACGAAGCTGCTTTCTCGGTTTTAATTAGAACATTTGAAATGAATGGTGTTGGCAGGAAAATGAAATGAAAATACTCAAAGGAATATTTACTGATACACAAAACAGAGCGTCTAGTGTCTGCCTCCTCTGTTATTGTAACGATTACAATTTTCTTCCTTGTTTAAAAAGACAAGTGTAGTTCCGCCTCATAGAGATGATGCTGTGTTGGGTAGAATTTTTAGGATAGACTACTGGGTTGTTTTACCATTGTGCCATATTGGCATCTCTTCAAGTGATACCTCAAACACAGAACTTTTTAATTAGGAGGATGACAGCTAAATCATCGTCAGAACTGATTTTTATTGTATTCTGTATGTAAATTTTATGAAACTTGTTTCTATGAATAATGTGGAAAATTTTTATAAATGTGAACATATATATTTATTTGTCTAAAATACTTTGTAGTTTTGAAGCCAGTTTCACACTGAATTTATGGTTTCAAAAATGACCAGTTTGGGGGTGTTTCTCTCTTTTACTTCAGTCATAGACCTTAAGTGCAGTGACAAAAATTTAGGATTAAGAATTTTATTCTGTACTTTTTAAAATCTAAGAGCCAGGGAGTTGCATCATGAAAGCCTTTATATAACAATGGAAATTTTATATGAGTAAGCATTTTCAAACATATATTAGTGGATAGAAGTGTCTCTTACTTTTTTAATTTCACAGTGATCAGTGTCACTTACTTTGCTTAGTATTCAGATAGCCCTGACACCCACTGAGTTAAACACTTACTGGTGTAGCAGCGTCAGACGTCACCCTATTATCATGGCCCGGCACCAAAGACTGCAGGTACCTCACTGTGGTGCAGTTAGAAATTTTCAAGTTGCTCACCTACAGACAGGGCTACAGGTGAAATCATTTTGGTGAAATCAGGTAAGTACACGGATCCTCCCAAGCTGGAAAGGTGTACTGATTCTTTGTTCATCCAGCTCCCCTTCCTGGCATGACCTCAGTCAGACCGGCGGAGCTTTGACTCCTCAAAACGTGTGCTTCCCATATTCCCTTTCTAGGGAAGCCAGACCCCCATCCCTAGTCGAGCGGTATTGCTGAGGAAGCTTTCACACTTCTAGCTTTTCCATAATCTGATTTAGTCAGATGGCCTCCTCAAAAAGAAGCCCCCCCCCCTTTTTTTAGTAGTTCTGTCAGTTGTTGAAGAGAAATAGAGTTATTAGGGTCTTAAGGGTTTGTTTGGTTTTGCTGTATTTTATGTGTTTTTTTAAACTGTATTTTATGAAAACAGAGTTCTTTGGTTATCATGATGAAAAAAGAGTAAGAAAAACTTTTAAAAAATGATTGAAAAATGCTGCATGCACAAGGATGACCTTATCCTGTTGAATGCATAACAGGGTTAAAAATGCTAATAATTGTAGTGAAACAAAGTTAATTCAGGTATTGGTGAGTTTTATTTCTGTTTATTGTAGAGATTAATAATTGGAACATTAGATTTGTTTTCTGAATTGGGACGCAATTAATAATGGTCCAGAAGAGTTAAATAAAGTTCAGCACTCATTAATTAATACAGTGTACAAATTAAAAAACTTTAATGCTCAGTAATTTTTTCCACTAGATAATATTCTTGGAATTATTCTTAAGTAAATTCCCTGTAGTATGAGAACAGTTTATGAAATCTCTTATCTGAATAAAATTCATTTCTTTTCACTAGTTTTCTTCTAAAATGATCATGTTGTTGGGATTGGATACAGATCTCACTCATAAATTTTAGATTAGTGAAATTTTCCCTGAGGCAGTATGTAGCAGAAGGAAAACTGAATTTAACAGTAAAAATCCAAAATGCCCTGGCCTTTCTAACCACCTGTGTGACTTTCAACTAAATCATTTAGCTTCTCTGGGCCTTGGTGTCTTTCATCTATAACATATTGTACCCAGTTACCTCTGAGACCTCTTCCCTTCTTTAATGTATATGCTTATCAATATCTTAGTACAATCCAAGTAATTTTATTCATTTTAGAGATTATTATAGCTGATAAGGTAGCATTCTGTAATGGTAACGGTTGACTTTATTAATATAACTGTTAAACACATTCAACTTCTTTAAGCAGGTAATTGATATTTAGTTACCATTATTACCAGCAAATGTATGTCATTTTCACTAGATGCATATAGAATTTATGTTTAGCTTTGTATCTGGAACCTGATTATCTGAACACTCTAAGGCTTGCTTTTAGCTGATGGATCTACTCCCCACACAATTCCCTCTCTCTTTTCTCCATTATCATCTGTTGGCTAAAATATCTCTGAGGTATCCTTAATTGTTCACCCTTCATACATATCTGTGTATGTCTTTGGTTCTCTGAGGCCAAAACATCAATAAATAAGGAGTAAAACAATTGATGCGTCTGTATTTACAATTCACTCTGTCTAAAATTATATAACCCTAGGTCCCCTTCAGTTAAACTAGGCTGCAGAGTTATTAATGATGTTGATAAAAATGCCATCAGTTCCTTTACTCAGCAAACATCGACTGGGCGCCTGGCATGGCAAACACTCTGCTCAGTACTGAAGATACAGAGATTCCTAAGACTCATTTGCTTCCCTGAAGACGTTCCTAGTTTCGTTGGTAGGAGAAACAGCAGAACACAACACTGTATGATAATGGCAGTAATTGACCTGAGCATGCGTTTTTGGAAACACAGAAGGTTATTTAGCTTGCCTGGAGAAGTTAGAAGAGGCAACCGAAAGAAAGTATTGTTTGTCTCGGATTTTGATGGAGGATGAAAGTGAAAGTCCTGGCAGTTACTGATGAGTGAGTACTGTGAACAGAGACCACAACAGAAAAAACTGAGTTATGTGTGTGTCAAGAATTGCAACCAGTATGTGAGGCAAAAAGTGGGAAGAATTAAGACTACCATTGTAGGTTCTCAGGAACACAAGAAAGTGGTCTTAAGTTCCATGTTTGGAAGCTTGTACTTGAATCTCATGAGACACCATGAGAGAGTTTTAAGGAAAGAAACGACTTTTATTGAGGTTTGGTTTCATCCTTTAAACAACCTTTAAAAGATGCAATTGATCTCATTAGAAGGCCACATATAAAATAACTTGAATCTTTTATGTCCTATTGTTTGTATATTCCTATTATGTCGTCTTCTAGACCCACTTTTCTTTCTAAGATTTGATGATTACCAAAGATTCCAGTGACTTGTCTTCTAAAAACACATAAAGCTACTATATTCCTTATCAGATCCATCCCCAGAATAACCCGCATATGGGCATACTTGAAAATGTGTTTTATTTTAAATTTTTAGATTATTTTAAAGAAGTTTTTTTAGATTATTTTTGACTGATTTAAGTTCTGTCCCTAGGTTATTATTTGGCAGACCCCAAAAAATCATTTAAAATAGTTTTCATTCTGTAGACTTGGTTGTAATTTGATGAGGCTTCTCGCTTTCTTAATATTTTGTCTCAGTGTGTGAAGCACAGTTGTTTCATAGTTACAGAGACACATACCACTTGGTCCTCTGGTTGAGCCCAGTGGCTCTCCCTCAGGTAAGCTGGCTCGGCGGGGACTATAGCTAGTACTAGTGCTGGGATTCCATCTTCCTGGGCAGTTGGCATCCAAGGACAATATGTGACTTAGGCCAGCATGATGGTAATCCGACTTGCAAAGCCCAGGGGTCCCAACCCGTGACACATGTGACCATGCCCAGCCTCAGTATCGCTCACAGGTTAGGAGGAGTTTGGGGAACCATGAGCGTTTGGCTGGCCTTGACCCATTTGGCTGCTTTCTGTGTCATTTATGGCATCTGCTCTTGCCCTGAAGAGCAAAGGCAGAAGTACACCAGTGCCATAATTTTCTCATCCCAGGTTTTTACCTGAGGCAACGTCTGGCTAATAGTGTACTTTTGAATATCCGTGTATCAAGACGGCCAGTGTGAAATCCAGCTCAGGCAGTAGATGTGGCAGTAATGATCTGGAGCTGTGCTCTCAATATAGCCACATGTGGCTATTTGAATTTGGATTAATTAAATAAATATAAATGTCTTCCTCAGTTGCACGAGCCACATTTTAAGTGCCCAGTTGCCACGTTTGGCTAGTGGCTACCTTGGACAGTGCAGATATAGAAAGAACATTTCCATCATCCCAGAAACTTTTTTTTTTTAAAGATTTTATTTATTTATTTTAACAGAGAGAGAGCACAAGCAGGCAGAGAGGCAGGCAGAGGCAGAGAGAGGAGCAGGCTCCCTGCCAGAGCAAGGAGCCCGATGCGGGACTCGATCCTAGGACGCCGGGATCATGACCTGAGCCAAAGGCAGCTGCTTAACCAACTGAGCCACCCAGGCGTCCCCCATCATCCCAGAAACTTCTGCACAGTGCTAGTGCAGAAGATATCCCCAGGTCTTGGTCAAAATTTTGACAGCCTAATGGTCAAAAGTTTTGAAACCTGAGCTTTGCCTGCCTAGAGCAATAGGACATCCCCCCCCAACCCCCCCAGACCAGTGAAGCCATATTTGACACATTTTGAAAGGCTGGTCTTTCAACTACAGTGATTTTACACAACACAGTGGATGTGTTAGGCAGAGCCAGCTTTTAAAACTAATCCTTTTTTCCTGGTGAATTCTATTAGAAAACAAGGTCTGTGTTCTTGTAATAGAAATCACACTTAGGAATAAAACTCTTCTAAGACAATTATAATGTGCAGAAACCATAGTTTTATTTCTAGATGTCTTGAGTGGTATGAATGCAATAGACTTAGGTGGGACTAGAGAACTTATTTTTTTGACTTTCATGTTAGGATTTCCGTAGGAATTTTATCAGCTTACCTTCTCATAAAAAGAACTGCCTCTGAGTATCAAAAGAGTCGTGAAATGTTGGTAATGGGACAAATCTGTCATTGTTCCACACTGGGTAGTTTCGCTCGTCTCTGTTATTGATAAGTTCTTTAATTTCTCCTGAAGTATTAGCATAATTTCATGTAATACAGAAACATCTTAATTAGCAAATAAAAGTAAACTTCTGCACATAATCAGAAAACCTTAGTGGGTTTTTAATAAATTAAATAATCAAAAATGCAGCTGTGTCTTGCTTTGTGAGTGGTGAATTTTGAATAAGTACTATTACCAACTGTATTTGAAATGCATTCTTTATTTGTATTGCTCCATCTCTCCAGTGAGCTTTTGCAGCACAGGCTTTTTAATAATACACAGTTTTGATTTGTGTTGTATCCATTTTTGGATCTTGAATTATATCATTAGCTTCATAGGATGTTTCAATTGTTGAATTTGATGCTGCATTTGAATTGGAGGCTTTGGTTTTCCTGTTTGAGTTGCCTGCGAAACACAAAACAAAATGAAATAATTATCTGGAATTATGACATAAAATTGGCTTTATAAGATGTGTGCTTAAAATACACATTTTGGAGCAGCATGGAAAATATGTCTTGAAAACGCTATGCGGATGAGTAAGAATTAAATCATTTCAAGGTTGTTTTTGAGCATTTCCTTCTGAAAGTGAAATTAGGGAAATACTCAGTAACAGAAGTAAGAATTTCATTTCCATCCTTACCCTTATTTCTTCCATGTTTCCACAGAGGAAACTACTCATTTGAGAAAAAAGCAACAACTTCTGGGTTACTTAATAAAAGTGTGACTATCCCTATGAATAAAAATGAGCAAAAGTATACTAAAGCTTATCTTAACAATTTGTAACCTTCTTAAGGCGTTGCGATCATAATCCGTTTAGATGTAATGTTTAAAAAGAACACATTTGGGCCACAATTTTATTCACTCATTCGGCGTAAACATGAGTCCAAAATGCGCAAGGGTAGAGGAATATGGACCTTTGCTCATCACAAAAACTAAAGATTATAGCAAAGAAATGGATTATTCTTCAAGAAAGATTGTTAGAAAAGTTAAGGGGGAGCCTGGGTCAGTCAGTTAAGCGTCCCACTCTTGATTTCGGCTCAGGTCATGATCGTGACATTGAGCCCCCACATCGGGCTCTGCACTCAGCGTGGAGTCTGCTTGAGAGGCTATAAATAAATAAATAAATAAATAAATAAATAAATAAAGTAGATCTTTAAAAAAGAAAATAATTGTATCAGATAGTTCACCAATGTATACAAATTTAAATATTGTATAAATATGTAGAAAGAGTAGCTAAATCCCGCGGTCCCTAAGGCTCCCCTGGTGCTGAATCCCTAGCCCACTTCATAGTCTGCATGTAACGGCAGCATTTTCTTTCTTTGGCCTCCAGGATACCACCTTCTCTTGACTCACCTCCTGTCTGTCTCCATTGCTCCTTCTTGGTCTCTTGGTCCATTTTTTCTTCCAGCCTCTAGATTTAGGAGTCCCTCAGGGCTCAGCCCCTTGGTTCCTGTCACCGTCTTCCTCCCTAATTAGTTTCATTTAGAAAAATCTGCTCTGAACCTGCCTCAGAGGAAGCGGGATCCACTGGCCAAGAGGTTCCACTATTAGAAACAGGTCCTTCGTCTACCCTTTGCTACTTGCATAAGTTGATTCTCATCTTCCAGCGTGTTCATACTGCCTGGCTTTGCCCGTTTGTAAGTAACTGTACAGACTTCTTCCCAGGCCCCTTCAGAACACCCCCACTGTGGGTTGATTTCAGAATTCAGTACTCACAGGGCAGTATTATTTACAAAGTGTGAAGAATGATGTCTTGCTCCAGCTCCTAGGTCATGCCCACAGAACTGAAATGTGGGTGGTATTATTCTCTGAGCTCATCTTAAAATATTGTAAGTTTAAAGTATGGGGCCTTGATGGCTTTATTTCATGACTCCTGAGCCTCTGTGGTGGTAAAAATGTTCTCCTTCTCAACATTCAATCATAGTGTTTCAGCCTCATAATTTGATTTTTAAAAGGTAATTTGTCGTAAGCACAACATTTTCTCGCCTGTCAAGTAGCTCCATGCCCAGTCAGCAATAACTCTGCTAAATGGAGTAGGGAAGGCTGGCATGAAAATCTAATAAACCGATACATTTGATTTGACTATTACTTGTAAAATTAAGTTTTAAAAAACAGTAGATGAAAATTTAGCTACAAAGCACTTACGTCATGAAACTTCCTCTCTGTGGCGGCCACTGAAACTGTTTTCCTCATGTAACATTAGAAAAAACAACATTTTTATAGGTTTATTTTTGATTTGCGCAGCATTATTTGTCCTCTTCAGTATTCCAGCAGTTTAAGATAAAAGGTCGAGGATATGAGATGTAAAATAGTTGCATATTATCTGGGTGGCTTTTGCATCTTGCATAAGCGTTTCTTTAAACATCTAAAACTTACATTTTTATTGGAGTTCCTGGAAGTCTGAACTGAATGTTGGTTACTTCCGGTCCTTCGTGTTTCCTAAGCTTTTCACATACTTAGAATCATAAGATATTTCAATAAGAATTTCAAGGTGTTTTTATCTACCTTGTCACATACAGTTTCTGTTTTTGTCTTTTTTTAATGGGAAACAAATTCAGGAGGTTATTTCCTAACGTAGGGGTTCTCTCTAAGTCATCTCCGTTCTGACAGCTCTAGTTTCCATTATGTATTTTCTGGCAGTAACTGAAAGAGTTTCTCTAACCTGTCTACTGCCCTCTGAGCTTTAAAAGCTTGCAAAACATATTCCAGTGTTACAGGTTTTTCTTCATCTAGGACTTATAAAGACACCCATTCTCCAGCCCTGACTCCTTATTCTCTTGGCTACTGGATCCTTCTAACCAGTGTAGATACAAATTTGTTTCTTCGATTGGGTTCTTAAGGCAAGGGAGTTCCCCTAACAGAATCAGTTTGCTTCACCAACAAGAAAAGATTTGTTATAAACACCATACCAATATCATTTGCAGCAGGAATTTTGATTAGCAAGTTAATACCCCTAGTGTTGACTCTCTTCTCACAACTTACAAAAATCCAAAGGTGCTTTCAATGTATATCCTTCTGGTAAATTAGAATAATTGGACATAGGGAAAAACAACTGCAGTGAGTAGCTACAGTGATAACAGAGTGCAGCTAACTGCATCTCTTTGGAATAATTTTGAAAGAGACAGCAGGAAAAGTCTGAGCAACCTCACTTTTTCCTAGTTTTGCTTTGATAATTAGTAGTTAATTTCATATCCAACAAGTAGGGATAAAATCAGCAGCCTCTTTTTCTGTCCCAGGACTACAACATGGATTAGATTTTAAATAAGAAATCTATAATTCCATTGAGCTCCCAAGGGATTTGTTACACATAAAAGGTTTTCCTTATTTAATTCCTCCTTTTCCTTACTGAATGCAGACTGTGAAGCTCCAACATTATTGGTCTTTTCTGGGTTTGATATTAGTTGTTCTTTCTGCTGCTCATTCTTTTGTGTGTGTGTGTCTGGTCATCAAAAGGAAATCTCAACCTTCCTTTAATCCTATGCCTCTCAGACTGACATTTACATTAAAGCTTTGGCCTTTGCCAAAATTCAAATCCAATTCATCAAACAATCTTTGCACGTATCCTCATCATGAAATACACCAATATATTTTTTCTGATAATGGTGAAATTTTGCATTCATTTTCAGAACCAGTCCTCAGGAATCCATTTATCTTAAAACTCTTCTGTGAACTCTGCCCTTACCTGCCATTTCAAAATATCAAAAGAACGCTGGAGACCCCTGCAGGTCTTCGTCTGTTTGACTATCAGGCCAGAACTGTAATTAAGCATTTCTGCCATTATCTGCCTCCATCCCCCTAGGTTATGTGTCACATTCTCAGTCCTACAGCAGCTTCTAATTCCTAATTAGCTGGCCCACTTTACTCCTAGGTGGAGAATCTACACAACCCGCTCATCTCACAGTTCCTCCTAGTGAAAATAAGCCACTTTAAATCTGTACCCTAAGTGGTTTTGATTTGCAAGGGGATATTTTCCCTTCGAATTTAATATGAAGCGTAAGGGTGGATCCCATGTTAATGCTAAAGTGGGCAAAACTTGCCCAATGACCTGCTGACCTATTGTGCTTTACCCTGTGCAGGACCTTGCCTTCTTAAGAATATATAAGTATCTCAGGGCACCTGGGTGGCTCAGTTGGTTAAGTGACTGCCTTTGGCTCAGGTCATGATCCCAGGGTCCTGGGATGGAGTCCCCCATCTGGCTCTCTGCTAAGCGGGGAGCCTGCTTCTCCCTCTCCCTCTGCCATTCCCCCCTGCTTGTGCTCTGTCTCTCTCTGTGTCAAATAAATAAATAAAATCTTTAAAAAAAAAAAAAGAATATATCTCAAGTAAATACAGTTAAAAATTCACTGTAAAAGCTACAATCTTAGACTTGCCCTTTGGCTTTATCCGTCCATCAATGAGTGAAGGCAGTTCTATCCAGAAATGTTTTTCCTTCCTATTTTTTTCCATCACAGGCCTTTTTTCCTTTTTCTTTTCTGCATTATCAGATTTTTCCAACCACTGATGACTAACATAACTCAAAAACAACTTAGTGCCTATTGAAAATCCTCTAAATGAATTTCACAACCAGAAACTAGGTTCTATTTTGGTTATTGGTTCCAACATCAGCCAAGATTGCCTAACCCTCAGCTTTGAGGAGGACCCACAAATACTAAATGTGGTAGGAGCTCTGCTGAGCAGTTTGATTTTCTACATCTAGGAACAAAAGCAGTGCTAGGAAGTTACAGACTCATTATTTTAAGTAGAAAGTTCTCTTTAGGAGGCACAGAACCTTTTCTGTCGTTGAGTTCAAATTACCCCATCTTCTACTAAGATCTCAATGAGTTAGTTCTTAAGGGCTTTGTGGGGGCGCCTGCGTGGTTCAAGTGGTTAAGCGTCTGCCTTTGACTCCATTGGGTCATGATCTCCAGGTCCTGGGATTGAGCCCAGTAGTGGGCTCCCCACTCAGAGGGGAGTCTCCCTCTCCCTCTGCCCCTCCCACTGCTTGTGCTCTCTCTCTCTCTCACTCACTCTTTCAAGTGAATAAATAAAACATTAAAAAATAATAACAAAAAATTTTTTTGAAAAGTACGCCTTGGTGGCTCAGTCGGTTAAGCGCCTGCCTTTGGCTCAGGTCATGATCCTTAGGGTCTTGGGACCAATTCCCACATCCAGCTCGCTGCTCAGCGGGGAGTCTGCTTCTCCCTCTCCCTCTGCTCCTCCCCCTGCTCCTGCTCTCTTGCTCACTCACTCTCTCAAATAAATAAATAAAATCTTTTTTTAAAAAGCCTTTCTGAAACAGATAATGGTATTACAAAATAATCTGGCAGACTAATTAGTAAGAGTTTTGAGCAGAGTTTTGTCGGATGGGTATTAAGACTACTAAGAAAAATAGATCTCAAAGTTGTCTATAAATTTAATGCAAAACCCATCAAAATACCACTTGATTTTTAAAAATTTGACAATGTGATTCAAAAGTTCATTTGGAAACCTGAACATTTACAAGAATAGCCAAGAAACTTTGATAAAGAAGCATAATGGGAGGGAGGAGAAAGTCTTGCCTGGTCAGATGTTAAAATTATATCACTACAGGGGACGCCTGGGTGGCTCAGTTGGTTGGGCAGCTGCCTTTGGCTCAGGTCATGATCCCAGCGTCTTGGGATCGAGTCCTGCATCGGGCTCCTTGCTCCGCGGGGAGCCTGCTCCTCTCTCTGCCTCTGCCTGCCTCTCTGCCTGCTTGTATTCTCTCTCTGTTAAATAAATAAATAAAATCTTTAAAAAAATAAATAAATAAAATAAAATAAAATTATATCACTACAATAATTTTTAAAGTATATTTTTAGCTTAGGAATAAATAAGTTGATAAATTTAACAGAGCAGAAGGTCTAAAAACAGATCACAGTATATATAACAATTCAGTTTATGACATATTAAATTGACAAGAGAAAGATGGATTATCCAATTTGGACAGTGGGCTCATTTGCAAAATAAAAAGGCAGATCCCTACCTCATACTTTACACCAAAACTAAAATTCCTGCATTGTTAAAAATTTAAACATAAAAACAAATAGATACATTAGAAGAAAATATAAGTGAATATCTTTATATCTTATAATGAGGTGAGATCTTTCTTTTTTCCTAGACTTTAAAAAATTTTATTATTTTTTTCAAGTAATCTCTACACCCAATGTGGGGCTTGAAATCATAACCCCAAGATTAAGAGTCACACGCCCTACCAACTGTGCCAGCCAGGCGCCCATAAAGGTGAGAATTTTCTAAGTATGAAACTAAAGGGAGAAAATACAAAAGGAGAAACTTCTCTGAATGAAAAATTGTCACATACTAAATTACAAGGGGAACAACTGTGAAAACATTTGCAATATATGTGGAAAAAAGTTTAGTTGCTGTGTGTAAAATTCTTTTAAGGCAGCGAAAAATGTACATCCCCACAGAAAAACATGTATAAGATATGAACAACAGTATGCCACAAAAGAAATAATGACGGGCCACCTGGCTGACTCCATTGGAAAAGCATGCAACTCTTGATCTCGGGGTCGAGAGTTCAAGCTCCACGTTGGGTGGAGAGATTACTTAAAGAGATATTTTTAAAAAGAAGAAATAATGACTTAGACATTAAAATGTCCACTCCCACTCTCAATTTGAGATAAAAACACTATTATTTTTTTTTCAAGGAAATTAGTATAATGTGTAGCTTTTGAAATAATAATACACATGAAATAGTACTTTTCTGGAGGGCAGTCAGCAACTTGTATCCACAGCCTTTAATATGTGCCCATCCTTTGGTCAACAAGTCCACTCTTAGGGATTTATGCCAAGAAAATACTTAGTTTGTGTGATGTATGTGTGTAATGAAAAAAAAAATGGGAGCTAGTTCGAAGTCAATAATAAAAGATGGTATACGTGGATTCTGGTGTCTAAATACTGTTCCCAACTAAAATGAACCTGGCTTTTTAGATAAATGTCAAATTCCAGGGCTGGAACAGGGGACGTACAGGCTGCCTGGAACATTTTGTGACAGAAAGCAAAAAAGTGCTCAAAAAATTATGGACGCATTTCAGAAGGACAAAGGACCCAATTTAAAGGGGCTCCCCCAGGCCAAATCTGAGACAGTGTAAGGATCAGAATAAATAATGACAGTCATAGAATATTTTAAAACAAAGCATCTGAGTCCATACTGATCTGAAAAAAATAAATGAATAGGTCAATAAAGAGAGGAGAAGGGAAAGCTCTTCCTTATAGTAGAATAATAAACAACGAACATCAAAGGAATATGGGGCTTGGAAAGTCACCGTTTTATAACTATTGTAATAATAGTTTTTAAATTGTTTTGAAATTTTGAATGAAAAAATTCAATCAAGAGCCATCAATGAGTGGATGAAAGTTTGAGGAGGAACAGCATATTTTCAGTCTCAAAGTACCTCTCTACAAATTACTTAGTAATTAATAGGGAAAAATAGTAACTTTACAATGCATTAATCCAGCAAATACAACCTTAACCAATGAATCAAAGTTCATATCACCCCTACCTAACGGGACAAACCAGTATTATGTGATTCCTGATGGGATGCCCTGAGACTATGACTTCTGTGGTATTCTTGTTGAAATGTATTATCTCTCTCCAATCATGAGAAAATGTCAGACAAATTGAAAGACACTTTACAGGATAACTGGCTTCTGGTTTTCAAAAATGTCAAGATCATGAAAGACAAAGAAAGACTGAGGATTAAAGGAGGCTAAAGGAATATGACAACAAATTACAAGACTAGATCCTAGATGAGAAAAACATTACTATTAAGGATACTGGTAAATTTTTAATATGAATTGCAGATCAGATAATATTACTGTTTCATGTGTAAGTCTGATGATTCACAGACATGTACCCTGGGGCAAATAATCCATTATATGTTAATAAAAATATATTTAAAAAATTACTGTTTCAGTGTTACACGTCCTGACTTTGTTAAACATACTGTAACTATGGGGAAAAAAAGCTAAGGGAAAAAATCCTGTTCTTAGGAAACACTTACTGAAATATTTATGGTTAAAAGGCATCATATCTGCAAATTATTTTCAAATGATTTAGAACATATACCTTGAGAGAAAGTCAATGGTAAAGAAGATGAGGCAAAATATTAACAATGAAGTAAATCTGAGGAGCGATATACAACCTTCTTGTATATACACTATTCTTGCAATTTTTCTGGAAACATGAAATTATATTGAAATAAAAGAATAAAAAATCACAGCACTCCTTCAGGATATTAAAGTGGAACTGTTCTTTGGCAAAGGCATTTGTTTACTGGCAAATAAAGATGCTGATATTGTTCAGTGACAGAAAATAGCGTAAGACTCCCCACCCTTTGTTATCCTCCTATATATAGAGCCGCATACCAAAAATCCATGAAAGAATTCAATGTGGTGTTAATAACCCTCATCTCTGTTTGGTGGAACCATGGAATACACTGTTTGTTTGTTTCTATTTTCTAATTTTCCATCAATAAAAGTGAATTGAAAGGTTTCTCTTTCCAGCTAACTCTTCTAAGAAGAAAAAATACAGCAGACCATCCTGAGCCAGTCCGAGTCATGTTTTGCTCATGGGCAGAAGAAACAATTGTGTGATCTTCAGATGTGCTTTCTCAGTCTTCCATGTGTAATTTATGGCTTTCTCCCAGACAGCTGCGCCTTACTGAGGATTTGCTTACCCGTTTTCCTTTGTATCGCCTGCCTTTACCAAAGAGCCCACCAGATACAGGGGCTTGGAGTTGTCTGTTATGTCTAAACAACTGTATTATTTTATTTGTGCCAACCAGCTCTACTAATGTCTGCCCTTTTAATTTCCATCCAGAACACTGCTTCCAGCAGCTCCTCTCCTCAGGCCTCTGCCCCCCTCTGCGCCCCCAGGGTGTCAGTGGGTACTCAAAACCACAGGGTGGACGGGCTTGATTTTCCCGGAGCACCAATTTTCTTCAGATACGAGAAGGAGAAGATGTTATTATTAGAGCCAAACAAGCCATTACATTCAGCCGAATTGAGAAAATGACGTAAATTTTAAAAATAAGGTGGGAAAAAAATAAAAATAAATTAGGAACTTGAAATAACTTAACGCTCAGGGGCCTCAGGCAAGCCTTTCCAGTCTAGCCCCTGGAATTCTGGAGGTACAAGTTCCTTTCTCTTCCACCTTTTAGGATTTTCCTGCGGAAAAGCTTGAGAAGCAAGGAACTAGGCCATTCACCCCTCAAACTGCTTCTCTGTTAGCCACTCATTCTTTCACATCTTATGAAATGAGTCCTCCCCCTCAAGAGTGTCTATTCGAGAAGAGGCCCTGCACACAGCCATCTTCTCGGAACCATACAACTGACAAGCAAGGGGATTCTTTTAAACACCGGCATTGGAAACATGCATAACTCAAAACACAAAAAAAGGGAAGAAAATAACAATGGGACACAATTTAAAGGCAATCAATTTCTCAGCAACAGTTCCTGTGCACAAAGTGAGCCCTGGAGGTAGCCCGGTGAGACTCTACAGTCCCTCCCAGCGGCCTGTTGTTTTTAGGACCAATTCAAAACCCATAAAGGCTTCAATTGTATACCTTAAAAAGAAGGGGCGCCTGGGTGGCTCAGTGGGTTAAGCATCTGCCTTTGGCTCAGGTCATGATCTCAGGCTCCTGGGATGGAGCCCTGCCTTGTACTCCGTGCCCAATGGGGAGTCTGCTTGTCCCTCAGGCCTCTCCCTCTACTCTTTCCCTTGGTCATGCTCTCACTCTCTCTCTCTCAAACAAATAAATAAATGTTTTTTTTAAGATAATAAAGTACACAAAGGAAAAACCTTGGCAAAACCACCTAAAATTAGACTGTTTTAGACTTAGACAGTTGTCATTTATAGAAACAGAAAAGGTTAGTGCCCTAGGTCAGTTTTAGAGTGTGCTGCACAGAAACCTTTTTCCCTTCAGGGCATCTGAATTGCCTGTAATGAAAACAGTCTCAATTATAAAAAATTAATGTAAAATAATGAGAGGTCGGCTCTTAAGAACGGAAGATGAAACCAGGTTTCTCTGATGTTATGTTTACCTACATGGTTCTTCTGCAGACATTTTATTATCCATGACCTCGAAGGCATCCCTTAAGTGGAAGAAAGACTTCGTGCTTTCAACAGCTAGAGCACTGGACCCGGTTCGCAGGTGGGAGAATCACTAGAGCCAAGTGCGCACATCTCGCTGCAGCACCACAGCGTTTTCATTTTAAAGGGTCACTTTCAAATAGAAACCGTCTTCTCTTCCTATTTCAGTGACATTTCGATTACCTATTTTGTTTCGGGCTCTCCACCACGTCTGATTTGGTTAAAATCAACCCAAAGGACCAGAATCGCCTCACTGGAAAGCCACAGGAAGGCAGTGATCGTTTAAAATCCTGCCTTGTCAATAGCAAGCACTCAGGAAAGGTGTCTTGGGTTTTGCTGGCCTGATAAGCACAGTGTTTTGGAGAGGAGACATTTCCGTGCAAGGAAGCAGCTTCTTCTAATGACCTTAGAAGTGCCTAATGGATCTCCTTAGCTAAGCAGCAGTAAGACTACAAGACTTGAATCAACAAGCCAACTAATTCCGTTGCTAGGTTCTCAGAGCCAACATGAAATAACATTTTGGGGCAGTCCCTGAGAGCAACCAGGAAAAACAACCAACTTCTATTTAGCACAATGCATGGCACAGAGGAGACATTCAATGACTGATGCCTCTAGAGGCGACAGGAAAGATGCTCTTGTGATCAGGTACTGGAAAGATGTAGTACTACTCATTCAGTATATTCAGCAAACATTGTTATGTGTTCTAGGCCACAGGGATACAGTAGTGAGGAAACAAGTGAAAATTATTACTTTCCTGGAACTTACTCTCCACTCCAGTTGGAGTGGAGAAAAATTACACAATAGTTAACTAAAATATATAGTATATTAGTGCCAAATGCTTAGGAGAAGAATAAAACAGGAAGGGGGTGTGAAATGGTGGAGGGGAGTTAAAAAGCCAGATATGGTGACCCAGGACGGAATCCCTAGGAGGGTGACTTTTAGTAAAGATGTAAAGGAAGTGAAAAAAGTCCCACAGGTATCTGAGGGAAAAGCCTTCTGGGG
>CM052809.1:42413839-42441544 GCA_028533885.1 Nasua narica | reverse complement strand
TTTGTTCACAAAGTCTTAAAAATAACGGTAGTAATAGATGCCGTTGTAATAAACCCATTAACATCTTAGAGTGTAAAGAAGAAAATAATAATAGCCCTAAGGTGGGAGAGGAGGTGACTGTGACATTCATAGAATGGTAATATAGATAAAATGGTGTTCCTTCCTCTTTTTTTCCCCCCTGCATCTTTCCTTTTGGCCCGAGGGTGGATTGGATGTTGTGATTCTGAATTCTACCTTGTTGGGTGCTGGGTATTTCTGTATTCCCAGAAGTATTCTTGAGCCTCGTTCTGGAATGTGGTTAAGTCACTTGGACACAATTGGAGTCTTTCGAGTTTGCTTTTAACCTTTGTTGGCAAAACTAGAATGGGCTTGAGGACTAAACTTTATCCATCACTGAGGTGACACTCTTCTGACTCCTCTACCTGACACCTGTGGATTCCGAGACTTAACCATTCTGACTGGTGGAAACCAACTATTCCAGGCCTCCTGACAGCTCACAGGAGGGTTCCCTCTGCTCCTTTTAGATAGCTCTTTTCCTGGCTTCCGGTACTTTCTTGACCGGTATGTGCCGATCAGTGCTCAGCTGAAGACTCAAGGAGATCCTCCAGGGATCCAGTTGTCTCTCTCCCTTTTCTCTCTCCAGCTTTCTACTCCCTGGTATCCTGCTCTGCTCCCTCTAGCCACTATGGCTTCTTGCCTTCCCAACTCGGTCTTCTTACCGGAGGGAAACCACTGGGCTCTCACTGGGTCCTCTCCTGGTGCTGCCGCCTTCTGGAAACTCTCCAGGCAGCAAGCCAGGGCAATCATAAGCCCTCCTGTGTGTCCCCCTCTTGGGGATCATTGTCCTGTGCTCCCTGATACCATGTTCAAAACCTATCATTTCTTCTGTTTTCTGTTTTTAGTTTTTTTCAGGTAGGAGGGTTAATCTCATCTCAAGCCATTTTAGCTGAAATTGGCCAAGTGATTGGACCTGATCCAAACTAGGCCAGTTGGGTTCTCTGTCCTGGGATTAGGATTCTGCCCTGGGGACATGAATTCATAGGGAGCTAGTATACAGGAAAGACAGAGCAAAGCAGGGAGGAGCAACAAAGAAGGATGGAGGGAGTGCCAATGGTTTTGCAATTCTGAACAAGTCCTTTCCTGAGACCCGTTGTATTCCCAGCACTCTGATTTTTGGGACATCCCTGACTCCTTAGAGTAAAATCCCTTTTCTGGCTGAAGTGCATTCAACTTGGATTCTACCAGTTGCACCCAAAGGGTTCTAACTCCTATAGCATGGCTCCTGCGGAGGTGACAGAAAAGGCACTTGAAAGACAGAAACCTGGGCTCTTTGACCAATAAAGCTTGTTCTCTCGCAAAGTGGTGATGCTGGTGGGGGACGCTTTAGGCAGCACAAGTGGACTTTGCTTCTTGTTGTGTAAGAGGAAAAGAAATTTGGGGATGAAAAGAATGACAGTTCTTCTGGACAGTGATATCGATTGTCTCGGTGAAACATACCGAAGTCTCTCTGGAGCCTGAGACAGCAGGGTGGGACGTGAGTGGTGGGGAGAATGATGGATACTGAGAGCAAACACTAGGACCACATGCTCAGGGGACAGGCAGAGTGAGGACTGGCACCTCACTGTGGGCCAGGGGGCGGTTAGAAGCCTGAGTTTTCTTGTGGAACCAACCTGCCACAGGTTGGAAACCTGTGATTTCCTCCAACAATGCACGCCCCATGTTGGAGAAACAGGAGCAGGGAAATGAGCTGTAGGACTTGCCAGGATGATTCTCTGGGGCTGTGCTCTGCCCCTGTCCCCATTGCCTCTGCAGTCACCACAGTGCCTTGGCACTTCCCCAGCCCTAGATACATGCCATACACACATGAAAAGACACACACAGAGAAAGGTATTCCCACAGCTGCTAACCTCCACCATCCTTGGAGTACCTTGAAGCCTCACAGGTTCAAGTAAACAAAAGAGCCTTTTAACACATGGGGCTTAAGGGCAGTGTCAAGACGGAGCCTTTCAACAACACCAGTAGAGAAGGTGCCTGCCGTGCGGTCCCATATGACCCAGTTCCCAGGCAGGAGGGGTTCTGGCAGCCAGTGGGAGTGGGGCTGGCCCAACACCAGGAGATTGCCATAAATTACACCTTTTATTTTCATGGCTCTCACTGATTCTCATCAAAGGTGGTAACCCCCTCTTTGGGAATATTTAGGGAGTATTTTGGAAATAAGGGGACAGTTCTGGCTGTCATGATGACCGAATGCCCTCCTGGCAACGAGGGACGAAGGCCAGAGATGCTAGACGTCCCGACATCCTGCAACGCCTGCAGGAAAACGAGGAACTGTCTGTGGTTTTCAGCTGTTCCCTAGGACATTCACACAGATGTAAACTGTATTTATCTAGAACCTGTTCCCGGGCTAGGAACAAACATACAGCGTATTTGTTGAATTTTCCAGGAACGTAACTACTATGTAATTTGAGGGAAGATTGTTGGTTTGTGTGGAACTTTACCAAACGTGTCACACTCCTGGAGGAAATCTGCTCACAATGGCAGTGTTGCCTGTGATGTCGCGTGTGAGTTGGCACCAGGTCACGCCACCTGCGCCAGCCCGCGCTGGGGCTCGGCAGTGCCTCAGAGCTGTTGCGCGCATGCTGTTGGCATCAGTGCTATGTCTCTGGGTATCGTTGTGCTTGAGGATGTCCATGTGGAAATAGATACTCCATTATAGATCCCATTCCGTTCACTGCTTGATATCACGAGGCAGGCATCGCATAGATCGTATTAGTCCGCCAGAGCCACCGACTGGGCAGCTTTAACCATAGAGCGTTATTTCCTCACGGCCAGATGTCCTGATCAAGGTGTTGGCAGGGTGGTTTATTCCCAGGGCTGTGAGGGAAGGATCTGTCCCAGGCCTCAGTCCTTGGCTTGTCGCCGGCCATCTTCTCCCTGGGTCTTCACATTGTCTTCTCTCTGTGTCTGTGTCCAAATTTCCTCTTAACTTAATTTTTAACTTAATTACCTCCTTAAAGACCTTACGTGCAAACAGCGTCGCGTTCTGAGGTACTGGGAGTTAGGACTTGGTCATACGAGTTGGGGGGATACCAAGATTCATCCCATACAATTGGGTATGTAGATCAATCGTGCTATATATACACTTCATTTCAAAATAGCAAAGGGAGAATTACGGAGACACTTCTTAAAATACGGGGGACACTGAGTGTGAGAACGACTGAGTCATCGAGAATGGCTGGTAAGGTGTCTCAGTAGGACAACGGCCTATGGTAGGTCTCGGAGGTGAGCGTTGCTCCTTACCTCTGATCTCCAGCCCAACATGATTCACCAGAACAGGATGATGCAGCAAATGGAGAAAGAGGTTGAGAACAGCAGCTCTCCGGCTATTGGGTAAAAGCAAAACAAGGCTTCAAATGAAGCTGCCTTGGCTGTAGAAAGAAATGAAGAGGCCAAATGAGTGCTTTGCTCAAAAGCCTTCAATAGATCCTTATTTCCAAACCGGCTGTAAACCAGGGCCACCCCCTGCCCCCCACTTCACTGCTCTCCAGACCATCTCGAACGTGCTCTCCTGCTCTGGCAAATCAGGCTCCGTCCTGCCTCAGAAGCATCTTCATGTATTTTTCCATCCTAGAGACACCTTGACTTTGTTCTTTGTCTTGCGCCCTTCGTCCAAAGTCCACCTCCAGGAGTCGCTCACCACCCCATTCCCTGAAACTGCTAGGATCGGGCAATTCCTAGATAGAACGGCATTTGGGAAGACACATGTGACGAGGCCACGAGGAAGCAGGGGTCCTGACAAAGCTGGATTTAGGGCTTACGAGCTCCCAGGCAGCAGAACACATGCATACGCATATGGAGAGCCAAAAGGAGTAAAATTACTCGTTGGCGGTAAGAGGTTAGAAGTGGAAGGGGAGCTCCTGAGTGACGGTGGTGCCCATGATGGGGTGGTGGCGATGGCTCTTGCTGCCATAGGGGTCATAGCGAGTCCTGTCCCTGGAGCGCTGGTGTCCCTCAGTCCCTCCATGGGAGCTGGGGATGCCTGGATTCCTGCGAGTGCTCCCTGGTTGGGATGGAAATCCCCTTTATCAGATGTAACATTACAGCTGTTATTGACTTTGGGGGAACACATAGCAAAGGTTAGAGAACCTTAAGATGTACATCTCTCTACAGCTTTCAGATCATGTCTTGACTATAATGGGTATTTGTTCCTCCCACCTCCCTAAGGTTGTCTTTGCATTAGTGTCTAGGCACAGCCCCGACTTGGGCAGTGGCTGGCACTCCCCCGGCCCCAGGGCTAGCCCCTCGAACGGCACCGGGCTAGCCCCTCGGATCGTCTAGCTGTAATTGCTAGTTCAAGGGGTAAGCATCTGACCTCGGCAATCAGAATGTGTTTCAAGCTCTTGCTTGCCACGCTGGGACAGAAGCTGTCCGTCCCCTCCGGATGTGGAGGGAAGCCCAGGCCCGGAGGTCGCTGGCCGTCAGCTGTCCTACAACAACGGTGGGGGTCTGCCCTGGGGGGGAGGAGGACACTGCAGGTAGCCAGGCTGAAGGGCAGAAGGAAAGCGTGTCCTTTTTCCACATGGAGTCACTGGCCTGACATTTCCTTTAGGAGCCAATCAATTGCTTTGTTGTCTAAACCTCTCTGAGCTGGGTTCTCTGATACTTAGAACCGGAAGTATCCCAACAAATACTGTGTTTCGGGAAGATGAGGCACATTCTACCCTTTGGGGCAATTGGCGCAAGCCCTGCCCTCTGGCCGGAGGGTGGTTTGGAGGATTGGAGAAGTGCTGCGTCGCGGCTGCCGCGCCGCGGGCTGTGAGGCCTGGTTTGGGAGCTTTCCTGGGAGTCCCACAACGTGAGCGTCCAGTGCAGAGATCAGCAGCTAACAGCAGTGTCTTCAATAAACCACGCAGTAGATGGAAAGCTCGGTGCTCAGCGGCTATGGGAATGCCTGTGAACCCCAGATGTGCTGGGGGAGACGAGGAGGTCAGACCTAACACCTCCTGGCCTTACTCCCGTGTGTGACCTCACAGTAGCCCCCTCACCACGCCCCATGGGAGGACCCCAACCACAGACAGACACAAGAATGCTAACCGTTACCACTTGGTGGCCGCTCTGCTCATGCAGGGACCGTCATGAACCCTTCATGTGTACGGTGTCCCTGGAGCTTCCTGGTTTGCTCCTCTTCAGAGATGTGGACGCTGAGCCACAGAGAAGTTAAGGTCCAGGGGCCAGCAAGAGTCAGAGTAGGAAATTTAACCCCTGCTGTGTGGCTCCGGTTCCTTTACCTTTATACTTTGAGAGCCTTAACTTCGGAGCCGTACCTCCTTTTCTGCTCCTGGATGCCTCCAGTTATTTGTGAAAGGACATTCCTCTTTATACTTTGAAGAATGTTTTTTATATGTGTGCATATACTGCCCTCGTGTATTGTATATGCATAAAATTACATGTTATTTACTTTCTATATGTGTATTATTGTTCATAAAGTTAAAAAAAAAAATGTCTCCAGAGTACGCCCTCGCCTAAGAGAACCCTCTTGCTGGGATCCACGCTGGGCCTCTCAATGTCAGCTACTGCTGAAGGAAGGGCACCTGGCCCAAGAGTCAGCCCGCCTCCTGGAGGAGCTATAGGGGTAGAAGCAGGAGCCAAATTTAGAATCGCAATCTGATGTAGAAAGAACTGTCAGATTTCATCGAAGACCTGGACTTGCCGGGAGAACATTTTGGCTCATCAATAAGTTAAACAAGCTAATGGCTTATGGACCAGTGGATGTGGCTGATTTATATTCTTCTCCTTTGGGATGAGCATCACCATGCAAAGATATTCGAGGATTTTGTGCCCCCAGGTGAAGAACACGACTGAACCAGTGCAGAGTTAGGGAACCCAGCCCGGAGCTCTGACACTTGGCCAGGAAGCAGTGACTGTCACCAACAGATGACACAAATCCTCCACCGAAAGCACGTCACCCCATGTAACACTCATGGCTTGAGCTGAGACAAGTCCCCTTGCCAGCTTCAGAGGGGCCTGGGTCTTACGTTGGTCCCCGGGCTGGGGTAGAAATGAGGCAAGGTTACTGTGTCAGAAGAGCTCAGTGACTCATTTCTGAGCTTCTCCTGTCCCTAAAACTCTCCAGATGTCAAGCAAGGAAAAAGAGGCTCTTTCTCGTGGGAGGAGGCAGTTCACTTAGAGTTTCATTATGGTATGGTATTTTGTAATTTTAATGGGTTTTCTCTTGCAGTACCCCTACATTTAACAATCATTAACCTACTTTTAATAGTCACTTTTAAGCTGCCCTCCCTCTACCAAGAAAAAGGAAAAGAGTCTCTCTCATTTTGCATTTACTTTGCTTGTAGAGATCCAGATATATATTCTTACAACTCGGACTGATTTCGTGGGTGTTCGAAATGGTTTGGTAGATATCCAGCTCAATTTGGGGGACCAGTTGAAACGGGTCCGCTATTTGTCCGCCATCTTGCTTCCTCCTCCCATTTTGCATTGACTATGAGTCAGGCCTTGTCCTAAAGAGGAACTCATCCTTCCCCCTTCTCCCAGATGAAAGTGGAGTTGGCTCTTTTTGCTCTTGGCATCCGGCAGCAGAGGCACTATTCAGATAGAGGCTGTTAAATGTGAGTGAATGAGTGGTCCAGGGCAGGTGGGTCCTAGCAAGTGGCAGAAGTGAGGTAGCCTCATCCATCAAAATCTTCAGATTTAGTGCATGGATGGTTCCCAAAGACAAAATCGGTGGCCAATCTACTGAGGCTCTGTGTGATAGGTGTGGTTGGAGAAACTAGTCTAAATCAGTGTCTACTCCAAGACTCCGCCCCTTTGTCTGCTGGATTTTGCAGGTCCGTGAGTCAAGGAATAGGGGTGGGCTCTGCTGGCGGAAAGTTCCGGAGCCTCAGGGAGGGATGCTTCTACCAGGAGAAATAACTGTATTTTCTCTACAGTGGACCCCGGGACTGCCTCTTGGCCTTGTCCAATTCTCCGTGCTTCCTAGGGAACCTTCTTGTTCTCCTCCTGGAATAAAGTGTCCATGTTCTTAACTTTTGGTTGTAATTTCAAGTATTGCTATCAATATTCAAACATCTGTGGGTGTCTCCTAGGCCCCAGGACTGTGGCCACAGCTGTGACAGCGGCAGCTCTGTGGATGTGACGTGGGGGAGCAGTGGAAGCAGAGGCCTACTGTGGCAGTGCAGGTGGCCTTAAGTATGGCCTCCAGGCTTTGGGGAGCAGGAGAGATCTTTGAATTGACAAAGGCTAAGAGGGCTTATTTGTTTGCAGAAATTAGCTGTCCTTCTGAATTCACCCACAGATAAATGCAGGTAACTGGGGAGATGGGAAATGACTGTAAGTGCTGAAATAGTGAGTGGAGTTGAAGCAAAGAAATGCTTTTAATTACTGTTTATGCAGCATCATGTAACGGTGCAACCTGGGCAAACACAGGCTGAGTAATTTTCAAGCCTGAAACACTTTCGGTGGCTGCCAAGTTGGCGAGAGAACAAGAGAACCTTTTTTTTTTTTTTTTTTTTAACTATACCTATATAAGGCTTTCTGGTAGGAGAATTATCTAGAAAAAAATTGTTACTAAGTTCTAGGATAGATTTATTTTATAAATTTTTGAAAATTTGACCACCTCCTCCCATATTTTACTGGAAGAAAAAATAGAAATGCTTGGATTTTTTTATTTAGAAAAAACAAAGGTTTAACCATGTACTATATCACTTATGTTGGTTATATTGTAGCAATAGTTTTTTATGATATGATATGATGATAACTGATACAAATTTACTTTACAACACTCAGGTGAAAAATCATTTCTTGAAACCGAATGAAATCTGATGCAAACACCAGGCTAAGTGGTGTGAAACTTAATCTCAGTTATATCTGGGGAGGCCTTTTCCTCTTCCCCTGTATTGCAAATGTCCTGGCGACAAGAGGTGATTGATTGCAGTTTGTGAGTACGAGTGGGCTGACGGGAACAGTCTGCCCCAGCGGCCAGCAATCAGGGGTGCTTTTTCTGTAGGTAATTAAGAATAATAATAATGCTGATTAAAAAGTTGCTCTGCTTTTTTTATCACCACGCACTGGCAATTTTAACCAGTCAGTGATAGAACTCCTTCACAAAACAAATCTCTGTGAGTATAAAGTCTGAACAATCGCTTTCAATACTGTTGAGTGGGGCACCTGGGCGGCTCAGTTGGTTAACCATCTGCCTTCAGCTCAGGTCATGATCTCATAGTCCCCAGATCAAACCCAGCGTAGTTGTCGTCATTGTCGTTGGCTGCTCCCTGCTCAGCGGGGAGTCTGCTTCTCCCTCTCCTTCTGCCCCCTCTCTCCCACTCATGCATTCATTCCCTCTCTCTCTCTCTCTGATGAATAAAATCTTTTAAAAAACATTAAGGGGCCCCTGGGTGGCGCAGTTGGTTGAGCGACTGCCTTCGGCTCGGGTCATGATCCCGGAGTCCGGGGATCGAGTCCCACATCGGGCTCCCAGCTCCATGGGGAGTCCGCTTCTCACTCTGACCTTCTCCCTTCTCATGCTCTCTCTCACTCTCTCTCTATCCTAATAAATAAATAAATAAATAAATAAATAAATCTTTAAAAAACATTAAAAAAAACAGAAAACATTTAAATAAATACTGTTGAGTATTTATTAATTGGCACTTTTTATTACTTTTAATAAATCTTTCATTCTACATGGACTTGAGTTAGAAGAACCTTCAGGTGTTGGGTCCATCCCTGCTCCCCATCCCCACGCCTGCCGTGGGACATCAGTCATACACAATTGTTTAGCTCTGTGTTGCTAAAGATTCGGAATCATTTGAGTGAATCCCCGTGAGGCTACACATTCCTGTGCCTAAACCGTAGCGTCAACTCAGAAGAAGCAAAGACAACACACTGATTAGACAATTGAAGAAACAGAGCTTCAGCCACTCTGGTTCTCCCATTCCATTTAACAACTTGAAATTTTTATTTGTGTTTACAATTTAAAACAGGGAATAAGAGTGCAAGCTGCATAATACTTCCCTTCGGTTAGAGCCTCTTTATCTACAGAATTTGCATAATAACTTTTAAATTGAAATTTTGTATTTTAAATTAACGGTTTGTTTTGAAGCTAAGGAATGAATCATCAGGAAAATAGTTATTATGTGATTAATTCTTGAAACAATTTGGCTTATGGAGGTAAGGAGGTCAGGAAAAAAAAAAAAAAAAAGATGAGCTCCTGGCGTCCAGTGTGTTGGCTTTGGCCCTTCTCTGTGTTCGTTCCATTAGAGATGACACTGTTCTTGGCTCTAGGGTCTGTTTGAAGGTGACAGGTCTGCCTGACACGGTCCCCGGGACTGTTTCTGTGACTCCCGGGCATGCGTGTTCTCCCCTGCTGTACAATAGCCCCTTCCCTTTCTGGAGGGATGGTGGGGATCGTGGGTAACTGCCATCAGTTCCTTATTCCGTGCTGGGTCAGCCTGCTGCCCTTCCTCAGCCCTCGGTACCACACCCTCCCTGGACAAGTTTTGGGTGTGTGTCATTAGAGGGTGACGGGTCAGAGATGGAACAGGGAATTTGGAGTAGTACATCTCACTGTTTTGTCTTGAGAGTGTGGAAACATGAAACACAGTTAATTCTTCTGTTCGTTTATCTTGCCACATTAGTCAAGAGTACCATGGAATCATATTTAAGCAGGGATTCTTATGAGTGCTATCAATTTAGAGAAGTAAAAACGATTGCATTTATGGTACTCAACTCACATAAGCTTAGAAATATAATATTCCACTTGAGTCACTGAGTATGTTAATTACAATTCAGCTTCATTTTTGTGGGATACGGCAGTGTTCATTGCTGATTATGTTATTGTTTTGTGGGCTTGTCAGGATAAAGTGTTATTTTCTATTATGTGGGTGATGGTGTTTCTTTCAAGGTGACAGAAAGATCACAGTTTTGTAAAACAATATTCATCAATTAAGCCATGAAGTACCCAATTGTGCATACTCTTATGCAAGATGCTTAACCCACTCTACACATTGTCGGTGATTCGGCCTTAGGGTGCTCTCTCCTCAACACGGCCTGTTTTCCTTTAGAATGTCATGGCTATTCCAGCCAGGTGGGTAATTTTTCTTCTGTGCATAGAGAAAGCGAGTTACTAATCCTAAGAAGTTACCCATGGAGATTCTCTTATGTTTGCTGCACTCGACAAGAAAAGAAAAACTCCCTTTAATGGTAGGACTGGGAGCCCTGCGTGGATACCTCAAACAGCCAACATATGGCCTTGGTCTTGACTCCAGGTTGTGCCTAATTAGTCATCACAAGCGAACGATCCCTATTGATGACACCACCCATTCCTGAAATGTAGTCCAGTTTTCTCTGCAGCCTCTCTGTAATCTGTTTAGTACTTACAAAGCTCTCGTGAAGCATTGGTTTCCTTCCTCTGCCTTTCCTTATCCCTCTTGCTGAATGAATGAATGAATGAATGAACAAAGGAATTATTTCTTTTCTGTTGCAATCTGTTTTCTCTGTTCCATGGCCACATGGCAGAAGAGACAATACATAGGCCCCGAATTTTTATATGTCATATCCTTGTGTACTGAGAGTACCTCAGTGCTGCCCATCTTAACCTCAAATTCCTGGAAAGGTGAAAAGTCTTTCAGTTATCTGATCTGTTTGGTTCAGGGAGAGTCACTGAATTACCCTGGTCACTCCAGGCTAAAACGACATGACTTCAGGTACTAGTGGGGCACAGGGAACAGTTTCTGTAAAGCAGATTCTGGGCAGAAAGTCCTATAGGTTTTTACCATTCCTTAAATCTCTCTTCTCCCTAATCTTGGTCCTGTTCCAAGTTTGTCCTGTCCCAGATTTGTGACAGCAAGTCCCCGTTTGATCACCCTGGATCATGTTAGTTTGCTGTCTCTCTACCAATGGTGTTGATTGCTCAGGCATGAGGGTTCTCAACAGAGAAGGTCTTCTCTACCTCCCCTTCTCTGCCGGATCGGATCCCCACAGCTCAGCTTCTATAGCAGTAGCTGAGTTCAGTTTGCTTTTCACCTTTCCATTCCTACTCCAGGTGTAGTTAACGCTTTGTACTCCTGCAATGCCTTTGTGACTCCACCTGCCCTTGTGAGAAATGAGCAAGGTTCCCTATCCAACTGCGGGGGCTCACAGGCTCGATTCTGGAACTGCTAGTTAGAGCTCGAATTCGGTTTCTTCACAGAAACAGTTTTCGCCGGAGTTGAAATAACGCTCGAGTATGGTACCTCTGGTGCATTTTTTATCAAATAGCTCTTTGCAGGCTAACACGAGGGCCCAACTACAATTTTTAGCACTGACTCTGAAGTGCTTGTTCCTGTGCACTCAGTTATTGTCTTAGGATAGACTCTTCTAGGGGAACAAAACCCATTTGTAAATTTAGAAACCCTCTGGTACTTCGTACAGAGCCTGGATCATGTGTCTAGCCAGTGCCCAAAGCACCCGTGTGGTCCTGAACCCATGTTCAGAACAAAGGTTCAAAATAAGAGCATCAAAACAAGGCAAAAATAGATAGTAACATCGTACCTTGGGATTTACCAAAGAGGCATGGACATGGGAACTTGGGGTGTGTGGGGGGAAAGGATTGCATCTGAGAGGAGGAATGAGGGCCGGGGCCTAGTATTAGACCTTCGAGTCAGGCAGGGCAGAAACTGGGGCAGGGTGGAGGGAAGCCAGGAAGGACCCGAGAAATTCTCACCATCAGTCACAGGCCCGGGAGAATGTCGGGAGCCCCCAACAGGAGGGGGACTCAGTGGCGGCACAGCAGGTGGGCAGGCGATATGTCTGGAAGGTACTCTTGTCCTTATTAAGGTTATCTGTCATAGAGTGGGGTGAAGACTGGGGACTCTACGCAAGATCTTGAGAATGATAGAGGATCTTCAACCGGGAACATGAGAAGCCTGGTTCTCAGAAACAAAATGTGTCGGAGGGGAAATGAGAACCTACTGGAGGGAAGAGATGCTTACTGAGGACAAGGGCTCCATTATCAGAATGAGGCATCGGGGAAGGGAATGGCAACGTGCTGCGAATTCGGGCCCCTGAGAGGAGTCCAGACACCAGCGCTGAATCGCCACATTCTGGGCCCACCCCACACCTGCACCTTAAAGTGCTGTCCTGAGGACAAGCAACGATTGGCAGTCTCCCTAGGTACACAGCCAAGACCCAAGCAGTAGGCATCCTGCTTGCCTCCCGTTGCCTAGCAACAGCCTCCTCCTTGATTACCAGAGTTTGTCACAGTTCTTCTGTAGCTATCTGCTCTCAAACTGGGTATGTGAGGCCTACAAGGAAAAAGGCGAAGTCCTGGTTGTTCAATGACCTACAAGCTCACTTGCCAGTCTGAGCCAGTGCCTTGTCAACAACAAGGTCAGGATATGGGCAGAAGCAAGCCTGATTTCATGCCGACCCCAAATATGAAGCAGGAGAGAGAGGGGCAAGGGAAGAAGGAAATTCTAATGATTCTGTAGATCACAGAATTATGAGAAATGAAGAGAGGGATAGAGAGAGAAAAACAAAAAGAAAATGTCAGCTGGAGATATCTTAAATGTAAGAAGATATGTTTCCAATGTATATTAATATAACATTTCTCCATCAGTCATTCTCTTTCTAGTATGGAAATTATTTAATTCTGTTAAATGCAAAAGAAAAACATGTAGCTTGCCACTCAGAAAGCCTAAAACATCCCAGATTAAATGATCATAGATATTTCTCAAGAATTACTGTAATGAAATACTCACACTTAAAGTTGTTGGGAAATCATTTTCTCGGCAAGGTGGAACAAAGACCAAGACATCAATCAGATGACATAAGGCCACAGACGGTTTTGGAAAGCCAAGGGCAGAGATCCGAAGGTTCCCTTCCCTTCAGAAGGATGACCGGAGGGCAGACATCCTATCTGCAGTGATCAAGTTCGGATCTGGACGTGCAGCACTTAGGAGGAGAACAGTGAATTCAGAGTCCACGTGTCTGTCTGTCCGCTGAAGCCCTTAGACGGTGTATGCATCAGCCGTAGCCTGTTGGAAAATATGTCTGTGCATTTTTCTTTTAAATCAGGAATGACAAATCTTCATATATTGTTAGGTATCGCTGACACTCCCACCCAACTCAACATTCTCAACCAAGTGAAAAAGCAGATATAGTCCTTTTGGTCCTTGTGAGTTTTTAAAAAATCATTTCTGGGGCACCTAGGTGACTCACTTGGTTAAGCCTCTACCTTCGGCTCAGGTTATGATCCCAGGGTCCTGGGATGGAGCTTCTTCCTCGCCTTCTGCGCCTCCCCCTCCCCCTCCCCCTCACGCATGTGTCTGTGCTCTCCCTCCCTCCCTCCCTCTCTCTCTCTCAGATAAATAAACAAAATCTTTTAAAAAAATTTAAAATCATTTTTGGTTGAACAGAGAAATTTTTACCGCTTCACTTGTCAGTTATTTATTCAATGAGATATACCTAAAAAGAAAAATCTTTCATGTTATGGTCAATGCTGGTAAAAGTTGCAGCAGGGGAGAAGGGGACAGGAGAGGAGAAAGGGAGGAGAGGGAAGAAAGGCAAAAAAGTGGGAGGGCATGAGGGACTAGGGGGGATAGGGTCGGATCTCACATCCTGTAGGCAGTCAAGGCCGTAGACATATATCGGAGAAAATTAAACATTATTACCACCTCTTGAAATTTTTATTTCTTCTTTGCAGGGGAAATGATTGCCTGCTTTCTTTTTTAAACTTTAAGGTTTATTTTCTCAAGAAACTACTAAAAATTTTCCCCCTGAGGAGTCATGTAAGGACGTATACCCAGTTGACTTAAAAATATTGGAAGGCTTGGTCTGTTTACACAGAAGGCAGAGTACAAAATTCCCTGCTTCTCTCCCTTTACAAACTCTAATTCAGAACACAAACCAAGAATTGCCCATGAAGTTATTATATTTGGATTTATCCTTTTAATTAATTTGTATTCTTTATTAAAGTAATACAGTTAAGGTAAAGATAAACATTTAAGTAGTTCTCCAAAAGTCTTATAATGAATGCAGTAGACTGGGACGCCTGGTTGGCTCCGTTGGTTAAGCATCTGCCTTTGGCTCAGGTCATGATCCCAGGGTCCTGGGATTGAGTCCTGAATCAGGCTCCTTGCTCCACTAGGAGCCTGCTTCTCCCTCTGCCTCTTTGTGCTCTCCCTCTCTCTCTCTCTGTCAAATAAATAAATAAAATCTTAAAAAAAAAAAAAAAAAAAGCACTAGGTTTTTAACTGATTCCTTCCCATTTGCCCAGGGGCCAGTGCTAATCCGATCCACTTCCCTGAGGCAGTCCCTTACAATGGGCCACGGTGTCAAGTTTGATACTTTTGTATCCTTTCTCCATATTTTAAAATAATTCATTTGCGACTTACTGAATTACTCATTTTAGACATCATCTATGATTTACTTCACAGCATAGATGATTTAGCATTTTATTTTACATTATTTTTTTTTTACTTTTTTAAAAAAGATTTTATATATTTATTTGAGAGAGAGAGCACGAGAGGGGGGAGGGTCAGAGGGAGAAGCAGGGTCCCCACCGAGCGGGGAGCCCATCTCAGGGCTCAATCCCAGGACCCTGGGATGACAACCCAGACCCAAGCCACAGACAAACGCTTAACCCACTGTGCCATTCGGGTGCCCCTGATGTAGCTTTAAAAAATATATTCTTCAGGGGCGCCTGGGTGGCTCAGTTGGTTGGGCAATTGCCTTTGGCTCAGGTCATGATCCCGGAGATCGGGGATCGAGTCCCATATCGGGCTCCCAGCTCCATGGGGAGTCTGCTTCTCCCTCTGACCTTCTTCTTCCCTCTCATGCTCTCTCTCTCTCTCTCTCTCCCTCCCTCTCTCAAATAAATAAATAAAATCTTTAAAAAAAAATATTCTTCCATTCCCCCTGCCCCTCCCAATATAGTTAAATCACCTTTATTTAGTCTGTCTTTACATTGTTATGATAATATTATATATAATTATATTACATTTAAAAATAATCGTTGTAATTACTCACTACCGAGGCGAATCATCTGGTATGATTGTGCTCTTGGTTTCTTGTACATGTTTTGTTCTTCTTTATATTTGTTCGTCCCTCCATGTCGGTGTGTCTCCATTTCCTCGAAGTGCATGGAGTGTGTGCGCGCGCGCGCGTGCGCACGCACGGACTTGCACATGTGTGTGATGGACTCTCTCTTTCATAGAGAACATTCCTTAAATGTCTGGTGATCTTTGACTCTGTTCATATTGAAATGTTAAGTACTGAAAATCCGAGTCAAAGTGTGGGCTTGACACATTTGTGTCTGGAAACCACTAAATGTCATTTGTGAAAGTCTTTTTTTTTTTCTTTTCTGAGATATTCATTTTTTTCCTGAAAAAAATCTGCTAATTTCCTCCATGTGCATGTGTGCGTGCGTGCGTGCATGCATGTGTATGTGTGTGTGTGTGTGTGTGTGTGTGTTAATGTTATCCTGGCTGTTAGCATTAGGCGAGTGGACTGGATGAGGGAAGCTACATATCCCACCATTCATCCCACAGATTGTTGCTTAGTGACGCTGTTTTAGACTCTACGTCTCTTCCAGACCCCGATGGGGCGGGGTCCTGGGTCAGCCTGGGCCATTGTCCCAGGTCACTGTGCTGCAGTGAGTATTGTGTGACCTGAAGGAGAGTTTTCCCCTCTCTTCTAGCTGATTGCCCCCGTGCAGACCCTAGGTTGTAACTTCTGCAGCTTCTTCTCCATCACTCCATGCTCTTTTCATGGAAATTACTGTGTGTCATGGGGAGTCCTATATGAGGAGTTGATGATGAATAAAAAACACCCTCAAAAGCCATTGACATATACACTTTTAAGTGGATGAATTGTATGGTAAATGGAGTATATCTCAATAAAGCTGCAAAAAAAAAAAAAATGATCCTTACATCAAAAAAAGAAACTGTGGAAGAAAAGCAGATACTGCTTTTCTTATGAAATAAATTGGGAAGGTCTATATATGTGTCTAAAATAATTTTAGAATCCTTTTTATATTGGAGATGAAAAGTAAAACAGTAAAGAGGCTACATAGAGTAGTCAACTTGGTAGCAATAAATAATATAAATAATACAAACTATCTAATTTGAACTTCATAATTAATATGCAAAAATATAAAAATCTGAGAAATAAGATGAACATGCACAGCAGTGAAAATCACTCTCTGTAAATGCTCCATTTTTTTATAGAAGTTACTCTCATAGGAAAGTTAATTTCTCCAAAGAGATTAAGGATCCAAGCAAACCAAGACCCGACAAACAGAAAAACATGAAAAGTAACTTCTATAATGAATGCTATTGGTTGCACACATACACTGCCAATAAAAGGGTCAGCCACTTTTAAATTCTTGATTTAATAAACTGTGGCTTTAAATAACTACAGAAAATGCATTGTAAGAAAGAAGCCATGCATATAAAAATGTAATAAGAAATGAAATCTTGAAAGCAAGCTGCAAAACACGGTTTGAAAAAAACCTACCTCTTATAAATAAATGATTAAATAAAGTTTAGAAAAGCCTTCTATCTCATCCTACAAATAAAACAAGAAATTCAACAACAAGGACTTTTTTTTTTTAATCCATGGAAACATTAATTAGGAGAGCAGAAGGATCGCAATAGATAAATGACAAAAGGATACTAAAAGAAGAAGAACTCATACATTTTTAAAGGACAAAACCGAAGGATTTCATGTGAAATGATAACCTCGGTGAATATATTCTACATAAAGGACTTGCTTACTATTAAAGACTAATTATAGGTATTGAAGATAGAAATGATTACTATTACACTTTTAAGAATAGGCCAATGGAAACCTCTCATTTTCTTTGCTCTTTAAGAGGTAATGGCTCTTTCTCCTTCTACAATGCCTTAAGCATATCATCTCGATGTAAGGCAGATCAGGGTCCCCAACCAAAGTACTCACTGCTCTCTTAGTTTGGGGGAAATAATGGAGAGCTGTATCAGTTTCTTGTAGCTGCTGTAACAAATTACCATGAAGTGGGCATCTTAACACACAGAAATGTATTCTCTTTAGAGTAGACTAGAAGTCCAAGTTCAAGGTGCCTGCAGACCAAATATTAGAACAAAAGATGCACCGAGTGTTCTTATCACTTAGGAAATTACGAGCATTTGAGGAGCTCCGTGCCGGGATTTGCAGTCAGAAACCGAAATATATATATTTTCTATTATTTCCTGTATGAATACCAAAATAAATTTCAAGTCTAAGGATATCTTGTTGAAGAACACCTTCTTCTTCTGGGAGGATCAGGATTTTTTTTTAATTAAGGCCTTCAACTGATTGGATGAGGCCCACCCACATTGGAGAGAATAATTTGTTTTACTCAGAGTCTGCTGATTTTAATGTTAATCTCAACTAAAAAACAACTTCACAGAATATTTAGAATAATGTTTGGCCAAATATCTGGGTACTGTGCTCTACTGGACTGACACTTAAAATTAACCATTGCACTGACCTTTGCTTCAAAACTCTTGCTAGGTTGTGTGAGACTGTTGGATCTATTCCCCTGAGGTCTGAGAGCATTCCTCACAATCCTGACTCCTTCCCCTTTGCTTTTTACGGGTGGCAGATCAGAACTGTGGTCCAAAACCTTTTCCTGCCCATTCCTGCTTCCTTCTCCTTCATCTCTCCAAGGTGTTGCCGTGTTCCTCCACCACCTCCTTGCCTGCTACACTCCCCGCTCAGTCCCAGTGTGCTTCCCGGGATGGACAACATACCATCAGGGGGGATTTGGGAATAAACACTTGGCAACGCTTTTTTTTTTCTTAATCTCTTTTTTTTTCTTAATCTCTTATTCCTCTTGTTGACTCTTGCCTGTGAGAGAAAGCTTCATAACCTGGCTGTTCAACTTGGGCATTTACTGGGGCCATTTTTTTGTTGGTGGGTAAGGTCACCTTACACCAAAGATTGGTGCATAAGGGTGACACATAACCTTTGTGTTCTGTTTTTGGAGTCCATGGTCCTGGTAGTTAAGTGGGTCAAGGCCGTTGTCCCCCGTGAGAAGTGGGCTGGAGCCTGGCTGTCCTTTCTGTGTTCTCGCCTCCCTCTAGCATCCTCACTCTAGCTGAGGCCCCATTCACCGGTGGCGGGGAGCCGGGGAAGGGGTGCATGTTGGGGAGTGTCTCAAAACGACTTCCCTTCTCACTTTTGTGGTGAAATCCCAACTCTGGCTTTGTGAGGAGAGAGGATAAAACAGCAAGGATGACAGAACTGGGGGGAATAGGCCTCTCTTGGGCCTCCTTTACCAAGCCACATGCTTTGCTTTCACTTCTACCAGAACGTTGTGGTAACTTGAAACTTCCCAGGGTGCCCGGGTGGCTCAGTTGGTTAAGCGACTACCTTTAGCTCAGGTCATGATCCCGGAGTCCCAGGATCGAGTCCCGCATCAGGCTCCCAGCTCCATGGGGAGTCTGTTTCTCCCTCTGACCTTCTCCCCTCTCTTGCTCTCTCTCTCACTCAAATAAATAAATAAATTCTTTTTTAAAAGGGGGGCTTCCTAGCCATCAAACATTAAAAATAATTTTTTTATAATTGAAGTCTAGTTGACATACAATGCTACATTAGTTTCAGGTCCACAACATAGTGATTTAACAATTCCATATCTTACATTGTGCTGGCTACAATAAGTACAGTTACCATCTGTCACCGTACAGCCATTAAATATTTTAAAAATGCTTTGATGATGACCTTTCCCCCCTTATTTGGCTGCTGATATAAGAAGGATCCTCATTCAATGAGGATATTTGGTGGAAGATTTTGAACCAATAACAATATTGAGATTGTTTCTGGATCATTCATTAACATCCTCATGTTCACACCCAACCCAAAATTGAATGAGACAGAGCTTTTATCCTTAATAATTTCCTGATCTTGGGATCAGGGAAAGCCACGCCTACAAACACCTGCAGTTCTCCCCTAGACACGTGTGCACCCTGGGGGGTGGGCATTGAGTTTTCTAGCTCTCCCTGGGGGTGGAAGGTGACCGGAAGAGTCTGAGTCCATAGGTTGGACTCAGAAAAAGGAGCAGGGATTTGCAAGGCGAATGTGGGTGAGAGAAAGGGAACTCTTTCCCTGGCATGGAATCTCACTGACATTGGTAGGTGCAGGAAATGGAAAGTAACTTCGTGAAAGGGAGCAGGTCATCAAGGACCTCACAAATCACCTGACGTGACAGCCCTCTTCCTAATGCCCTTTTTGGCTCTTATAGAAGCTGGTGGGTGATAACAATGCTATATTTGATTTAAGACTCTATTATTGCATATTTAACTTATAAACCGGGTATATGAGTTACATCCTTCATTGCTTTTACTGGTCTTCTGGTCACCAAGGAAATTATTATTATTATTAATTATTTTTAAAGAAAACTGAGCATCGGGGCGCCTGGGTGACTCAGTTGGTTAAGCAACTGCCTTCGGCTCAGGTCATGATCCTGGAGTCCTGGGATTGAGTCCCACATCGGGCTCCCAGCTCCACGGGAGTCTGCTTCTCCCTCTGACCTTCTCCCCTCTCATGCTCTCTCTCACTGTCTCTATCTCAAATAAATAAATAAAATCTTTGAAAAAAAAAAAAAAGAAAAAAGTCTTATATTCCTAGTTCAATTGTTCTAGCCTACGTGATTCAGGGAACCTGAGGACTCTGTTTCTAAAGAGCAAAAATGATACTGTGTAGGATGTCACATCAATTTATGAGGTCAGTGTCTGAATTTCAGCTCCTTCCTTCCTTCCTTCCTTCCTTCCTTCCTTCCTTCCTTCCTTCCTTCCTTCCTTCCTTCCTTCCTTTATTCGTTCATTCAATAAGCATTTGTCAAACATTAACAATGTATCAGCACAGCCTCCAGCCCAAGATAGGAAGGGGGAAAATAAGAGAATAAAAAAGAAGAGTGAAAAAGGATAAGCCTTCTAGTTATGCGTGTGACTGGACTTGAAGTGATATAGAGATCCATAGAAAATCTGGTCTTTGGCCAGATTGGGCTATTCTCTTCTTTACATTGAGCCTTATCTTTTTAATTTTAATTTTTATTTATTTTTAAATATTTGGTTTATTTATTAATTTGAGAGAGAGTGAGAGCGTGAGGGGGTTGGCGAGCAGAGGGAAAGGGACAAGTAGACTCCGTGCTGAGTGCAGAGCCTCATGCCAGGCTCAATCCCAGGACCCTGAGATCATGGGCCAAAATCAAGAATCGTACGCTTATGGGGCACCTGGGTGGCTCAGTCGTTAAGCGTCTGCCTTTGGCTCAGGTCATAATCCCGGGGTCCTGGGATCGAGCCCCTCGTCGGGCTCCTTGCTCCATGGGGAGCCTGCTTCTTCTCTCCCACTCCCCCTGCTTGTGTTCCCCCTCTTGCTGTGTCTCTCTGTCAAATAAATACATAAAACCTTAAAAAAAAAAAAAAAAAGAATCGGATGCTTAACTGAATGAGCCACCCAGATACCCCCTGATATTTTTTATTTTTCCCCCCGATATTTTTTTTAGAGCCAGTGTTTGAATCGTGTGGTTAAAGCTCTACATGTTTCTAGTATGAGATCATCCTGACTAGAGCAACATCCACAGGATCTCTCATGTGACCTTAACCTGTTCCCGTATATTTGGAACTGTTTACCCTTGAAAACACTTTTATCTGAAGCTGTGTATTATCTCCCTCTCTCTCACTTTCTCCTTTTCTCGCTCACACACACACAAAAAATTCTTAAAAAAGTTAATCATCTTTATCTTACCCTGACGAAATGGCTACTGTTACTCATTATATTACAAAACAAAGCTTATTACAGGTCTGTCCAACTGGGCGGTAGAATATTGTCATTCTTTGTAATTTAATTTAGGTGTAATGACTTAGATAATTAGTGTTCTTTTTTTTCTTAGATTCAAGTATCACTTTTTAATAATAGCATTTATCTCAGTAAGGCAAAACATTAGCAGGAAGTCCAGCCAATTTAATTATTCCAATTTTCATATGGTGTATGAGGTATCTGTTACTGCATAACAAATTATCTCAACGCTTGGCACCTCAGGGCAACAAACGTTTATTATCTCCATGTCTGCGGTCAGAATCTGGGTGCGGCTTAACTGGGCGCCTCAGCCTCGGGACTCACGAACCTTTACCCTCAAGGTCTTGGTCAGGGCTACAGTCATCCCAAGGCTCTCCTGGACTTCCAAGCTCACCCATGTGGCTGTTGGCAGGCTTCATTGACTGTTAGATGAACATATTAGTTTTTTTGTCCCATCAGCTTCTCACAACATGGCAACTGGCTTTCCCAGAATGAGAACTCTGAGAGAGACAGACAGAGAGAAAAGTAACAGTCTTTTTATAACCTAATCTCAGAAGTGACAACCCATCACTTTTGCCTTTTTTCATTTATTAGAAAGGAGTCTGTGAAATAAAAGAAACTATGTATATTAGGTGTCTGCCTCCAGTTCCCGGCTCGGAGCTCCTAAAACCCTCGGAATTTCCCAAGTGACAGGAGTATCTTCTGTTCTAAAGAGGTGACCCTTGACAGACTAATGGATAGTCAGGGTGGGGTCTGGTTCCCAGAAAGACCAACCCATGATTAGAAGCTTTGGAACTTTCTACCCCGCCCTCCATCTTCCAGAAGGAGGAGAGAAATTGGCTCTGAGTTAATGATCAGTTATGTCTAGGTGATGAAGCCACCATTAAAATCCCTCAGAGATGGAGTCCAAGAGTTTCCAGGTTGGTGAACCCATGCAGGTGCGGAGGGGCATGTGCTGGGTAGTACGTGGAGGCTCCGAGCTTCTTTCCACGCACCTCACCCTGTGTATCTCTTCATCTGATTCTTTACCCAAGTCTTTCGTTATATCCTTTATAATAAACCAGTATAAGGAATTGTTGCCCTGAGTTCTGTAAGCCATTGTAGTAAATTATCAGACCCAAGGAGGGGTTGTCGGAACCCCACGTTAGAGCTGATTGATCAGAAGTATAGGCGACATCTGGGACTTGGGGTGGCATCTGGTGTGGGGCTAGCTAAGGGATTGAGCTCTAAACTTGTGAAATTTGATGATGCTAACTCCAAGTAGATAGTGTCAGAGTTTATAAAGCTCTAGGACACCCAGCTGGTTTACAGAGAACTGCTTGATTTGTGGAAACTGCACACATTCACAGGGGCTGTCGGAAGTACTGGGCGTGTGCGAGTAAAGGAAAACGCAGGAGTAGTTTTCCTGGGTGCAGCCCTGTGGTCCAGGCCACACTTAAGGAGATGGGATCACACAGGGGAAAATGCCTGGGGTGCAGGGATCACCTGGGGCCATTTTCCAGGCTGCCTACCACACGTGGCAAAGTAGGCTGGCTTTACTGTCTAAGTTTTCAAACGTTGAGTAGGGCATCGCCATTATCATGGTTGTGATAACAGTTTTTTAAATTGGGTTTTATGTTCCGACCACATTGATAAACATTTCTGCCAGAGCCCTAGCCCTGGGGAGATGGGACGTTGACTTGTAGATCAATGGAAGGGTGTTTCACGCCGTTTTCCACAATTTGCCCTCCCTTCCCTGCCTTGTCATGCTTCACCTGGCACCAGCTGGCTTCGGACTCTGACCAATGGGACTTGGGGGGAAGAAACACTGAACCATTCTGAGCAGAAGCTTTCTGCAGCGTGTCTGTTCCCACTTGCCTTCTGTCCTCTTCTCTGGCAGAAGGGAACCCAGAGAATGAGAGACACATCACAGAGACCACAGCCAGAGCCGGGCCTAACGCGCAGAGCCCAGTCGGTTGGAACGAGACCTGAGAGGGAGAAAGCGATGTCTGTGGTTGTACCTGGTGAGTTTTGGGGAGTATTATTGCTACAGCACAAGTTGACTGACGCACATGGGGAGGGGGGGGGTAGAGCGAACATCCCGAAAAGCGTCTGCTTCTGTCAGTATTGTTTCCAAATCCCACTGAGACCCACTGCAGCTCAGTCCCAGGAGGTCTTTGTATTGGAGGATGCTCTCTTTCAAGAGCATTCAGTCCCCAGAGCCTGCTGTCTAACTGTGGGAAAGTTCTCTGGGCCCTCAGTAAAGTTTTGAGCACAAAAGGATCTGTATATATGTTTTTTAAACCAGTGACTTCAAGCCATTGTGTTTCAAACTAGGCAAATGTTCCATTTTCTAAACTTTTGGATATCGTATTTCTCTGTCAAAAACTTCCCAGTTTGGTGTACTTTGTAATTGAGATAGCTGTTATTGAATGCAAATAGTGAACAAGGAAACTTCCAGAATGAAAAATCAAGTGTACTATTATTAACTCAGTAGGATAGTTGGTTAGATAGTTAGGCGATTGTGCTATACCCCTGAATGCAGAGGGGAAAAAACAGGAAAGGGATTTGGTACAGAACACATTGCCTCTAAGGATCTCTGGGAACAGTGATGAAAGTCAAACAATCGTATTCCTTGTCTGAGACAGAAATGTTGAGCTGTGTAGGAGACGCTCATTATACAGGTGTTTTACTTTTTAAAATTTTGTCTCACTTGTTTATTTTTTAACCCCTTGCCTGCATAGTCAAAGAAAAGCCAAGGGTGGCAAAATCATTTAATACTACCAGGATCAGAAATCATTTTGAATACAGCATTTGGGTTATTCAGATATATCATGCGTGTGTGTGTGTGCGCGCGCACACGCGCAAGCACGTTCAGAGCCTGTGGTCTGAACCTACATGTCTGGAGTGATTGCTAGCATTTCCAAAATGCACTTACTGATAGCTCAGCCTTCTGCTTTGTGACCTAACAGTCCAATTGCTATATAATATGTAATTTAGAGACAGAGAAAAAGTAAAATACTCAAAGGTACATTAGAAAAAAATATAAATGGTTACCATGAGGTTAGCTTGTCAATGAATCGATGTAACAGAGAACAATTTCCAGGTAATTTTCTATGTTGTGATGCTTCTATGTTGTGAATCACCCCTCCCCCACTGACTTTAATTTTTCCTCTATAACTGTTAAAAATTTTGGGTGCAAAGAAGATGATTTGAATTAAATATAATGGATTTAATTTCCCATTCCTTTCTTTGCCCGCCACCCCCACCCCTGTCCTTTCCATTCCCTGTCTGTCCCATTGTCAGCATCCTTGTATAACCTAGGGCCCTGACCACTGCTTGGATCCCTAGCCAGGCTTACTATTCCAGGCTGGTTTCCCTTCAGTTCATCTAATGCCCTGGTGACGTATCCCCTCACTCCAAAATGTGAGGATGAGGAAAACTTTGTTCATTAGAAAAAATCATGTGAACAATGCACGAGTAAAAGCAGAGACAGACATGAGTTAAAAGCAGGAAACTTCTCCTCTGGAATGTCTTAGAATGAGTATATGGAGGGGCGCCTGGGTGGCTCGGTTGGTTAAGCATCTGCTGTTGGCTCAGGTCATGATCCCTGGGTCTTGGGACCAAGTCTCGCATTGGGCTCTTTGCTCTGAGGAGTCTGCTTCTCCCTCTACCTCTGCCCCTCCCCCTGCTCATGGTTTCTCTCACTTGCTCTCTCTATCTCTCTCAAATAAATAAAACCTTTAAAAAAAAAAAAAGAGTGAGTTTATGGAACCAGACTGAGTCAAACTGGCTGTGGCTGATTATCTCTGGGAGCATCACAAGGGAGGTTCCCAAGGCCAGAAGGAAGGTGTAATGAAGAAGGCCTTCCAGAGTCTGTGGTTGGACAGATCCAAAATGAGAATTCTGGGGAGCTCTTAGAAGCTCCCTCTGTCATAGCAATGCCTGGCTTCATCCACAGGAATTCCTATTCAGTTCACACAGGAGGGTGCCTGGCCTTGGTGGTTTTTTTAAAAGCTTTAATGAGATATCTTTGACTTATAAAAATTGTATATATTTAAGATCCACAACTTGATGTTTTAAGATATATATATATATATATATAGGAAAGATTACCACAGTCGAGCCAGTTAATAAATCCACCACATCATCATGGTTACCTGTGTGTAGCGGGGGGGTGAGGTGGGTATGGGTGATAGACATGGTAGGAGATTCTTTAGGAGATTCTGATCCAGGATGGAGAACCTCTGGTAAACTCTGAGTTCCAGTTTTGAGACAGGCTCAACAGACTGCTCTAGATTCATGCCCACCATTCACCCCAGGCCAGCTAACAGTTCATCCTGATTCCATGGTGGCCTAGAGTTCGATGATGCAAGGGCTCACCACTCATCAGGCAGACTAGACTTTGAGTCCTTGTGATGTTTTTCTTGCACATTCTAAAAGAACTTCTTGTCACCATTTTCCATTCCATTCATGGAAAGAATACCTCGTTTATTTTTTTTTCAAAGATTTTATTTATTTATTTCAGAGAGAGAGAGAGTGAGAGAGAGCACGTTAGAGAGAACATGAGACAGGGGAGGGGCAGAGGGAGAAGCAGACTCCCTGCTGAGCAGGGAGCCCTATGTGGGACTTGATCCTAGGACTCCAGGACCATGACCTGAGCCAAAAGCAGTTGCCCAACCAACTGAGCCACCCAGGCGCCCATGCCTCAAGTTTATTAACGTAAGAATTTCCAGTCATTGTAACAATCAGATTTCTCACAGCAAATAGAGATCCCCATTTTTATCCTAGTTCCCTGTGAGTTTTCATTATCCTAATTTTGTCTTTCATTCCTTAGTGCAAACGAGGTTCTTTAAGTAGAGATAAGGTTCTGCAGACCCTTCAGACCCTGCTACTTTCACTCTCTCCTAGTGTCTCCATCCTGCAGCTAAAGTCAATCTCTCTAAAGTGCAGTTTTGGTCATGTTATAATTCTGCTATAAAATCTTCCAAGACCTCTCCACTGCCTTCTGGCCCCACTCTATCTTCTCTCAGTACTTGCCTTAACAACCCAACCCTAGGGTGTCTGGATGGCTCAGTTGGTTAAATGTCTGCCTTCAGTTCAGGTCGTGATCTCAGGGTCCTGGGCTTGAGTCCTGCATCGGGGCATGGAGGGCTCTCTGCTCAGTGGGGAGCCTACTTCTCCCTCTCCCTTTGCCCCTCCCTCCTGCTCATGCCCTCTTTCTCTCAAGGTAATAAGTAAAATCTTAAAAAAAACAAACAAACAAAAAACCAACGCTCTGCTCCAGGCAAACTGAGGCATACAAATGCTCCATTTTCCTGCCTCTTCATTTTAAGCTTCAACCGGCCCCTCCATCTGGTACACGCTTACTTCTGTTCTCTTATCAATCCTTACCATCTTGCCTCGTTAGTTCCATTTACTTTTAAATAGAATCTCCATCCTGCCGCCTTCCCCCATCACCCCAGGCACAAGCGAACTGTTCCTTCTGGACATGCCCTTATCAATACCATCACAACCTCTTCTCTCAGTCTAGAATTTGCTCCTCAGCCTTCCGACTAGCTAACTAGTTCTCACTCATATTTTATTCAGGTTTGAACTTGGGTCTTTTCCTTAGGGAGGCTTTTTCTGCTTCCTAAGCCTTGGTGAGATTTCCAATATGTGTTCCCATAATATTCCCTGTTTCTCTGTCGCATCAATCATCATGTTGCAATTACTTGCTCAGAGGCTATGATCTCTGCTGCTCTGTGAGTTCCACAAACACCAGGACAAATCTACCTTATTCATGCTGAGTATCCAGCCTCTAGCACAGTGCGTGGCACGTAGTCGATGGTATATATTTGCCAAATGGATGTTGAATGAATTCATTTTCAATTCAACAAATCTTATTAGCACATGCAAGATGCTAGATGATGTTTGAGGTGATTGAGGTATATCAGTGACTAAAGAAGATCCCTTCTCTCGTGAGCTTGGATTCCAGCAGGGAGAGAGTGACAATAAACATAATGAATATGTTAATTCTATAGTATGTTAGAAAGTATTAAGTGCTATGGGAAAATTAAAATTAAAAAATTATGTAATAATGTAAAAGTATGAAAAAATGGGAGTGCACAATTTGTGGTATTAAATCAGGTGGTCAGGGTAGGTCCCATTGTGATGGTGGCATGAAGCATTAGTCATACAGACTAATGGAATGTTCCAGGCCTGTGTAAAGGCCCTGAGAATTCCTGGTGTGTTGGGGAAAGAGCAGGAGGCAGTGTGTCTAGACCAGAGTGAGCAAGGACTGGTAAAGGAGCTAACAAACATCAATGAGGGCCCTTTTGGCCATCTGTAAGGAGGCTAGCTTTCATGCCAGTGTGAAAAGGAAAGTCATGGGTTTTGAACATGATCTGTCATAAGAATTTTTTTTAATTTATAGCCGACAGGATTTCGGATAGGACATAACAAGGGGAGCCATAGATGACTCCCAAGGTTTTAGCTTGAACAAATGGGAGGTTAGAGTTGCCATTACCTGAGAAGAGGAAAGTTGTGGGTTTAGTAGGCTTTGGGGGTCATGGGGAGATCAAGAGTTCGGGTTTGGACAAGTTGAATATAAGGTGCTTATTAGACATCCAAGTGGGAGTGCCAACGACCCATTTGGTATATGAATCTCACGTTTAGAAAAGGGGTCCAGGTTGGAGAGCTGTACTTAGGAGTTGGAAACAAGAAAGCTGTATGCAACTTCTCCAAAGAAGACATACAAATGGCTAACAGACACATGAAAAAATGTTCATCATCTTTAGCCATCAGAGAGATTCAAATCAAAACCACACTGAGATACCACCTTACGCCAGTTAGAATGGCCAAAATCAACAAGACAGTAAACAACAAATGCTGGAGAGGATGTGGAGAAAGGGGAACCCTCCTCCACTGTTGGTG
>CM052809.1:42394525-42413339 GCA_028533885.1 Nasua narica | reverse complement strand
AAAAAAAAAAAAGAAAGCTGTATGCAGAATCAGAAGCCCAAATGAGATCCTTGAGCGGGTGAGTGTAGACGGTGAGGAGAGGATTGACAGCCAAATCTAGGGATTCCAACATAAAGAAATCTAAGGGAAGAAGATGAACCAACAAAGGATATCAACAGAGACCAGAGAAAGGGTATTGTCCTGGGGGCCAGGGAATGACAATATTTCAGGGAGAATGATGAATTATCACAAATGCTGCTGCTAAGTCCAATAGAGCGGAGAACTGGCTATTAGATTTGGCATTTGGCCACTGGTGACCTTTATGAAAGTAGTTTTGCAGGCGTGGTGAGAGCCCTTTTAGAGTAGATTTAAGAGAAATTGGGAGCAGAGGAATTCAAGAATAAATGAAACCATGACCTTTATCTCCATCTACCTTCTGTTGTCACCATTAGATCTGACAGTTGTCTCTTCTAGATTATAAACTGAAAGACAGGAAGAAGCTGGGTCTTTGACACTGACATAGCTGTGTGGAACCTGGCAGAATGCCCGCATACAGCAGGCACTCAATAAATGTTGGTTGACTGCCTGATTGGTTGATTGAACATTAATAGTGCAATTAAGTTTGTCCTTATCCTTTTGGGCTTCTCCTGTTTCCTTTTTAATTCTTCCTTCCCTCCCCACAACACCTAGCCAGATGCCCAGTGTTCTGCTCCCTGCTGGTCCCTGATCTTCCCAACCTCCCTTTACCCCTCATCTGCTTAACAGTTTGCCCACAGGGAATCTATTTCCTCAGGGTGGCCTGGGGGTAGGAACAGGGCAGTTAATCTAATAAGAGAACTCCAATTTGAGAACCTAGCCCCCTAATAATATGGGGGCACCTAATGGGTAAAGCCCATCCAAGAGAAGTATTCTAATACTGAGTAATAAAGGCCAGTAGGAACCAGACTTCATGATATGATAGAAAGAACTTGAAATAGGAAAGTGTGGGATTTTTTCATTTAATCTGAATTATACACATCTAAGAGGAATATTAATCAGCTGTTTCTAATAGAATAAGAAAACAGGCCAAAACAAAGCACCGCAGAGCTGTTCTTAATTACTTTCTCATGGGATTAGCTTTTAAAGTCTCATAATAGTATTACATTTTTTCCAATGAGGCATGGCCCTATCTGTCTAATGACTTAACGTACTTCCTTCAAATTAGTCTCTGTAAATGGTTGATTTTAGGCTGCCATAGTCTTTAGTTAATTTTAGAGTATAGAATTTGAATTGCTGGATTTCCTTAATTCATTTATTTAAGGGATACTTATATATGTTAGACACCGTGGCATTAACAACAACAACAACAAAAACCAATAGTAATAAAAACTCCGTGTAAAGCAAGCCAGATAATATCACTTTAAGGGGGGGGTCGCCTGGGTGGCTCAGTGGGTTGAGCCTCTGCCTTCTGCTCAGGTCATGATCTCAGGGTCCTGGGATTGAGCCCCGGATCGCATCGCATCGGGCTCTCTACTCAGCAGGGAGCCTGCTTCCCCCTCTCTCTCTGCCTGCCTCTCTGCCTACTTGTGATCTCTCTCTCTCTGTCTGTCAAATAAATAAATAAAATCTTTAAATTAAAAAACATAAAAAAATTTATCACTTCAAGGATTAGCCGCCGCTGTCGCCATTATGGTGGATAGGTTAAAAATAACTAAAAATAAATTAAAAAAAAATAAGTTTTCTTTTTCTATTGTTCCTTTTCTAACCTCTCCTTTGTAATTATGAAACCCCATTCAAACATTCATACCTTATATTTTGAATAACTGAATCCTCAAACAGATAGGAGTTACATGCCGTTGCAAATGAAAACATTAAGGCACAAAGAAGGAAACTGACTTATTTCAAGTAATTTGACGATCATTGTGCTCGAGCTGCACAATTATCCAGGCATGAATTCTGCAAGCAGCTTGATAAACACCTTCCACCAGGTTGAAGGTAAGAACTGTGTAAATTCAATAAAGCAAATTATTTGCTGAGGGAGAAAGCACGCAGGAAAGTGCTGAAAACATTTCTGTCACGCATTTCTTATTTTTCCGGATGATTAGTAAAAAGTGACCAAGGGACTTTTCCTTGGTTTCCTTCAAAGACTGACCGGAAACCACAGGTCAGCTTGGCGGGGTGACTGACAGGCCTCGGTAAGGTGCAAGGAATGTACGTATTACACATTCATTAATATTGGAACCAAAGGTAAACAGAAAAAAAAAAAAGACGGGAATCTTAGAGGTACTGAGTTTATTCAGGAAATAAAAGGATATCAGCTTAGCAAAGTGTCGTGATGGTTCAGTTTTTCCCCTGAAACTCTGTGCAGTTTGAGCTTTGTGTTTGTGCTCGGCGGGCAATTTTGCCCAAGATAAAGGGTTAAAGTCAGCCAGCTCTTTCCATTTCCTTTTGCAGCCCTTCCCCCAACAATCAAACTATCAGAACAGCAAAATAAAACCAAAACAGTGTCTCAATAAGAACATTTTATGAGTTTCCTCTCTGTCATTATTCTCTTTTGGCTGAGCAATCTTTATCTGACAACAGAGCATTTATCTTCTTTGCAATGCCTGGATTCATGGTCTTATGCCATCTACTGTAGTAATAATTTCGCTGGATAGAAGGAAGAAGAGAGTACATTTAGAAAGTCAATTTGTAATTTTTGCATTCTAAACTATTTTTCCTCATCCCCCAAATCCATTTCAGTTGGGTTAAAGGATTGACTGATAGAATACTAAAGCTTAGAAATCAAAACAAAATATAATTTAACAGCTATGAAGATTGTGAAGACTTCTACTTATAATTATAGGCTTGGAAACAATAGATAAAATAATAAAGGAAAGTATTGACAGATTCGAGTGCATACAAATAATAACTTTGGACACAGAAAACCAAAAATGTTGTATTCTTTATTTTATGGACAGCTCTTAGAGAACGCCACTTCTGTGGTATTAGCAGATCTGTTATCACCCTTATATGCTGTAAAGTCTTTTCATAATATACTTTTTTTTAAATTTTATTTATTTATTTGACAGACAGGAGAGAGATCACAAGTAGGCAGAAGGGAGGCAGAGAGAGAGGGGGAAGCAGGCTCCCCGCTGAGCAGAGAGCCCGATGTGGGGCTCAATCCCAGGATGCTGAGATCATGACCTGAGCTGAAGGCAGAGGCTTTAACCCACTGAGCCACCCAGGCACCCCATCATAATATACTTTTAAAAACTCTGACTGTCAAAATAAATCAGTAAATAAAATAAATCATAAATCAAAATAGATCATAGGAAACTAAATAAGATAAAACCACTAAGCTTTAAAAAGGTACAATAGCAAAAGCCATAAATAGTCAAATTCTCATAAGAAGAAATCTAAGGACTCAAGAAACCTCTTGGAAATATTTTCAGCTTTATTCGTGAACAAAGAAATGCATATCAACCAGCGATATGTACTTTTTTCTATTGAATTAGAAAAGTATATAATGATTAAACACTTTGCTGGTGAGGATGGGCACTGTGGTACATCCTAGTGGCTGTACAAACTGCTTCAGAATTTTCCGACCCTATATTGGGTCCAAAATGCTGAATCCACTCTAGATCAAGGGCAGTAAAATATCTTCTGCCAAGATGGTGGACTAGCATCTGTTGCAGGCTGCTACCCTCAAAAGCAATTCTGCAGTAACCGTAGAAGAGGAAGGCATGGATTCCTGGATTCCAGGAACAGCACCTCCCACAAAGACAGTGAAAGATCTCTGGGAAGACTACAGCCTGTTCTAAAAGAGTAGGAGGAGTCGGGTGGCTCAGTCTGGCACTAAAGGCTGCTGGGCGTGAGGATGGGAGGACGTGTTTGAATAAAGCTTCTAAGTTCTACTCTTTCTTCTCTTTTGGGTTACCTTAGAACGATCAGCTCTGACACTGGTGTGCTAGGAACGAAATCAGGGCAATGTTTTAAGTCCTGGTGTGGTATGGTGTTTAGGAAAGCAGGGCAGTGTCTATCTTTAGGCATGGATCTTCCAAACCCTTAGGGCTATGACTTCAACCTAGCCTGTTCCCAAGTTTCATGGCAAAGGCTTGGTGTTGGGTCATCAGTGGTTCTGTTGTGCCTGCGATTCTCCATCCTTGACTCATCTTTTCTTCCCTTCCCTCAATATACCTGGACTGACACAGACAAGGACTATTCTTTGGGTTTTCACTGGCACACATTATTAGAGACATTAGTGGACACCCCAGGAAAACAAGAGCTCAGAAGCCAAAATAACTAGTGGACGAAAAATTCAACTTTCTAAAAGAATGATTCTCTGCCTGCCTCTTTACCTAATTGTGATCTCTCTCTCTCTGTCAAGGAAATAAATAAAATCTTTAATAAATAAAAAGACAGGGCGCCTGGGTGGCTCAGTTGGTTAAGCAACTGCCTTCGGCTCAGGTCATGATCCCGGAGTCCCGGGATCGAGTCCCATATCGGACTCCCGGCTCTGCGGGAAGTCTGCTTCTCCCTCTGACCTTCTCCCCTCTCATTCTCAGTCTCTCGCTCTCTAATAAATAAATAAAAAATCTTTAAAAAAAGACAATATTTACCATCTGAGTTAGAAATATTGTTAGAAAATAGAAACCCTGAGAACGAAAAATAAGTGTCGGATAGATGCAGAGATACATAGCTAAGGAATGAGATAGTGACGTGGAGAACCAGAACTCTCCCAGACAGCAACAAAAATGATAAAGAAATAAATGGGAAAAGGAAACACTAAGAAATTTAGAAGGGCAGGGCCAGTAATCAGGACATGGGAGACTGCAAAGGAAAGAAAAAAAAAGCAAAGAGGGGGAAACATTTAAAGAAATAATTTGTGATAAATTTCCAAAAATTTTTTAAAAATGATAAAATGTTTCAGATGAAAAAAGAGAACTAAGGAAATATCTAGACATGATAAGGAGATTTAAAGACTATGAAAGACAAAAAGAGGGCACCTGGGTGGCTCAGTTGGTTAAGCAACTGCCTTTGGCTCAGGTCATGATCCTGGAGTCTGAGAATCGAGTCCCTCATGGGGCTCCCAGCTCCACAGGGGAGTCTGCTTCTCCCTCTGACCTTCTCCCCTCTCATGCTCTCTCTCTCACTGAAATAAATAAATAAAATCTTAAAAAAAAAAAAAAGACAAAAAGAAAGTCTATAAAAGCTTTCCAAGAGAAAGAACAGATCATCAAAAAGGAAAAAAGTCATACCCACGTCAAATTTCTCATCAGTGACGTGAGATGCAAAAAGGCAATGAAGTAATATGTTTGAAAACTGAAAGAAAAAAATTCAGAACTACAAATTTATATCCAGTCAAATTTTCAATCAAATTTGAAAGTTTAATAAAAATATTCTCTTGTGTACATACCTCAGAAGGCATACCACACAGACTCTGACTGAAAACACTTGTAAAGAGAGAAAAGTTAAGGTAACTTAAGTAGCAATGGTAATAGTGTAGCAGAATTTTGGGCAGCAATTATAAATGACAAAAAAGTTATACCCTGGTAAAATAAAATATAGGATCATTAAATATGACCATTAAAAATATATGCATCTGGTGCACCTGGGTGGCTCAGTGGGTTAAAGCCTCTGCCTTCAGCTAAGGTCATGATCTCAGGGTCCTGGGGTCGAGCCCCACATTGGGGGCGGGGGGGGGTCTCTGCTCAGCGGGGAGCCTATTTCCCCCTTTCTCTCTGCCTGCCTCTCTACCTACTTGTGATCTCTCTCTCTCTCTCTGTCAAAGAAATAAATAAAATCTTTAAAAAAATTCATATGGTGAATACTGATGGGTAATGGTTTTTGGCTCATGGCTGATGGTCACTCTCATTTTTTTCCATATGCAGATCTTCCATAAATAACAAGAGCCGTATTTCCAAAGTCTTGAATCTCTGGTCTTTTTGCTTATGACATAGGCCACGTTGGGAAATTCAATACATTCCCAGGGGTTAATGTTCTACATACTAATTAAAACAAAAGGATAGTTGCAAAAGTAAGTTAGCAAACTGTAGCATTTTGTAAAAACAGTCTTTGTATTGAAAAAATTAAACAGTTTAGAACTAAATCATAATGAAAATTCTACACGTCAGTATTTGTAGGATACAGCTAAAGAGTTAAGAAGAAATTTACAGCTTTTAATACTTTTATTTGAAAACAAAGGAGGTTATAAAAAAAATGGAAATACATATGATCCAAGAGGCAACAAAAGCCACTAACTGGAGAGCATGGAATAGCGTTACCAGAAGTGAAGGTGTGTGGCTTCTGCAAACTCAGTGTATCGTAAATATCAGTGTATCCATTAAGCCTAATTAAATTTTCTCATTTGAACTTTCTTGCTCTAGCCGTGCTGAGTAGACAGTTGGTGACAGGGCTTCTCTGATCCTGTAGAGAGTTCACCTGGTGTAGAGAGTGATCTCGGCCGATGGGATTCCCGTTCTCAAGGATTTGAACGAAGAGACCTAGAGGGACATTTCAAGTTATTAGTGGTCTAATGTGAGTTGAGCCAATGGCCCTGTATATGGTGAGGAGGTAACGGAAGATGACCGAGAGACTCTGCAAGTGGACCAGAGTCTACTTTCTCTGTAGAAAGAGACAGGGATGAAAGAGACCACACCATTGCCAAAAAATAGTGAGCTTCTGAGATCGCTGCCCTCCGTGTCACTGCCTGTCCTTAGAGTCTGTGAATTGTCTGAGTCCTTGAAATTAACTTCTTTCTTTGGCAGAATTAGTTTGATTGTTCTTGGTAACTGACAGATCTTGGCTCTAATCCTACACCATATAATCGTGCACATCTTCTTTTTCCCATTCCTTTTTTTTTTTTTTAATAGGGAATTGTGTTTGGGGTTCCTTTATCTGTAGTTATCAAATGAATGGGGCTTTGCCAAATATTTGCTTAGAAAAACTGCTATATAAAATATAAAATGAATACGGCATCTACTTCTTTTGCAAAAGCAATAAAATTTTCCTGACCCTATGCATCTCTAGCTGAGATTTAGATCAATCTACAAGCAATCCAACCAAAGAGAACCCAGCAATGCCTTGATCCTGTGTAAGTCTCATGCATGCGTCTAGTTCTGTTATCCGTCAGAATTTGGTAGCTCAACTGTTTGTGCAACCTGCCCACACACCTAAGTTAAGGGTGTTTATGTTTGATGAGTCATAAGAAAATTAAGATAGGAAATATTCTGAGGACATGGAGGGTGTAGACATTCTGAATTGAGTTAAGGAAGGGAAAAAATGCAAAAGAAAGTGACGGGCAGAATGTAGTTTCCTGTGTTTGATCTTCTCTGGGGTCTGACCCTCTCCAGTGGCTGCTTCAGTCAGCTCCAGCCCCGGGAGCTGGACAGAAAGTTCTGCAGTAAGATGTTAGATTGCAGTAGATGCTATTACTATGTGATCTATGTGGTAGATGTCTCCCCTCCCCTCCCTTCCCCCAGTCAGGCTGCTGCACCCATCCCCCAGCTGCTGCATGTTTTATCTGATAACAGCTCTCAGGTAACACCTTCTGGAGACCTGCCTTCTGCCAAGAAGGGGCCACCTCACTGGGAGATGCTTGGGAGGTTACACCTTCCCCCAAGGGCAGCGTGCAGTTAATGTCTGACCGACATGCAGGTTCAAGAGCCTGGACCTCCTGTCTCTAAGTAGGATAAGTCTGTGGTGTTATTCTTGCTTCAGAGTTCCCCGAGGGATCGGGATGGGCTCGATTTGGACTGAACCCCCTTAGTGCTTGGCTGCTTGACTTTTTCCCTGGCCCCATCCTGCTGTTCTCATTCTCCTACAGGGTTCCCCAAGAGCATCCTTTCCATAAAATCCCTGCATGGTAATGTCCATCTCCCTTCTATTTCTAGGCAGTCACCCTTTAGACACCCATCTAACATTGAATCTGACTAAGCGAAGGTGATCCTTCTGTTTTGCTGCCACTGTCTGTAGATATGCTAGCGCAGTGGTGGAGGACTATCGATCCTGGCTGGTCCAGTACCGTTTTCCTCTGTGAGGATTCCTCTCCATCACTACGGTCTGTCTACAAGCTCATGTTTATCATTTAGCACTTGAGGCCAGTCCTCTTAATGTCTTTGTTTAGGAAAACGCCTCCACGACCGCTTGAGGGTGAAAGGAGAGACCCTGAAGGCATGAATTCGAAGAGGGTGATGAAACAAAAATGAAACAAAATGATAAATTGATCTGCCTGAGAATAAACAAAGATTTTTATACCAGAGTGCATCTGGAAGGGGAGAGATCCAGGGAAGAGGAGAGAGAGATTTGGTATTAAAAAGGGGGAGGAAGGAAATTCCCAATAGTAGAGGAGCCAAGACATTCAAGACCCAGGACAATATATTCAGTTAGAAGCTGTGTCGTTGTGAAGGAAACTTCCTGGAACTCTCAATCTTCAGTGTACATTTAGTTCGCCAAATTTGTAGGCTGGTGGTGAAGGAAATAGCACAGTGAAAATCCAGTCCCCTTTGCTGATGCCTACGGTGGGGAGTGACATCTTCTCAAGGGGGTGACAGGTCAGGTTGTTTTGAGGGCACTTAGCAGAAAAGTGAACGCTGGCCTGTGGGGACACTTACAGGCAGAGAGAAGCAGCTGTGGCCTGGCCCTAAGTCAGGACAGGCATGAGACAGACCCTCCTTGCCCCCAAATAAACTAGAAGAATATGATTTAGAAGCAGGGAGAGAAGGGCTAGCATCTGGATCTCACACACACACATACACATACCCCAGTTGGTACCGAAGTATTGTGAACTCAGTCTTTAATGAAATTCTGGCAAAGTGGAACACAAAACATGATTACATAACCTTTATTTGGCTGTCTTTCTTTTTCTCTCTCTCCTCCTCTTTTTTTTTTTTTTTCCAGAATAGACAATATCAGAGCCTGTTAGTGCTGTACTTAGGAAGATTAAGTGCTTTTAGAAAGAGTACCCTGGAATTAACAAAGGACAAGCACAATCTGGTAACTAAAAATGGTTTCCCAAGAGGAAAGCCATGTACCTTTCTTTTCCCATTCTCCGAGTCCTACTGATTTTTTCATGTTCTATCTCAAATACCCACCTTCATAAAGTGTCTCCTGACCTGTTCCCAATCATCAATTTCTTCTTCCTTTTGAACCTTCTGTATCTTCGAGTTTGAAGAGTTCTCAAGTTAATGTTAAATTGCTCTCTTTTATACTGTTTTATCCAATCAAGACTCACGATTAAGACAGAGACATATAACTGGCAAAATTTTAAGAGTTTTACTGGGCATATGGAATTCTTCACATCAAGAAAATCAATCCATGTGTGAGGCCATGTCTAATGTAGACAAGGGATTTCATAATGACTTTATAAACTCCAAAAAATACAAGAACAACAGATACTTACATAGAATGCACCATGTGTAAGCTCTTTCCTCATGTCAACTCATTTCATTTTCATTATGGTCCTATAAAATAGGTACTATTCGTATCCTCATTCTCCAGATAAGTTAACTGAGGCACAGAGATGTTGAATAGCTTGTCTAAGGGAGTAATAGCACCAAGATGGAACCCAATAGTCTGCCTTTATTTTATTTAAAGATTTATTTATTTATTTGAGAGAGAGAGTGCACACACGAGTTAGAGGAGGGGCAGAGGGAGAGAATCTCAGGCAGACTCCCTGCTGTGCATAGAGCCCAGCCTGGAGCTTGATCTCATGACCCGGGAGATCAAGACCCATGAGATCATGACCAGGCCCTAAACTAGGAGTTGGACACTTGGCCAAGTGAGCCACCCAGACGCCCCAGCTGCCCTTAACTAGTAAGCTATACTGCCTGTTGTAAACTTTAGAAATCCTGGTCTACAAATGCAATTCTTCTCCCAAGAAAACAACATTATGGCTCATAGGACAAAGCTGAGGAGGGTAGACAAGAGGGAACAGAATTAGGAAAGTGTATTTTCTTTCCCTCTCTCATGGGAAATCTCTGACTTTATAAATTCTTGGATATTCTCTGCTTTTTAGCAAAAAAAATTATGCATTCGTAAGTAGTAAAGGAGTTGGGTCTTTGCTATACATCTTGTTGCCCCACATCAACCTTCCAGGGTCTTAAGTGCATATCAGATAGGTGTTGGAAGGAGTCCTAGGTCCAGAAACATGTTTATTAAGTAATTAATTAATTATTCTAACTTAGTTATGACAAGGGTAAGACAGATATATATACCCACCCAGTAATATAAATATATACCCACTCTCCCTTGAAGAGCTTCTTTAGTGACAATGTGGGCAAAGAGCAAACTTAAAAGTTGTCTGCCCTCTCTGAGTTTACCAATTTTTCTATTTTAATATTTTACATCCACAAAGAATCAAGTTGATCCATATGTTGAATATATGATTATTTGTATGTCTTCTTGTATGCCTCCTCCTCAAGGGTAAGACTGAATCTTTGTATCTCCCTCATTACCTTGTACCTTGTACTCTAAAGATTCGTTGAACCGGATTGACTAAGTACTTTGAGTACACGTTGCATCTTTCAAGGTTGAGCTGGAAATGGGAGAGGAATCAATCAGAAGAGTCAAAAGAGAAATGGAAGAAGCTGCGAGAAAGGACTGTTTACAAAGGTGTGGGTTAAGGGCAGGTGGTGAAGACACAGGGGCTAAAAGAGCAGGAAGCTGCCCCCTCCCTTGATTGTGAAGGGACAAGGAGAGGGAGTGGCAGCTAGAATCTGGCAGGTGCTGAGGCTGTGGAGAAAGGCTGCCTGGTGAGAGCGGTGGTGGGAGGAGGGCCGGGGGGAACATGGCCATCGCCACACTGGGACCTTGCAGAGAGAAGAAGGAGGAGGGAAAGAGCTGATGGAGCAAATGCCTGGCCCTCTTTCTCTTCCAATCACCAGACCTCCTGGAAGGACCACCCATTGTCTGAGCTAAGTGGACGCCAGCACAGTAGACTAGTTGAAGACTAATCTGGAAGGGCACATGCAGAAAATGCAGCAAATGCATATAGCGAGGGGCGTTGTTTCACTCAACCCCTATTGATTACCTTGCTATGTGAAAAGCACTGCATTCAGTAAAGTGAGAGAAACAAATAGCAAAATGGCACAATTCTCCGCGGGGAAACGGTCATTTACATTTTGAAAATGATTCATAATGGATTACAGCCAAAAAGCTTTCTCTCTTTTTTAATGTTCCCAACAGTATATGCGCATGATGAAAACGGGCTTGTAATGGAAAGTGACAATTTGCTTCTGTCTTCCTCACTGTCCATCCGTTGTCAGTCTTTCCTCTCAGAGGAAAAGACTGTTTAATTCTGGTGATAATCTCTGTGTCTTTAAAAATAGGCTTATATTGAAATTTTGATTGATCCACTGTAGGCACTGTGATCTTACTTTGGGAAAATAGCCCCAGAGGCTCTATGTAACAACAGCGGCAGACCCCCTGCCCCCTGGCCACTTTGCACCCCTACCCCCACCCTGCAGCACCTCCAGTCAGCATCTCAGCATCTCGCCCTTGAGTTACAATTTAATTTTAATTTTTTCAAAGTGACAACATGAAGAGTTTTAAAAATCAATCGGTATTACAAAACTTATGGCGAAACAAATAGTCCTTGTCCCATCCTGTTGGCCTCCGTTGGCCTCCAGGTGGAGGTATGATTTCCACCTCCTTAGGCTCTTTCTTCTGGTCTTTATCCTATATTTCTAAATGTAAATGGTGACATTGTGACTTATATATGCACCAGAAATATTCAGAGTATTTCTACAGATAAAAGCATGCTTACAAAATCTTTAACCTTTCTTTGTTTTTCTAAGTCTTTATTTCATTTGCTTTTTAACTGCATTTTCTCTGCATTTCTGGATGATGTTCCCAAATGAAAATTCAATATCTCCAAGATCTACCAATTTCAGTAGGACATAAAGAATGTACCTTAGGGGCACCTGAGTGGCTCAGTGGGTTAAGGCCTTTGCCTTCGACTCAGGTCATGGTCTCAGGGTCGTGGGATTGAGCCCTGCATCGGGCTCTCTGTTTGGTGGGGACCCTGCTTCCCCCTCTCACTCTGCCTGCTTCTCTGCCTACTTGTTCTCTCTCTCCTCTCTGTCAAATAAATAAATAAAATCTTAAAAAAAAAAGAATGTACCTTAATGCCCAGCAGCAAATATATATATATATATATTCATTCGTTGAGAGAGAGTGCACACACGAGTTAGGGGAGGGGCAGAGGGAGAGAATGTATATATACATTAAGGTGTATACATACACACACACACATATATGTATATGTACATATATATATGTACAGTTGACATACAATGTTACATTAGTTTCAGGTATACAACTTAGTGATTTGACAAGCTCGTACATTATGCTGTGCTCACCACAAAGGCAGCACCATCTGTCCGATTACATCGTTATTACAGTATCACTGACTATCTTCTTTATGATCTGCCTTTTATTACCATGATGTACTCATTGCGTTACTGGAGGCCTGTATATATCTCCCTCTCTCCCCATCCCTTTACCACCCTCCCCTCTGGCAACCATCATCGTGTCTTCTTTATTTATAGTAACAGATATACCCTTGACCTAGGCATAAACTACAGTAACTAATTTTATTTATTTATTTTTATTTTATTTCCTTAAAGATTTTATTTATTTATTTGACAGAGAGAGAGAGAGAGATCACAATTAGGCAGAGAGAGAGGGGGAAGCAGGCTCCTGCCGAGCAGAAAGCCCGATGCGGGGCTGGATCCCAGGACCCTGAGATCATGACCTGAGCCGAAGGCAGAGGCTTTAATCCACTGAGCCATCCAGGTGCTCCAACAAATTAATTTTAAGTTTCTTTAGGGAGACTTCAGTAGACTTAATACTTAGGAGACTTAATTCTTAATACTTAAATATGTACACAGTAGACCTGTGTATGAGCCCTTTGTCAAATATTATTTTGTTTTCCGACCCTGGTTCATTAGTACATATGCCTCGTTCTTTCTACCCCAGTATTATAGTCACTCTAAAAATACCTCATATTCCCATTATGACCTATCGAGATATGAAAATAAGTACTTCATTTCCTTGTCTTACATTTTGTGGGGTTTTCTCTGTTAATAGTGAATTACTCAGTCCCTGTCTCTATCATCTCTTTTGGATCCCACATTTATTTCCGCCCCCCAGAAATATCTCTATATACTAGATCTGTATGCTTTGTTCAACAAATTTGTAAGACGAATATTATGTTCCAAAGCTGTTTTTCAAAGAATGAATTCAGTTCCATTTCTGAATGCCATCTTTCCCCATCATTGCAAAAATCTTTCTGAAAGCATTCTTTCTACTAAATGACTTGGTACGGTGTCTATTTTGAGCGTATGAGCAAGCAAAATTATTTCTAAATCAGAGCAAAGTGTTTAAGTTGCAGTTGGAAGTTCCATTCACTTCCATAAGCCCTTGCTAGAGCGGATGCCAATGTCCTCACCCCACTGAGGTTCTGACAATATGAGACTCAACACCTCCATTCAAGAGGCTTACGGTCTTCGGAATGACAGGTGCACGAAGTAAGGAAGATAGGAGTTGTATGGAATCTGAGAGCCAAAAGCAGTGTTACAGGCAAGCAGTAGGTCTCCAAAAAATGGGGAGATGGGTGTGGGCTGAGGTAGCTGCTGGAAGAGGTCATGCATTTGCTGCAGTCAGAGAGCCCTGAAAAAGGAGTGGTTGAGCAGGAGCTGGGAGGGTGAAGGACAGGACACGGTGCTGAAGGGGCATGTGGACACCCCGAGCACACCGAGTTCACCGATGCCTGGCTTGAGCCGAGCAGAGAGAGCAAGAATCGAGCCCACCAGGCAGGCAGAGCTCTCCTTCCACACTGTCGAATATGACACTGGAAAGCTCTTGATTGTAAGGCTGCCTTGCTACAGATGTTCCCAGGGTCACCGAAGTCTCAACTTATGCAAAGTGGACCTGAGAAAAATTGGTGCATACCTCGTACCAACAACGTTTAGCCACGGGAAAGAATTCTTTGAGCTGCGGGGCTACAAAGTGGCTTGAGGTGGGGAAGATGATCTCAAAGGGAGTGCAAGGCATGCAAGCTGCGGCTGAGGGAGCATTGTTCTGTTGTTCTCCGTTGGAGGTTCGCACACCAGTGCGGCTCGCCTCAGCGTTATCTGGATCATGCCACTTTCCCTTTCCTTCTCCCCCACCCCGTTTCCCTCCTTTCCACTTTTGCATCCTGCTCATGCCTGGAACGATTCTCGAAAGGCTCAAGCTGGATTTGGAGAGCCTCTCGCATCAGCTTTGTGACCGGTCATGCGTGGTCCATTAGATTTCATGTTTGTGCCAAAATGGTGAGGGTGCAGCGGCTAGTGTGAAAGCAGTGTAAGTGTCTTGACGTGTTTGCAACTAGTGCAAACTTGGAGTTGCTAAGACAATACAAAATCGAAATAAACATCACTAGAGTGGGGATTCTCTTTATTTCCTTACCGGTAGGCTGAAACAGATCAATTCACTGAACGGCAATTTATCAAAAGATAATGTTGCTAAAAACAAAACCAAAAAAACCCCCCACAGTTTGCTGTGTACCAGTTTGCTACATTGTGATTTCTGGACTAGCAATTAGCTGATTGACTAATCCATCAAAAGAGCTGCTTGCTGAATTATCAATACATAAAAGCTTCGCTGTATTAACTACTACAACAGAACGGCATATTTATTTATCCTATTCATTAAAGGGCAGAGAAAATGCTATTCATCAACAATTAATCCAATCTTCCTTATGAACACTCCCTCCTTCCTCCTATCCTACTGGGTAGTGTGAGCCAGGGGAACTTAAATTAAGCATTTATCATTTCAACTGCTTCCTTTTCACTGTGTGTTTATTCCTTCACAATCCCTCACCCTCCATCCTTTCCCTGACAAAGATGGCTCCTGGGGTCAGGACCTTACTGTGTCCTTGTGGTAATGGCAGGGGAAGCAGAGGGGGCTCTGATCTGCGAATGGACCCTTGTACTTCTGTGGGAGGAAGGTTCCCTGTTCTTGTTCTTCATCTCCCTGCTGGCTCCTCTTACTGAGGTCTGCTGAAGTTGCTGGAGAGCCTGTCTAATTTCTCTCGGAATAGTCTAGCATGTTGACTCAGGCCCACCTCAGCTGCTCATGATCCTGCATATTCTCCCTAAGATCTGGCCGTGAATCCTATTTGGTTCTCTGACCGGGCCGTGGTCCCGGAGACATGGCTGTCAGTGTAGAATGACCCCCGCAAGCTTGCCAGCCGGCAACAACAACTCCTATGTACTCCACTACGGGCCACATGGGAGCTACTGGCCAGTCTCTATACCACCAGGAGCTGAGGAAGACTGGGGAGCCCGCCAAAACCATGTAATCCCATAACCCTTCCAATTTTACCGTAAAGCAGTTGCCTTGAGTTGCTGAAGGGCCGCTCATGTAATTGTGGCCTCTGGCATTGTATGACACAGGGCTCCTGAGGTATCCTGGGAGGTCTGTGGGTTTCCTCTCAGCCTGTCTTCTAACATCAGCCCAGAAATCCGAAGTCAGACAGCAAACATCTCAAGTCTTGCTTTCTCTACTTCTTGCCTCCTCTCCATAATTTCCTAGATGCTGACAGGGGCCAGAAGGCCACTTTTTCATATCCTTCTTCCTGAGGGGGCTTTCTCACTCCCCTCCTCCTTTCTTTGGGGGCTATAATGACAGAATGACTTCCTGCCTGAGAACTTCATTGACCAGGGAGAGGAAAAGTCCCGAGAGACTGACTTTGTTTTTTATGTTCTCAGTGACATGTTCGTCTTCACATATCCATAGTTTCAAGGGCGATGAAAGACCAACCACTTGTGTATCATGCCTTCAACACTGAGGAAGTGCTTTAGTATCTGAAATGTAAAAGATCTTTGTTTTGCTTTACATTGTATTAGTGTGGAGCCTAGTAGAGGAAAGTGCCTCTCTTCCACGCACGCCATCTTGCAGCACCTGTACTTTGCTGCACCCTCAAAAAGCTGCCTCAGTACCGAAGAGGAAACCTTCAAGGAAGTCTGGACTAAGCTGAGATTAGATGGGACCAGAGTCAAAAATGATGCCCACATGGGCTGAGTTGAAGAGTCTGAAGTCACCAAGAGTAACTCCAAAGATTATGTCCTATCTAGGAAACTGCAGGGACTATTTTTTTTTTTCCCCAAGCAAAACGCAACACTGTACTAAAATTTCATAAATATTCATTGACTAGTGTTAAGTACAAGTCAGTGTGCCGGGTCCCACTTGGCAGAGCTTTCGAAGAACCGTCAGACTCCTGTCAGTTAATCGGCGTACAAGGTGAGGCGGGAGCTCATCACCAACTATCCTGCTTTTCTTGGGGACGAGGGTGTCCCCGAGACATGGGACTGACACGTGGTGCTGACAGTGGTGAAGCCCCAAGCAAACCAGGATGAGTTGGTCCCCCTACTGATCAAACAACCTTATCTCTAAATTCCTCGACTTTAACCCCAAGTGTCTTCTGGGTCATATTAACCCTCGATATTTAAAGGAAATTATGGACCTGTTGATATTTGCTTTTTGCTAAGCTGAGGCATACAGGAAAAGTCTTCGGAAAACTGGCTCTGCTGCTTTTACTAACCTCGGTGACCTTGAGTTAGGCATAATTAATCTTTGATCTTCGTGATATAAAATTAAAATAATAATCATGCAGGTTTGTTGTAAAGATCAAGTGAAATCAGGTATGTGATGGTGTTTTGCCTATTTCAAAGTACTTTGCAGAGTGTGATGCTATTTATTTCCTGACATGTTCCTGTAGCAGTACTAGAATCATAGAAAACAAAAATTCCATGTTTTTCCCGTCTCTCATGATGTTTTCCCCTCAGCAGGTTTTCTGATTTTGCAGAATTAAAAATATTTGAAGATACAGTGGATCACAAAGTATAATTGTAGTGCCATCTTTGGGATGTATTTTGAACTACACTTGTGTAGTTAGGTTAATGTTTTTCAAAAGAAACATAGTTATGTTTTAAATGTATCAACAACAGTGATTGTGATCACTGGCATAGAGCTTGAAGGCTTTTTAGCTACTCATCAATCATAAGGAGTTGAGTAACAATGACAAACACTGGTCACGCGGCTCGTCCTACGGTGAGGCTGATCCCCGGCGATGATTAGCTGTTAAGGCTGGAAGGGACGTTAGAAGCCAGTCCTTGCTGATGGCTTCCTGTCTGCTGCCCCGAGATCAACTTGGGACTCAGCAACAGGAAGCGTAGTAGGTTTCAGCTCTGGAAGGTGCCCAGGAAGAGGAGATAGGCAATCTCTGGCATAAAGGAGAGAAAACAGACATCCAGGCGCCACATGAGTATGTATCACGTGTTTATCTCTATGTGAATGGAAGAATGAATGAATGAATGAGTGAATGGGTCAGGCCCTCTTCCTTTGTGACCCTGGGCTCGGTCTGGGTTGAGGTTGGAAATCAGAGAATCATCCTTGGAGTCTCTCATCCGGGAATATGAGTGCTGGCAAGAGAGGAGTTTTGTGGGATGACGGGAAAGTTGTTATCTCCTGATCTAGTGGTGATCACATATTGGTGTATAATATATGCACAGTTATCAAGCAAGATGCATGAGGTTTACACATTTGTACTTCATGTAAGTTGTGCCTCAGTAACTTACTGTTAAATTCTCCTTTCCTCTCCCTCCACCTTTCCACCTACCAGAGTCCCATTTGGGTTTACTCTCTCCTCTTTTACAACATTGGGGAGGGGGGGCTGAAGGTAGGGGTTAAGTCAGCCTGGGGTACCTTAATTTGGGGAAGCGGGATGGAGGTAGGACATTTCCAAAGACAACTTGCTTCCACTTTGTAACTTTAATCAGGAGTCAAGTGATGGCAACTACTTCTGATGTCGCAAAAGAATATGTCCGCCTACTCCTTGCCTGGACCCGGATGGCTGTGGCTAGAGAAGAAACCCAGATGTGCTAAGTCATGCTCACATTATATTTATTACATCAAATCTCAAGTGGGCTTTCTGCAAATCCTTGCAATCCTATTATATAGATATAGATATAGATAGATATACACACATATGTATATATATATACATATATTAGTAGATTTGCTTTCTTGTTTCCTAAAATTATTTCATACCTTAACCCTCTCTTCAGTCTAACTACACCCTCTCATCTCAGACCTTGTTTTATATTTCATTGAGAAAACAGAAGCTATCCGAGCATTGCCTCAGCTTCACCCACCAAGTTGGCTTAACTACCTGCATTTGTACTTAATCTGGTACAAATGTTTTTCAAAAGAAGGTCTGCTGTTTCAGTGCTTCAGTGGTTATCGACAGGAGCTAAGCGTTGAATTTTTATTTGTTTATTTGAGAGAGGATGCACATGGGAGCGGAGAGAGGAGTAAAGGGAGAGGAAGAAGGAAAGAATCCCGAGCAGACTCTATGCTGAGTGAGGAGCCCCACATGGGGCTCTATCTCACGACCCTGAGATCATGAAACCGAGAGTCAGATGCTCCACTGACTAAGCCACCCAGGCACCACCCCCTACATAGAATTTTTTTATTAACATATAATATATTATTTGCCCCACGGTACATGTCTGTGAATCATCAGTCTTAGACATTTCACAGCATTTACCATACCATAGCACATACCTTCCCCAATGTCCATAACCCAGCCACCCTATCCCTACCCCCCCTACCTCCTAGCCACCCTCAGTTAGTTTCATGAGTTTAAGAGTCTCTTATGGTTTGTCTCCTTCCTGATCCCATCTTGTTTCATTTCCCCCTCCCAACCCCCATGACCCCCCACCCTGCCTCTCAAATTCTTCCTATCAGAGAGATTGTATGATAATTGTCTTTCTCTGATTGACTTATTTTGCTTAGCATAATACCTTCTAGTTCCATCCACGTTGTT
>CM052809.1:42352810-42394025 GCA_028533885.1 Nasua narica | reverse complement strand
GGCCATTCGGATGTCCTCTTTCCAGAAATGTCTGTTCATATTTTCTGCCTATTTCTTGATCGGATTATTTGTTCTTTGGGTGTTGAGTTTGAGAAGTTCTTTATAGATTTTGGATACTAGTCCTTTATCTGATATGTCATTTGCGAATATCTCCTCCCATTCTGTCAATTGTTTTTTGGTTTTGTTGACAGTTTCCTTTGCTGTGCAAAAGCTTTTGATCTTGATGAAGTCCCAATAGTTCATTTTTTGCCCTTGATTCCCTTGCCTTTGGGGATGTTTCTAGGAAGAAGTTGCTGTGGTTGAGGTCAAAGAAGTTGCCTGTGTTCTCCTGAAGGATTTTGATGGATTCCTGTTTCACCTTGAGGTCTTTCATCCCTTTTGAGTCTATTTTGTGTGTGGTGTAAGGAAATGGTCCAGTTTCATTCTTTTTCCCAACACCATTTGTTGAAGAGACAATTTTTAGATCCTGATGCCCAAATCCCACTCCTAGAGATTCTGAAATTATTTAATCTGATGTAGGACATTTTTTCTTAATTCTCAAGGGATTCTAATATACATTGGAATTCAGAGCCAAGAATTTAGAATGTCTGAGTTCCTATAAGTGGGCCTCTTCTGCTTACAGAGTGGACCTTTCTCTCATCTCCTCAAAGCCTTGTTCCTTTGTTCACCTCTCCTCTTTCCTCCGTGATCAGTTTTCTCTCTGCGCTAGATAAGTCCTGTCAGCATACAAACATACTCTAGCATCTTCTGTCTTAATAACAGCCCCTCTTTGACTCTGCCTTCCCCTCTCACAGCTCCCCCTCAGCAAAATTCCTTCAAATAGTTATTTGTGCTGCTGTCCATTTGTGCTGGTCTCCATTCCATAACCTTTAAATTTCTCATTAACTTACTTTTGTTTCTATCATTCACTGTTGAAATCATCAACATCCTCCATGTTGGCAAACTCAGTGACTTTAATTTTTGGCTTTGTCTTATGCCCCTTTTCAGCAACATCTAGTACAATCGATTTTTTCCTGAACTTTTACTAGGTGATCTGGCTCTCAGACTTACTTCTGTGAGCCCTTGAACACCCATCACCTGTCCTCATCTTCCTTCTTTTTTACTGGTCCCTTTTCTTCTTTGCTAGCTCTTGCTTTTCCCCCCAAGGTTTACACCCCAGCAGATGCTCTTGGCTCTGGCTCTGTCCCTGACCTTCTCCCGTCACCCTGTTCTCCAGGGCAGTCCTACCCACTCCCCTGTGTGGGTGGCTCACACATATGGGACTTGACCTCTCATCACTTTCCTAACAGCCGGGCTTACACTCAGCTGCCTCCTCAACATCTCAGTCTGGGCGTTGAGGAGACACACAGAGTCTAATTTCTCCCTGGCCATTCTAACCCGCAGAAGCCAACAAAAGCCCAGTCTTCCACAACTCAGCAAATGGTGCCCGAGTTATTGAGACCAAAATTTTTCACTGCATCCTCTGTTCCTTTTTCCCCCACTCTGTATCCAATTCACAAGCAAACTGAAATGCTTTCTGATTATTACTACTCCCCAGCTCTCACTGTCACCAGCCTGATCCAGGCCACTGTCGTCCCTTCCCTCAGCTATTTTTATGCTCTTGTAATTTGTCTCTCTGCCACTTTTGCTGTATAGTCTGCTCTTGTTCAGCAGCCAGTGAATCTGTATGGATTTATATCCACGAATTCATATCCACATGGAGTTCTATCCATCCTTCAAAAGGTCAGTCTTTTTTCTCCCCGAGAATCATGATTCCTCTTTGTCCCTCTGCCTGGACATTTCTTCCTAAAGATCCTTGCACATCTGGTTTTTCATGTTGGCTTGAATTCTACCTCAGCATCATCTCTTCAAGGAGGGAGTCCCTAATCAACCATCTGAGGACAGAGGGAGAGGATTTATTCGTGTCGTTCACTGCTATAGTCCCTAAGGCCTGGCGAAGTTGTCTCTCAGTGAATATATGTTGGAAGGAGAGAGTGTTTTGTGCTGCCTTGCGTATGAGAGCCTCAGCGTGTCTGCAAGGTGACTGTATAGCTTCAGGAAACACACGGCTGGTTTGAGGAGACCTTAACGAAAGAACTCATAAAGTGTGGACAAGGACAAGAGGAAAACTGCAAGAAATAGGGTGGGACCCCAGGGCTAGTAACAGTGGAGATATGATGACCAGCCCTAGCGAGCAGAACCTGGAGAGAGAGAGCGAGAGAGAGAGAGAGCGAGAGAGAGAGAGAGAGCTGTAGGGGAAGGACCCTCTGTCAGGAGCTGAGACATTCAGCCAGCCCACTGGGATTGTGAAGGGACAGAAGCAGGGTGATATAGAACTCTGACTTGATTATCTTTTTCCTCCTCTCCCCATTCCTGCCAGGGCTCCCCTTTGAAAAAACACATTTGGAAGCCAGAGACCAAGGGAGCTCACTGAAGGCATTCACGTGGGTCATCTTCTTAGGGCACAGAGCAGGTTGGAAAGAATGGAAATAGCTCTGGAGGGGGGGTAAAAGGAGAATATCCAACATGGCTGCTTAGAGCTGCAAAGTAGCTCTTTCCCCCAGCAGGCAGGTTGACTCTAATTATAGAAGTGCTTGCTTCCTGCGAACATGTTATTCTTCTCAGGGTTTGGCTGCCTCTCGCGTGGTGAGCTGCTTGAAATCAGGCGGAGCTCGGGGTGGGGGGGAACGGTACACACAGAGGATGTGGAGAAGTTACCAAAATATCCTGTAGAATGGTAGTACTTTCTCCAGCCACTTGAAGAAATTCTCCTATCACTGGACAACTAAATTGGTATCGAATTTTACAACTTAAAGACCTTTTGTAATAGTTCTGGAGATCAGCAAGACAGACATTATTATCTCTATAGGGCCGATGAGTGAGGGATAGAGGTCAACATCATGTCAGACCATGCAGCGGGTGGAACCAAGGTTGAAACTCTCGACTTACAGTCCAGGGCTCTCTACTCTAACACGCTGCCACCCTTAGGGGTCGTTTTTGTTGCTTATGACAATTCGTCATCTATATTCTTTTTTTTTTTTTTAAAGATTTTATTTATTTGTCAGAGAGAGAGAGCGCGCACAAGCCCTCAGAGGCAGAGGGAGAAGCAGGCTCCCCGCTCAGCAAGGAGCCCGATATGGAACTCGATCCCAGGACTGCAGGACCATAACCCGAGCCAAAGGCAGCCGCTCAACCAACTGAGCCACCCAGGTGTCCCTCGTCACCTATATTCTATTTTAAAAAATACTTTAGTGAATGATCGCATACTACCCCATTGCCACTTTGTAAATGGTACAAGGAAGTGAAAAGGAAAAGTCCCCTAAGGACTTGGAAGTAAACTTGCCCTCTAAGAATTAAACTATAGTATTAGCTCATAAATTATAGCACAGACACACCTCAAAGAGCACCATTGTTCCCAGGTTGGCCAGACTCAATTATGACTCACTTGAAGGTACGATCATTTAGGAGGGAGGATGTATCAGTCATAAGTGAGTTTAATCATCCTTCTAAGTTTAGGAAAACTAGAGTCGCAAAAGCCAAGTGTTAGCAGAGCCCGGCCATGCATAGGGAAAAGTATGCCTCCACCCCCCGCCAAGAAAGAAACCCCATACCCATTAACGGTCACTCCTCATTTCCCTTCCAGCCCCCTTACCCTAGGCAGCCAGAAATCTATTCTCTGTCTCTCATGGATTTGCCTGTTTGGGACGTCTCACATCAATGAAGCCATACAAAATATGGTCTTTTGTGCCTGGGTTCTTTCACTTAGCATTATTTTCGAAGTTCATCTATGTTGTGGCGTGCATTGGTCCTTTATTCCTTTTCATTGTCACTTCATATTTCATTGTGTGGCGATACTAAATTTTATTTATCCATTTATCAGATGGTCGATGCTGTTTTTTCCTACTTGTTGGCTATTATGAATAATGCTGCTCTTATTGTTTGTATACCGATTTTTGTATGGGTGTATGTTTTCATTGCTGTTGGGTATAGACCTGGGAGTGAAATTGTTGGGTCATATGGTACCTCTGTTTAACTTCTGAAGAACTGCCAGACTGTTTCCTAAAGCAGCTCCCACCATTTTACATTTGCACCAGCAATGTCTTAGTGTTCCAGATTCTTCACATTGCTAGCCGACATCTGTAATCTTCTGTTTTGAATTGTAACTTCAGTACAATAGGAATAGGAATGGTAAGAGTAGACGTCTCTTTTTCAGGGGAAAGCATTTAGTCTTTCACCATTAAGTCTAATATTAGCCGTGACTTTTTGTAGCTGAGGATTTTTTTTAAAAAAAATCATGAGTCGATGTTGAATTTTATCACATCCTTCCCCCTGCCCCACATTATGGAGATTTTCGCATGGTGTTCCTTCTTTGATTTCTTGATATGGGAAATAACATTGATTGAGTCTTTTTTTTAAAAAGATCTTATTTATTTGTTTTTGAGAGAGAGAGCATGAGCAGGGGGCAGAGGGAGAGGAAGAAGCAGACTCCCTGCCAAGCAGGGAGCCCAATGTGGGGCTCAATCCCAAGACCCTGAGATCATGACCTGAGCTGTAGGCCCATGCTCAATGGACTGAGCCACCCAGGCGCCCAACATTGATTCTTAAACTTTGAAACATTCTTACACATTGAAACAAAGAAACATTCTTAAACCCCACATTGATTCTTTTTTTTTTTTTTTTTTTTTAAGATTTTATTCATTCATTTGTCACAGAGAGAAAGAGCAGGCAGAGTAGCAGGCAGAGGCAGAGAGAGGAACAGGCTCCCCGTCGAGCAAGGAGCCTGATGCGGGACCCAATCCCAGGACTCCGGGACCACGACCCGAGCCGAAGGCAGCTGCCCAACTGACTGAGCACCCAGGCGTCCCACCCCACATTGATTCTTAAACAATGAACCAGTCATGTATTCCCGGGACGGTCCTCACTTAGTCTAGCTGGAATTATCTCTTTTATATGTTGTGTTTTGCTAGTGTTTTGTTCAAGAATTCTTTTGAATTTTTATTTCAGCCATTGATAGGAATTTTTATTAGCTCTTATTTCATTGTTCCTTTTTCCGAATATCACATTCTTGTTTGATGGGGCTGGAATAACTCTTCAAATTTATCTGAGTATAGTTAGCACTACCTGTGTTTTCTCCAATGTCAATCTTTTAAAAAAATTTATTTATTTATTTATTTGTTTAAAAGAGAGAGCGAGTCTGCGCACGTGCAGGGGGAGGGGAGGGGCAGACGGGGAGAGAGAGACAGAATCTTCTGTCAGCTCCATGCCCAGTGAGCCCACTGCTCCTGATCTTGAGATTCTGACCTGAACAGAAATCAAGAGTCAGATGCTCAATGGACTGAGCCGCCCAGGCACCTGCCAGTGTCAATGTTTTTGATCTGTTTGTTTGATGATTGTCTTTTTCTTTCAAGTTATAGATCATTCCCTGCATCCAATGAACCTTGTTTGCCTGTTTGTGGTAAAGAATGAGTAGTTAAACTATGAGTGGTGTCTGTTGACTAATGGCTTCAATTTAGGGTAAATGTATAAGGAGCATACCACAGGCTTTAGCATTAGGATTTTTTTGGCAGAGTAAGTTTTGAACAATTTACCAGGTTGGGGCGCCAGAGTGGCTCAGTGGGTTAAAGCCTCTGCCTTTGTCTCAGGTCATGATCTCAGGGTCCTGGGATCGAGCCCCATATTGGGCTCTCTGCTTCAGCGGGGAGCCTGCTTCCCCCTTACTCTCTGCCTTGCCTCTCTGCCTACTTGTGATCTCTCTCTCTGTCAAATAAATAAATAAAATCTTTAAAAAAAAATTACCAGGTTTCCCATAATCATCAGTATGGCACTTTTTGGTAGAACTGTTCACTTCCATAACCATATTGTGTTATATATGCATGCAGCAAAGCCACTGTAGATTCAGTATGCATACAGTCTTTCTTTGACTCCAGTTTGATATTTTCTAGGCCTCTTACCTCTTATTTGAAGGTGGTTTCCTGCTTTATACCAAGTCATATATCTCACCTCAGTGATAGACTCACCATAGCAATAGGTAGCAAAGGTAAAATATTATCTACTCGATTACAGTTTGAAGTATGCAATTGCACCAGTGTTCTAGAAACTCATGGGTATGTAGAAATCCCTTTCAACTCTGTGACAAAGTCAAACACAGGAGAAGTGATTTCTGATTTGAGGGAAGGGAAGCAGGAAAGCTTTAAGTGCAGGGCTGCTGGAGGAGGTGAAAGGAGCAAGCCTGGATCAGGTACCACAGTTGGGGTTCTGAACATTTGGGGTAATGTGAATGCTGGGGGATTAATAATAAACGTGGGGTTTATCCATATGGATGATGAGTTCTGATGTGAATAAGGGACAAAACGAAACTTCAGAGACATACACTGTACATAGCATAAAGTTATAGTAGGAGATTCAAGGAGGTTTAAAAAATGGAATTAGATTGGAACAAATTTAACCTGACAAAGCTTTCCTGCGCAATGTTAAGTGGTGTTTTTTTTTTTTTTTTTTTTTTTTTTTGGTTTTTTTGTTTCTCTCTCTCTCTCTCTCTCTTTCCTCTAAGATACCTAGTTCGGTAGATGGTTCTGATGACTTTTCCTTAGGCATATTATTCCACTTTTTGGATGAAGTAACTGACACACAGTAACCCAGGGTCACATAGAATGAGAAGAAAGTAGGCTTCTGTAGTCGTGTAAGAACTAGAATAGAAACCCATAGAAAACTCAGAGCAGTCTTCTTTCTCCTGGCTACAGTTTCCTATATGGAGTAATACAATGGAGACTAACCTTGTGAAGTTTGGTGGAAGAGTTTCTTCATGTAAAAGTTTCTCTTGCAGAGTCAAAGGTAACAGCTGAGACCCAAGCACTGTAAAATTATAACTCCATAATGGCATCTTTTGATGTCTGTATAAATTTTTTGCTTTTGGATTATTTTCCCCTAATAGGTATTGAGGAGGACAGAGCTTAAAGAACTTAGACGAATACATAGGGAAATCTTTTAGGCAGTCTGAGCTTCACTGTTGATAAGAAGACAGGAGTTGCCAATTAGTGTGTCAAATACTCTGAGGAAAGCCCAGGGTAGAGAAATGATGGTTCTGTTGACTGAAAAGATATCCATGTATATGATGTATTTGGCTATACATTTTGTGCTGCAGATCCTTCCTCTCCCACCCCTGACAGCTTAGATTTTACCTGAGATGGCTTTGCTCACCCCTTTCCTCTTTCCTTTCCTGCTTCCTTCTCTCCCTCACAGGTGTTTCCCAAAGAGCTTTCCTTACTACTACTACTACTACTACTACTACTACTACTACTACTAAAATAAAAATCAAATGCACACAAATCCTTATTTTAGGATTTGCTTCTATGAAACTTACCCTAACACAGTGGGAACTCAGGCAGTCTTAGGAAACTGACTCTAAGGATGGTCTTCCTCACCAGGCAGTGAGGTCTCCAGCCATGATGGCAGGTGGAGCCCTGAGCCCTCGCAGGTTGTAGCAATGCAGTTGCTAAGACCTTCACCTCTGGTGAACTTGGAGGGGACAGAGGTAGGAGGGAATGCACCGGCTCAAGCATGATGTCTCTCCATGGGAGAGCTAGCAGTTAGGGGGGCTGTGGAATTGGGTGGTCATCGCTGAGAGAAAATGACAGGCTCAGGGTAATCAGTCAACAATTTCAAGCTGAGTGTAAGAGCCAGTGGGCCTTTGGGGAAGAATTTAAAGGTGTCATCTCCTGTCGCTGGAGGGCAGACATCCCTGAAAACCAGCTACCAGACGTAATGGTAAGAGTGGCAGGCTTTCAAAGCAGGCTGAATTCTCAGTATGAGAGTTAAGACCCTGATAGAAATGGAGGTCTGGAAAGGGAACTTCTGAATATTTTCATGTGAGCATCTTAAATCCTTAGATTGTCCTGAACCCTCTGGGCCAGAAGATACGGCCTACTTTACAAGGGTCCTTGTTCCCCCTTTTATAAGACAATGCAGACCCTTCAAAAGAGATAGGGGCCTTATGAGACAATGCTAGTTTTTCCCAAGATCTGCCTTCATTTCCTTTTGTGGTTGAAAAATCAATAATGAGGATCAGTTGTACAATAGGCAAGTGCTGGGCTTAGGAAGGGGTTATAAATACATCAAAGTTGCTGAGTCACATATACCAGCAGAACCCAGGAAAGCATGCCCAGCAGTGGGTCCAAAGGGTGCTGGATCAGGGGTGACAGAATACAAAAGATGAATATGAAATGCTCTTTCATAAGGTAGGATTTAACACTTTGGTAAGGACTCTGGGAGGTGGTTTAAATGTGCTACTGTTAAGGCACTTGAAGGCTTGAAAAAAATGATGAGCTTCATTAAATAAGGTTGAGATACCAAAACTCTCATGGCTCAATAGAGAGGAAAGAATTTGCTGAAATAGATCCCCCTATGAGACTGGAAAATCCACCAACTGACTCTGTTCTTTGGGAGGACCCATGAACCCTTTACTTTTCAAAGTAATAAGGAACATGCTGATGAAGGGAACAGCAGCATCGATAAGGGGCTCAGTAGTGTCCTTCCTTTATATGCCAGGCTGCTAGGTAGCGACTATTCTTGAATGGGTCTGCTAGTAGCAATGGAGAGGATTCTGGATTGGAAAAGGCTAGATGAGAGCACATAGCTTTCGTAATCAAGGTGAGCACAATTGCTGTCATGGGCAACAAGGTCAGAACGGCACAGGAGAGGCTGACCTGCAGGCATCTTTGGAGATGGTCAGTAATGGTGATTATGGTATTCCTAGGGGTAAGACAAGTGGGCAGGGTATTACTTTACATATATATATATGAAATCAAGAATAGACAAGCAGAAGACTGACATAACCTCCCCCAAAGGAAAGTGATAATCTCTTACTCAGTTTCCAGACCTGGGGCAGCTTAACCCAAACCCATCTATGAAAGGATCTGCATAGATTTTAAGACAAACCCTGCAAAACTTGCCATACAGTAGTGATGCTTCTAGTCATTCTGCTAAGGGTCCTGTATCCATTCAACCGGATAACCAAACAATGGGAGAAGGAAATATCTAGATCTTTCAAGGGTCTGAGATGACACGGCCACCCAGGATCCAGCACTTGTCAGGGGAAAATGGAGGGAGATAAGGTCATAAATGGAGGCGTGGCCCATATCTGCCTTACCACGGGTCAGCCATACCCATGGACCCATCCAGCAACCTTTTCTCTAGTTTCTAAACATAAAATTTCATGGACATACTCAGTGGTTAGTAATACCACCACACTGATTTCTTGACATCCAGAAGAAAAGCTATTATAAGTATTTGATCAAAAACATTATCACAAATCAATGATGATGGAAGAGATTCATAGGTGGTGGTTCTTGGCATGTCCCCCATTTTAATCACCGGTTTGGCCTCTTCAAACACTAGATGGATCATGGCGGATGAAGAGCATGACCACGGGCTTATCCAAGAAGCTCCCATAGAGCACTGGTGCCGATTGTGGTATTTTTACTAGAACAGACTAATATAGCCTCAGGAATATGTCATGAGGCTTTAACACAGTTCCAAAGATCTCCAGTGACTGTGCTTTATGGACAAAAAAAACACTGTAAGAAGTTCAAAGAGGATCAAGATAAGAATTTTGAAGAGCATCAAGATTCTGGAGACACCGTGAGTCCCTCATAGGAGTTGCTACTTTTATTTTCCCTGCCACATATTAACCATCCTTAAGTGTTCCCAGAAGAGGTTTTATGGGAGCAGGTGGAGATGAGGTCCCTAAAAGCCCTGGCTGGGTTTTATCAACCAGCAAATGCATACACACTATTAGAAATTATGCCAAATTGTTATGGGCTTTTATCTAACAATGAGAACACAGAAAATGGAACTCTGTGTACTCATTGTATAATATTATCACTTAGCAGCTGTGTACATGGGTATAGCCCCATTCCATGCTCTCACATGACCTTTTGGAACCAAACTTCTCCACCACTACTAGATCTCACGTGTCTGTAGCACGCTATGTCCTTATCGTATGGTATTTGTTTTCATCGTTCAGCGTTTTGGTACAGAGGGTTTAGCATGACTCCCCATTCTCAGATGACCTTTTGGAAGCAGTCTTGTGTACCCCTAGATGACCTCACCAAAGCTCACAACAGTATAGTTCAATCCTATTGAGCTGAGAGTTCTTTCTAGAGAACATCACATTTGCCCACCAAGTTGAGGACATCATGTTACCTGGACACGGCAAGCATGAAATGATGAGTACTCTTAACGCCGTGGTAAGAACCACAAACTCAAGAGGATGGGAGATAAAACTTACGGAGATGAGGGGGCCTACTACATCAGTGCAGTGTTTAGGGGTTGAGCGATCTGGGAAATGCTGCAACATGTCCTCCAAAGCAAAACCAACTTTTTGTCCCTTGCATCTCCTACCGCTAAGATAGAAACATGAAGTTTGGACAGCCTCTTTAGGTTTGGGATGCAGAATACTTCACATGTCGGGTGGAGCTCTGACTCACCTCTGGGCAATATTAGGAGTACTAGTTTTAGGTTGGTCCCAGAGCAAGAAGGACCTCTGCAGCAGGTTTAGGCTTTAGCATAAGTAGTCACTTGGGCCATATCATTTGACTGAGGCCGTTGTAGTAGGGGTAGCTGGCATAAAAGGGGGAAATGGACACTATGGCAGACTCCAGCTTAAGAGCCCTAAAAGCACAGACCCATGGAATCCTAGAGCAAGACCATGTTATCTGCAGCAGAGAAAGATAGACCATTCAAAAAGTGGCTCCTGGCAGAGATGGAAGCTGCATATGGGTCCAATAGCACTGGCAGAGTAATGGGCCCCCAGAGATGTCCACACCCTAATCCCTGAACCCTGTAAATATGTCACTTAGCAAGAAGAAGTTTGCAGATATGATGGTGTTAAGACTCTCCAAGTGGGAAAATTACCCTGGATTATCCGAGCAAGCCCAACAAAACAAGTTCCCTCTAAGAGGAAGGCAGGAGAGTCAGGATAGGAAGGATACACGAAAACGCAAGAAGGAGTCACGGAGAGAGGGGATAATAGCTGTGCTACTTTATTGTTGATTTGAAGATGGAAAAAGGGACCACGAGCCCAGGGGTACCAGAAACCTCTAGAAGCCGGAAAAGAAAAGGAAAAAAGATTCTCCCTTGTAGCCTCCAGAAGGAGATTTGCTAACTTCTTGACTTGAAACCAGTCAAACTGGTTTTTGGGCTCCAGAAATGGAAGTGATAGATTTGTGTTATTTTAAGCTGCTAAGTTTGTGGTAATTTGTTGTAGCAGGAGCTGTAAGAAACTAATACAAGCCTTTTTCAGCAAAATTTTTTTATAGCTGCTGTTGAATATCCAGCCTCTTGGCAATAGAGACTGACTCTGTGCCCTCCAGATAATACCATTCCTTCAGGAGAACAAACTGCCAGATGGTGAAAAGTGGAGATTACATCCATCCTGACTAGGATTGACCTACTTCCTGGATAGGAGTTTGCCATTGTTGTCGGCGGTGCTTCAGCCAGCACCAGTATTCGTTGATTCGCTAAATGTCTGGTCTACAGGCATGGGATGCTATATAACATTGCCTAAGACCAAGGGCGCCGTTTTTTAGCCAAGCAGGTGCATCAGGGAAGACCCAACTGTGGGATCCGCTCTTCCTACACATACTCCACCAAGCAGAAACTGCCATCCTGGTGGAGGGGTGACCTGGCCTCTTAAAGGAGAAGATGCCTTATAACCTTCGGATGGCACAAACTACAGGATATAGTCAACTCCTTACATCAACCAATGGTCATTATGTGGTTCTAAAGTCATGGGTCCAAGAATCAAGGGGTGAAAGTAGGAGTGGCTCTAGGATCCACTGAGGAATTTGTGCTCCCTATCTGGGGGTCTAGAATTTGTGTGTCTAGAGGTCCTGAATTGTAGAGGGAGAAAATAAGAGTCACACTAAGTTTTAAGCTACCACTGCTATGTGGTGACTTGAGGTTTGTAAGGCCAGAAAATTCAAATCAAAGAGTAACCATACTGACAGGTTATTGGCTCTGATCATCATTAGCAGAGAGAGTTATTGCAACATGATGAGGGCACAGAGGCATACTTTTGGCTCTCATGTGACCCACCAGGTCGCCTCTCGGTGTGCCCAGGTTTAACTGTAAATGGGCAAGGATAGCAACTACATTGTACTAAGGGCGGGATAACTAAGGTCTCGTGATGCTTGGGGGTCAGGGTCTGGATCATTTTATCAGGCAGCTCAGAAATGCTAGGATGAAGGGAATCTAGCTTGGATTAAGAGGAAGCTGTAGTGCATCCCACTGTCCCTCTTTTTGTATAGTGAACTGTGATAACAGAACCCAGAAGTTATATACCTGGGTGGAGTCAATCAAGGTGAGAAGCGAGTGGATCTGAGCAGTACTAGGGATGAACTGTAGGAGGCGCTGCGGTACCTGCCCAGGTGTGTTTGAGCCACAGCATCCCTCTCTCCCTTGCTGTCAGTGTTGGTTGCTAATGGCAATATGCGCTTTTTTTTTTTTTTTTACACCTAGTTTTTATTCATTCAACAGTATAATGGTTTTGTTCTTTCATCTGGTTATATATAGCTGTAATAGAGTTCATTTCTTTCTTGCTGCTCTGTAGTAGTTGGTGTTCTCAATCTAACACAGTTTACTCTTTTATTCTCCTGTAGGTGGAGCTTTGAATTGTTAGTGGGTTTTGGTTATTACAAATAATGCCCCACAGGTATTCTTTTACCTGTCTTTGAATGTACACATACACATCTGTTGTGTTTCTACCTAGGAAAGTATGGGGTCACAAGGTACACATCAGATCTGCAATAGTAGATAATGTCAAACTGTTTTCTGAAGTGGTTTGTGTCCTGTTAGGAATTATTCCACCGCTCTGTGGGCATGAGATAATTTCCTATATTATCTTCTGGAAGCTTAATTGCTTTACTTTTACCTTTAGATCAATAATCAACTTGGAATGAGGTAAAGGGGAAGTTTTTTTCATATTTCCATATGGAAATCAGTTGACCATTTGATTTAAAAATACTGTTGATTTAAAAGAGTCCTCTTTGTCCAGGGTCCTGCAACACTCAGTATCATGCAGTGTTTTGTTTGTTGGATTTTTCTCCTGAAAGAGCTTTGGTTCTGGGGCGCCTGGGTGGCTCAGTGGGTTAAAGCCTCTGCCTTCGGCTCAGGTCATGATCTCAGGATCCTAGAATCGAGCCCCGCCTCGGGCTCTCTGCTTAGCAGCAAGCCCGCTTCCCCCTCTCTCTCTGCCTACTTGTGATTTCATTCTCTCTGTCAAATAAATAAATAAAATCTTTAAAAAAAAAGAGCTTTGGTTTTAAGCAAGTAAGTGAACAATGAACGGTTATTTGGTTGACCCTTTTGTGATAGTAACATTATCATCTCCACTTTACTCAGGAAACTGAGGCTTACAGAAGTTAATTAATTTAGTGGCAGGTTCTCCTGAATTAAGAGTCTCATTATTAGTGCCTTAAATAAAATAGAAGTCATTAATTAATTAATTAACCGGATAACAGTGTGGAGGTGGGTGATTCAGGTCTGCTAAGGCACTTTGCTGTCTTCATGTGGCGTCCATTTGTGGGTCCAACGCTCTTGTTCCAGCCCCCCTCACGTGTTCTCTTTGCAGCTTGGTGGGAGGAGAACGTGAGCATGGAAGTCCACGCCCCTTATTTTAGGGATGTTACTTGGAAATTACATAATTCTACTCGTATCCTCTTGGCCAAAATTCACTTATATAGCCACCTCAAACCAAGAGAGCCTAGCAGATTGGAGTCTTCAATTTGGGTGGCCAGCATCTTGCCAAAATTTGGGGTCTCTGTTTCTACAGGGAAGAAGGAGAGAAGGGATAGGGGAACTGCTAGCCATGGTTGTATACTTAGTTGCGGCACATCTGAGATTCAGACAAAAGCCTGTGTACCCCCAGGCTCTACCGTGCAGCCCTCGACAACCAGCCGGACGGCCATAGTTTGCCTCCTTGAAAAACTTTAGGATACCTTCCTGTCAGAACAGAATTCCTGGATGTCTCTCCAGACACGTATAGAATTCCTTGTATTAGAAAACAAATTTATTTAACTCAATGTTTTTTGGGGTTTTTTTTTGTTTTGTTTTTGTTTTATTTTTTTAATTAGAAAAACTGAGTTAAATTTAGAGACTCACTGCTATTGTCAGAGAAAATGTTTCCAAAGGCTGCTTTCATCCTTCCACGATTGATTCACCTTCACTTAATTTGTTCTTTCTCTCTTCCCTTCTTTCCCCCCTCCCCAGCCCCCTTTGTCTGGCTCTCTATTCTGTCTTCCCAAAGTTATGGTGCCCTCGTGTTTCCTCTCCATATCCCCAGTGCCCACACAATGACGATGAGGAGTAAGTCCAGGGGTTGGTGAACAGGATGAGAGCAAGTGGGGTCACAATGTCTCACTTTTTCATTTTTTTTAAACTTTTATTATTAGTTTTTATTACACAAGGGTTACATATTCATTGTAGAAAAATTAGAAAACACAGAAAAGCAAAAAGAAAAAATAATCACCCATAATCCCACTACCCATAAATAACTACTATTAACATTTTAGTGTATGTCCTTCTAGCTTCTTATGCATATATATACATACATAGATATATTTATATATAATTTTCTTTTTTACAAATATTGTGTCATACTATACATACTGTTTTATAACGTGTTTTTTTTTCATTTAAGATATATCGTGAACATTGTTGTTTATTCCCTGAAAAAATTATACAGATACTACATGCTCATTGTGGAAAACCCAGAAATTACAGATATGCAAAAAGAAAATATAGTTGCTCCAAATCTCACCTCCCAGAGATAGATGCTGTTAACATTTTAGCAAATATCCTCTCAGATGCTGTAATGCACACATGTATATGTATACTTTTAAAATGGAAACAGACTATATTCTTCTGTAACTTGCTTTTCCATTTAACAAGATAGCTGTTTATTTCAATAAATGTACATCTAGTGCTTACTCTTAATTGGTGCACACTATTCCGTTGAAAGGATATACCATATTTAACCAACCCTATATTATAGGCTTACTTATACTTTTTCCATTCCTCCAAATAATGCTCCTATAAACATCCTTCTTTTTCATATATTTTTTGAATAATGAATGAATGTACCTTAGTTCATTTTTCTTGGCTTTTTTTTGAGGAGAATTTTCCTAAAGTGAAAGTATTTGGCATACACAAAAAAATATATTGCCAAAATATTTTCCAGAAAGATCAGATCAACTTACACCCTTGTTGACTCTGTGAGAGAATGTTCATTTCCATACTTCCTGTTGTCCCTGGGAACTATAATTCTTTATACCCTTTGTCTTTCTGATACATAAAAAAGAGTACCTTGTAATAATTTGCATCTTTGATTACTAGTTAAATATTTTCATATTTATTATTAGTTCATTACTTTTTATGGTACACCGACAGTTTGTGTCCTTGGCTCAATTTTCTACTGGAAAGTTTGATTCTTTTTGATCATAAAATGTTACTTATTCATGCATTCATTATTCACTCACACAATAAATATGTTTTCAGTATTTGCTTTGTGTCTAGCAAGTATCGAGGATATAACAGTAAGCGAAATAGACATAGTTGCTGCTTTCTTGAACTTCCAGTTTAGGAAAGAGAAACACACAAACAAGCAATAATTTAAAAAGTGCAATGAGGAAACAGTGAAATGGAAACACTTGATTGGGAAGGTTGTAGATCATAGAAACTTTCCAAGGGCAATGGGGTTTAAGCTCTCGATAGGTATTAGAGATCTATGCTCTTTGTTGCATGTATTTCAGATTTTGTTTTCTCAGTTTGGTTCGTTATTTTTTACTGTGTAAGAGTGCCGCATTTCTAATTGGTCAAATCTATCCATCTTTTTCTTTTTGGTTTCTTCCTTTGTTGTCCTGCTTAGAAAGGCTTTTTTTTTTTCATAGTAAAATGACATAAATATTTGTCAGTATTGCCTGCTGGTCCTTTTATGTGCTTATGTGCATTAACGTCTAAATCTTAACTTCACCTAGAATTTATTCTGATGGAAGTTATGAGGTATAGATCTAGTATTTCCTCCAATAATTAGCCAACCAGTCATACCTAATTATTAAGTAATCCAAACTTTTTCCACAGATTTGAAATACCGTCTTTATAATGCACTCAATGCTTCTATGTTCTTGGGTTCATTTCTGATCTTTACATTTAACTATAATGATTTATTATGGGCCAATAGCATCCCTGGTTTTTCCCATCCTGTCTATAGTTATCTGAAGCTGAGCATTTTGCATTTGGTGACGTTCTAGAACACAGAGAAATGGTAAGACAGTGCTTAGGTATATGCGTGTGGCATGGGAAGTGAGTCTGGATGATATTCTTAATCCTTTCAACTTTGAGACTTCCAGAATCCTAATTCCATACGGGATATTATTAATCTGGCCCATTGTTTGCTGTCAAAATAAATGAGCTGCTTTTATCCTCTGCACATTTATTTTCCCTTCTTATTCCAAAGCTCAGCATTCGGTAGGTGGCAGTATTGCCCTACAGTAAGTAGCCAACCGTTAGAGGAGCACCGAGGAACAAAACCATCTGGCAGGATTTTAGAATTTCCCTAAGAGCTTTCATGAGCGGAGGCATCAGGGCTGTGCTACTTCTAAAGTCTTCTTTGTACCCTTGAATAATGGCTCAACCAGAATTTTGCAGCTGATCTCCTCCTAGAGGCGTGCAAGACATCAGGGGACAGATATTTTAAAGCGATACCTCGGCCCTGTGGGCATGCGCTCACGTACCTTATCCACAAGTGCCTCTGGGCCCAGCCACTGACTGACTTAAAGCCTGGAGATGTGGTTTTAAACAATAGAATTGTGGTGGGATTCGGGTGATTTTTATTTTCTTTATACTTGGTGGTATGTTTCTGATTTCCCACAAAGAACATATATCGCCTCTGTAATCTGAAAACAAGAAAACGATGAATCAACACGGGATATTAGAATTATGGGGGTAAAATGGGTGACAGTGTGCCAGAAAAAGTTGACATCCTTCTCCAGTTTCAGCATGTGAGTACGTGCAACGGAATGGGTTCAGTGTTCTCACCTTACCCCTAGAGATCAGCTCAGTGTTATTGCTAATCTGAAAGCGAATTACTAGCAAGAGGCCGAGAAGGTAGACTTCTATCTCATGGACTACCCCTGAGAAAGTCCTTTGGTAGGTGAGAGGAGAGTGGGGTCAGCTCCTAATGAGAGGCATTGGCGTATCCAATGGGAGATGGTGAGCTATCTATTGCCATTATGAGCCAGTGTAGGTCATCGCGACTCGGAGCACTAAATTTCATTTTAGAACCTGCTAGTGAAAGAAGATCTATAAATCTTGGAGTGTGTCCACAGGAACTACAAAACCAATCAAAGTCTGGGAAACAGGCACTATGAATAAAAGATAAGGTGGCTGAATTTATTTACCTTAGATATGGAAAGCCTAGCTGGGGAATTAGACAAATTCCCATCTCCATGAATAGCTACTATAGCCCTCCCAGACCTGGAGGTGAGACCTGAATTTATTAACAGTCTTCAGTTGTACAAAGGACAATGGCACAGGAGGTAAGTGTTCCTTTCATACCGAGACTAAGGCGAGAGTGAGCACAAATTAACCAAGTAGAAGTGATTTAGGTCAAGCATTTAGAGGAACGTGCTGAACATCAAGGTTGGATTTATCGGTTAATAACTTTGCATGAATTAATAGGAACGAGACTGAAGCTAAGGGTTCAGTATAGTGGAAAGGGGCGTGAGGGCAAAGATGGGAGCTGAGAGCATGCCCAACTGGGCTGTTTTATAATTTCCAAAACGATGGACCTTAAGTGAGTTAACCACATGGGACGAAAATGAACCATATTCAAAAAAGATATTAAACCTAAATCGGACCTGATTTATGAAACTAGGGTTTGCAGACCAGATGAATCTGGGAGTGGTTACATGCTTTGCAAGGGGGTATTCATTCTAAGAGTCTCTAAATAGCATATTCCAACACCTGTTTTACAAATACTTGATTTAGAAAGTTGTGGTTTTCTCATATAACTTTCAAGAACCCCTCTTTATATGAAGTTAGGCATACCTATAACCATGCATTAATTACCAGTTCATTGGAACAGAACTCTGGACTCCAAGAATAAGGCCCAAAACCAGCTGGTATGATCTAAATAGAGACCTGCATAGCCTTTTGAGATCTCTTCCAACCCTCTAATCCTTTTGCTTTCAATCACAAAAGCTAAAAGACAATTCCAAGTATAATTTTCGCAACATCAGATATTAGGTCGAACCATATGAAATGGCCATTTTTGGAGGTTGAAACAGTCAAACACCAGCAATTTCATATAGATCAATCTAATACAAGAATTATCCCTGTAGTTCATATACACCTATCTTCATCATCACTAAAGCTAACAGCTTCAATATAGTTAGTCATTGAGTCAAAATATTGGACATCTAAATGCCTGTGCACATTAAGTACTGAAAAAGTGTAGGGTTGGGATTAAAGATGGATCTTGGATAAACCACCTATAGGCATCTAGCTCAACCTTTTATTGGACTAGACACTGGTGCCTCTTGTCTGAGTAGAGGATTCCTTAGATTTTTGGAAAGCAAGAAAAGAAGTCCAAAGGCCTGATCTCTCAACCCGTGGGAAATTCTGTTTGGGTAATGGTCCAAGGAAGAACAGGGGACAATACAACAAAATTTGTACCATGTTACAAGTTTAGTAAGGAAGATCATAACAGAGCTGTGAGCAGAAAAACAAAGCACGTGGCTTCCTCCTTTCTAAAATATTGTATTGCTTAATGTGTCCTGCTTTCAAGATTCTAAGCGTAAGACAAGACACCAAGTACACATTGGAAAAGTCATATCTGCATAGTCATCTAAAATGAGACAAGCTTAGCTTAACTAAAAAGATTTTATTAACGTAAAATGTTAAATATTTTTACGATCTGAGCTAATTCCAGCATGCCCTATAAGATTTAACACTATGCTGATGCACAGACATCATGCTTCAGATTTCAATTAGAACAAAATGTGATAATATTCAGTTTTACATTTGAGGGTAATTGTATATGTTACTACACCATTTTCTAACTGGATTACTTCATTCTCCAAGAAGCTGAAAAAGACACCATTGGATTGAAAGGAAATTAGTTGCCCATATGCATTGTATGTACGAAGGTATTAGGATTATTGTGTATTTACAAAATGTAAGTATGTTTCATATATGATTTTTGTTGCATTATAAATTAAGATATCTTTATGTAGAAGCTCTTGGATTCTGACAGAATGGAAGACTGAATGTAAATGAGTGCAGACAAAGCAATAGGTGAGGTGGCATATGTTTGATTATAATATTATTTCTAATAATATTGATAGATTGGATTTTTGAACACAGTTTTGCCATTTTAGATAGATTTCTATGTTTAAAGACTCTCAAATATGATAAATTGTTCACATGAGATCAGCAAGAGCTAAAGATATACTATTATACATGAAATAATTTTTCTCTGTATAATACACTTAAAAAAACCCTTAAATAATTTAAAAACCATAATTCTTGCATCTGTCATGGTATGGTTTGGAGCAGGCATGCGCAATGTCAGCTTTAAAAATCCTTTTAAAAACAGCCTGCTTTTTGTATCTTTTTTTTTTTTTCCCTTGACAGCAGCTGCTTTCAAATGTAAAATCATTTAAAAGGGTAGGGGGAGGCGAATAAAAGTAATAAGGAAGCATAGAAAACATAGTCAAAAACCAATAATTGTGGTTCAGCTGTCTGGAGGTCCTCAGGTTCTGTGATATTTTCGGGTCTTCGCAATGGTGGGTTTCGAGGAGGAGCTGTCTAGCTCGACACCAGACAACACAGCCCAAAGAACCTTCTCTTCCGTCTTCTAACCAGGGGGTAGGGAGTTAGATTTAGAAGGCTGCTGTCATCTGTGATGGGACAGAATGTACATATGAGTGAATTACAGACAAAATAACCTGGATTTTATGAATTGGCTTTAAAAATCCACCATCTTTTGAATCAAGGTCTCTTGACTTCAGCACTATTGGCCATTTCGGAACAGAAATTCTTTGCTGTTGGGGATCTCCTGGGCACTGGGGCATTTAGCAGTATCGCTGGCCCTACTCCCTCAGGTGTGACAACCAAAAATGTCTCCCAGATAGCAACGAAATGTTCTTTTGTTGTTGGTGGTGGTTGGGGGGACTAGGAAGGTAAGGGGGTGGGGCGCAGGACCATCAGGTAGCCTGCGGTTGAGAACCACAGCTTAGAATTAAATATAAACTGCTTGGAGGCACTCTTTTAGAAAGAGCCCCTGCTTTGCAGTAAGGTTGGCCTCTTTCCTAAACCCACCTCTACTAATTCCTAGTTCTGCGACTTTGAACATGTAACTGGAAGCTTGCTAAGTCTCAGTTCTCCCGTATGTAAAACAGGCTTTAATACCACTTACCTTAGATGAAGATTAAATGAAATCATCTATGAAAACATGAAGTTGGCTGCTAGGCCTAGCACAGAGGAAGCACTCAGTAAATATAGCTTTTATTAACTATTTTCCTTTACAGAGGACCATTGTCTTCCTTTCACTCACCTACTTTATGCCTCAGAAAGAAGTTTCTCAACTGTTCCTTGTTGAGTCTTTGCCTACAGATTTCTATAGATTTCTGTACACAAGGGCATCCTGAGATTTCCAGCTGTTGAATTTATTTATAAGTCTTGGTGGAAATTTTTAACGTAATGACAAGGAGAGGAGGAAATAAACCAGTAAGCCAAGTTCAGGTGAGGGAGCTGGGTTTTAAAGAAATAGTACAGCCCAAAGGAGAGGTTGGGTAGAAATAGCAGAACTGGCAGTGTGGTTGGTCCCAGAGGCTGGAGAGGGACCACACAGACATGACTTGGAAATTGCCAGTGCGGGGAGCACTAGGAGGTGATCAGAATGGAGCGAGGCGCCACAAAATGATTAATTGGCTCTTGTAACTCCTACACATCTAATTTTTTGTGAGCCCAGAGCAGAGCTAAGGGGGGCTCCCTCCTTTCCCCATCCTCACCTGGAGGATACAGGACCTTGGGAAAGAGCCCAGAATCAGGAATTGGATGAAGGGGGCGGAAAGTGAAAGATGTGCCCCACTTCAAGAAAATTAGTTTGTATGGGGCGCAGTGGGTTAAAGCCTCTGCCTTCGGCTCAGGTCATAATCTCGGGGTGCTGGGATCGAGCCCCACATCGGGCTCTCTGCTCAGCAGGAAGCCTGCTTCCCCCTCTCTCTCTGCCTGCCTCTCTGCCTACTTGTGATCTCTCTCCTCTCTGTCAAGTAAATAAATAAAATCTTAAAAAAAAAGAAAAAAAGAAAACTAGTTTGTAGCAGAGGGTGGGTTTTCTTGATTACTGAGCCTAGACGCTCAGTAAACTATCAAGAACAAAAACAAGTCCGGCTTCCCCGTCCTCTTACGTCTGTTGTGTCATCCAAGTGTCTGGGCTTTTCCTCTCCTTCCCCAAAGGCTGCCATGTGTCATATTTATTTGTAAATAAGCCTCACTCACCAAGTTGACAGTGTTGCTTGGAATGGTGCCCTATGCTCTCTCTGCATTTAGAGAGAACCAGAGTAGCAAGTCTGAGTCAGGGAAGAAAGCAGGCGCCCCAGCTGAGCACATCAAATTAATCACAGAGCACTCTCCCGGTCTCCGCAGATTAATATTCTCGCTTAAGATTCATACTCCGCAAATGTGGAGAAAAACAGGACGCTCTTTGTCCTTTCTCTGGTGAAAAGCATTTCACTATACTCTGGATGTCAACATTTTGAGACTAAAAATAGGACATCTCTCTTTTATACTTACACTTGCCCCCAAATAGTTAAGACTGGGAAAGCAAAGTCATACACTATATGTGAGCCTCATTCCTCAGGAGAATCTCTCAGACGAATCATGGTCTATTTAGAACAGAAAGAAATGATAACTCACTTTCTCATCAGTTTTAGGACCCTTACTTTTAACCACCAAATGATCAACAGACTTAAGCTAAGTGGAAGTGGCAAAGGTACAGCAGACTCTGAAGAATAAAGAATTGCATCTTTTGGTATCACTTTGAATATGGACTATACTTCCTGAAACGCAAGTTCCCCAGGAATTCAGTGGTTCCTTGAAGAGAATCACCAAAACTATGGAGATATTTATAGGGAAGAAAATTCTCTTTATTTCCATTTAAGACTTGGAAGATCTATTTCCCGAATGCCCCTATAGCCTTGCCTTTCTCCAAACACTTAAGAGATTTGGGGAGTGATGGAATGGGTATTTATATATTGTAAAAGGCAGGGCTGGTGTGTATTGTTCCCACCACATGAGGAAATGTCTACTACTACTAATTTACAAAGAAACTGTATGTGTATGCTCTCGTATGTGTACGCTGTGGTGGGATGTATGTTCCCATGTTCCCTTTTTTGTGTATGAAAAGCACAGGTGTTATACACAGATATTATGGGATTCATATCAAGATTGACCTTTGTACCCTTGCACTCATTACACTGAATCAAAAAACCTTTTGTGCTATTGAAATTCTCCTCACTCAGCCTTCTTGTCCTATCTACCTATCTATATATAGCTGGATAGATATACACATATACGTTCACTTGTGAGCGCTACACACACACACACACTCACACACACACACACACACACTCACACACACACACACAACATTCACATGAATAGGAAGTGTTAGAATTGAGGAGAAGGTGCTCAGATGTCAGGCAAAGGACGGGCTGCTTATTAAGATCAACTGCTGGTTTGGGGCATCTCTGTTCAGCATTTGTGACACCTTTGCCTAGCCCAGAGCTTGTCTGATCATCACCTAGGGTTGAGGTGACACAAAAGCTCAAAAATTCTTGGCAGAAATTCAGAGCAGCTTTCTATACCCTAGGAAGCTGACACCGGCAGTAAATGCTGAAATTCACCAGCAGTAAGTACGCCTGGAATGGTCTGGAGTGAATTCAAGTCCAAGGAAAGATGTCTTTCCGCATTGATTGAAATCCTGTCTCTGAAATTACGGGCTGCCAAAAGACTGTGAACAAAATGGAATGTTTTCCTGACGCGTTCTCAGTTTTCTGGGCTAATCCACCTGACCTTGCTGGGAAACCTTTGATTTTTATTGTGAATGTTTGAGAATTTTATAGCATCTTTTCTCCAAAGTGCATGCTCTGAGACAGCTGTAACCAAGGACAGTTTTAGGTGTGAAAATGAAAAGTGGAGAAGGGGAAAGGGAGGGAGGAGAACAGAGGAGAAAGTGAAAGAAAAGGAGACTGTGCAATTCAGCAAGTTCAAATCTTGGTCATCTGAGGCTTAATTCCTAGATACTGCTAAAGCCAGGGACACCAGAATCCCCCAAGGCACAATGATACCATTTCTATGTTGCTTACATTTCTTTTGGTGATACGAGATTTCTTCTTACATGGATGATATGTTAAGAAACAGAAGGACATAAAAATAAGTTTTCAAATAATCAACTGAGCATTTGAGTTGAAAGTTCTGTTTTCAGATAGAATCTAGAGAAGTGCTCATAATGTGACTGTAGTTGCAAATTTCTACTCCAGAAAAAAAGGAGACCTTCAGCTAACCCCGTGGTTCTCAAACATTAGCTTCATTAAGCAGCATCTGAAGGTGTGTTAAACCACAGATCGCTGGCCCTCCCTCCAGAGTTTCTGAATCAATAGGTCTGGGGTGGGGCCGGAGAATTTAAATTTCTTACAAGTTCCCAGAAATGCTGGTGGTGCTGGTCCTGAGGCCGCACCCGGAGAAGCCCTGCATTAATCAAAGGTCTGCTAAGTGCAGGCTCCGTGCTGGGCGCTGGGGATTATTCCAGATGGATCCTAATATGAAGAGGGTTCTTGGTCTCAAGGATGTTTGCTCGAGTAACTATGAAGCTTCATTAAAATGCCATAAGAGAGATACCGAAACAATGCTATGAGAATTCCAAAGAGGGGAATTACTCCCAAGTGGAGAAGGAAGAAAATAATTGTGGAAAATCATGGAGGTCTTGGTATTCGTGCTGGGCCACAAGGGATGAGGAGAACTTGTACATTTGATGAAGGGGGAGACGGGCTTTCTGGTTGGAGAGAACAGTGCAAACAAAGTCATGGAGGTCAGAAGCACCTTGAATTTGGGTCCAAGTAAACAGTCTAGTCTGGAATGAAGGGTGGACTGAAAGGTGTATGAAGGAGGGAGTAGTACAAAACAGAAACACACTGAATTCCCCAAATATGACCGTGCCTTATCTTGCCTCTTTAGCTTTACACATACCATTCCTTTTTCCAGAAAAGTCCTCCCTTCTTAGACAAACGCCAATCCCCCCAAGATTAGCTTGCCATTTTCTTTGATTTCTTTCATAATGTTCTGATTTCCTTCTCAGTCCCCTTTGTAAACCGCAATTCTTTCCCCTCAAAACTTAAGCTGTGCTATCCCAGGGCTCTTCTCTACGCACTCACTCAGTCAACCATTCTTAAGACTTCAATTATCATTATGCCGATGATGCTTCGATATGTATTTCCAGGTTCCCAGATCTCTCACATGTCTCTCCTCAGCATAAGACTTGTACATCTGCTATTCACTGCTGAACATCACTCTTGGAGGTCCTCCATCTCCAAAACTTTAATCGTCCTCTATCTCAATTACTCCTCCTCTGTTCTGTCTGACTTAGTGAATAGACACCAGAATTCACCCCGCTCTCCAAGTCTGGGTTTCATCCTTGATTCTGCCTTTTCTCTTATGCAGCCCAGCCAATTGTTCATATCCTCTTCTCTGACCCCCTGGCTTTTGGTTAGACCTGAAGCATTTCTCACCTGGATTATTGCACCTGCCTCCTAATTGAATCGCTCCAGTGGCTTCAGGATAAAGTCCAAACCTCTCAACATGAATTATAGGGGTCTTAGTGATGTAGGCAGGCCCACCTACTTCTCTAGTCTTTCATACCTCTTTTCTAACCACTTTTCCAACTAATGAAGTTCATCAAAATGCCCTGCTCTTTCATCTCCTCACACACCTTCAATATCCAGAACCTTCTGCCTAGATTCTCTTTATTCCCCCTACCTCTTTTTTCTTTTTATTTTTTTCAATCTCTTTCTTTGGCTAACTCTGATTCATCCTCAGAAATCTCAGCTCACTTTCCAAAAAGCAATTCTCAATACTAGCAACCCTCTCCCCCATCCCACACCCCAGCCTCTTAAAACTCACCGGGCTAGGTGAGAATTCCAAATACCTTTGTAGTGACCTGTCTAGCCATTATGGCATTGGGCATTGTTGAATTCTAAGCACTAGTTTCTTTGTCCAATAGTGTGTGCGCGCGTGTGTGTGTGTGTGTGTGTGTGTGAGTTTTTTCCAGAATTCACATGCCCTATCCCAATCTTTATGAGGGGAAGCCTGTCATTTGGGAAGGCTTTCCAGGTGATTCTCATCTGGTCTGTTCTGCTGAGATGGAGAACCTCTAGAAGGAGAAATATTCCCAGCCCCTGACACAGAACTTGGCACATTCTAGGTTACCATCACATGATAGATGATGGCAGGGATACCAGATGCTAGGGGAAAACGTCTGTTCTTCCTCCAGTAGACGATGAGTAGGAAGGTAACATTTGTGAGTAGGGGCTGAACACAGAGTAATGAGTTAAGAAAGTGATGTGTGATCGGTGATGTGTGAATTAATTGGAGGAGAGAGAGGAAATACATATGGTGTACTGAATCGTGGATGGGAAGTTGCAGAGATTGCAAAGGATATGGAGCTGCCGGAGTAAAAAGTGCCCAGAGTAACATTCAGAGTCACACCAGGCCGAAGTATACAAAGTCTTTCTAGGAGGCCCTGGCGAGAGGACCTAAAAGATCATCCCAAGGCTACCAGGTGGCATAACTGCCTCATGTTCTCCAGCCGGATATCCACCACTGCTGGGCGACATGGCTGGTAGAGTGGATACGGGGGCTCCAGACTGGAGTGGACTGAGAGTATGAATCTAGGGGAAATGTTCCTACATCCAATTGAGTCTGGAGTCGCACTGTCCCCAGGAAGGGACCCACTCTAGAACAGATTCAATTCCCAACGGATCCACCTCAGACTGATTCTAATGCCAGGTCTCAACGACCAAATTCTAGGCAAAGGCAAACGTATAGACACACCCCACAGCATTCATTAAGTCAGATTTCTGGAAAAGGTGAAACTGTCTTTCGGGCTTAATTTATTTCTGCCAACTTGTTTTCTTTGATTACAACATACATTTAGAAGATGCTTGCCCTTCACTTTCCAGTCTCCTTTTAGCCTTTGTCAGTGACCTTGCAGGCTCTCCACAGGTGGTTCCATTTGTAATCCATTTGACACAGCCAGACTATCATAATTAATGAAGCTCCCTACAGCACTGCCAGTGACCTGGAATGTAGGACAGGAGGGGCACTGAAGCAGTGGAAAGAACAGTGGGCTGAGAGCCAGGAGACCTGGACGTGGTCAGGAGCCTGCTGTGGGGCTCTGTAGAAAGAGGGCAGCTCGCTTTCTTTTGTGCCTCTCTTTGTCTCCAGTCTCAAACTGAAAGGATGGGAAAGAAAGGCACTGTCTGAAAGGAGGCCACAATCACGAACCATTAAAATTCCTGCTCTTGGCTACTTTCCTTTATTTGTCACTGAAAATCACTTTTCAACAAACAGTTGTCGAGTCAAGTTTTGATTTTGGTAGGAAGAGGGGAAGATACGACTGACTCTTTCAATGCTAAAGTGAACATGGGAGGTTCTGAGGTGAGCCCTAGGGTGGAGCCCGGAGAACCCAGGCATCGGAGCCCTTCCAGGGGATGGTCCCCTAGGGCCCACCTGGCAGGATCTTCACATGGTCAAGGTTTGAGGTAGGAACAAAGGGAACCAAGCATGGTATCTTTCTGCCTTTTTTCTCTCTGCTTCAAACACACATGTAAATGGAATAAAAAGAGAAAAGAAATAAGAAGCCAGAAAAAAACCAGATGGCTTTCTATAATGGTTTGCATCCAGTTACAAAGATGTTTTGACAATAAGATCCTAGAGAAAAGAACTGGAATATATTTTTCCACATTTCACCCCACACTGTTCACCTACACCCATACACTAAACAGATCGGCTGCAAAAGAATTCCCGGAAGGTCATGGGAAGGCTCCTATGGTCTAGCTTGGTATACAGAGTCAGATAGAGGAATTTGGCTGATTTCCTCATTAAAGTGGTGCCATATGCATCTGCTAAAAAATGTTGCCAGAGGGACCCAAGAGACTTGCTCTCCTTCCCTCAAGCTTTTCAGAACCTCTGGTTCACATCCCTCTGTCTCCACTGGTCAGCTCCTAGTGACATCATGCTGAGTCCCCACAAAACTTGTAAAAAACAGAGATGTGACATCTCTTGCCGAGGGTCCCATTTTTCCCCTAAGTAAAGAAACCTTAATTTACCTGAATCGAAGCCTTTGTCTCATTTTTATTATTATTCAAAATCCTACTGCACCATTCCCTCCTGAATAGCTCCTTGAATCTCCTAAGTTTTTCCTTTTCGTGCTCTACACAGATTAAGGATTTCAATCCTGAGTATCAGTTATTTGGATTATTCCCTTTTCACTCATGTTTTTACTCAGAGTATCGATCATTTATTACTATTATTATATTTTGAAACTATATTTAAAATTCCACTTTTTTCTGTTTATAAGAGGAATACAAAGTCACACAAAATATTTCTACTCCTTGTGATTATAAAAATGTCCCAAGTAAATAAACTGAAATTTCTGTTTTTCCATTAATGCGTGTTTTGGGAACCGTTGGATGTTATTTTCATGAAACGTGGAGGGGACGTTTGGGATGGCTTGAAACCACACAGCCCACAAGCCATTCACTCTGTGCCCCTAGCAGGCGTCCTCCTGGGCAGCGGATAGTGAGGTACAGGGAAAGACCTCCATGCTGCCCATGGGGGGACTTGCCAAATATATAAAGAAACTAAGAACAGCTTCAGACAAAGCTCCTAAGTCCCAGGGACCAATGTTCTGTACTGCAGGCTCCAGATCAACGAGCAGAAGCCCGGGCTGTTCTGTTGGGTGATGATGGGGCACTTTCTTGAGCTAACCGGCTGGCCGGGTGGTAAAGAATACCAGTACCAGCAACAGTTATCACAGTAAAGCATCTCTCTGTCCAGTGCCCGCTCTCTGCAAGGTCAGGAGCAGACACGAGGCCTGCGGTGCTTCGTTTGAACCCCAACAGCCCCCCGAAGAAAGTAATGCTCTTATCTCTTTTTCAGGAATGAGGACATTGGAATCGCTGGATGTTAAACCGATTATTCCAGGGCACAAAGTGGGTAAGTGGCAGAGCCAGCATTCGAACCCAAGGACTGTCTTCACTCAAAGTCCCCGGTCCCCACCACCATGCGTATTTCTAGCAACTAGCTGCTGTGCTGTGGCCGGAGGGCTCCCTCCTCACACTATGTGCTTCCTGAAACCATTGCGAGGTCTCCACAGCACTAGGCCCACGGCTCAAGCCCATTAGTCTGATCCCAGGCCCTGCAGGGGTGTTTCGCGTAGGTGACTGATGCTCCACACCCCGCCTCCATCCCACGCTGCTCAGGCCACACTACTTCTCGGCCTCTTCGTCTGGCGTTCTCACTTCCACCTCTCCACCTTCTGCCACGCCGCTCCCCGAGCCAACAGGCTCTCCAGCTCTGCTGCCAAATCCTCTCAGAGCCAGGCAGCACCCTGTCCTCCCTCTGCTTTGCTCAGTGGAAGCCAGAGAAGTCTCTTTCCTACTCTAAAAGCCCTTTCCCCACCCTCGATGGAGCACTGTCTGAAGCAGACGCTTCCCGGAAGACTACTCTGGCCGCGCATGCTCAGTGTAAGCGCTGCTTTGGCCGCGCATGCTCAGTGTAAGTGCTGCCGATGGTCCTGCCTCCATGGGGTCCCCAAGTCGGGTGCACACTTAACAAACTTTTATTGTGTATGCTGCGTGTCGTTCTCCTGTGTTCTAGGCATTGCTCTAGATACAGAAGGTACAATAATAGTTGACAAAAGCATGTAGAGGCCCTTCCCTCTTGGAAGTTAGATTCTAGTGGAAAATACCTCTCCATTTCTGTGTTACCGTGTATATTCCCATAGGATAGCTCTGGGGACGCACTGCCTGGGATTACATCCCAACCTTTCTACTTACAGTCTGAGTGACCTTGGCTGAGTTAGTTAACCTCTCTTTGCCTCAGTTTCCTGCCAGATGGGAAACATTAATAGCATTTCCCTCGAAGTCGTCATTAGAATTAAGTTAATATAGTTAACATATGGGAAGTATTTAGGACAGTGTGACATTGTGATTTATAATAAGGCATGTCTTTGGCCTTCCACCTCATTCCTCTTTCAAAGCTCCTAAAACTCTTGGAATTTCCGAAGGATGATAGCAATAAAGGTATCTTTTGTTATGTTAATGATGCCACTTTCAAAAACCAAGGAAGAATGAGTGCTGGTTGCTAGGAGAACCAAAGGTGTGATTAGAGCGTTGGAACTTTCAGTCCCACCCCAACCTCCGGGGAGGGGAGAGGAACTGAAGATTGAGTTCGATTACCAGTGACCAGTGATTTAATCAATCACGGCTGTGTAATGAAGTCTTCATAAAAACCATACAAAGGACGGGTTCGGATGAATAGGGGGAGATGTGCGAAGCGGAGGAAGGGATGGAATCCGCTTGTCCTTCCGCAGACCCTATGCTTGCACCTCACATCTGGCTGTTCCTGAGTTATATCCTTTTGTGATAACTGCTGATCTTGTAAGTAAAATGCTTCTCGGAGTTCTGCGAGCCGCTCTAGCAAATTAAAGGAACCCAGTCAGGGGGTCCTTGGGAATTCTAACCTGTACATCTCAAGTGGTGGAGGGCAGTCTTGTAGCCCTTAACTGCGGGGATCTGGTGCTGTGCACCAGGTCATCTCAGAATCCAGATGAATTGCAAGACACCATGTGGGTGTCCACGAATTGCTTGATGGTGTGGGAAAACTCTCCCACACGTTGGAATTAGGTGCAGAATCCAGTGGCATGCTGTAAGGTCTTAATTTGTTAATTATTGTTACTTCTTTTAGATAGCTAAACATCTAGATGGCAGAGGTCTTTCTTTGGAAATTTCTTTTTCTTTTTTTTTTTTAGATTTTATTTATTTATTGAGAGAAAAAGCGAGCACTGCAGAGAGGGCGAGAGGCAGAGGGAGAGAGAATTTCAAACTGACTCCACCCTGAGTGCGGAGCCTCAGGCAGGGCTCCATCTGATGACCCTGAAATTGTGACCTGAGCTAAAATCAAGAGTTTACGCCTAAAGGACTGAGCCACCCAGGCTCCTCCCCTTTGGAAATTTCTTAAGTGTCCTCCTTTAGGCTGTTAACTTTTTTAAAATTTAAATTCACTTAATTAACATATAATGTGTTACTGGTTTCAGAGGTAGAGGTCAGTGATTCCTCCATCTTATATAATCGCCTATGCTCTGTACATCACGTGCCCTCCTTAACGACCATCTTCCAAAAGGCAAGGGCCAAGGCTTCAGTTGTTTTGTATTTGCCACACCTGGTATAGTGCTTGCCACTGCCTGCCAATGAATATATGCTCCTGACTGACGGGGTCAGTGGAGGAGGTCTCGGTCTGAGGGTCAGAGTGTATCTCAGCTCTCCTCAGAGCAGGATTGTGTTAGCCTGAGAGGCTATTAATGTTTCCCAACTGGCAGGAAACTGAGGAAAAGAGAGGTTAACTAACTCAGCCAAGGTCACACAGACTGTAAGTAGAAGGTTGGCTATATTTTCGTTATTATATCTTTTTCAAGAGTGCGGAATGTATATTCAGTGCTTTCTATTGTTTGTGTAAAACAAGTTTGTAATTTCTCAAGAAACAAGTCCCAGGGTTATCATGTTACAAACATCCTTTGCCTCAAAGAGAAAGGACGAGACTTACCTTGATTTTTCAATGGTAAAGGCATAGTTTCCCTGAGTTTGCTTAAAAGGTTTTTCATTTCTCGCATGTCTCTGTAAAAGTGATAAAAAGAAAAAAAAAATCAGCTGTTAAGTTTTTGAAATGCAATCCCAAACAGTCTGTTCTGTGAGACAATTGAGAGACGAGAGTCTGTGCTTAATTGTACTAGCTCTAGTTTCCAGTAGGCAAGTATTGAATTTATTTTGCTTTTATAAGAAAAAAAAATCTGAGACTGCTGGCTCTGGAAGGAATGAGAACTACTCTGGCAAATATTTCCACAGGCATTCTGCTGTAGGAGCCCTCATCTCTGCCTTCAGTTGGACCTGGCTGAGATCAGGAAGAGTCTCTGATAACGAACAAGGCCACTGTTGCAGATTTCTAAGAGGGAGGTCAAGGACATGCAAATAGGATAACAGGGGTGCTCTGGGCACAGCTGAGGCTACGTGATGTTGCTCTCAGGCTTTAAGGTCTGATGGCTGTCGGGGTTATACTGGTTCACTCACTGTTGTCTCATTACTGCGATCGAAGGTCGGTGTAACACAGGTGCTAGGGATTCTCAAGGCTCGACACTGATTAAGGTGACTTGGAATAAGGGGAGACTGACGAATTCTAAAACCCTCAAAGAAGAACTCTTCAAGATGGTGGGAGGGGGGCGTGGTTTGGGAGGTAGAGAGAAGCGGAGGGGGAGAGAGCTCCTGGGATAGATGGACAGACGGTTGGACCAACAGACCTCCCTCTAGCCCCTCCCATGTCGGCAAGCTACTGCGTCTCTCCAACATCTCCTGTCATCTTAGAATATAAGTGACCGTAAAACTACCCAACTATGGAGCAGAAAGCCATGCCAGGGGGCTTCTAGTTTGGGATAAGGTTCAGTTGGACTTTTCAAATCCTCGGGGCAGTAATTCTCTATATGTTCTGGTGGTCATCCACTGAAGTCAGTGCTCTTGAAATCACAGGACTTAGAGGTACATTTCATTTACAAGAGCAAAAATCAGATACATCTTTTAGTTAACTCTAGAATAGCCAAACAATAGCAGCAGGTACTAAGACTTTAAGAAAGTTTTGGGGGGAGGATAATCCAAGAGTTGAGGAAATTCTATCTACTTATTTTCCTTTTGCTATATGAAGAGAAAAGAATCACCATTTAATTTTAGGTATGAAATCCCTCAGTTTCTTTCTTTTTTAATTTTATTTATTTTTTAAAGATTTTATTTATTTATTTGACAGAGAGAGAGAGATCACAAGTAGGCACAGAGGCAGGTAGAGAGAGAGGGGGAAGCAGGCTCCCTGCTGAGCTGAGAGCCCAATGCGGGGGTAGATCCCAGGACCCTGAGACCAGGACCTGAGCTGAAGGCAGAGTCTTTAACCCACTGAGCCACCCAGGCGCCCCTCTTTTTTTTATTTTAAATAGGCTCCACACCCAGTGTGGGGCTTGATCTCACAACTCTGAGATGAAGAGTTTAATGCTTTACCAACTGAGCCAGCCAGGTGCTTCTGCCTCAGTATATTTTTTGATATACAACTGTTCTCTTGACTATAGTTTGAGGACTACTTGTCCTAGGGGAGGCCAGAGACCCCGTAGGGTCTCTCCTTAGGTACTAACTAACATGTAAAAAGGAACCCTTTCTCAGGAATAGCTGATTGGAAAGGGAGAAGAAAGCAGCCTTGTGGATAAGGTATAGAAATAAACCTATAAAAACAATCAGTTCTTTTCCGTAAGTACGAGGATATGTCTGTGGGGCACCGATGCTGATAAGCCCCAAAGGGTATTTTTAGAGAGAAAAAAGGTGCAAGTGGGGGAGGGGGAAAAAGGAAAGCAGGGCCCATACATCCAGAAGTGCAAGGGGCACATTCTGATTTCCTTGAAAATGTTCAAGGGCGGATGGGATGGGAGGTGGGCGGGTACATGGTGCGACCGGGTCTGGAATGTAATATGTGGGACGAAGACAAGGTCTCCCCAGAAAGCACCAATTCTCAGGCATGGTGCTACACGGAATCACCATATGCCAACACCCCACCCCATGAGAACCTGATACAGCTGGTTTCTGGGCATGGGACTCAGGAATCAATATTTTTAAAAAGCCCTCTTGGTAATTTTAAAGTACAAGCCTGGGGTGAGATGCACTGATCTCTTAGGGCAGAGAGAGGGAGAACTTAGGAAGCTGCCTTACCAGACCAGGTCTCTTGTGCCTACTTGTCTCAGTCATTCCCACCTCCTTTGACCTGAATCTGAATCTGGACTTTAAGGCTGTGGGCTATACATTCCTTTTTTTTTTTTTTTTAATTGAGGTAAAATTGGTATATAACATTATTTAAGTTTCAGGTGTACGACATTATAAGGTGCCATCTGTGTGTCCTACAAAGTGATCACCACTGCAAGTCTAGTTATGATCCATCGCCCTACAACTGATCCCCTTCAACCATTTCAGCAACTTCCACCCCCCCCCCCGCTTCCACTCTGCAATCATCTATCTGTTCTCTTGTATCTATGAGTCTGTTTTTGTTTTGTTTTCCTTTGTAGGTTCCACATATGAGCAGACTCATATGGTATTTGGTTTTTCTCTGTGTGACTTATTTCACTTAGCATAATACCTTCACGGTCTATCCATGTTGTTGCCAACAGCAAGCTGAGTAGTACTCCATTATAGTACACACACACACACACAGACACACACACACAGACACACACACACACACACACACACACACACACACGGAGACACACACCCCACATCTTCTTTTTCCATTCACCCACGGATGAACATTTAGGTTGTTTGAATTTCTTGGCTATTGTAAATAATGCCGCAATGAACGGAGGGGTGCATATATCTTTTGAGTCAGCATTTTTGTTTTCTTTGGATAAATACCTAGAAGTGGAATAGCTGGATCATATGGTAATCCTGTTCTTATTTTGGGGGGGAAATATCCATACTGTTTTCCATAGTGGCTGCACCAATTTACATTCCCATCAATTGGGTCCAAGAGATCCCTTTTTTCCACATCCTCTCCAACATTTGTTATTTCTTGTCTTTTTGATTCTAGCTCTTCTCACTGGTAGGAGGTGAGACCTCATTGTGGTTTTTTTTTTTTTTAAAGATTTTATTTATTTATTTATTAGGAAAGAGAGAGAGTGAGAGAGAGCAGGTCAGAGTGAGAAGCGGACTCCCCATGGAGCTGGGAGCCCGATGTGGGACTCGATCCCGGGACTCCGGGATCATGACCTGAGCCGAAGGCAGTCGCTCAACCAACTGCGCCACTCAGGGGCCCCCTCATTGTGGTTTTGATTTGCATTTTCCTGATGATGAGTGATGTTGAACGTCTTTCCATGTGACTATTGGCCATCTGTATGTCTTCTTTGAAGAAATGTCTATTCAGATCATCTAACCATTTTTTAATTGGGTTGTTTCTTTTTTGTTGTTGTATGAGTTCTTTATGTATTTTGGATTGTAATCTTTTGTTGGATATATGATTTGCAAAAATCTCCCATTCAGTAGGTCACCTTTTTGTTTTGATGACCATTTCTGTCACTATGCAAAAGATTTTCAATTTGATGTAATCCCATGTGTTTATTTTTGCTTCTGTTTCCCTTGCCTTTGGAATTGAATACACAAAAAATATCACTAAGTCATGTTGAGGGGTTTACTGCTTATGTTTTCTTCTAGGAATTTTATGGTTTCAGATCTTACATTCAGGTTTTTAATCCATTTTGAGTTAATTTTTGTGCATTGTGTAAGATGGTGGTCTAACTTCATTCTATGGCATGCAGCTGTCTTAGTTTTTCCAGCTCCGTTTAAAAAAAAGATATTTATTTATGAGAGAGCGAGCAAGCGAGAGAGCTAGCATGACGAGGAGCAGAGGGAGAAGCAGATTCCCTGCTGAGCAGGGAAGCCCTCTGTGGGGCTGGATCCCGGGACCCCCAGATCATGACCCGAGTTGAAAGCAGACACTTAAAGGACTGAACCACCCAGGTCCTCCTTTCAGCTCCATTTATTGAAGAGAATGCCTATTCTCTATTGTAGGTTTTTGGCTCTTTTATCATAAAGTAATTGTCCATATATGCATGGGCTTACCTCTGGGCTCTCCATTTTGCTTCATTGATATGTGTGTTTTTAGGCTAATATGATACTGTTTTGATTACTGTGTTTTGTAGCATAGTTTGAAATCAGGGACTGTGATCCCTTCACCTTTGTCCTTTCTTAGCAGTGATTTGGCTATTGAAGATCTTTTATGGTACCATGCAAATTTTAGAAATATTTTTCTGGTTCTCTAAAAAAAATTCACTGGAATTTTGATAAGGATTGAACTGAATCTGTAGGTTGCTTTGGGTAGTATGGACATTTTAACTCTGTTCTTCCAATCCATGATCATGGAATATTTTTTCCATTTATTTCTGTCTTCATTTTCTTTCATCCGTGTCTTAGAGTTTTCAGTGTGTGGGTCTTTCACCTTGGTTAAATTTATTCCTAGGTTTTTGATTCAATTTAAATGGAATTATTTTCTTAATTTCTCATTTCTGATAATTTGTGATTAGTTTATACAAATGCCACATATTTCCGTGTGTTGATTTTGTATCCTGCCACTTAACTGAGTTCATTTATTGGTTCTAACAGGTTTTTTGGAGTCTTTGAGTTTTCTATGTATGGTATCACGTCATCTGCAGATGGTGAGAGTTTTGCTTCTTCCTTTGTCATTTGGAGGCCTTTTATTTCTTTTTCCTGCCTAATTATTTTGGTTAGGATGTTCAATACTATGTTGATTAGAAGTGGTAAGTGGTCATTTTTGTCTTATTCCTGATTTTAGAGGAAACACTTTCAACTATTCAATAGTGACTGTGATGATAGCTCTAGATTTGTCATATATGGCCTTTATTGCTTTGAGATATGTTCCCTCTATGCCTACTTTGTTGAGTTTTATTAAAAATGCTGTTGAGGGACGCCTGGGTGGCTCAGTTGGTTAAGCAACTGCCTTTGGCTCAGGTCATGATCCCAGCATCTTGGGATCGAGTCCCGCATCAGGCTCCATGCTCCGCAGGGAGCCTGCTCCTCTCTCTGCCTCTGCCTGCCTCTCTGCCTGCTTGTGTTCTCTCTCTGTTAAATGAATAAATAAAATCTTTAAAAAAAAATGCTGTTGAATTGTGCCAAATGCTTTTTCTGCACCTATTGAGATGATCATATAATTTTTTTTAAAGACTTTTATTTATTTGACAGAGAGAGATCACAAGTAGGCAGAGAGGCAGGCAGAGAAAGGGGGAAAGCAGGCTCCCTGCCGAGCAGAGAGCACGATGCTGGGCTAGATCCCAGAACCCTGAGATCATGACCCAAGCCAAAGGCAGAGGCTTTAACCCACTGAGCCACCCAGGTGCCCTGATCATATAATTTTTATCCTTCATTTTGTTAATGTGGTGTGTCACATTGATTGATTTGCAGATGTTGAACCATCCTTGTATCCCTGGCATCAGTCACACTTGATCATGTTATATGGTCCTTTTATTTTATTGTTGTACTCAGTTTGCTAATAATTTGTAGAGAGTTTCTGCATTAATGTTCATCAATGATATTGACCTATAATTTTCTTTTTTTATGATGTCCTTCTCTGATATTGATATCAGGGTTATCCTAGCCTCATAAAATGACTTAGAAAGTGTTTCCTCCTCTTTAGTTTTTTGGAAGAGTTTGAGAAGGATAGGTATTAAATCTTTGAATGTTTAGTAGAATTTCCCAGTGAAGCTGTCTGGTCCTGAACTTGTGTTTGTTGGGAAGTTTTTGATTATTGATTCAGTCTTACCAGTAATGGGTCTGTTCAGATTTTCTATTTCTTTATGATGCAGTCTTGGAAGACTGTGTGTATTTATGAATTTGTCCATTTCTTCCACATTGTCCACTTTGTTACATATAAATGTTTGTGGTAGTTTTTATGGTCCTTTGTATTTCTGTGATGTCAGTTGTAAATTCTGCTCTTTCATTTCTGATTTTATTTATTAGAAACTTCTCTCTTTTTTCTTGGTTAGCTTAGCTAAAGGCTTTTCAATTGCATTTATCTTTTCAAAGAACCAGGTCTTAGTTTCATAGATCTTTTCTATTGTTTTTTTAGGTCTCTATTTCATTTCTTTCCACTTTGTACTTATTATTTCCTTCTTTCTACTGAATTTGGGCTTTTTAAAAATTTTTTTCCCTAGCTCCTGTCGTTGTAAAGTTATATTGATACTTGAAAATAATGTGTATTCTGTTGCTTTTGGATGGAATGTCTGTTCCTTCATAGTGGCTTTATAAGTGATCGATTCACTACTTTTATTATATGTTTACCTTTTCCAGGAGGATTTCATATACATTTCCTTGTTATTAATTAGTGCCATTTCTTTTTAGTTTGAGAAGTCCCTTTAATATTTATTGTGATGCTGTGTTAGTGGTGATGAGCTTCTTTATGGTTTTTCCTTATCTGGAAAACTCTTAATCTCTCCCTCATTTTAAAAATTAATTAAGTAAGTAAGTAAGTAAGTAAGTAAGTAAGTAAGTAAGTAAGCTTCACACTGGGTTCAGAGCCCAATATGGAGCCTGAGGCCATGACCTCCAGATCAAGACCTGGGCTGAGATCAAGAGTTGGACAGTCAACTGACTGAACCATCCAGGAGCCTCTCTCCCTCAGTTTTGAATGATAACTTGCTGAGACTTCTTGGTGATTTTTTTTTTTTCCTTTTTAGCACTTTGAAGACGTTATGCCACTCTCTTCTGGTTTGCAAGGTTTCTGTTGAAAAATCTGCTGGTGTACTTGTGGGGTTTCTCTTGCTGTTTTTAAGATTCTCTAACTTTTACCATTTTAATTATTATTAAAATTACCACTTTAATTATAATGTGTCTTGTGGATCTCTTTAGGTTCATTATATTCAGGATTTTCTGTGCTTCTTAAACCTGGATTCCTTCCCCTAGAAAAGTTTTCAACTCTTATTTGTTCAAATAAGTTTTCTGGCCTTTTTTCTCCCTCTTCCCTTTCTGGAATCTCTATAATGCAGACATTATTCCACTCGATGTCTCAGAGGTCCCTTAAATTATCTTCATTTTTTATAATTCTTTCCTTTTCTTTTCTTTTCTTTCTTTGTTTCTTTCTTTTTTTATTTTCTTCCTTCCTTCCTTCCTTCCTTTCTTTCTTTCAATAATTCTTTTTTCTTTTGCTCTTCTGCCCAGGTGATTTCTATTGCTTTCTCTTCTCACTTGATGAACAGATTTTTGGCTTCATCAGTCTACTCTTGAAGTCCTTTAGTATACTTTCCAGTTCGGTTATTGTTTTCTTCTGCTCTGTAACTACTCTTTGGAACTTTCTTTTATTTACTGTCTGTTCAGGATTTCCATGTTCATCCATTCTTCTCCAGAGTTCACTGAACATCTTTATGTCCCTACTTTAAACTCCTTATCGGGTAGGTTGCTTATATCTGTTTCATTAATTTTTTTCTGAAGTGCTGTCTTTTTTTTGGTTTGAAATATAATCTTTTGTTGAAACATTTTGTCTTATTCTCTGTGTTTGTATGTATTAGTCAAATTCACCACCCCTTCCAATCTTGAAAGAATGTGTTTGGGCAGGAGAGGTCATGTGGAGCCCAGATAGGCAATCCCCTTGACCACCAGAACTAGGTGCTCAAGGATTATCCTCTAGGTGGGCTGCACACACCCATCTGCTGTGGCAGGGTTGTATCTGTGGTACAGTGGTGGGTGGGATTGGCCCTTGGTCTGGCTATAACATGTAGTTTTGCTCTGATGGTGTGTGGGATTCTCACCTGGGCATGCCCACGAGCTCTAATAGGTTAGAGGGATAGTTCCAAAATGGTGCCCACCAACACCAAACTTAGCAAAGTAGGTTGAGGTCACATATATAGTGGCTGCTGTTGTCTCTGTTTCTGGATAAGGTCCCAACATTTTCCTGCCTCTCTGGCAAGTGCTTTAAGATTAGTAAGTTGGTTTCCTTCACATATGATCCAGGCACTTTTCAAATTTGTGTTTTAGTGCTGGGTCCCAGGGCAAGTGAATCTGTGCAAGAGCCCTTAAGAGTGGGTTCTCCATTCCCTCCAGTTTTATAGTTATCCTGGATATAATCCTCATTGGCTTTCAAAGTCTGGCATTTAGGGGTCTCATATCTTTCATGCAGAGTCCAAGGGTTAGAAGCCTGATGTGGATCACAGACCCTTCACTTCTTAGGGAAAAAATTCTGTACTTTTGTGACCCTTCCTCGTTGTGGATCACAGCACTTATGATGGAGTCTTTTCTGGCAAGACAGGGTCTTTGCTTCTCCTCCCCATCTCAGTGCTGTCCTTTTTGTCCCTTGTTGTGGAGGCTCTGTTCATCCAATTTGCTGGTATTTTCTTGAGGAAATTATCATATACTTATTGGATCCATGGGAAGGAGTGAGTTCCATCATCTTATGCCACCATCTTGAAACCAATTGCATCCTCTCTTACTTTTACTTCCAGCCATAGCTTGTTTTCTTACAAGGTCAAAAAGTTTAGATACAGTTGCTGTGCAAGGTGTCTGAAAGGGAAAATGTCTTTACTGATGGATTTTGCCTTGATCATTGGCACTCTGGCATATAGTTCTTCTTGGGAATAGAGCAAAGCATTTTCTATTTCATAAATTAAGATAAATCATTCCCTCACCATTTGTCTATAGCTTTATCAGACTGTGCCAAACAGCTTTATTGTTTGAATTGTTAGATTTCCAAGCTTATACAAAATCCAAGTTTTATTAATAGCACATAATTACCACATGTTTCAATTTTCTATAAACACAGAAATTCAGTAATTAGCTTTAGAATTATATTACAATATGAAAGTAGAACCACAATGGCTATAAATGCCATTGTGTGTTACATTTCTAAAAATAAAAAAAATAAAATGTTCATTATCTTGTCAGTGATTCAACTCCACACAAAGCACTCAGAGGAACTGCCCAGTATTCATTCAACTGCTTTGTGTCAGCTCTAGGGACATTAGTAGCAAAGGACATGATATCACTGTGAAGGCCAATAAACAAAGGCCTCATCCTCCTGCCTCCCAGAATGGCATTTTTAGCATCTAGATGAGCCATAGCATGTGTTATTATATTATTATTGCTTCCTTTCCCCAAGTGAAATGTAATCACTTTAGAATCTCTTCTTCTCAAGAAGGAAACTCCCTATCAGTGAGCTATTGCTTGTTAAGACAAATGCATTAACTCACTTTGACCACTAAGGGGTCATCAGCTACATTCTGGGAAAGCAGGAGAAGGGAGCTCTGTGAAAAGCCTGGTGGTGGGTATTGAGGAGGGCACGTATTGTGGTGCCCTGGGTGTGGTGCATGAACAATTAATCTTCTAACACTGAAAAAATAAAGTAAAATATTTGGGGGGAAAAAATAGAACACAACAATCCCCTGTCCTCCTGATTCATAAAAAAAAAAAAAGCTGTCAACTGACTGAATGCTTAGCTCCTGACTGCCAGCTCGGCAGGCCATTCCATATACCTGAAATGCAAGAATCTACTGTGGACATCTTTACATGATTTTGGATTCTTCTCCTTTAAAGAAATGGAAATTTTGGTTGCTACCCAGTGGGTGAGCTGTGGTGGCATATAGATTCAACTTTCTCCCTTCCCAAGGAAGCACACCCTTTTCATTTCCATGGAGACACAGTGTGGTGGAATAGGATAAAAAGAGGCCTGGGAGCCTGTGACTCCTGGAAATCCTGCTTCCATTCTCCTGCAGGGTTTGGACTCCTTGCCTTCTGTTACCTTAATTTCCTGAGATTTCTGAAATCTGAATCTGAAAGACAAAAGCTGAATCTGAAAGAGAACAATCTCAAGTTTTATAGCCCCTAAGAGTATTCACGGAAGGAATACTGGCAGTCTGTTAGGGTAACTTCCCACTTACCTTTCAGTGTTCTCGATGTCTGTGGAAACCTGCTGGGAATGTTGCTGAATATCTACAGGGGATGATGAGGAGTCCTCTAGAGCAGGTGTTTCAGTACTCTCCTCAATTTTGCAGTCCAAACTCTTGGTTCCCCCTCCAGGCTCCTTTCCTAAGTTGGGGGCAGTTGGTGGGGGGGATGTTGGTAAAGAGAAAAGGAAAAAGAAATCATAAATTCAGGTTCTGTAGCCAAGATGTCATTGCAAAGATCGTCTGCTTTGAGTTACAGGCTCCATTAACCCTAATAACTTTCTGAATACTAAATCCAATACTAATTCAGTTGTTTCTGAATAACATGAATATAGATATCTCTATCTCTGGCTATGTAAGTATATGTCCTTGTTTGTGTGTGTGTAG